>OY728119.1:640866252-641491252 GCA_963277665.1 Viscum album
TCATGTTTAAACTTGTTTTAATGAATTTTTACAACAATTAATACCGGGTCCCTCTCTACCCAGAACTGATATAACCAAAATAAGAGCCCGAAACTATATTCCCCATACCAAAAAAATCATGAATAAAAATTACATATCACAATACAAATGTAGAAAATTCTAATATATTAGGGTACAGACAATGTTTCATGTGATGTGGATCACCTGAGATTCATAA
The DNA here is from genome assembly GCA_963277665.1 of Viscum album. NCBI lineage: Eukaryota > Viridiplantae > Streptophyta > Magnoliopsida > Santalales > Viscaceae > Viscum > Viscum album. The sequence continues at coordinate 640,866,470 of OY728119.1, forward strand.
TCATTAATTCTATGGGAATAATTATAATAAATGATCTCAATAATATTGATTTACTTTTAAAATTATTGTTTTTAAAAATAAATTAGTCATGTTTTATATGTCTAAATTTCATAATATTCTTTCAAGAAAGAGAATATTATAACTAATTTTTTCAATCTTCCAGAACAAATCCCCAAAACGAAACAAATTGATAAAAAATTAGAGATTTTATTTATATTTTAGAGAAAAAATGAGAGAAATGGAAAAAATTGTAAATAAATTTATTTTTTTATCATATAATTAAAATACTCACCATCATTGAATATTTTTAAAATAGTTTATTATAGTAAATATCTGATCAATGTGAATTAATGAAAAATTTAAAAATAAAAAAATAAAAAATAAGAATCCAAATAAATGGAAATTTTATGTAAAAATTTGTATGTATAATCAAAACCCAGATATTTACCTTCCAAACACTTAAATTATACAATTTCATTAGTATAATTATATAATCTGAAATAAACATGAATAATAATAATAATGTAAAGAATACGCCATAGCTCATCGGTTTCAGATAGGGTTATAAAGGTTAATCGCCTTTATTGTGGAAACTAGTAAGTTCTCCTGAAAATGTTTTAGTCACTTTGAATTTTATATATATTTATGTTGAATGGCCTCATATAAAACTTATATAACACTAAAAGGATAAATGTGGGAAACACTATATACCCCACTCAAATGGGAATGAATTTTACCTTGTAGTAACATATTTCTAAAATTTTTCTATAAAACATTCTCTCAAGTGTTGAAATATATTTTAAAAAACAGCTGATCAAGAACCACCGAAGAAATTTTAGTGATAATAAAAGTATTTTCATATGCATTCATTAAATTCCAATTATTCTCTTATATGTAAAAATTCTTCCAAAAACCTATATCAATCAAACTCATATTCTTATTTTTAAAGGCCCCTAATGATCTGTAGTTTGAATTTAATTGAAGGTGACATGCATTACAAAACATAACCACAAAGGATTAATTCTAGTGAAGATTTTAATTGTGACTATATAAGCCCAATAATCATCATCTAAATTTTTAAATCTAATCCTTACAATGAAGAAATATAATTTTCTATATAATATATTTAATCTCATTATTAGATACCTTGCATTAGACATTGGTTTTTTGATGGTATGAAGTATAAATTTTAGAAAAACTATATAATTTATACACAAATATTTCATGGTGAAATTTCAGATAGGATAGCCTTGGTTAGAAATGATGAACCTGGGTAAAAAAAAGTGAAATTTTTATGTCCTAAAGAATTATTATACAATAGGGGAATCATTATTACAAATGGGAATAACCTTTGAACATATTGAATAATATTATGTTTCCAAATTAAATTACCTTTAATTAAATAAGGGTAACATTAACTCCACTCCTCATACATCAAATTTCTCGCAAAATATGTTAAGTTGTAAGGGGATTTTATTAGATATTCCAAATAAAGGATACACTTATAACACAAATAATGGTGTTTAATTAATTTAAATATTTTTTTATAGTCACCATATTAAATCAATAACTAGTATTATTTTTAGTTGTAATCCACATATATTTCAATGAACTCTTCCATGTCCATATGTCACTAAAAAATATATAATGATGGCATTATATTTTTATAAAGGTTTCTCCCAAGGAAAATGATTAGATCTTTGTTGAAATCTATGAAATTAAATTCATATATGTATAAAAAATTCCATAAAATGATTATATGGATGGGTAGTTATTATACATGACCTTTATAATATCTCTCGATAGTGATACAAGAATTTTTAACTTGTTCATATTGAATATTCTGATAGAATTATAATATTTTTCGATATTATGACCACATAATTATTTAAATATTACATTAAAATAATCCAAGGTTATTTTTAAATAAGAACTATTATTCAATATTTGAGAATTTTTTATATTTTAGAATGTGATTTTCAATGTGTAAATGGTATTTTCCTCAGGAATATATTACATATATTTTTAAGGAATTTCTATTCATAAACAACAATAAAATTTTTCCTTTCTTTTTTTAATAAGGATGTTATCTAATGGTATTTTACTTTTTATTTCTCTAATGGTTTACTATTATAATTACATTATATTTATGAAGCCCATTCCTTCTTTTATGGGTTATGTTATGATCAATTAATGGAATGTTTATGAATCATATTTTCTTTAGATCTATGTTATGATGATACAATTAATGTTGTATGATCATATAGAACACCTAGGTATGATTTTAATTATATTACTATTGGGATCATCATTATATATTCCTCCAATGCATTGGGTAATGTATCATAACTCATTAGAAAATTACATGAAACAAGTAGATGGGCATGATCAATTATGGGAAACAAGTTGATGTGCTTGATATTTTATGGGAAACAAGTTGATATAAATGATCAATTATGGGAAAAATTGTCGAGAATTGTGATTTATTTACGTCAATAGTTAATATTTACATATGAAATGGTTTTTGTAATGATGATTATTGTAAACTTATATGACATGAACTTATACTTCATGACTGATTTAGGTTGATTTCACACTCATATAATTCATGAAATTTTAAATAATAATGTTTTATACCATGACTCATGTTTATGGTCAATGATAGATTGGGTATGAAATATTTACGTCTTATTCATGACCCCATACACTTTTTATTATCTTATAATTTCATATAATCATTGGTTAATATCTATCATGTTTACCATTACTAAGTATCTGAGCTCACCCTTTCTTATGTATACCTTCCCTTTGTTATGAATATTGGTTTTATATAGGGTTCGTCTATGAATAGTAATAAATTATTAGATATATTTTTGGGATTATTAAGGTATTTCATTAAATAAAAAGATTGTGTATCTAGTATCCAAGGAAACGTAATCATTATAATACTCTAGTGAGTATTTGGTAAATGTATTGAATATTTTTCTAAAAAAGATGTAATATTTATGTATGAGAATTGTGGTTCATTGATAAATAACCAAGGTTCACCTATAAATATTCGATTATATATTTTGAATGTGTCAGGTACACAAGGACTAAAATAGATAATTGAATAGAATCTATGAGTTAGAAGAGGAGAATTTGATAGGTAAAACATACAATCTAAAACGAATAATAAACATGAAGAATGAAGATTCCCACATAAAAATATCACATGATTCATGTAGATGAGAATAATTATATTATATAAGATTTGTGTGATATGAGTTTCATTTCATGGATGATAGATAGAAACATCATGTGATCATGTGACCACACCCCCTTTCACAATGTTTCCATGGTTCCCCTTTCTTAGTCTTCCGTCTATGGTACATCTTTCACAAAAATCTTTTTTAGGATCCTCTATTTAATTGATATATTCTAATAGATCCCAAGGTTTCCAAATGTATGTGCATCTCATAAATGAAATTAATTCGACATACTACCATGGTCTTCATTATCCAAGATAAAAAAACCTAAATAAGAAACATTAAATCCACCCACAAAGGCCCTATATCAACATGATCAGAGTATATAATGAATAATATAATTAATATTTTGATAATTCATTCCCATATTAAATTTAATCCCCCAATGTTCATAAAATAATGACATGTTCATAAAGTTATCTTCAATAAAACATACCCTTGGTAACAAGGACCTCAATCCTAGAGGATGTTGTGGGAATCTTACGATTTATAGCTCTGACGCTTTCTTCCTGAATGATGCTTAAAACAGAAAGTGATGTAGAAATCATATATAATTTTTTTATAATAATACAATGAATAAAACGGATCCATGTGTTTATAAATAGGAAAGAATAGGTAAAAATAGGAATCCCTCATGGAATTAGCTTATAGTTATTTCGAATTTATTACATATCCCCATCACCATCTATCAATAGTTAAATAGTAATCTATATCATAATATATTCTTCTAAAAGGGATATATTTCAAGTGATACACTCTTCCAACAGTCCACTCTATTGAATAAGCCGCACTTTATCCGTGTATGACACACATTTCACGATGTAGATATCTTAATATCATGATAATAAACTATGTGACATATTTATTAGTTTTAAAATGATAATATATATGAAAATTTAAATAGAAAATGATTTTAAACTGAATGGTGTGGTCCAACAACATGACCATATGCATTATCACTAAAACTATGTGGGATTTTATAATTATATCAACATGATATGTAGGAATTCTCTCTAAGGTTAAAACCCATCATCATTACTACATTACCATCTTTATTTGTCTATATCCAAATAAAATCATGCCCCCACACGAATATATTTTTTCATTTCTCATCCTATCATCTCACGTTCAAAGATTCATACCCCAAATATGAGAAAACATAAAAATTCCGTATTCATTTTAATACCAACTCAAAATCATTAGACCAAACACCCTTAATGATAAAAAGAGAGAATCATGTGTGAGTTCTACTACATCAATTGTTAGGCACCTTTCACATAGTCTTAATTATTGCATGACATTAAACTACAAGGATATGTCCTTTTCATGTGACCTTAAAATATATAATGTGTCTTGTTAAGTGGAACCAAACTATGTGTGAATTGATTCCCTTCTTATGGGTACGTAGGAAACCTGTTTAATGGGATTTATACCAACATTAAGTACCAATTATCTCTTTGTAGGATTCATAATTAAAATGTACCCTGATACCAAGCCTATAAATCAAATTTTTATCCTTAACTTATTTTACAATCATTCATGGGGGTAACCAATAGTGCTAAAACATTACTGGGTATGTTTCATAAACATTTTATAAATCTATATGAGAGTCTGGAAGTAGGAAATAATCTTCCCCAAAATGGTTTAGTGAGTTCAAAATACTATCCTCTCAACCGAAAGATCTTCTACAATGTCATTAGTAAAGTCTCAGGGTCCACATACCTTGGAAAACAATGCCCATATACCTTTGAAATTGTGTCCACTTTGACACAAAATGAGTGAATCCCTGAATATACTTCATAAACAATAGTAAACCTAATGTGAAACTTAACTCATAAATAGTCGAGGGTCAATTTCACTTACCTAATAATAAAATTTGAATTTAATAAGGTGTTTGAATCACCATTTAATTTGAATATGCATTAGAATAAAATGGTAAAACCTACATAAATCTTATAAAAAAGAAAAATGGATGACTAATTTAATTAATATTATATTTATATATGATTCTAAAATGAAGTGTATTATTGTCTGTGGTTTTTGTTCGTGTTGAAATAAGTATGCCTTCTTTCAGAGATCGCTGCAATCAAAGGCATGAAATCACCACCAAACCCCAATTCTGATGCATCATCAATGAGAAAAGGCATGAATCATATACTGAGAGGGAATTATCATTCACTTAATCTATCCAACAATTGGTTAATAGAAACTTTTTTATGGAATACTGGAACAATTTTCCTCCCCCATCATTAGAGGTCACTTGGTAGAGGCTCTACGTCTTGAAATCCTATAAACAACATCATCAAATGTGGTCGATGACTGGAAGGGTTCCACCCATGGGACCAAAAACTATTTTTATGTATTTACCCATAAAACAAAAATGTAAACCTATGATATCTATGAGGGATATAGGATACCCTCATTGAAATCTCTCCTTAGGAGGTGAAAATAAGGGGTCCCATGTTAGCAGATGCTACTAACAGTAAACTAACTCTACTATAAAGTAGCCTACATCTGAATTCCCTCACCAAAACATCTCTACCACTACTCATGCTATGGAATCATGAATATATTTCCATAGGTACTAGGAAACCATAGCTGAGAAACATTTATACATTTTTTATATTTGTGCTTCCCCTTCCCTGTATCATGATATTAAAAAGAAGACAACATATATTATTCTCCCCCCACAAACAATTCATACATAAACCATTACTATAACATAATATTTAGTTCCTATTAAGGTTTTTATTGAAGTTTCCTACCTATCTAGAACATAATATTGAGGGAAATTTTATATTTTTTCTCCCCCATATAAATCTAGTAAGCACACTCTGATAGAAAAAGGAGGAAAATATTGGTTACATATTCTCACTTCAATAAAATATAACTAGTAGTATCTTTTAGAAACATCAGGGGAGAAGACCTATATTCCCACTCAAATTATTTATAAGTGTCAAAATATTGTTCAATATACACTGTGGATATATCATAATATTCTTATGACCACAAAGGTATAGGTGAAAATTCTTACACGCACTACCAGGATAGTTTATCCACATATTCAAGTACTTACTCTAGAGAAATATCATATAATTTATCCCATTTTAAGGGTTATCTGAATATTCTTGTGGGGGAAGAGTCGCATGGCCTATCACATAAATGAATTATTTTAAAGTTAAATTCCATTTAATTTCCATTCATGATTTTTTTGAGGGTTTACCAAGCATTTATGGAGGAATGGAGGAGTTTTTATGAATTAGGCCAAACCGTGAGCCCAATTCCAGATTTAAAAATAAATTTTGATTCCTTTATAACTCCATCATTTTTCAACATTTTTCATCCATTCCAATTCCTAATTGTCATAACCTGACCTATTAACACCACTATATTAATTTGGACCATTTAGAAATTCATAATCATGGTAGATATGGGGTTTTTGTAAGGGATTGGGCCTACCCAAAAGCCCATTTTCTTCATTAAAAATAAATTTTAATTCATTAATATCTCCATAACTATTTGAGTTGTTTTTGGTGATTCCAACACTCACCCAAGCCTGCTTACCTAAGTCGTGACCCCATCCCCTCCTCCCACAATTTAGAGCTCGATAGAATCGTGAAACTGGTCAAAACTTCACTGGATTTCACAAATCGTCCAAATTTAGAGAGGTAAATTGATCCATTAATAAATTCTTCTATTTTTACTCTTTATCCCCCATTCCAGTTCCTAAAATATCTCCTAATCATTTTTAGAATCTCCCATTAATTGTTGGATGGTTTTAAATTCAGATGCTTGTGGATTTTGGGTCGTTTTCTTCAAGATTATTTTGGGTATGTGTTTCTCTCTTCAATTCCTTCCTTCTCTTTAGGGTTTCCTCCCACTTTCTTAAATTTATAGAGTGTTCAGAAGTTAGGGTTAATACCTAGGGTTTTTGGGGTATTTATGGTGAAATATTATGGTTTAGGGTTTTTTTTTCACATCCTTGTGGTGTGGAGGAGGTGCGGTTGAGGTTTCGCACCGAGATTCATGGGTTTTGACTCAAAAGGTAGGTGGTTCCATGTGTAAACAATTATTGATGAGTTATCTTGCAATATTTAACCATTTTTCATATTCCTAATATGTTTGGTGTGGTGCTAAAACAGTTTATGATTGATTGGGTTATGTGTTAAATTTTATAGTCTCTTTTTAACATGAAATTGGGTGTTTTCATGTGTAACTCGTGGGGTTTTATTTGGGTGTGGTTTATAAATTATGAAATTGGTTTATTAAATCTTGTTTGGCCTGCCAATTATGGTTTGGTAATTTAATAGTGTAATGTGTTCCTAAAAAGACAGTTTTTGAATATGTTTGATGTGTAAAACATTGGTATACTTCATGAGGTCATTTTAGAAAAATGTTTGTTTTCATTTGTATCTTTTTTGGTATTATTCAAGGTTATTTTATAACACTTGAATGTGTTTTTATAAATATACATAGGGCTGAAAATTATATTTTTGATAGGAATTGGTATCGTTTTAGTCTTAAATGGGGGTTTTGAAATGGGTTTTGTGTGCATGACATAGTTACACCCCTTGAGTTGTTTTATGAAAATTGTGAATGTTTTGTTTGGTTAAAAAAAGTAGATAAAAGGGTGTATATGTACTGTTTGGGGGGGCGTGTTCACCTAATATGGGTTTTTGAAAGGTATGGTGGTTTTTTAATATATCAAATATTTTTTTTGAATGTTTTATAAAGTGCTGAAATGTTTTAGAAAATGGAAAGATAGCTACAAAACATTGTTGTGGGCTGTTTTGTGTGAGTGTGTTGTGAAAATTGAATTTTGTTGATGAAAGTGGTATTATATGTTATTTTAGTGGGCTGTTATGTGAGTTATAATGTCTTGTAATGGTTTATATAAACCGTTTAAAGGATTTGTGGAAGTGTCAATGTAATGTGAAGAGTGTTGTGGGCTATTTTTATATGAGTCAGATTTCAAAATCAATTTGAATAAAAAGTGTACTTTTGTTACTTGTGTGGTATACATGTGGGATGTTTAGTGAATTTTTGATATGGAAATGATATTTTCATGTGCAAATTATATATCTTGACTTGGTTAACTTTTTTGAGCACAAAGGGAAAACCCATGTATCTAGGTGGGTGGACGTGTACTAGAATGCTAGTGAATCCCTGGGGTTTGGCCTCAGTTTCACTTAGAAATATTGACTCTTACAACTCTAACTAAACGACGATGATGATTATTGGGGACCAATAGGTTATTAGTATGTTACCTACTAGTGGCTAGTGCATGATAACATATATTTGTGATGGTTACTCTCACGGAGATACGAGGTACCTGGGACCCACAGCTAGCTAGTACCTAGGGGTTATTTCCCATTGCTTGTGCCAACTGGATATTTTTTTCTTACCGTCGGAATATGGTATGAGAGGTCGGAACATTCAGTTTATATGGTATTTATTTTAAATGTTTTTATTCTTTAAATTATCCCACTTGAAAACTGTTTTTATTTAATGTTGCATGTTTTAGAAATTTTAACTAGCATCTCATGTTTCTGAGAACATGCATGTTTTTCATAATTAAATGTTTATCACATGGAATCTATTAGTGGTGGTATCCTATTCGGATTTTTATCACACCCTACTTACACCATTGGGTGTAAGTGCACTTGGTTATTTTTGTTGTCGCATGTTGGGTACAGTTTTTAGTTCCAGTGGTTCGGGTTTCTGGCAGGTCCTTGGTGGTGAAGTCTTGTGGAGATGGCTTAAGGGTGGCACCCCTTGCCATGAGGGTTATTGGGCTATCCCTATTTGTTTTTTTAAATTTATAATGGTCTTTACAAATAGTTTTAACTTATGTAATTCAGTTCTGAAATTTTGTAAAATATGGTTTTAGTTGAAAATCCAGATTTGTTTAATTGAGTTTGTTTGTTGTTCAATCTTTATAAAATCAGGTAAATTGTTCCCAATTATAATTATATGATACCTGGGCACTTGTTCCAGCCCGTGGAGATCGTGAACGCCCTTAGTGCCTTATCACGGGCTGGGATTGGTGTCGGATTTGGTGGCAACCAGATTCGGTTCGTGAAAAAAATGGTATCAGAGGGGTTCAGGTTAACTCTTTGGGTCATGTTATTTGAATAAGAGTGAGGATAGTATGGAGTTAGGATTGCAGGGACATGGTATTCTAGTTATGGGTAGTGTTCCTGATCACTAAACCTCATGACAGGATTCAAGTATCTTGTGGAAGTCATGATTTATCTAAGTCCTTTGGTTTTCTTGGATTGATGATGGTTAGGGGAAATGAATAGAGAGGTGGGTTAATGGTCTCAGTGAGCTCGCAAGGCTGGGCAAGCCATGTGGAGTCGGGGATCTTCCTCAGAACACTCTCTGTGATATTGAAGTGATTGGAATTTGGTCTCCAACCATATGTCCAAGTCACCCACTGAAACTTGTTTCCTCTCGCATTATCTTATGTTCTTAATTTTTGAAATCATGGAACTTTGGTTTTACAGAGACTTGGTTTTAAAAAGCTTAATGTTTTTTAAATGATTTTCAAATAATGAGGGAATGGTTTGGTTAATGAAATGGTGGAACTGAATTTTCAGAATTTTTTTTTTGAAATGGAAAATGGTGTGCTTACACCTCTTTTGAAAGAAGAAACTATATTGATGTTGGGATTGGAAAGTGTTTCTAATATAATTTTCTAAACAATCAAAGGATTTTTTTAATGGGATGAGATGTTTTGAAATTGATGTGAATATCTTGAAAGTGATTTCTTTTCAAAATGGTAGTGTCTTTATGATTTTTTTTTATGTGAGTTGGTATTTTGATCTCGTGGTTAGCAGTTTTGAGAAAGAGGATGTGTTGGTTTACCGTTTTGGTTTTGAAAAGTGGAATGATTTTTTTTATCCTTTGTTATTTCCGTAAACAAACACATGCATGGGGTTATATGGGATGATGGATGGTTAATGGAAAGAATGAATGAGTGTTGGGATGGATATGAGAAGGGTGCCTAGTGTGGCCCAGAAACATGCATGTGTAAGGCCCATGGGGTACCATTGGTGGATAGGCTAACCACTGAACCGTTTGTTTTCAAGAAATGTTTTTAAATAAAAACATGATGTCTTGATGAATTATTTGGGCTGGCTTATATTATGTGTTTTTGGAAAATGTTGATGTTGTGGGGTGTTTTGAGTTCAAGAACCCCTCTTGATCGAACCGTGTTTTAGGTTTGTGTTTGGATGGAAAGTTGGGTAGAAGGATCAGTTAGTAGTCTCTACTAAGATATGTTTTGGGACACCTTTATGGTTGTCACCTTCATGTCTTTGGATCTGGGTTATGGATTGTTTGACCAATGGACCAGCTTGGTTGGGTCATTGGGTTCACTCATTGGATAAGGTATGCCCCCATTAAGTGTTAATCCATAACTGAAGTGCAACTGAGATTGTTTCTCCATTGGCAAATCCTCTAGTTGATCAAAATAAAGAATCTTTTATCTATCTTTTTTGATTGAGTATACACACATTCATGTCTTTGATTTTCAGATCCTCTTATAGCGGGATAGTTCTTGTGGAAGGTTGAAAGAGACCTTAGTTTCTTAATTTTCCTATTTCGTCGAAGATGGACGTGGTCTAGGGTTGTTAGAGGGGATGAGTGTCTCAATGGTGTCTAAGAGGGCCTCTGGGTTCTTTACAGTTTCTTTGAAGAATGAGTTCATGTTAAACCACAAGTGTTGGAAATATGGTCATGATAGGATATTGTGGCCACTTTCTAGAATTGTGTGTTGTTTGTGGGTGTTGTATAAGGTCCCTCTCCATGAATTGTTTATATTAGTCGTAATGGTCAAGTTCAGTGATGCCTTATGATGTCCTGTGCTCGATTGACCGTGAAGGTGAAATTTGGGCAATCATATGAGAGTCTCTATTATGTTGGGAGAATTTATCCCTTGGAAAAACTAAAAAATAATCCATTTTAGAGGATGGTGAGTTTAGGCATTCTTTACTTCTATTCTTTCTCACCCAAAAAAACAGGGATTGTTGTGTGTGCATTTTCTAAGACCTTGTTTCAGTGAAACATCGGGTTAGGGTAATGTGATTTTGGAATGTGTTATGTCATGGAAAACATATCAGGGATTGTGGTGTAGTTTTTGGTTGCATCGAAAGAATAATTATCGTCCAAGGGGTTTCCAAAGCCTATCTACGAGGCCGAAGATTCTTTAATCATTTGAGCTCCAGCCATAGGTCTCAGAGAGAAGCTGGCTCATAGACATGGGAAATCCCAGGGTCATTTAAACCCTTGTACAATGTACTATCCTCATAATTAAATATAGGAAGATTTTAAACCTCTAGTGTCATCATCTTTTCTCTATTGTTCCCATTCGGTGGAAATAGGTGGTGGACCTTGTACCCAAGACTTCGCGTAATGTCATTCCCTCCCACTTTGGTTTCCCTGGTGTCATTAGAGAATGGTTGGAAATATGGATAGAAATACTGAGGAAACCGTTTGTGCATGATTAGTAGTGACTGTGTTCCAGGAATCCATGAAGAAAAAATGATCTGCACATCTAGTGCACGGTTTCCCAAATCGTGTAGACTAACCCTATGCCCTTCCCAAATCATTAAAAAAATTTGGGCATGCCTGTGTCAGCACATTCTGGTCATTTAAGATGGTTAGCTCTTATAGTGTAAAGACCCACTATGATTCTCATGTACATTACTTCACAAACATTGAATGGAATTATACCCATTGTACTAAAGAGTCCATTCAGGCCTCCCCTATTAGTGTCCTGATTCTGTCTCAGAAAAATATAGGTTGTCTCTTTTGGTGGGGAGCCTATTTGTGTCCTCCCCATACCAATAACTCAGATTTATCCATGGTCATGGCATGGAAATAGGTTGTCTTATTTGGAACTATCTAGCTACCAACATATTCCTTGAGTAAACGTTGGGATTGGAGAGTGCAAAATGGTTTAGTTAAAGGTAAGTGTGACCTTATTCGATGTTGTTGTTCGTTTAAGTGAATTGCCTGAGTCTTGTTCAGATAATGTTTGAGGAGTTTTATTTTGGGATAAAGTATGAATTTGATTGATCATTTCAGTAAAGTGTCTTATGTTTTGGTTGTGAGATTAATTCATAATTGATCATTGGAGGTTTTTTGGCCTTTGATGGTGAAACCTGGCAAGGGAGTACCTCTTCGTTTCTCAGTTGGGTTTGGTTGTTGCTTTGGCATTGATGTGACTTTCCGGGGCAGAAAGATTTCATGGTGGGGATAAATGTCATATAAATGACTTATTTTAAAGTTAAATTCCATTTAATTTCCATTCAATCTTTGTTTTGAGGGTTTCCCATGCATTTATGGAGAAATGGGGGAGTTTTTATGAATTGGGCCAAACCATGAGCCCAATTCCAGATTTAAAAATAAATTTTGATTCCTTTATAACTCCTTAATTTTTCAACATTTTTCATCCATTCAAATTCCTAATTGTCATACCCAGACCTATTAACACCAATATATTAATTTGGACCATTTATAAATCCATAATCATGGTGGATATTGGTTTTTATGTAAGGGATTGGGCCTGCCCGAAAGCCCATTTTCGGCATTAAAAATAAATTTTAATTCTTTAATATCTCCTTAAATATTTGTGTCTTTTCGATGATGCAAACTCTCCCCTGATCCCACTTACCTAAGGAGAGACCCAATCCCCTCCTCCCACAATTTAGAGCTCGATAGAATCGCGAAACTGGTCGAAACGACACTGGATTCCAGAAATCGTCCAGATTTGGAGAGGTAAATTGATCATTTAATAACATCTTATATTATTACTCTATTCCCCATTAAAGTTCCTAAAAGATCTCCTAATCATTTTTAGAACCTCCCATGAATGGTTTGATGTTTTCAAATTCATATGTTGGTGGATTTTGGGCCGTTTTTTTCAAGATTATTTTGGGTATGTGTTTCTCTCTTCAATTCCTTCCTTCTATTTAGGGTTTCCTCCCACTTTCATAAATATATAGAGTGTCCAGAAGTTAGGGTTCATAAATAGGGTTTTATTTGGGGTATGTTTGGTGAAATATTATGGTTTAGGGTTTGTTTTGACATCCTTGTGGTGCGGCAGAGGTGCGGTTGAGGTTTCGCACAAAGATTTAAGGGTTTTGACTCAAAAGGTAGGTGGTTCCATGTGTAAACAATTATTGATGAGTTAGCTTACTGTATTTAACCATTTTTCATATTTATCATATGTTGGGTGTGGTGATAAAACTCTTTATGATTGATTTGGTTATGTATTAAATTTGATATTTTCTTCTTAACAAGAAATTGGGTGTTTTCATGTGTAACTCATGGGGTTTTATTTGGGTGTGGTTTATAACTTATGAAATTGGTTTATTAAATCTTGTTTGGCCTGAAAATTCTGGTTTGGTAATTTAATAGTGTCACGTGGTCCTAAAAATAAGGTTTTTGAATAGGTTTGAAGTGTAAAACATTGTTATACTTCTTGAGGTTGTTTTAGGAAAATGTGTGTTTTCATTTGTATCTTTTGTGGTATTATTCAAGGTTATTTTATAACACTTGAATGTGTTTTTATAAATGTATATAGGGATTCCAATTCTATTTTTGATAGGAATTGGTATGGTTTTGGTCTTAAATGGGGGGTTTCATATGGGTTTTTTGTGCAAAACATAGTTACACCCCTTGAGTTGTTTTATGAAAATTGTGAATGTTTTGTTTGGTTAAACAATGTGGATAAAAGGGTGTATATGTACTGTTTGGGGGGGGGGTGTTCACCTAATATGGGTTTTTGAAAGTTATGGTGGTTATTTATGATTTAAAATATTTATTTTGAATGTTTTATAAAGTGCTGAAATGTTTTAGAAAAAGGAAAGAGAGCGGAAAAACGTAGTTGTGGTCTGTTTTGTGTGAGTGTGTTATGAAAATTGAATTTTGTTGATGAAAGTGGTATTATATGTTATTTGAGTGGGCTTTTATGTGAGTTATAATGTCTTGTGAGGGTATATAAATTTTTTTTAAAGGATTTGTGGAACTGTCAATGTAATGTGAAGATTGTTGTGGGCAATTTTTGTATGAGTCGGATTTCAAAATCAATTTGAATGAAAAGTGTACTTTTGTGACTTGTGTGGTATACATTTTGTCTATTTAGTAAATGTTTAATATTAAAATGATATTTTCATGTGTAAAGTATATATCTTTACTTTTTGAAATTGTTTAAGCACAAAGGGAAACCCCAGTTATCTAGGTGGGTGGACGTGTACTAGTATGCTATTGAATCCGTGGGGCTTGGCCTCAGTTTCACTTAGCAAGATTGACGCTTAAAACTCTAGCTAAACTATGATGATGATTATTGGGGACCACTAGGTTATGGGTATGTTCCTTACTAATGGATCGTGCATGAGAACAGATATTTTTGATGATTACTCTCACCGAGATATGAGGTACCTGGGACCCATAGCTAGCTAGTGCCTATGGGTTATTTCCCATTGCTTATGCTCACTGGATATTTTTTTCTTACCGTTCGCATATGGTATGAGAGGCTGGAAAATTCAGTAGCTATGGTATTTATTTTAAATGTTCTTGTTCATTAAATTATCCCACCTGAAAACTGTTTTTATTTAATGTTGTATCTTTTAGAAATTTTAACTAGCATCTCATGTTTTTGAAAACTTGCATGTTTTTCGTCATTAAATGTTTATCACATGGAATATATTAGTGGTGGTATCCTATTGGTCTTTAAATCACACCCTACTTATACCCTTAGGTGTAAGTAGAATTGGTTATTTTTGTTTTCACAGGATGGATATAGTTTTTAGTTCCAGTGGTTCGGGTTTCTCGCAGGTCCTTGGTTGTTAAGTGTTGTGGAGATGGCTTAAGGGTGGTGCCCCTTGCCATGAGGGTTTTGGGTTATACCTATTTGTTTTTTTACCTTTGTAATGGTCTTTAAAAATAGTTTTAACTTATGTAAATCAGTTCTGAAATTTTTTAAAAGATGTTATTAGTTGAAAAATCCAGATTAGTTTTATTGAGTTTGTTTGTTGTTTAATGTTTATAAAATCGGGTAAATCGTTCTCAATTATCATTATATGATATCCAGGAATTTATGCCAGCCCATGGGGATCGGGAATGCCCTTCGAGCCTTGTCAAGGGCTGGGTTTGGTGTCAGTTTTGTTGGCGACCAGATTCGGTTTGTGACATAGCCGAGTGTATATCCCTACTTTAATTGGGGTTTATTAGTATAATATGAAATTCATTCCAAGATAGGTATATATCCATGTCACAAATATACCATATACCCACCTACATATTACATAGGTTAACCAAGCATAGGAAAAAATCCCTTCCCACATAAGGTTTGAAACATATAATTACTACATACACAGGAAGTGATCATCGACATTCTTTGATGGACAACATGATTCAGGACAATATTTTTACTCCAATTTTTAAAAGAGCACATCATCACACCTCAATGGAAATATAGAAGGGAGATAATATTTCCTCTACAATTTTGTAGGATCACTAGTATATTATAGTGAATAATGAGAATGAGTATCAGGTTTATATTTCAATACTAACCAAGGTTCATCAGTACATTCTTGCTGTCACTTCATGGTAGGCACATACCCCTTCAAATAAATCAGTTGCATCCCAATATGTTTTGATAGTCTCCCAACAGTGGGTTCATATCTCTAAAAATATTTGAGATGGTCCTCACAATATTTTGATGGATACTCAAGGACCATATGAGTGGTTTCAACACAGAAGGGTTCCCACGAAATATAAATTACCTCATTATCATGACTTAAAAAATTTAAAGACAACTATATTTGAGAATAATATGTAGATCAAGACAATTATCATATTCTTACACTTATAATTTATAATGTATTTGAATCCCTGCAATTCATGTGAGTGGAAGATCATGGATCCTCCAAGTGCTCGTCAAAATTAGGAGTCAATTTCATCTATATAATCCATCCCCATTGAAATATAAAGAATGATCATGGGTACTCATTCCCTAACGACCCCACATGGAAATCACCCACATGATGATATCTCACATAGGTAAGGATATCCTCCCATTATAAGATACCATTGTATAGAGAGTTATTATATAATTCAGGGTCAATGGAATATGGTTCCTTGTCAATAACTAATAATATTCCACAATATTTGATGTATGATTTGGGAAAATCGATATTATTTATTCCTATAAAATAATTTGTGTTATTTTTTTATAGAAAACAACCATTCTGACATGACTTGGTAGATAAATATTTATCTACGGATAGAGAAATCAATATTGATATGTGGAGAGAGATGGATGAGGGTAATATGATGATAACGGTTTTCCCACAACCACCTACCAATATGAATTTTCATATGATATATGAGTGTAATGTGTGTATTTTCTATGTGTTAACATGTGTATAATATACCACTACCATAAAGAGAACCATATAGCCTATGTGACATATGTTAATAATCATATGATATTAGAAGATACTTTTTACTAGATTATGTTCGATACCTTATTGGTAGCACAATACAAAAAATATAAAAATAAGTATAAGAATCTATAATGTTTTTTGAATTATAGTGTGTTTTAAATTAAACAGATAATCCCATCTTATTCCTATGATGTGTGTAGTTAAGGATGGTGAAACTATTGAGATATGAATTATACTTTACTACTAAGTCAACATATCCCTTCATGGAAGGCCTCAAAAAGTGTTATTTCCTTAGAACAGTTCACCAAGGTAAGAGGTGTATATGTCTTCTGGTTAGTTTAATATAGTCATGATACATAAAATCCCATGGATGATAAAGTTTCAATGACATATAAGTTAATAGATTATTGCATTAAGCTTATAGGAATGTTGAAATGGTTCATAGTTGATAAAATTAGGTCCCCAATCAAGGAAGACACCTTTCAAGAAATAATATCATAGTATAGAAATCACCAAACTCATACATATGTAAAATCATGACAAATACTTGAATTCTCTATAGAATTAACATTAGTGAAAATAAAGGAACAATCGAAACCCACAAGTAAAAGTGTATTACCATCCTATTTACCACTTCCATCACCATTGGGATCATAAAATCCATATAGAATCTATTATTTCCTGGAATTAGTGTCAATTATACCCTAGATTGTAGGGTTTATGACATTTGTAACATTGATTCCCTCTCCACTAGGAATGTCAATCTTCACCAAGACATTTGAGGCCTCAGATGAATTACCTTTTCAATTTTTGTTAATGTGCGGTATATATTTAACATTAGCTACATTATTGAAAAAATATAGTAGCTGTAACAATAAGTTATTTTCTGAAATATTTTTTTTTCCAAAATTAATTTTATATATTTTATTATAGGAAATATGGTGTTTAACCTACATTACAAAGAACACTGAGTTTTCATGAGGGATGGAATACTATTAAAGTATTATTACATGATAGTGATCACATAGACATTATAATAGAGGGTCTAAATAATATTAACTAAATTATATTACTAAATTGTTTTTACATGTATATAAAATGAATTCTTTTTGGACCAATAAGTTAGAAATGAAAATACAAACTACTTGAAAACAAATGAGATTTTTTTGTAAATATTGTTTTGGAAAAAACTATGTTTTTCCTCAATAAATTTTATTTTATTGTGAAGTATATGAACAAATATTATATTTTATATATTCATTCAAATTTTTAATATTAGTATTATGTGATATCTAGATAAGGGAGAATAATAAATCCATGTTGACTCTTAAAACTATATTTTTTATGAAAAGCAGTTTTTTTCCTTTTTTACACTTATTTTAAAACTAATTTCATTCAATTTTTTATAATGAATTTGAAATAGTAGACTTAGTTTTTAAAATTATTATATCATATTATCTTATGGTAAATTTTTGATAATTTCATATGAAGTTAATTTTTTCGATGAATAGTGTAAAATACTAGTTTTTGTAATGAATTGTCATTTAATTTAAAGCATTTAAAAACCTAAAAAATATTTTAATATGGATTTAAAAGATATGTTAGTTAATATATATATATCAATTAATAAAATTTAGTTCAATTGAGCAATTTTAATGTTAGATTAAAGTATAAAAATGTTATAAATGTTTGAACAATTCCACTTTGAAACCTCGTTTTCTCATTACAGCTACGAGGTTTATTTTAAATTAAAAATTTCCTATTCTTTTATATAAATTGGGAAAATGGATTCCATATTTAGAATTATAATATTTTTATTATCTAATATGGGAAACTTAATTTTTTAACATAATTAATAGTATTAATAAAAAATTATTTTTCACGGTTAAATGTACAATTGGTTTCACTATGGGTTAAACTAAAACAAACCAAAAAAATTTACAGAACCATTTTTATAGAAATATTTTGATATTATATCTTCTAGTTTCTATAATTACCCATTTGTTATCTTTGTGGAATGCATAAAACATCTGTACACCTTTTTATTTTAAATATTTACCAGTGTTCCACTCACCTCACATATAAAAGGCCACCCCCTATCCTCTCCTCTTCCCAAATACAAAACGCTTTGTATTTAACAATAAATAAAAAACTTATTTAATTCCATTATCTCATTTAATAATCCTTAGTTTGGCCGGAAATAAATCATAATAATCCTTTTATAAAAAACAAAAAGAATTTGTTCAAAATAGACGTAATCGCTCTAATCAAGCATTATATTTTATTTATTCCAATATATCATTAAATTATTTTTAAACCATTACAATATAATAAAATCATTTTATTATATATACATATATATATTTTAATTCAATAAGTTAATTAATTATCTTATTCCATCAAATGGGTTATGAAATCATTATTCCTATGTACATAAGACTACCGCCATAAGAATTGATGTTATTCATTTTCTATCACTACCTCCCACATAAATATATAGTGATGGATTTATTATTTATTTATAAAATTTATTATATTTATATTCTCACATATTCATTATATCACATGTTTCTTATTAATTCCCATTTTTTTGGAAATATGTAAACATCTTATGTATCTACAAAAGACTATCGCGTCACAAAGCGATGTGATTTATTCCAACATTACATGGAAGGTATGAAAGATGGGTTTAATGAGAATATGTCATATATATGAAATAAAAAATATTAATAATTTATAATTTATAATTTAACCATATTTCTTTCGTTCTATTGGGAAACGGAAACGATGTTTATGCAAACATATGACAGACCATATCCATGAACGACAGATTTCATTTTTTATCTCTAAAGATAACATATCACAAAAAATACTTATATAATTAATATAAATTATATCTATATCACGTTTGAAATTCTATATTTTATGGAACCATGATAAAATTATGAGTATCAGAACAAAAATCAAAACATTCATGAAAAACAAAAATTTTATTGCACGAATCGTAATTTTAATTGGTAACATTTAATAAATGGGTAATAAAAAGTCCCAAGAAAATAATATATGGTATTAAATATAAAATTAAGTTTGTTATATATATATATATATATAATAAAGTTATATTTATTTTACAAGAGGTTTGAATTTATATGAAGGAAGATGAGACATATGGTATGGGAATTTCATCTCAAAGAGTCTTTTTTGGAGCATATGTTATGATATACACCAATATTATTATATGAGGTGTATATAGAGACCATTTTACATGATATATAGTTAATATACATATAATAATAATATATTTATTTTATTTTATGTTATTATGTAATAGGTATTCCAATTAACAACATGAACCAGTAAGGGATTTACTTCTCACTTTTAATTTTTAGTAAGACAGAGGCCATATTCGGCCCATGATTTTTGTGTGATATATATAATAATGATTAATTTATTTTATGATGATTAAAATTATATTTATTTTCATTTAAATATATATTTTAGGATCTATCATTCATTTCTTTTAAAGTTTAAAATTTTCTAATGTAGTAAGGTATTTTTTGCCTCAAATTGCCTCCTTTGAGACATAAGTTATGCTCTGAACCTATATTTATATTTTTAGTGTATATACATCCCATTTTATATTTTATATCATGAATATAATAATTTTTATAATTTTATTTGATTAAATTAATTCCATTATTTCATGGGTATTATGATGCAATGTTACTAAATTTTTAAGATGTAAACGTTGCAATGTAATTGTTTTTTAAGATTTATTATGATTAAGTTTGAAAGAATGAAATATTATGATCAATATCTCAATAAAAACTTGATTTTTATTATCCTATATTTATTTCATGACAATAAATGTTTTCTATTCATATTTTTCTATTTCATAAATCAATAGTTTAAAATAATGATTTTAAGAAAAATCATATTTATTTCTATCTTGGGTCAAACAAAATGATTCTTATAAAACATTATTTTCTGAAAGTGTGTTCCAAAATGTTTTTAACATTATTAAAATCATTTATTAAGGAATATTTTACACATTTTTTAATTTTTACAAATTATTTTGAAAGGAATATGAATTTAAATTTCCAAACTATGCATTTTTTCCTTTTACTGAAAATAGGAATGGAATATTAGATTTAACATGATTTACATGAATAATTTTCTCTAAAACATTGACCAATAATTTCATTTAATATTTAATTATAGTATTACAAGTTTATTTATAAATAAAAATTAATTATTTTTAAAAAAGTGTTTTAAAATAGAAATGATATTTTCACTAATAATGGTTTTAAATAATACTTAAAAGTCATTTTATATCAAAGATAACATATGTTGATGTTAAATATAAATTAATGGGGACATTATCCAAGTATACTAATATTATTATTTATATTACTGGTTTTTGATTATTATATAATTATTTTAATGAAACATGTTTTCCTTCCATAGTTTATAATATGACTAAATTTTTTAGCAATTTGTTTATTTCTAAGGATTATGCTATAAAAATGATTAAATTATTATGAAGCCCATATCTTATCTACCGATTATGATATAATTTTTTATGATACCCATTTCATTTTATGGGTTATTATATATTGAATTTTGTATGATCTTGTAACACACATACATATGATTTTTATTATGGGATGGGGATACCTATATCTCCATCTAATGCATCAGGTGAAGATTTATATCTCATTAGATAGATAATGCTAGAATAGTGAGTGAACCCATTTTTGTAAGGGACTTTGTCTACTATGATTGTATTGGGTGTGAAACGTGACTACAATAATGGTTTGAGGAGTGAACCCATTCCACTTATACAGCCATGGTAGTAATCCTTGAAAAATATTGAAATGATTTTATATACTTATTTGTATACAAAAAATATATACCTTATGTCAAGGTTATATTTTAATGAAACATGTTCCTTTATCTCTTTATGATTCATGTTTTAGGAACATCTAATATTTATTCCATGACTTATGATTATGATCTTTGCTATGCGGGGTATAGTATTCAAATGTTATGCTCATGTTCTCATACCCATATAATCATATTATGATTATATACATCACTTATTTAACTTATCGTAGCATCTGCGTTCACTATTTCATATAATTCTCTTCCTCAGGTTATAATGAATTTTTTTAGGTTCGATATGTTTAAGAAGAGTGATGTGTGTAAATATATTAATGGGTTACATTGAATATCATTCATTAAATAAAAATATATTTTATCTGGTGTACAAAGGCACTAAACCATTACGATCTTCATGCATGTGTTTGTGTAGCGTAATTAATATTCATCTAAAATATTTAATATCTATGTATAAAAAGCTAAAGTAACTATATTTTATATTATCGGAATGGTTTGGTTGACCTTTTAAAATTGTATGAGAATCGTTTGTTGATATCTAAAGCTTTATTTCTTTGGATATGTTTAGTGATACATCTAGAGATTATTCTATCTATTCATCAATGGTAAGGAAAATGATTTCAAATTTTTCTAATGGGTAGAGTAGGTGGATTGAAATAAATTATAGACACGTATTGATATAATGAGTTGATGTGGATCTAGAACAGAAGTACCTTAGGGTAATAACTCGAAAAGGGAACATTGATTTAGACTCGATCATTATGTATTATATAAAATGATCGTTTATTCACACCTGGTTTGACACTCCTAGGAGACATGCTTTGGAAATTCCCAAAATCATTAGGAACTATATTTAAGGATTAGAATAATGACTATGAATGTCATAGTATAAACCTATGTTTTCATATATCGTAAACTAGGTGTTAGGATTTAGAAATAATGTATGTAATTTTTCATGATTATTTGGTTTACCATTGTAATTATTTTTTCTCACATAATGGTTTTCTGTTTCAGTCAATAGTTGCAACATGAAAGAATTGGATTAATTTTTAATGTGACATACAATGTTTTTATGGGAAACATAATGGAATAATGACTAGAGTGATAGAAATTGGGATTATTCTGAATCATTTATCATGATATATGATTAACAACTATAACCATAACCAACTCTCTAACTCACCAATAATGATAATGATATAGTCCATTGAGTGTTCAGTTGGTGGAGACCATGGATAAAAGAATATCTCATTTTTTGTATGTTTTGAATGTGGGAATATGGACCCATGTGGATGTCTTAGAGGAATGATAATATGTTTTGTGTGTGTAAAAGAAGGATACAGAAAAAACAATTGTATATGAAAAATGAAACATTTGGTTAATGAAATGGATGAGAATAACGATGTCTCTAATATATCATCTATTTTTAAATGATTCAAATGTGAATATTATGGGAATTATGAAAATAAATTCCATAAAGGGAAATCTCACGAAGAGAATCTTCAAGGATGAATGACCCCAGAACACCCTGAGAGAGGAGGGGTGAATCGGGGTTTCTACTTTTTTCTTCTAAATGGATATATATTATTCCCACATTGGTAGGAACTTGTTAAAACTATCTGAGGAGGATGTACAGAAAATAAACAATCACATGAAAAGAAATGAAACACAAATTTTACTTGGTTCCCCACTAAGGGTTGCATCCAATGAGCATACACTGACAATGTGTCAGTCATACCAAACCCACTAATCTTCACCAGTTGTGTATTACATGTGTTTAGCATAGTCACATTGTGCCAGGTGTAGTGCCTTTACATGGTTTTAGGGATAACACACAGTATACCTCAGGTCACTTCATCTGACTTCCACATGCTCACTACGTTGGAAGAATATTCACTTAGTTTAACGACATAAGGTTTCTCCAATGGTTTAGCATCAAATCATGAATCCTCAACTAAAAATGGTATCTCTATTGAAATCTCTTTATCATCCAAAGATTTAATTTTTTCCCGTACACTAATATGTAATGAAAATTAATATCACAAACTCATTTGGTTAATTTTTTGGCTTCCATGGGTGTTCTGCAAAATTCTACTATTTCTACATACGACTGCTGTTGTCACATACCATCAAACTCCTCTTCGTACCATATTTCTCCTCCATGAACTTCCCTTCTCGGAATATTTCTCTTCTCCACATACTACTCCACTCTTCTATGTACTTTCTTGCTATGCATACTGCCTCACTTCTCTACATAATGTGAGAGCCACCTATGCAAACCACAGTCTCTTATATGTACTTTTTTCCTTATGCAGATGATTATTTCTGTGTACTGTCTTCTCCACCACGTACACCTTCAGACTTCACCAAATTTATTACCAATATTTTAATCTTCTATCTCGTCACTTAACAAAGGGGAATATTGTTCCTTAAATAGGCATGTAACTCTGCATATTTCACTAATCTAATTTACATAAAGTTTCAATGTGGGAAAATCTTCCCTGTAAACTGAAATCAATCATCGTACAGTTAGAATCAACTGTGTACCACTAATGTTTTACGAAACATAGTAATCCCACCAACTTTTGACACTCTCCGTACTACATGCCTTTACTGCATATCGTCGATGTGAACCAATTATTTGTTTCTTCCATCAGCATTCTGCGTACCACATGCCTTCACCGCATACCATTGATGTGATCCTTTTTCAACTCTGGGCACAGCAACACGAAATTCTCCATGTACTTCCCCCACTATCTGGAATGTAGCTTCAAAGATTTCCTATAACATGGTAAGTGGTCAATGTTTAATGTTATTTGGTTCCCTTATATTTATTATTTTGTTTTTCATTTGGCATATCATTCAATATTTTCGGAAATCCTTTGTCTTCCACCACCAAAATCTCGATATTTAGGCAAAATAGTTTGGAAAACACTGGGAAACTATGCCCCCTTCAATACAGCTTTCAGCCTCAAACATATGACATCATTCCTTGAAAACTCCCTAGTCATCCATGTGTAAATTGACAACTAAAACAAACCAAAATTCTTTATTATCAACAAACAGCCTTGGTTCCAACAAGGGATTCATATGAAATGGTTTTATTTCCAATGATGAAGAGAATACAAATGAAATATTAATGGTCTGGGTTAATAAAACAATATTTTTTATGTTAATAATGAGAGGCATGATTAATTTGAGGCTGATAAATATTATGACATGATTCATATTTCATATTGTAAGAAATATATGTTAATGAATGTTATAATGAAGACTAGTTAATGGTTTAATAAGTAAGTGGGATTATTGACGTGTTTATATCTCAGAATTCAAGAGTTATGTTATTTGAATAATGAAATATATAAGGATGGATTAAAATATGATTTTCATTAAGTATTTGAACAATTAATTTGAATTGAATTGATGAATTTTAAAAGTGATCTAATGGAAAAGTGATAGTTTTACTAAGGGGAGAAAATACTGAATATGTTCCTAATTTTGAGAAAATAGTGTTTAGATTGGATAAGGAGATAATTTTTATATACCAAGTAAATTCGATAGTATTAATGACCATGTAACTGACTAATGATTTGTGGAAAAGGTGGACTATGTTATCTTTGATGGAGTTTAATGCATTATTTGACTTATGGAATATATTCAATAATTTTTGATTTTATTTAGGGAATGAGGCAGTATGTGTGTTTTCATTATGGTTTTATAGTAATATTGGTTATTACCATGATTTAATAAATTATATGTCTAAGATATTCACATATTTGGATTGTGAAATTCAAGAGATACATTATTCTTCTTGGGGGATTAATGTTAATTTTATTTTGATAAATTTTGTGACCTTATATATAAATTATAAATTTTAGAGGGTTATAAGGTTAACTATTTATGGAATAGTGTGTATTGAATTTTGGATATGGTTTTGGAGATTAATCTTTTATTTAACCATATAATGATTTCTGAATAACTTGTTCTAACAATTTTTTTATAAACATTATAGATATAAGGAATGGATAATCGTTATTTTATGGATATTATTTAGTCTTTTATATAGGAAGTTCCATATCATAGAGTAAGAGATAAAGTAGAAATTTATCAAGGAATAACCAAAGGATAATATTGTGCTTATAAAATGGAATGAAAGAGGGTGTGTATATGTACTCATAAAAATTCCCCAATATTTGTAAAAGGGTCATGAAATAAGAAATTTATCATGTTATGATCAATTTTTTTGATATCAATGAACTTTTTCAAACCAATTTGGTTTAATGCTTATTGGTCATTTACTTTCTCCAAAATACGATATATATATAACTATTCATGAGTATTTAGGTGTTAGTTTTCTCATATATGTACTTGTTATCACTTCTCACCTATGTTCTTAGATTTGGAAACCTAGTATATGTTATTCTTGATGACCTTCACATATCACTTTCTCTCTTTTCAAGTGGAAGTTTGATTAAACCATTTAACATTGTGGGTTTCCTGTAATATTATCTTTAAATTTGAAACCGTTTCTTACAAAACAAAAAGTTCAAATTACAAGTTAAATTTGTAATTAAGAGGGGTAAAATTTAGTAAATTGATATTTTATAGAATATTTGATTCTAATGAATGTATAGTTTTATAAATTTTGTGTTACATTCAACAAAGAGTTTAAATGAAACATAACATACTATGAAAATATTATCAAATGGTAGTTATAACCTACACATTGTAATTGAGGGCATGAATAGTATTAAATAAGATATGAAAATATTAGGCTTAAAATTTTATACAAAATTAATCATTTTGTGAAAAATATATTATGAATGAAAATAAAAACTATTTTAAAATAATGATAATCTTTTAAAATAAACTAGTTTCATGAATACAAATGTGTTTTACAAAAATAAATTTAAAAAATAAATTTCTATGAATTATTTTATTGAAATTTATATATATTTTATTTTTATATTATTTTTTAACAATTATATAATGTGTTTTCTAGACCACAATTTTTTTGACTTTAAAATAAAATCACCTTGCGGCTATCTGAGAACCTAACAGGAAGAACAACAATCAAAACTGTGCACCCAAGGGAATCCACTATTTCAGACACCAGTGAGAGAACCAAAACACGAAGAGAAGCAGGACCATGAACCCAAGGGGATCAACCATTTGAAGAACCAGTCAGAAAAAAAGGGGCCACAGAATGAACAACCAGATCGGCTGTGGATAGGGCTCAACCTGTACCATCGCTACCCTACACAGTCGCGCGACACCCTCTTCGCATTATGGGACCATGCATCCAGTAAATGCCTCACTAAAGCAGAATCCGCCGCGACTCGAACACCACCATCACAAAGACCAATGAACCGGAACAACCAGATCCACACAAAAAGGAGCAGAGAAAAAAAAACATCACCAAATCCACAACCGACGGGGTGGAGTCGGCGCCGCAAACCCAAAAGAGAAAGAGAATCTGTCAGCATTGAGCTTTCTTGAGGATGCCACTTGTGACCTCATAATGACCCTGGACGAGACTACGACCCTTCCAAACCCAAACCAAAAGAAAAAAGTGCCATCATCGGAAAAGCGGGTGATATTATTCTCAGTGCAGAAGCGAAGACCTACAAATCAGAATCATTAGAGGAGGCTGAACGACGATCTTCATCGACAAAGCTCTGGGTCAAGAAAACCGAAGATCGTTGACACACCATTCCACACACAACCTAACCGCCGACCACGCCGAGCCAGAAGGAAGGAGAGGAGGAAAAGGGAGGAAGGAGAAGAGCACTGGTAGGATACCTTGCCCGTTGAGGGAAGCTCCCGTTCGTCGATGCCCCTTGTGGGCCCATCCCTCTAGATAAAAGATAAGTATAAATCCAAATTTCTGCTAAAATATTTAATTTTCTATAAAATAGTTTTGTTTCCTTTTTGTACATATTTTAAATCTATCTTTTAAAACATTTAGAAAATAAATTATACATAATAAAATTATTTTTTAATAATTATTTAAAAATAATCATATTGTGAATTATATATAATTTTATGAGAAGATATTTTTTTTGATAAATAGTAAAAAATAATCAGTTTTAATAAAAAATTTCATTTCTTTTATCAATTTTAAAAAAATGAAAAATTGTTTTAGTATTTATTTAAAATAAAAAATTAGTTCTATCACATATCTTTAAATCCATTTTTTTTCCTTTTAACCCTTTTCATGTTTTAGTTATATAAAAAAAAATTAAATGTTTTAACATATTATCATTGAAAGCCTACTTCTCATTATGTCTGTGGGATTACATTTATGTTAAATTTTACAAATTATGCGAATGTAATTTATAAAAAATTATTTTATATTTTTAATAATCATAATTTAAAATATGTGAAAAAATCAACTTAATTGTTAACCATAATGAATAGAAAACACACTAAAAAATTATTGTAGTTTTGAAAAAAAATTGGTTAAATGATGGGTTAAAATAAAACATTGAATGAACAAGAACTTGTAAAACAACCATTTAATATAAATACTTATACTTTATCTATTATATGGTATATAATGGACCTTTTTTAATCATTTTTTCATCTAAAAAACTTGGGTACACATTTATCATTAAAAAAATACAAGTGTGTCACTCACCTCATTTATAAAATTCCAACCCTATACTCTCATATTCAAAATTAAAACCCCTATTTGGCCACTAAATACAGAAATAATTTTCTTAATTCCATCATATAGTACAATAATCTTTTGTTTGGTCATAAATGTGACCAAATAATCATTTCGGTGAAATCAAAACCATGTTTTCTAAAGAAGATATAGCATCCCTAAACAATAATTTTATCTTTTTTATTCCTAAACCACCATAAAATACTTTTAAATACTTAAGGTATATTAAAAAAATTATATTAAATATAAAAATATGTTATTATGTTAATTTAATAACCTAAATCCTTCTTGTATTCCACAAACTCGGTTATGAAATCATTGTTCATGTGTATGGCGGACTTCCACCTCACTGACCGATATTATTTGTATTTCATCACCACCTATATGATATGGATATAATGCTTAATTTAATATTTATATAGGATATTTATTACATTATTATGCTTCTATAATGATGATATCATATGTTCCATCTTACTTTCCATTTTTTGGGAATAATAAAATGACATTCATGAGTACGGCGGACTACCGCCTGGTGAAGAGATGTGAATCATTCAAATTTTATATTAAAGGTAATAAGGATGGATTTAATTAAAATATGTAATATATATGAAATAATAATAATAATTTAATTTTTATATATTATTTAATTATCTTTCACTCTTTCCACATGGAAAATTGAATGAATGGTCATGTGTATGCATGACATACCGTCACCATGAATAGTTTAATTCTTTTTCTATCTCGAAAGTATTTTGGATGAGTATAAATAAATTTATACTAAATATATGTGATATTTATATCATGGATTAAAGTATATAAATTATGTAACCATGATCATATTACATGTACAAAAAAATAAGTAATCAAAACATACATGAAAAAACATAGTAGTTATTGTCTGAAAAGTGACTTTAACATGGAAATATTAATAATTAGGGAATAAAAAGTCATATGAAAATAATATATGGTATAAACTCACTGTGGATTTTTACCCACAATGCTTAAAAACTCACATTGGTCTAGAGGAAAGGAGCTTGGGGCCAGCACACACTTTTGGTAGTAATTATTACCAACTCTGGGAATCTCTTATAGATTTAAGATGCGTTCATGAATCCTTGATTAATTCACAAGTATAATCCATGTTATCCTAATATTAGAAATAAATTATTTGAATGTCGGGAATTCAAAATCATTTAGATGAATTCGAGGAGCTTCATCAATAGAGATATTGATATATATCCTAGGATCTCATTGATGGTATCATATTATATAATACATAGATATTATTTGGTCATTATTACGATGATTCTGTTTTTCTATCCATGCAGTGTGGCACACAGATGTTATTGTAATCGAGGTAGATGAATGTCACTCTATAGTTGATTATCATCTTGGGAGATGTAAGTTGTTAGAATGTTGGGATTGAACACATAAATGGTCTTCCTATGTATCCTTTGGAATGGAATTAAAACCTACTTAGTTTGATTCTTCGTAATGGGACACATCATACTTTTTAAGGTCGTGTGATAAGGACCCCATAATAATGTTTAATGTAACGTGGTTAGGGTATTAAGGTGGAATATTCCTAGTCAGTGTTGGGGGTGAGACTTATAACAAATAATCCCAAGGAATATTGAAGAAATATGAGATTCCAAGATGAATTATACCCTACTAGGGATATGGCCAAAGGAATAATGTTGGTTTAATATATTTAGTTTGAAGCTTAGGGATGCTTCCTAAATATCCAGTTTGGATGGGAATAAAAGTCCACATAGTTCATTGGTGAGGACCCACGCCTAGAGAGGCCCTCAAGGGTATGTCTCACAGTGGAGTAAGTGCCTTTGAGATGATAGGTCTGGGTTATTTGTAGGAGGGATATCCCATATTGAGGGACTATGAGGGATATTTTATGTAATGGTTATTTGAAGTCATGAAATTGAGTTTACTCTTCAAGAGGATACCCGAATTATGTGAATTATGATTGAGGATTATGTCTAAGGAGGATTTATATTGTGGGAGGAATCATTTATCATTTCATGGATGAAATGATATGAATATCATGCCTTGAAAAGGCATCATAAGTATCCCAGTTATGGTGTGAATTAATGTTCATGTAGTTCATTCATTAAAGAGTTTTTTGTGTGTGTTGTAATCGTCACTAACCTCAAATCCCACATGATTGATCATTTGTATGAGAAATAAAAGGATTTGATAGATTTAAAAAACCTCACAGCTTCTTTTGTTCAATGATGGAAGAGGTCAGAGATACTGTAGAAGAGGATGGGGCTACGAAGGAAGAGGTCGGGGCTACGATGTAAGTGGATGGGGAAATGAAAATTCCCTCTATTCACTTTACATAGGATGATAGTCCATGTTAATGAAGGAATGAAGGTGAATGATATAGATATTTGTCAGACTCCAAACTCCTACATGAAAGGATAGGGTCTTACAATAGCATGGTTACGCTCTGATTGGACCTCGAAGAGGAGGGATACTTTTCATATGTCAATTAGAAAAGTAAGTGTGATCCTTACCTTACCTACTAGGGACTGGATGATCCAGGCCTTAGAGATGATAAGGGGAGGAAATAGTCATATCCATAGAATCTATGACCATGAACACTACAACACCATACATAGGGTAAGGTTCCATGTGACCATATATATCCAAATCAATAGACACATTGAGGATCCTTACCCTCTAGTAGGAAAAGTGTGGGAAACCTATAACTGTATAAATAAAAATCCAAATGGGAGACACATTGATCTACCTTTTCCCAAGGGTTTTTAAGTCAATATGTCCTGGTGGAGGATTCAATGTGGTCAATTTTATGAAATGCTTCCAATTAAAGATAATTATTTTCCAGGACTGGTTTTGATGGAGGATTTATAAAAGGCCCACATAGGCTAAAGCGGTGAGGTGAACTAAGGAAGACTATGAAATGGGTGCACTACACAAGGGGTATCTGTGAAAGTAGGCATGGGATAATTGTTTTCACTTTAGGTGATGAACAACCTATATGAATACACTTGGGTGTTTCTAAATAGAATCATTCATGGTTGTCGACAGGTATTCCTAGAAGTAAATAATTCAGTATCCTATTTGAGGATGTTCAATTCACAAAAGTCTTCTTATGTAATGGTTTAGGGTGAATGAGTCTCACATGATTTAATTAATTTTAAAACTGAATGGTATTATGTCTCCATATCACCCCTTAATTCCCTCACATAATTTTTTAAATAAATAACTTATTGGTTTTTAGGGACTTTACCAAAACACTAGGGATATTAGAGAAACAATCATCCTTTTTGGAAATTCGTCCGTACAAATGAAGCCCCAAGGGTCAATTTATATGAAAATATGTGACCTTGGATGAAGGTTTATTGTTGAGAAAATGGGATGGATCATAGATAGGTTGCACCCAGGTACCCTACGTGTTGATGGTGTTTGTGGGATATAGGTGAAAGAAGTTACTCCAAACTATGGAGAATGTGGCCCTCCACCCCTACTCGATATCAAATTTGGGCTGCTACCTTCACTACCATCACTGACCCCCATGAATAATGCATAGTTGAACCACAATATTTTTTTGTATGGTCTATGATAATTTTTATTGCGATACATGGAAATCCAATATGATTCTTATGACATAATTATGTATTTCATCTCAATCTCAGAATTTGGTGTCCATGTGAGTTTCAATTCATTAATTAGGAAGAGAAGTGCATGGAACACATTTCATGGTGTCTAAAACAAGACATATTTTTGCGGGGGAACTTCATTGAAAAAACGATGTGTGGATTTATTATTATTCATTCAAGATACCTAGTGATGACTAGACCTCTGGTTCTAGGCCCAACTACAATTATCAAAGCAATAAATTCCCCATCCTCAGCACACGAGCATGATTTGTGGAAGGAATACATATTAGAGAACTAAATTTTTCTTGGTTCTTAATTATTTTAACATTTATAGTGACATTTAGAACATATATTCTAGACCCATCTATAAATCATCATTCAATTCCACCCCTTATAATAGGATGGGGATAATATTTATGTCATAAGTTTATATATGAAATTATCTCATGAACACTCTTTTGAATATATATTGAGTTTCTCATATTTCTATATCCTTCCATGCATATTAGTAGCAGTTATATCAAACTCAATGGAAAAAAATTTGTTTGAATATGTATATATTATTAACTAAGTCATCATACATGTACCATGATTTTTTTCTATCAACTAGATGAATCTAATCCAAAGAGGAGGGACCTAAAACCTATAATTACCCTAGACACGTCAAAATGGAAGCTATCATCCAAATATGATTAATAATCTACATCCTTGTTACTATATTATTTCATAATATCTAATTATAATTTATCATTTTGGATTATATTTTCATCACCATCCATCATCACGGATATATTATATTACCCAAAATATTTTAAACCACTATATAAATTTTAGGTTTTCACTATTTCAACAATATGGTCCAAGCATCTTGACCATAAAATAATAAAACCATTTTCTATTAAATTTTCTCAGCAATGAACCCTCAAAACATTTATGGTTTCACCATTCCCTTGATAAGATCACTTCACTACGCATTTTGACAGTGCTTTATAACCTTAAATAACCCCTTTTAATGGTACACATTAGATGAACTAAAACTGATAGTGAAGGTAACAAAAAAATATTTCATTATGAAAGCACAAAACGGGTGTATTAAGAAAAATTAATGTCTCCACTAACTAATTTTCTCATCTTTAGGGATTGGAATGATGTTAGAGAGAAAATAGAAAAGGTTAAAATATTATAGGGCCCACTATATGACCCTACCCCAAAAAAGTTGTGCTCGTTGGATCTACTATTCCAAGAAAAAGATAAATTGATGATTGTTATAGTTATTTTCCCTTGATGAAGTTTTCACTACACTAGGAAGTTACTTATAGGGTACATGAACACCTATTGAGAATCTTACTTCCATAAAAAATCATGTAATATGATCTAGAGTCTATATAACCTTTCATTGATGTTTGCAGCATGTATTCGAGACACCCATGGACACTTTTGTTAAACTATGAATATATTTATCCATGCGACCAAGCATATGTACCCCCATATAGAACAGTCAATGAGAAGCATCTCATCTTGAGGGGAGGGAACATTAACATCCATATTCTTTGAAAAAATGACAATGGTTCCCATCATCAAAATAGGATTGGCGGTCATACCTCACATACTTGTAACATTTCAGATTTCATATATCAAACTCTTTTATATATGACATAAACATCCCACAATCCAACCCTTCAACAGGATTTCATATCCACAATGTAATTAATCCATGAAAAATAGTCATTATCAGGACAAATAAAATGACATGTTATTCTTGAATTTCTAAACTGTCATCGCATGATCTAAGACCACATAATCCTATGGTATGTGTAAGAATACCCTAAACTATATGAAACAAATCTTGTGGGGAGACCCATCCTAAAAATAATCTTGATGGGTATCCTATACCTCCATTCACATCGTTTTTAATATTCTCTTGTTGGGTGAAACTGTCTCGCCTCTATGTTCAAAATTAGATGACCTTGAACTATTATCTATATAGGAAAAGGTATTTTCAGGCCATAACCTAAAAAGGGTTTCCTGAGAAATATATTGGTTCCTTCCAACTAATATTCCCCTACATAAATGAAAGGAAAAAAGATAGGTAATTGAAATAAAATAAAAGTCCAAAAAATCATGGGGTACCAAATATGACCCTTACAAAAGTTAAGATAAAGATTTTATTTTATTTTTTTATCTAATTTAATTTAGGCTATCTCAAATTCTATGGATCATGGTTTTGTGGGTTATCATGAAATTTTTTACAGACTGTGACAGAAAATAGAAGTCTTGATAAGAAGTGAAATAAAAAATTCGTTCTCATTCATTAATAAAATGTAGTTAAATCACCATATAATTTGGTATCAATATGAAATAAAAATCAAGAAACAAAGTGCTTCCAATTTATTTTTTCAATTAGTGGATTGAATTTTAGGCTTCATCAATATCATAATGAAGCTTGACCTACTTAGTAGCTCTAGATTGTTTAATAAGGTAAAGATTATCTAATATGGTAGTAACAAAACTCTTACCTCAAGAATGGGTTCCCCAATAAATATATGGTTCTCAACTATATTCTCTTTGTTTCTGTACAACTCTTTATGGGGGAAAAATGACATCAATGGATTCTTCTTTGATTTTTGGTTGATGTTTCCTAACTATTTAATATCATTAGACTCCACTTGAGATATCACAGTATTGATATTTGAGAATTCCTTTTAAAATATAAATATTATGAGGAGTTTTAGTGACGTTTTCTCTTGTTATATATGTCAAATGACTTTATTTAAAACATTTTATAAATTGGGGTAATCAAATAATGCATCAAATATTGTGATGAACATATTGTGTGACTTGTGGATTTTCATGGGAATTCATTCTAAAGATGTATCTGAGACAAGTCTTCATATTCCCCCTTAAAAAAATTATCCGAGACATGAAAAAACTATATTTCAAAAGACATGATTCAAGTACCATTACTAGAGATGGAATTTATTAATGAACTAACAAAGTTAATGAAACATACCCTATGCTCATCAATGTCTCAAAAGCCTCTCTTAATTATGATGAGTGGGTATCCTCTTCATGAACATTAATAATTTGTGTATGCATCACTGAAATAAACATCCAAAGTCTTTTAATGATAGGTATAAGGGGAGAATTAGTTGAGTATGTGAATACACACCCTCATCTAATGAATCATAGACTCCTTCTATATGAGGTGTGATGGGTAGGTTTCAATGTGGCAATTCATTCAATAATCACTAGGTCCCCACCACAATTTTTATATGAATTTTTCCATCCTCCCCCAAAAAAATAAATCCCATCCACTAAAAAACAAAATTTTCACTATAAGAATATCTAATTCTGAAATTCGATGGCCTCCACTATCAATAGAAACATTAGAAGACTAGAATGATCCAAAAAATCACATGAAATAAAAGAAACTAATGGAATCTTCATTCTTCAAGGTATAAATACCTTACTGATGTGATTATTTAGATGAATCAAAATCCATGAAAGGCTATTTAGTTTGGTCATAAACTCCAATAATATAGTCTTCTGTCCCCTGATGGGAGGGAATAATTACCATGGTATTCAGATTAGAGGTTAATACTACTCTTTCCATTATCTCTTATTAATTTCTTGCCACTTTTGTGGAACCCCCAATGGATGTAAATAAGTAGAATGATACTTATGGGTAAACACCCATTCATTTACAGTCCTTTAATTATCAATATTCAATATTGGCTCATTCATAGTGATTGTCAAAAAAATCTAGGATCAAACACCCCTATGATTCAACCAACATCAACCCTAACGATGTTATCTATGAGATGGTAATAATCACGGTGTTTAGATCATCATTATTCGCTAGCCTCCCTAGAATTTGAGCCACCCATACTAAAGTTTATACTATCACATGAATTTGAATGATTATTTCCCTCCTATTCATAGTACTCAGACAAGTATCTTCATAAGTTAGTTCATTAATAAAAAACATAATATGATACATGAAATTGAGGAGATTATATAATAATAACCCATTACCTTTCAATAGTTACATACCATGAGAATTCACCTTACTTGATAATGTAACTTCTCATATGGGAAATCCTATTGAATTAATGAATGGATATGGAGGAGGTGGGAATGCTTTTGTAGGACCAATCATCACCTCTAGCATGTTCTCTACTACACTTAGGGGGCATTCATCTATATTTCCCATTCCAGTAGAATTTTCCCTATATAACTTTTTCCTTTATAGTATTTCAGGTAATTAATTGGTGTTCCTTCATTGTAATCCTCTTGTAAGAGTGTGATAAAGATATAGATCACACTAATGAGGAAAGGTATAATTAAAAAAGTCATATTTGCTCCTCCTCAAAATCAATCACTTTTCCCTTCTTCCTTCAACATATAAATCAAACATTATAGTGAATAACCATACCCTTATAAGTGTGAATGGATTTATTAATCTCTAAATGATAAATCCATAATTTATTAGGATTCTCCTGGAAGGAGATATGATTAGGATTAGTTACATTTTGGAATCTTGATAGGTCAATCTCCTCTATTCAGCATATCTTTTAATCATATTATGAAGAACAGTTATTTATCTAGGCATCTCAATAGTTCTATGAATCTATAAAGACTATAGTGATAATAATATATAGAGATAAATGAGATTTACATGTTAAAGGGGTTAGGTTTAAATATCTTTTCTATTTCCATAGAATCTACAGGAAAAGAGTCTTCCTTAGAAGGGTTCTATTTTGGGATATGGGAACCTCTTCTAAGGTCCCAGGTTCTAAGTCATACTCAACATTTGTTACAAATTCATCCAACTACCCATTGAGAAATTTACTAGTATATATATCTATCATCAAGGCCAATATCCCACACAAATAACATTCATGTATATCCCAGTGGAAAATAATCTTTATTGAAGAGATATCATGCCTCAATGCACTTAATGATCGCCCTTTATTTTATCAACAATACCACAGGATAGAATCCCATAAGGGACAAAGATAAAAAATTCATAACAATTGAT
Organism: Viscum album; assembly: GCA_963277665.1. Lineage (NCBI taxonomy): Eukaryota > Viridiplantae > Streptophyta > Magnoliopsida > Santalales > Viscaceae > Viscum > Viscum album. The sequence goes on from OY728119.1 coordinate 640,903,432, forward strand.
CTTAATCACATTTTTTGTGTCTCTTGAGGTTCTTGGATAAACTACACTAATAACCTAGAGAAATAGTACAAACTAAGATCACAAATCTCAAGATATTTATGAATTCATACCCACCCAGATGTACATCCATCCACCCAACAGAACATTCAAGGGCCCAAAATGTCTGAATAGAGATATTCCATTAAATAAGTTCCCAATTGAAGATATATAATTAAAAAACCCAAGTCATAAAAACTAATATATTTATCATTCTCTGTTCATGCTTCCATTACTTAGGTTCTGATTATCACACAAGTCTCAAATTCCCAAAAAGGGATTTGATATCTACATAGAAACATTTATAGTAATGTTACCATGTAGAAAAGGCGATCATATTTATAAATGGCCATCCATCCGCAATTATTTGAAATTACTTATTATATAGATATACAATATTAATTAATGCCTCCATGAGATTTTTAGGTCAGAAAAAAAATTAGGACCCTTTCCTCGTGGATCCTCCTTGTTCTTCTTAATGAACTAGTATATCCATATTACAAAGTGTATATCCAACATTGGATTTAAATATATTACCATGAGATAACTTTCTAGCTATAGTTCCTCATCGTAAATCAGAGGGGTTTAGTTAGCTTCTCCATACATAGAAATACGAGGGGGAAATTAACCAAACATATCCCCATGGGGGATCTATAAATGATGTACACATCCAAGAGGATCACCCTAACCTATATCTACAGGAGATGGAAATTATTTGTGTTTAAAATCAATCTAATATTATGATCTAGGAAATGTTAGGTGTTTTGTTTGGAAAGCATCATAGAAATCTGGAAGGAATAATAGATTTCCACAACCTTTATCTCTGATGAAATACATGGAATATTTTTTGAACATAGATAGGACAACACCAATCCATGCCAAAAGCCCCTCTCATATATATAAATTTTAGAGTTTTGAATAGATAAAAATCTTCTTGAAAGAGGATTTCTCAATTATAGAGAAATAGAATGTAATCTCAAAATCATGAACACAAATATCTTGTTCATGTTTAAATGGATTTTACACAAAGTTGAATATCATTGTATGTTCATCTTCCATAATGTAGTTTCCAATATCTAAAATGTTGAAAAAATGTTCTCTCAGTTCCAAATGATCTACAGGGGTGTATGAATACAATTCCAAGGTGATGGGTTATAATCATCATTCATAAATCTAAATCCATATAAGGGAAGTGAATCTTCTAGTGAGTAATCTCAAAGATTATTTCCTTGGAGGTTTGTTAGGAAGGTTTTTGAAAATCGAATATGATCATAATGGCTATAGTTATGCCAATTTCCATTTCAATCAACTTTACCACCACTTCATTATCTTTACACATCACAGAAATTTTGTACAAAAGGTAAAAAAATATAATTAAAATATAGTAAAATGACCCTTGTGTGGCATGTATGATCATCATAGAAATGAAATTACATAATCATGTGTTATAGATTATGAAATATAAAAAATTACCCTTTGATATTAAATGGCTCTAATTATTCTATAACAATAGCATGATTTAGTTTATGCATCCTTATAAACATGTTGGACATCCCATGATTTGACTCACATGTCCCAATTTCATGAATCCCTTTCATGATCGATCTCTTATAGGGTATTTCATAGGATCATATATTTATTTTAATTTTGTTAGTGTCATTATGAGCCCCCACATTCATGATATTTATAGGTTTTGAACTCTATTTGTCTACAATTACTCTATGTGGTATTCAAAATCCTTCTAAATGGATTCTTCTCATACTGATCAAACTTGATTTTCAATTGGGGGGGGGGTGAATCCAATAATCTTATAAAAATTCATTCCATGATTTAGAATTTTCAACAATGAGTCATCATAAATTTTTAATGTACGGTCATAAAAATAGAATATTAGAAGATTTTACCATGAATAATAGAGAATATTATTTCAATAAAACCCATCATGTGATGTCATGTGACCATACCAATCATTCGTCTTGATGCCAACATGATCACATATAGGTACTCCATCACATAGGACCAACATTTCTTGTTTTATGTCTCAGATAAAGTATATTCATGTGTTAAAAATATTTGATTCTAATTATAAAACTCGATGATGTGCCTCCCCTACACTGTATCATTATTTGGTGGAAGTAGAAGTTAGCTCTCCTATGTAGATGTGTGTTTTAGCTCTAATAAATTATACAGGTGACCACCATATGTATGAACTACTATCCAAGCCACACTGCATTATTTAACTAATAAATACCCATTTAACACTTTAAAATGGGGTGGGGGATTCAAGGATATAGAACAATAAATTTAATGAAACAAATTTCCAAAAGATAAAGAATTTTTTGAAAAACCCATAGTTTAAAATAAGTAATATACTTAGAGAATTAAAATCAATTTATTGTCCATGTGTACAAGAAACAATATTTAATAGATATTCCACATGATATGAGTATATATTCATGGACTATTTATGAAGACATTATTCAATAATCTAATCAAACCCTATTTCATTTTTATCCTTCGATGGTTCCCCATTCTTGGTCATCTATACATAGTCCCTTTTTTATGGATTTATATTTTGGGATCACAACACCATGAGACAGTTCTTTCCATCCATGGGTATTCTAATAAAATTTTCACCCATTCATTCATTCTTTTTATTGTACCCCATGACTTTCATTTTCTAGGAACAAAACCACCAAAAATAAAAAATAAGACATCCCATATGGCCACCAAACCTATGTGAGAGGAACATAGGGAAAAAATTTCTTCTTTTGATCACAGATTATCTTAGTAAAGGTTATCCCCCACTTGTCCTCCCTAACTAATGGGGTCTTCTGTCTATCTACAGTCATGAATCCCTAATGTAATGAGGAACCCAATCCAATAGTTACTGTTGTGAATCATTCCATTTCAAGAAAAGGCATGTATTTCACACATACTACCTAAAATCTGAAGCGACATCAGAATAATCAGTGACATTTTTCAATAAACAGATGTGTAAATATAGACATGAGGTTTTTAAATATGTTTTAAGAGGTAAAAAATAGTAATCTCCAATGTATTAATCCCTTAGTCCTTCCTATTATATTCTATATCCCCTCCTACACCCATAAGTGGATGTATAGTGAACCCATTCACGGAAATCCCCCATGGTGTAAGACCTTTTCGATTCATACAATATGAAATATCCTTCATACCTTCTATATACCATTTATATTCCATTAGATAATGAAGAAGGAAGTTTAACCCTTGTATTTTATTTTAGGAGGTAGTCCTATATGAAAATAATTATTTGATGTGGTAGACCTTTTAATTTCACTTATTACTCACACTATGCATTAAAAAACATGGGGTTAAAGATATATTGTGATTATTACACTATAATATTCAAAATTATTCTTCTAAGGCTCCTTAGGTGTAAGTTGTTAACACATTAACCTATTCTAATATGGTTGTATTCCCTATGAGATACTCCTCCAAAGGGTTCATCCAATGTGTAATCCAAGATCCATCAAATAATATCACAAATTTTATGAAAATTACATCAAGGAAATATGATATTAAACTATGTGGTAAATTTCCTTGTATCATTATGTTAAACCCCTTGAAATTTTTCAAACAACATGACCTTAAAAATCTTTGTAAGGACCCAACACATGACCTTAAACTATGTCAATTTATCTATGTGGGATTTTATTCCTATATTAAATGGATTCATAGGATGCATCTCTAAGGTTCAAAAATTCCATAATAAACCCATTACCTTCTATATTGGAACTAATTACCAATAAAATAATTCCCCCACCGAGAGATCTATATTTCTTCACGTTCATATTATATTATCCTCCATGAGATGTACCCTCAATTGGATCCATATTCATAAGGTCATATTACTTTTGATACCAACTCAATATCATTGGTACATACTCCCTACATGATAGAATAAAATGGTATTATAATGCATAAGTCCCACACCATCTATTTTAAGAAACATTTCACCTAGTTGTCCTTACTATATGACATTAAACTTCATGGATCGATCCTTATTGTAGGACCTTAAAAGACAAAGTGTGCATCATTAAGTGTTTCCAAACAATGTGGGATCTGATTTCATACACATATATAGGTAGGTAAACAATTTAATATTAATATACCAAACATTATATGACAATTTTCTCTCTATAGAAAAATTAATTCATGAGATCCCTGATAGTGAACATGAGCCTCAGCCCAGTTGGTGAGGATTCCTTAAGTGCATCCAAGAGACCCGGGATTAAATCCAGGTGGGGGATAATTTTTGGGGGTACTGTACCAAGAAATGTAGCAGAAACCGTAGCACGAACTATTTCACAATGTAGTAGCGGGCAATATGCCCCTGTTTGGGCCCTCGGTCCACCGATTATGTCCCCAAGTCTTTTAAGGCCTTCGGGCCACCTAGGCATTCGGGATAGAAAGGCCATCGGCCCACGTCAAGGCCTTCTGGCCACCTTAAGTGTAGATGAAAATGAGACAACCTACAAGGAACAAGATTTAGAAGGAGGACGAGCAAGGAGCTTTCACCATAGCAGAAGCTAAATGGATTGCAAGAATGGAAGGGTATGGCACCTGCCATCGGGACAAGCATGTGCATTCATATGAAAGCCTAGCCGAATAGCCATGCAAAGCTGCAAAGATGATTTCATGATGAAGATGCTGGGGAGGAGCTTTTCTAAGTACTTAGTCTAGGTTGTATGTAATGTTTGATGCCTATGGGAAATGAATTCCTCTAATGCCTACGATCCATTTAATACGTAAGACTACGGGCCTTGTAAGGGTTCCACCTCACCCCTTGAATTGTGGATTATCAAAAATCAATAAAAATTGAAGGCCTTCAGGCTATTGGAGGATGAGATCCATGATAGTGAGGCTCAAAATAAAACTACCATTCTGTAATTAATCAACCCTAATTCATGAGAGTTACTAGTAGTGTTACTAAAATTACATGGTATGTTTCATGAATTTTTTTTAAATCTATAAGAGAGACATGGACTAAAAAATAACCCCCATAAAAAGGGTTTAGTGAGATCAACCTCCCATCTTCTCAACTGGCACTTTTTATGAGATATCATTTGTATATTAACATTGACTATCTACCTTTGGAAAGTAGATCATCATTGTCACTAAATGATTGTGAGTGTTAAAATTAATTAGAAAAAAACATTCCTACAATATAAATAAAAAAACATATATTGGAACATGTTATATTTATTTTTATGTTTCACATCTACTGGATATAAAATTGTTTCGGTTATAGGTTTTTATCTATAGATTAAATTATAGTGGTTCAAATTTCATTGGGAAGTCATTTAAATCGATACTATTTGCATATACTATTATATTAAATATCTTTTGTTTAGTGGAAAAAACAATTCATGGAACATATATTATGTAAAATATGTGGTCTTGTGGAAGTGTTTCTTGAGAATTACGTTTTATGTGTCATAACGTTTCTTAGCAAAACTAAATTGGGATAAAAAATTCATAAAACTATTTTATAATTCCATTAAGAAATAATTTTTTTCTTCCTAACACACAATAAAATGAATAAATATTTTAACCAACAATAACATACGTTATGTGTCTTATCCAAAGCATGATGAATAGTTTCTATTAAGTAGATTCACAGAGTGATATCTTTTGACCCAAACCATGGATAAAATTCATTTAATTTAGTTTAGATATATTATAAAATAAGATAAAATATTAATTTAATGTAATAAATCTTTATTATCAATAATTAATATCAATAATTTCATAAGTTATATAGTATGTGGATACGAATAATATCTTCTTTTCATACCATGATTAACAGGTTGACTTCATGTGTATTTAATATAATCCAAAACAACTCCAATTACTATAAATTTTTTCAGTCAATATATATACAATAAAAAATTAGTAAGTATTTTCTAAATTTTAGTAATGATAGTGAGAAATAAAATTCATAGAATATAAATAAATTTCATAGTGAGATATAAATTTTTATATAGGATATGTTTTTTCTAAGTGTCTTCAACTAGAGAACTTTATAGACATCAACCCAAATTTAAATTGTCTCCAATTGTACAAAAAATTAATTACAATAATAATTATTTAAACAAACCCTTAAATAATGTACATTGGTAAGAACCTCTTCACAAAAATTCATTACATGTCTACTATTCATAAAAAAAATAACATGTACACTTCTAAAACCCCTCTAATCGTCTTCATGGTCTCCTTGTACTCTGAATGGATTTGGGTTATCTGGAAATAACACATAGTATCCTAACTTTTCTATCACTTATATAGAATGTAAACATGAAACAAAATACATTCACATTTCATCTATAAGTTCTTAATCTCATCAATGCAGCAAATTTACATATTAGAATTTTTTTTAAAAATCATTTAAACACTTATAATAGAACAGATGTCATTAAATAATAATTAATATATTATAATGATGTTACAATGATCATCAATAACATTATAATCATTAACATGATTTTTATTCATCAATTAGATAGATCCATTTCCTACTCAAAAAGGGATTTATTTCACCGCTAAGTAACAGGAATGGGTTATTTTTAAAATAAATATGTTTTCCTTGGAATGTGATAAATTCTATAGAACAAGTAAAAATCACTTGGATTATATTATGGAGTTATATAATCTTTGTTTATTATAACATATTTCTATTATAGGTTTTATCATCTTATGGCCATCATTTTCTTTTCATGGAATGTAATGTTTTTACATGTTCTTACTATCTTTAGGCTCATAGATTTTGAAAAGTCGTTATTCTTATTTACAACATAACATAAAATTTATTAATTTTATGATGATGATAAATCTTAAATGATTGTCTTCCCATTATTCATTCATTTTCTTGGATTTCAAAATTCATTGATAATAAATCTAGTCACCATGAATGCATGGCCTATTTATTCTCCCCATTAATATTTCTTTTCAATAATTATCACAAATTATATGTTTCTAAAATATTTTCATGATGTACATTAAATATAATCACCATTAAAAAGTAATTAACTCCTCATCACATAAAAATCCCCTTTTAAATATAATTATTTATACCTCTATATTAATAACTTTTAACATTATATTTATATTCCTTTATTTATTACATTTTGAAAACATTATCCAAACATAAATATGAATATAGGGGAAAATGGACATACCTTATCATTGAAGGGTTTCTAAGGATAAAATAAAACTTATTATAGAAATAAAAATATATCGAATAAATTCAAAACCTAAGATCACCGTATTATTAAATTAAAATAATGAATAAATAAATTTAAGAACATATGTGTACCTTAAACCGATCTTGGTCGAAGATCCTACCTAGAAAACCAAGTTTTATGACGATCAAAATAAGTGATCAATGATATCATTTCTATATGATAAATCAAAAATATTACTTGAATCACATTGTATTTGGGTGGGATTATCCATCCAATAATCATATTGAAAATATCTCATATGGTATTGGATAATGGAAAAAGAGTGATTTTTGGGATATTTAACAATATAATCTTGGACTACCAACATAAATGATTATGATTCATTATATTGGATTCAAAAAATTACTTAAAATTCAATTAATTGATTCATAATTTTATAACATATGAGTAAATTTCATTAATTACCATATCATCTAATCATTTTTCTGATAACACATGAATTTTTCTTATAAATGCATCAATTATCCACTCATACATTTCATCATATTAGATATTTATAATAAAAAAATAATTTATATGGAATAAATAAAAACATTATATATTACTTTCTGTTATATTTTTTTATTCTTAGAATATGATTAACATGTATCAAAAAACTTGTAATACATTCATACATAATATATTATTTTCTTTAAAGAAGTAAATAAATATCTTCATATTTCCCCTTATGATATGCCCATCCTAGTCGTACAATATTCATTATGTTTATGAATTTTATACCATATGGAATAATAATATCATAAACTATGATATAATAAAAAAATACGTCTAATATATGTTGGAATTATGGAATATATCTTTCAAAAGTACATTTCTATAAATGGATAATAGAATATGAGCCATGTCTCCTTATATTTTATCACATCAAAAAAACCTTTTAGATATTTCCAAAACACTTTTTGGAAATTAATCATCATATTAACTATGTATCATGTCATATGAAATAATTTGTGAATATTAATCCAAATATCCTTCGAGTATAACTATTGTTCTTATTTCCATTGTTTCTCTAACCTTCATCAGGCCAATATTTATGGAATTATAAGGAATGTTATTTCAATATATATTATCCCACTTATAGTGTCAAATATAAATACTGAAAAAACTATAAATTTTTTACCTTTTTATCCTTTTTAAAGAGTGAATCCTATCATTGGAGAGTCTTCTTCGGTAAGGGTTGGTGTGCCTACATGTTTGAGGATTCTTCCCAATGACCATCAGATCCGGTCTTATAAGAATATAACTATCGCACATGATGGTTTTGTGCCTATAGTCTCCCCCTTAAGGACTATGGTTATGTGACAAACCAGATATCCCTGAAGATGTGTTTCAATCTACGAACGATTATCTAAAATAGAAAAATTAAGATTTCTATAGGATGTTACATGTAGTGATAGAGTAATTGAATAAGTAATAAATTATATTCACTAGGATTATTATTAACAAAATTTAAGAGCTCTCTCTATCCTCATAGGTATGGAACACATTACTGGAGACTTCTTTTGTAGTCCATATAAATAATAGTTTTATGATTTTAAGAAGAACACTATGGATAATAAAAAAATATGATATATGTAACATAGAAATTATACTATAAAAGATGAAATTGGGTTTTGGGAAGAACTCAAAATATAGGTTAGTGATGTAATTTATATTTTTAAGAACTATTAAACATGGTGATGAATTTTAAGGGGGTAATTCTTCCACGAATTCCACAGAATGTAAAGAATATTGACAAGGAAAGGATTTATTTAATTCAATCATGAATAATGGGAATAATAGTGGATTAAACATGGGAGAGTATATTATTATCAAATTAAATAAATCTATATAAAAATGTATTATTCTAAAATAACATAACTAATGACAACTAGATCAGTGGAAATGGTCATTTGATCATAGGGTCTCAGCAAGTATACTATAAAATAAGATGTAGTTCAAATAGTGACAATAGTTATATAATGACATTTAAATAATGATGGAACTAAATATATGTAGAATGAAAAAAATAATTCGGTTTTTTCTCTTTAATTATAGTCCCAAAAAATTGGATTTCATTTGATTCTAATACAGATTATGATAGAATTTTTGTAGGGCTCTGGTAGATCAACATCATTTTGTAGATAAAGAGGGTGGGGAATATGAGATGGAAGATGTCCCAAATACCCTAAAATATCTTGATTCAATGTATTTATAATTCACTTTTATCTTTAATAAATTATTAATTCAAACTATGATATGTTTGGAAAATCATAAGGAAGGGACAATGAGTATGAAGAATAACTCTATATTCATGTCTCCTAAGGGTAAAGGTAATGTTTCTCAATAAATATTCTCCCGGGGTCTTCAAGAAGTCCTTATAATATATTTTTAATATCAAATTTATTTTACATTTTATTAATTTTAATATGAGTTATTCTCTTAGGTTGATTATCTGGAAGTTTTGGAAGTTTTTACCGCATTTCATGTAGGTAAACTTTAGTCTTATCCCAAGATTAATATCAGTGATTTAGAATAGGAAGATAGGAAATCCCACTATATCATGAGACCATACTATCATTAAACACACTTTTTAATATTCTATTTAGTTGTGGTTATTTTTACCTTAATCATTTTTGTTACACGTTCCTAATTATCATGATGCAGCATATGGAGAATAAGAAAAAAATGACATTTGAGAGAGATAATCTCAAAAAACTTTTACAGAATATCTTTCGTTTTTTTAGAATAGTCCTTATTCATTAAACCCCAAAATTTTACCCCATATATATTTTTTATAATTCACTCAAAATATGAATTCCTTATTTCATAAATAAAATAAATTATAATCCTCTTACAATGCATCAATAATATTCAATATATAAATGATTATGGTGTGATCTCAATCAAATATTTAAATCAGTATAACCTTGTCCACAAACTATATAATACAAAATAATTTATTATTAAACAATCATTTTTTCTAAGACATTGCCTAAAAATGACAAACATTGTATTTCAATCCCATATGGATATTGTAATGCCCCAACCCCAGTTACCCAGAGTCGGTTCATTATTACATAACAATGGCATGATCACAAAGGATCAAGTCTCAAAATACCAATTAGTTTAGTAGTTTTGGAAACACTATATACATTCGTAAATATTACATTAAATCATAAAGTGAAAACAAAAACAACATATTTCCTTCATATCCCCTCATACTATCCCTGCAGGTCATTCATAAATTACTTCTTCACATCTTGGGAAAAATAAAACTTTGAAAGGGGTGAGCTCAGATGCTCAGTAAAGATAATAATATAGTGGAAACATTCATAAATAAGTATAAACATTTAAGGAAATGTATAACTAAAAAAAGACTTTTAAAATTGAACTTCAGCATAATGTGGAATGGATAAAATGAAATAATTCCATTTACTTTTTCACATGGATATTATACTAGTCGAATAATCCCATGAAATATCAATAACAACTTTTATAATGATAGAATGCATAATGCCAGACTATCATAACAACATATTCAAGGCCTTGTGCCAAGACTTCAAATGATATTTGGTCAAGGCCTTGTTCCAAGACACTTGTTTGTCTCATGAGACCTACCGATGCAACAAGGATCTATAGCGGGCCCCAACTGTCACTTATTAAGTCTAGTGCATTCCTCATATTAACAGGTTTAAACGTAACATAAAAATTCATTTTAAAAATAGCATTCAAATTGTAAATACATTCTCTATAAACCATGAATGGTATAAAAATAACACATCCACATTAAAACACATCACAAAACCTTCAATACAATATGTATGTTTTGTTTCATAATAAATAAACTTTAAATAAGCTTAAAATCTATCAAAGGAGGTTGACATTGATGAAATCAAAACTATTTGAGAGAAATATGTACTTTTTTTAAATCATTTAAAAGTAACATAATAAAACATTTAATTTTGAAACATTTTGATATTCTTGTAAGGGAATATTTGAAGATTTTATAATGGCGGAAAAAAGCCGCACGCGCCATATAAGTTAAAAAAACATTCTTACCTTTATTCTGTCGAAAAGGTTAAAAATGACCTTGTTTGGAAAACGACGGAAATATTACTTTATAAACATCTTATAAAAAGTCTAACAAGGGTATAAATGACTTTATCCCATATTCTGTACGAATAGTAAGAATGATTTTAAATACATTTTTAAGAAACATGGTTGTGGATGATAAAGAAGTCCCAATAGATAATTACTTATAACCAACCTCGGATAATAAAGAGACTGTGAAATAAACCCTTACCATGTAATTTTCCTTGGTAGAGGGTAGGTTAACCACTTGTATAATAGTGAATTAATTGTTATTAAATTATACAAGAATCATTTAAATTAATATGATATCATATATGATATTTTAATATTGCTTTGTTAATAATATCTTAGTATCATCGTTGTTTCGGGTGTTAACTTACTTGTTTTCTTTTATATGTTTTGTTACATAAGCCGTGTATTTTATGGTTAGGTTGTATCTTATTAATATCCAGAATTAAATCATGCCCTTAAACATTATTTTTAATCATCAAATGAGAATTAGTCTCGAATGGATACGATGGAGAATGAAGCTCATCACGTTCGTGGAGACGGTAGTCTGTACGTACGCACGAGAAACAATATCATTAAAATATTATATAATTTTATGGTATATCATATATATATATAGAATAATTATCATGTTATATTTATTATTTACAAGAATTAAACATCATTATTATATGCATCCAAATAATAATGTTTTGAATAACAATTACACCACGACGTGGAGACGGTTAGCCGTACGTACGCACCTATGGTGAATACCATTCAATGGATGGATTGAATACGTAATATGGTTATACCATATTTATAATAACATCACAGTATATATAAGATACTGGAGTTATTATTTTTGAATGGGAATAACAAATAAATAAGATGTGGAAGAAGAAAGGAACTTGAAAGAGGGTGGTGAAAACATTACATCTTCTTTGGGTTCTTCGTTTTGATTTGATCAAAAGGGATCCTTAGGTTGTCTTTCTGATCAAACTAAGGCCTCTAGGTTTAAGTGAGGTAAGTTGAGAGAGTATTTGGGTAGGGTTTGGCCGAGCCAAAAGGCATTCAATGTTTGAATTAGTGAGAAGAGGGGGTGTCCTTTTATAAGAGGGGTTAGGGGAACCTTTGGAAAAGCTATAAATATTATTTTATTATAAATTCATATTCAGTTTCTAATGGCTCTAAAGTGTATTATTCAGAGTCTACGGTGGGGATGGGTCGAAATAATTTCAACCAATATAATTTAGATAGCTTTCGGTCATTATATTAACCTTATCATTTAGTTTTAACTCTTAGTTAATTAGTTTGACATTTACCATGTCACATTGTATTTTTATATTATATAGTTAATAAACTTAATATATATATATGAGAGAAACCCAAGTGGTCCATTAATGATACACATATCATCATATAAGTCCTTTGGCCGAACCATAGATTTTTAGGAATAGATTATCAATTAATAATATAATATTTGTTTTAAAAACTCATTTATGTCAATTTTGATAGTATTCAATAATTGATTTTTTTAAAGTCTTAAAAACATTATAAATTCGAAAAAAATTGATTTAAAAAATCCTATAATGTCATATTATCCAATTAAATTCACGGATGTCATCAAAACTTTCAAATTATATTAATTTTAACATTTATAATACCAATTTTTTGAGTCATTCATTAATAAGGATAATACTGCATAATTATTGTGTTATACATAATATTAATTATTATATGTCTAAAAATTATAAATAAAATACAATTATGTAGGAAATATATTTATCTTTATAATGAATATTTATAGTCGAAAATCCAACATATATATTTCTATGTAGAAATTGTTTTTCTAAAAGATATATGCTTATGTCATTTTTGTATTTATTTTATCTTAATTAATATAAAGTGTCCTTATCACTTACAAGTTGATCCATGGGGTCCAAAAATCGACCCAAAGATGCCCATGGTCGGACAGGTATCAACTAATAAGTTTTGGACACGTTTTAGGAAAATGTATAATTATTATAATATTGTTTGTTTACCCTTATTTACCAGATTTACCCTTTAACCATGGTAAATAAAATATTTACAGAAGTAAATATTCAAAATGTCTAAAAATAAAAGTTACCTATTTACACAATTTGTAAATCCTGATTCCAAATATGGAATACATTTATCCAAATTCAAAACATAGAAGTTGAAGAAAATAATTTAAAATTAATTTCCGTTGTTAAAACAAAAAGCATGTTTTTAAGAGATAATAACTATCAAAAGATTGACACTTGTTTATGTCTAGTTTAATTGTGAAATTATGGACAATGACCAAAATTGAATTAAATTGTAAAAATATATTCTAAATATACTTTAAAACCACTCAAATTCATAATTTATGACTATTAATTATTTCGATTAAATTTTTTTTAATTAAAATTTAATAATTTACACTATTCATCAAAATATAAAATTTATCCAAAAAGTACAAAAATTTCTCCCTAGGCTTATTTTGATATTCCGAATCCAAAAATGGAGTCTATTTTGAGAGATAAAATTTATAAAATTTCAATAATAGGGTATTACTATTCATAACAACTACTTTGATTGGTCGTAGTGTGTTAGAATCTCAAAGTTGCGTACAACACACGCTACTGTATTGTTCAAAGAGAATCGTATCGTGGAAGTTTGGGGTGTTACATTCTCACCTCCTTCAAATAATTTTTCCCTCAAAATTTCTATTATACTACTGTATGAAAAGACTCCGGTGGTTCTTCATCATAAGTTCCTCGGGTTCCCACGTTGCCTCTTCCATCTTATGGTTTCTCCATAGGTCTTTTACCAGACAAGTCGTCCGGTTTCTCAGGACTTTTTCTATCGTATCAAGAATCCGGATGTTCTCTTCGCAATAATACAGATCGGGTTCCAGTTCTAATTCCTCATATGTGAGTACATGCATTGGGTCAGTCTTTTATTTCATCAACAACGATATGTGGAGCACATTGTGAACTTTTGTGAGATTTGGAAGCATTTCCAAACAGTAAGCTACATCACCAATTAGTTCTAGAATTTCAAAAGGATCGATGTACCTGGGACTCTATTTTCCTTTCTTACTAAAACATATAACTCCCTTCTATGGAGATACCTTTAAGAAAACATGATCTCATGCCTGAAATTCCAAATCCTTCCTTCGGTTATCGCCATACCTCTTCTACCTACTTTGAGCTTCTTTGATGTGGTTTTGGATTACCTTTACCTTTTCCATTGTTTCCTCCACCAGTTCTAAACCAAAAAGTGTTTTTCACCAGTGTCATCCCAACAGGTTGGGGTGCGACATCTCTTTCTGTATAATGCTTCATATGGTGCCATCTGAATACTTGAATGGAAGCTATTGTTATAAGAAAATTCTACCATAGGTAAATATTGATCCCAAATACCCTGAAAATAAAGTGAAAAATATCTCAACATGTCTTATAAGGTTTTAATAGTCCGTTCTGATTTTCCATCTGTTTGAGGGTTGTAGGCAGTGCTCAAACAAAGTCTAGTATCCAAGGCCTTCTAAAGACTTTTCCAGAACCTTGAAATAAAACGGAGAACACGATTTGAAACAATTGATAGGGTTACTCCATGAAGTCTCAAAACTTCATTAATATATATTATTGATAGACATTCAAGTGGTAGATCTTCTATTATTGCAATAAAATTTGTTGACATGGTAAGATGATCAATAATAACCTATATTTCATTGTTCTTTCTAGGAGTCTTTGGTAGTCCCATGACAAAGTCCATCGTCATATTATCCCATTCCCACTCCGGTATGGGAAGAGGTTTCATGACTCCATCAATTTGTTTCCTTCTAGCTTTCAATTGTTGACAAACCATATATCTTGACACAAAATCAGCCATCTCCCTCTTCATGTTGTCCCACAAAAAATGATACTTCAAATCTCTATACATTTTGGTTCTCCTAGGGTGTATATAGAAATTGGAACTTTGAGCATCGTCCAACAATTCCCTTTTTAGATCAGGTATATTGGGAACACAAAGTCTCTTCCCAAATTTCAAAATTCCATCTATATATACAAAGTTACTCAATCTCCCATCATTCACAGCTTTAATCTTCTTTTGAAATTCTTCATCATCGGTCTGAGAACTCTTTATCCTTTATATTAAAGATGGCTTAGAACCCATTTGAAAAAGAATTTATGTTTCACCATCCATGGTTATTCACATGTCCGTATTCACTAGATCCATGAAAATAGGATCCCTCTCAATTCTCATATTGTTCAAAACTCCATGATATTTTCTACTCAAAGTATCTTCCACCTTATTTGCGTTCCCCGGGTGGTAGTATATCGTGCAATCATTATCCTTGAGCAATTCAAGCCATCTCCTTTCCCTCATGTTGAGTTCTTTTTGTGAGAAAATATACTTCAAACTCTTGTGATCAGTATAAATCTCACATTTTTTCATCATAGAGGTAGTGTCTCCATATTTTCAAAGAAAATATCACAGCTGCTAACTCAAGATCATGAGTATGATAGTTTTTCTCATGAATTTTCAATGGTCATGATGCATAGGCAATAACCCTATCATTCTGCATAAGGACACAACCAAATCCTTTCTTTGATGCATCACTATAAATAAGAAACCCATCATTCCCAGATGGTATAGTCAATATAAGAGCATTGACTAATCTTCTCATCAGTTATTCAAAACATTTTTCACACTCTTAGTCTAAACAAATTGAACCCCTTTACGTGTGATCTTTGTTAATGGGTTAGCCAATTGAGAAAAATTCCGGACGAAACGTCGATAATAACCTGCTAAACCAATAAAACAGTGTACCTTAGTTATACTCGTCGGTGCATGCCATTCCTGGATTTCCTTGGTCATAAAAGGATCAACATAGATTCCATCTTTAGAGACAATATGGCCAAGAAAAGAAATCTCTTGAAGCTAAAATTCACACTTGATAAACATCCCATATAATTCATGTCTTCTCAGAGCCTTCAGGATAATGCGCAAGTGATTTTCATGATCTTCATAGATTTTGGTGTATACTAGGATATCATCAATAAATACCACCATAAAATCATCGAGTTATTACTTGAAAACTCTATTCATTAGATCCATAAATACATAGGGTGCATTATTCATCTAAAAAGGCATTACTGTAAACTCATAATGCCCGGACTAGTTTGAAATGTTGTCTTCATAATGTCTTCCTTTTTCACACACAACTGATGGTATCCAGATCGAAGGTCAATCTTTGATAAGTATTGAACTTCATGCAGTTGGTCAAATAAATCATCAATTTGAGGTATGGGATACTTGTTCTTTATTGTTATAGCATTGATTTATCTGTATTCTATACATAACCTCATAGATCCATCTTTCTTTTTAATGAAAATAATAGGGGATCCCCATGGAGAAACACTAGGGAGAATAAATCCCTTATTACTCAATTCCTCCAGTTGTTTCCTTAGTTCCGCTAACTCTATAATGGCTATTCTATAAGGGGTCTTCGATATAGGCCTTGATCAAGGAATTAAATCAATGGAAAACTCAACTTCTCGTTCTAGAGGATGTCAAGGTAAATCTTCCGGAAACACGTCTACATATTCTTTCAAAATAGGTACATCCTCTATTTGAACATTCCCTTCCTCACCCACAATCATTTCATTCTCTTCCTCCCCAATAATTGAATTTAGTTGAGCTACTTAGGGTGGATCTAGATAAGAATTTGGTGGTGACGATTCTGCTCTAAATATAAGGTGTTCTTTATCATCATCAAAAAAAATAATAACCTCCTTCTTCTTACAATAAATCTTCACATCATGGTCTGAAAGCCAATCCATATTGAGGATTATATCAAACTCAATCATAGGTATGATGAGATCAGCGGATAAAGAACATTTATGTGCTCTAATGGGGACTGATTCTCAAAACGTTTTTGCAATGATACTTCCCTTAGGAGTTTTAACTGACAACTCCCTTATTAAATCAAATTGGAAGTATCTAATTTTCTTAGAAAACTGGGAAGATATGAAACTATGAAATGATCCCGAATCAAATAAATCATTTTCTAAACATGAGGAAACCATTAAATTACCAGCCACGACATCCTTCGGAGCTTCTACCTCAGCAGTAGTGATAGCTTATTCTTGGCCTTGATCCCTTGGCCTCTTCTGAGGTAAGTTCCCCTGACGCTTAGGAAATTCATTTTCATAGTGTCCCATCTCCTTGCAATTGTATCATTGGACATCAGTAGCTTCATTCTTCCCCATGCAATCATGAGCTTGGTGGCCTTTTTCACCAGACTTGTAACAGACTCCCATTCTTTTTAAGCAATTACAGGGGTGTTTCTTCCCACATTTACTACAAGATTCATATTCAAATGTTTCTTTCTTCCCTTATTTCCATTCCCAGATTGATCAATAGATCTCTTCTTCTCTTTCTTTACTTTAAATTCATAAGACTTAGAGAATTCCTTTTCTATCTTGATAGGGCATGAGACAATGTCTTCGTACAATGAAAAGGATTGTGACACTAATGCTCAACGGAGAAATGGTTTTAACCAATCAATGAAATGATCAATATTACTTCTTGGGTTACGTATATAATCTCCACCATACCCTTCTAACCATGTAAAGTTAGCCTCATACTTTGCGACATTCTCATCCCCCTTTTGACTCGGACTCAGAAATTGTCTTTCCATACCTACCCGATGGTCATAAGGAATGTTTTTTTTCTAAAAACAGATATTTGAACTCCCTCCATTCCATATTTGATACTTCCTCATCTTCCTTCTTGTTTTTAATCAATGACCACCATTGATCAGCATCTCCTATGAGGTGGTAAACTTCCATGATAACTTTTTCCCTTTCCCTACTCCCCAAAGCCTAAAATATTTTTCCAGGGAACTTATCCATTGCTCCGCTACCAATGGATTTGTCCTCCCATTGAATTTTTCTGGTTGTTTCTTCATGAAGAGATATATCCTTGATTGTCCACAATGTGGATCAGGGTTCTCCATATGGGTAAGGTTATTATTCATAACATGAGTGAGTTGTCCCAGTATGGTGATAAGCTGATCATCACCAGTTGTATCACTGGCTCGACTATAATTATCTTCAGCAAGAGGGAAATCCCTACATATAGTGCATGCATTGATACGGTTTCCATTACTTCTACTAGGCACCATTTCTAAACAATGGCATAAACTAGATCAGTTTATGAATCAAAATACATAATTCCATACTTATAAAACACTTAACATAAATTGAACTATTTATGGATATAATCCATAATCAAAAAAATATTTTCATTGAAGATGTATATACTCATAAACCCTTTATAACGGTTTGTAAATAAAATGAGAATTATCCTATGAATATCCACCAGGAGTTTCGTAACCAAGAGTGCAACAAGGCCCGTTGTCGTGCACCAATTCCCGTTCGAGTCTAGCTCAAAGTGGTGTTTTCGGGTTTTACCCCTAGGTACATTTGCGCCAGAGCCACCTCTACCTGCTCGTATATAGACATGGATGTATTGCTCAGAAAACTCACAAAATCTCTATAATACCAAAATTTTAGGAAGTTCTTCTATACTCATCCTCAATGTATATCTTAGGGTTATGTGCTCTAATCAGAGTTTATCTAAATCTAGCTTCCATGCTTTGTACTAAAAATCCTCTAATACCAACTATAACACCCCGAACCCAGTTACCCAGAGTCAGTGCATTATTACATAACATTGGCATGATCAAAAAAGATCATGTCTCCAAAAACAGATTAGTTTAGTAGTATTGGAAACACTAGATACATTCATAATGTTTACATTACATACTAAAGTGAAAACTACAACAACATATTGCCTTCATATCCCCTCATACTATCCCTACAGGTCATTCATAAATTACTTCTTCACATCCTGGGAAAAATAAAACATTGAAAGGGGTGAGCTCAGATGCTCAGAAAAGATAACAATATAGTAGAAACATTCATAGATAAGGATAATTATTTTAGGTAATGTATAACTAAAACAAAAGTATTTTAAACTTTAACTTCAGAATAATATGGAAAAGATAAAATTAAATAATTCCAATTACTTATTCACATGGATATTCTACTAGTATAATAATCACATGCAATATCAATAACCACTTTCGTAATGATTGAATTCATAATGCCATACTATCATAACCACATAGTCAAGGCCTTGTTCCAAGACTAAAAATAATATTTTGTCAAGGCCTTGTGCCAAGACACTAGATTGACTCATGATACAAACTGATGCATCAAGGAGCTATAGTGGGCTCCACCCGTCACTTATTAAGTCCAATGCATTCCTCATATGAACAGGTTTAAACGTATCATAAACATTCGTATTAAAACTAGCATACGAAATGTCAACACATTCTCCATAAACCATGAATGGTATAAAAATAACACATCCACAGTTAAACATATCACAAAAAATTCAACACAATATTGACGTTTTGTGTCATAATAAATAAATTTCAAATAATATTAAAATCCATCAAAGGATGTTGACATAGATGAAATCAAAACTATTTGAGAGAAATATACCTTTTTTGAAATCATTTAAAAGTCACATCTTAAAACTTTTACTTTTAAAATATTCTTATAAGCTTGTAAGGGGAGATTTGAAGATTTTATAACGGTGGAAAATAGCCGCACTGGCCGTATAAGTTAAAAAATCATTCTTACCTTAATTCTGTCAAAAAGAATAAAAAGGACCTTGTTTAGAAAATGACGGAAATATTCCTTTATAAACATCATATAAAAAGTAAAACGAGCGTATAAATGACATTAAACCATATTCAGTAAAATCTTAAGAATGATTTAAAATACATTTTTAAGAAACATGGATGTGGATGATAATGAAGTCCCAGTAGATAATTACATATAAACAACCTCGGATAATGATAAGATTGTGAAATAAACCCTTACCTTGTACTTTTCCTTGGTAGACGGTAGGTTAAACTCCTGTATATTGGTGAAATAATTGTTTTTAAATTATACCAGAATCATTTAAAATAATATGATATCTTATATGATCTTTTAACATTGCTTTGTTAATAATATCTTAGTATTATCATTGTTTCGGGTGCTAACTTACTCGTTTTATTTTATATATTTTGTTACATAAGACATTTTTGTTATGGATATGTTGTATCTTTTTAATATAGATAATTATATTAAGTCCTTCAACATTATTTTTAATCATCAAATGAGAATTAGTCTCGAATGGATACGATGGGGAATGAATCTCATCGCGTTCTTGGAGACGGTAGTCCGTAAGTACGCATGAGCGACAATATCATTAAAATAATATATAATTGGATTTTATATCATATATAAAGAATCATTATCATGTTATATTTATTTTTTTCATGAATTACATATCATTATTATACCCATTCAAATAATAATGTTTTGAATAACAATTACACAACAACATGGAGACGGTAAGTCATACGTACACACGTATGGTGACATGTCATTCAAAGGATGGATAGAATAATGAATATGGTTGTACCATATTTATAATAATAGCACAATATATATAAGATACTGGAGTTATTATTTTAGAATGGTAATAATATAGAAAGAAGAAGTGGAAGAGGAAAGGAACTTGAATGAGGGTGGTGAAAACATTACCTATTCTTCGGGTTCTTCCTTTTGATTTGATCAAAAGTGCTCCTTAGGAGGGCTTTATGATCAAACTATGTCCTCTAGGTTGCATTGATGGTGGTTGAGAGAGTATTTGGGCTGGGTTTGGCCGAGCCAAAAGGCATTGAATGTGTGAATTAGTGACAATGGGGTGTTCCCTTTTATAAGAGGGGTGAGGGCACCTTTGGAAAAGCAAGAAAAATTATTTTATAATAAATTCATATTCGGTTTATAATGTCTCCAAAGTAGATTATTCAAAGTATAAGGTGGGGATGAGTCGAAATAATTTCATCCAATAGAATTTAGACACCTTTGGGTTATTATATTAACCTTATCGTTTAGTTTTATCTCTTAGTTAATTAGTTGGACATTTACCATGTCTGTTTGTATTTTTATATTATATAGCTAATAAACATACTATATACATCCAAGAGACCCCCATGTGGTCCATTAATGATACACCATTCATGATATAAGTCCTCCTTCTGAACATTAGATTTTTTGGAATAGAATATCAATTAATAATATAATATTTGTTTCAGAAACTAATTTATGTCAATTTTGACACTATTCAATAATTGATTTTTGTTAAAGTCATAAGATCATTATTAATTAGAAATAAATTCATTTAAGAAACCCTATAATGTCATAGTAACCAATAAAATTAATTGATGTCACCAAAACGTTCAAATTATATTTATTTTAACATTTATAATACCAATTATTTGATTCTTTCATTAATAAGGAAAATACTGCATCATTATTGTGTTATAAATAATATTAATTATTAAATGTCTAAAAATTATAAATAAAATACCATTATGTAATAAATCGTTTAATATTCCTAATGAATAATTATAGTCGAAAATACATCATATATAACCTTATGTTAAAATTGTATTTCTAAAAGATATATGCTTGTGTAATTTTTTTATTTATTTTATCTTAATTAATATAAAGTGTCCTTATCACTTAAAAGTGGAACCATGGGGTCCCAAAATCGACACAAAGATGCCCATGTTTGGAAATGTATCAACCAATATATTTAGGACACGTTTTAGGGTAATTTATTATTATTATAATATTATATTTTACCCTTATTTACCGGATTTACCCTTTAACCATGGTAAATAAAATATTTAAGGAAGTAATTATTCAAAATTTCTAAAAATAAAAGTTAACCTTTTACACAATTAAGATATCTTGATTCCAAATATGGAATCCATTTTTTCAAATTCATAACATAGAAGTGGTAGAAATTAATTTAAAATTAATTCTTGTTGTTAAAACAAAAAGCGTGTATGCAAGAGATAATAACTATCAAAAGATTGACACTTGTTTATGTCCGGTTTAATTGTGAAATTATGTCCAATGACCAAAATTGTATTAAATGGAAAAAATATATTCTAAAAATACTTTAAAACCACTCAAATTCATAATTTATCACTTTTATTTATTTCGATTAAAGAAGTTGTTTTTAATTAAAATTTAGTAATTTTCACTATTCATCAAAATATAAAAGTTATCCGATAAGTACCAAGATTTTACCCTAGGATAATTTCGATATTTTGAATCCAAAAATGAAGTCCATTTTTAAAGATAAAATATTTAAAATTTCAAAAAGTAGGTATTACTATTCATAATGGCTACTTTGATTGGTCGCAGTGTGTTAGAATCTCGAAGGTGCGTACAACACATGCTACTGTATTATTCAAAGAGAATCGTACCGTGGAAGCATGGGGTGTTAAAGATACTCATATGTTCTTAATTATTTGTGTATATAGTGGTTCGAAATATAGAAACATCACATTTCATTAATCCTAATGGATTAGGACATCACATGTCCCACTTCCAAATATATATTCACATCACTTCCACCATATCTAGGTATCATCCTTTACTTCCTTAGTGTATATTAATCAATTAATTATATGTCATTGTCATTATATAATTTGATAAGAGATATATAGGTTAATTCCAAATTGATGAAATGATCAACAACATACCCAACCACCCATTGATTATTATAACCTCGTTGATAGAATAAGAATGGTTTCTATGTATCAATGTTATCTTGTCATGTATCATTATAACATTTGGTACATGTATTAAATATGAAATATCCACCCCTAATATACTATAGATAAAATTTATTCCACTATAAATTGTATAAATTGTTTTTTATCTTACTCATTAAACTCATTTTTTGTTTCTAGAGCATATTATATATATATATATATATATATATGAAATCATCTCATGTTATCCCTAAAATAATCCTTAAATAACATTAGTTTGGGATAACTCAAATTAATACATCATTAGATAAATTATCATTTCACTAACTGAAAAATATAAGAGGCCATCATGAAAGAAAGATAAAGTGGAGACTTGATTTTTTATAACAAGAGGCATTTTATTTTCATAAAACCCATTTAGGATGCTTTAAAAAAATATAAATAAGTTCCTTTATAATCTATCCCATATGATAGACCACTATATAAGCCATATATTTTTTTTAAAATTAGGTTTTTATTAAACCCATTACCTCTCAATGTAACTCTTACCACATCACTATTGGACCAACTCATAAAACCCTCCCACTAATTACTTTAATGGGTGAAATCTATGAAAATGTTCTACTCGAACAACATTGAGAATGAGAATCATATTCATAATCATCAACTATTTTAATATATTATATAAATTTGTTTATTTCATAACATAGACTATTAAAATGTTAAAAAATATTATTTTTACTTCGAACTCTTTCTATGCTCATCATCATTATCTAAAATGTTCTTCATGTAATATTTTCTTTGATAATTAGTTCAAAAACTAAATTTATTTCCTTAACGAAGTTCCCTTGAATTTGGAGAATATTAAGTTTTTTTTGAATGTGAGTAAATTCAATATATTTTTAAGGATAATTTATTTGATACCAATGTATATGAAAAAATTATCTATCTTTTGTAGGAAAAGAAAGTGAGCAGACATCCTATTCATACATCGAAAAATTGGATTGAATAATGCTGTACTAGAATTGAATAACATGTCTCGATACCTTTAATGGAATCCCAAACATGTGTTGATTCTTGATTTGAACATCGTGTAATGAAATGTACTGAATTGAGTTATCTTTGTACAAAATAATTTGGAAAAGGTTAAGAGTAAAGATATAGAGTGGAGAGTTCCTAGTATAATTGAAGTTGTAGAAAACCCATCGTGAAGTAACCAAGTGTGAAGGACACTATATTTAGTGTATATTCACTCTTGAATGAAGGAATGGGAATGAAATAGTTTATTTTTTGATATGAATGATTTAATTATAAATAAATTTAGAAAATGGTTCTATCCTAGTGTTGTTTAAACAACATTTCCTTGATTTATGTAATCTTCATATCCCCATGCTATGTAACCATCACCTAGTGTTGTTAAGAGAAAAAATAGTAAAGTAATGTCGACATTAGGATCATAAAATAATATATATAAAAATTATCTACTATAGAGTATGCTATATTACCCTCCGATAAAGATGTGTAGGAATCATACATTCCAACATAAAAATTAATATGTCTCCATAAACATGAAACATCCCTATATAAATATGATTTAATTCTATATAAAGGTAATGAACCGGACCCTAGTAACCTAGAACCATTTCCTACATTATTACACTAGAAAAATAAATAAGTAATCACAACTTAAAGGATTTAATAGTTCATTATTCTTAGAAAACATAATATATACTTGACACTGATTTTACATTGGGAAGCAAAAATAAAACATAAAAAAATTAAATGCTCAATATCCTTGGTACTCATATAAAGGATTCATCATCATAACATGTGGAAAGGGAAAAAATAATGGTGAAATAAAATTCTCAATAAGGGTTATATACACCAGAATCTCTCATGTGTAAATAAGGCATATTCAATATGGAAAGGTAAATAACTTAAAAAACATTCCATTTACAGAATTACTTTTACATTAAATGCATCAAGATGTAATATCAATGTAAAAATATAATAAATAATAGTCACTATTTAATTCTCAATGAATGAAATTATTATTTATTATACATAATGATCTCAGGAACCATGATACCTTTATTGTTAAGACCTTTGACAATATAGTTTAAAACTACGGGCAAAAATACATCTAATTTGTACAACTTGTTGGTCTCATGAGACGTATAAATTCATTTAGGTTCTATCTATAACTTGGTCCCACCCATTACTTCATGACCGAAATATTCCTCATATTTCAAATAATATTTTTAACTCATGAATCTATGTTTCTTATCATCAAATATCTATACGGAGTAAAGAATGTTAATTTATTAATACACACCCAATTAATCAAATAACATTCAAGGTAACCATCATATATAATAATCGTGTAATTTATATGAAATAATAAAATAAAATAACTACTAATATGGATTTTGAATATATATATATATATATATATATATATATATATATCAATGAAAAATGTTCATACGAAACTTATTTCATTAATATAAAGTTAACACTCACCAAATAATGTTTAATTGGCAATTAATATTTACCTATATAGTAATGCTTAAATTTAAACCATTTGAATAATAAATATGAAAATAATCATTAATAATCTTGAATAAATAGTTACTCAATTTAAATACATATAATGGTAATTATATATATGAAATGACAGTGAATAGGTTTGTATTAACAAAAATGTCTCAATGAAATGGAAATTGAGATGAAATCCATTACCAAGAACATAACGTTGAAGTGAGAATTAATCAATGAATAAATTATATATATCAAATTTAAATACACATAAAATTTTTAAATACAATATAATATATTAAAAATTCTTTTCACACAAAATATTATAATTTCAAAGATAATTAAGAAGAAATATATCCCAATGAAATGAAATTGAGTTTTAAATTCCTTACCACATGGTAATTTTCTTGTGAAATCCCATTGGATGAAATATTGAAAATTGGTACTTAAAAATCATATATTTATTTTTTTAATTATTATATTAAAAATTAAATGGGAAATATATACACTATATAAAATAAATTTGGTTCATAACATTACAATATGCCTCAATGAAGATAAATTGAGATCAAGTCCCTTACCTCACACTTTAATTTGGTTGAATTTTATTTACGCATATATATATTGGTTTTATGAATGTTATTAATTTAAACCATAGCCTTATTAATATTTACAATATCATATATGATCCTATAATAACATTTTATTACCCTTTTATTAGTAATATTTCATTATTCAATTTGATTTGGTTTATAATTTCCTTATTTTATCGTGCGTGTTTTGTCAGAATTATTCTTGTTTAGGTATATATGATATATATATCTCTCATTTATAATCAGATAAATTTTACAAATATCATATTTTCTCATTATATAAATTTTTAGAATCAATTTTCAAGGTTTTTCATTAAAAATGAATCGCATCGCTTCTCGGAGATAATATATATTATGTATTATTGAGTGATATTACCATTACATTACCGAGTGAAAGGGTAAAGAATAAGTTGTTATATTAATTTCCTAGAAACTATATCATTTCATTTATGTCACATATATTTATTAAAATTATCATTATTACTTTACATGTAAAGAGTAAGTGAAACTCCAATCAAATCACTTTTTGAGGGGGCCGTCCACAGTAAAAATTAGCGATGTTATCATATATCAAATAGAATGGAAATTAAGAAGGTAAATGTGATATTATAATTGAATAAGTATTAATTTATCATAAATGTTATATATATACATTAAACAAAATATTATATCTAGCCACGAGTGGTGTTGATGGAAATCGAGTTCCATTATTTTGTGGGGTGGTTTTCTATCGTAAACACGATCAGTAATTTCATTTTACAACAACACTCACATTTCATAAATTAAAATTTCAAAAAATTGAATAATTAAGACTTTATAAAAATATATTCCCAAATACTATATTATTCTAGTTCTTTTTGTAACATATAAATATAAATACTTGTATATAAGTGACATATATTATCTCCCACTAAGTTCTTGTTGACTAGAACCCTTCTCAGACACCTCTATCATAATACATATCTTCATAACATGAAGAAGGAAACATAATAAGGGTGAGCTCGTATTATTAGTAAGGGTAATCAAGGGAGACATTTATGTATGAACATGAGCATAGGGTTATGGGAACACAATCAAAACATTAGAATACCATACCCTTTGTATCATAATATCATAAACATGAATCATGGCATAAATATTGACAGTTTATAAGCCACAAATTTTAACAAAATGAAGAACATATTCCTAGAAATAATAACGTATGAATAAGACACGAAATATTGAAAGACACATAATCATATATGATGATTTTTATAGTAGTCACGACATCACATCCAATTTCATATTAGTAATATAAGTTCAATCACCATACCATCTTGGTTAGCATGGTTCACTCCCATGGACATCTTAGTAGTATTATTTCACTCCCCATACAATCATGGTAGTCATGGTTAACTATCATTTCCATATTAGTAACCAAGCTTCACTCCAAAGATCATCTTAGTCTATCTCAGGACATATAAATCATTACCCAATTCCTTTAAGGGAGATATAGGTACCACACATCTCATAATGAAATCTTACAAACATGTTCCATGAAATCATAAACAAGTATATCGATACAATTGGAAAGAAATTGGTATCAAAAACTTATAATCATATCATATCCTATTGAAAAAGATACAATTTTTATAATCCTTTTATCACAATCATAACCTTTGAAAAGAAGTATGTTTCAAATTTATATAACTCATGAAAGAGAAATGAGTTCCATAAACATAATTCTTTCAAAAAATATACATTTAAAAGAATTATTATTAATTAAAACAATGAATAATTACAATATAAATACATGATTAAAAAATTTAATATTATATTTTAAATAATATTGAAATATCTTTTAACAACATTTATTGAGGAAAATATCTCTTTTGAATTGAAAACATGAATTTAAAATCTTAAGAACATTTGAAAAATATTGTTCTTGGGAAATAGTTTGGAAAATTCATAAATGAATCTTTAAGAAACATTAAATAAAATTAAAATAATTTTTCCATGAAAATTATCTTTAATTATTATTTGAAAACATTTTTTAAACACATATTTTTTATGTAAATCAACTTTCTGACCGAAGAGAGAAATACAGTCACTTTTTTCTTAATTTTATTTATTAATTATCGTGAGTACCAGAGAGTGGATAATGGTACTAATACATATATAAATATATATATATATGTTGAATAAATATATTATATGAAATCTTATGAGTGTTTTTAGGATATGGATCATAACATTTCATCAATGGGGGCATAATCAAAAGAAATCCTCATAAATGATGAGATTTCTTCAATAAACCCTTACCATATGGTAACATGGAATCATACTCTCCATGAAAGAATATGAAATTATATGGAGATATATCATTAATATAAGCATATTCATGATATAAAAATTAAAATTTAATTATGTACACCGTGAAAAATAAAATTGTTTTTTAACTAAATATGTGTCACAAAGAAAGAAAATTGAGATAGAACTATCTTATCGATTTGGTAATTTTTAAATGTAAACCCCATTAAATAAATATAATATAGTTTATTTTTAAATACCACAAAAATATATTAATATAAATATTATAATACATTCATGTGTAGTATATACACCACAAAAAGTAATATATTGGTGAATATTTAATTTTTCTCATGGAAATAAAAAGAAGGATGAAATTCCATTACCTTGTGTATTGACATTTTTCATTATCATAAAATACTAATTTATGATAATTATATTTCTATTATAAATATATAATGTAAAAATGTATATATAATACTATATATTATTATCTTTTGACCTTCTATTATGTGTTTATTAACAATTCTGTGTTTAAGAAAAATTTTAGGTAATAACCACTTTGTTTATCATACTTGTTTTGACTTAACATTATTGATCCTATAATAAAAATAATGATTTAATTATTTAAATATTCAAAAACATGACATACATATCATATATATTCCATATATATGAATTTATAATATTCTATAAAATATTATATATGTAATGGAATACACCGTTAATGGAGATTATAGGTCTTACGTACAGATGAACGTTGTTTCCACTTTGATGGCATATTGAAAGAAAGAAAGTAATATAAATCTATGTATATATGTATATAATTTCATTATATTAGAATTATTATTTCATATATATCTTATAATTTTACTAAACTCATCCTTAATACATTTAATTTAAATTTTGAACGAATCACATTGGTTTGAGGAGGTGGTTGTCTACACTTCCACAAATGAAGCTATCGTATATATTTAAAATATAAATAATTAGGTTATATGATATATAATAAATAAATAAGTATAAATAAATAATATAAATCATATATAAATATATTTTAAATCAAATTCAATACTATAAGATGTGGTAAAAGTAAAACAGACAAATTCGTTTCGTGAGGTGGTAGTTTGTCGTACCCAAGAATGGTAAACTTGTTACCCATTAGATGGAAGTGTTTGTAAGTTAAGATAGAACCATTAAAAAAACAAATATTAGTATATTAAGGTGATTGAGTTTATTATTTGTTCATTAAATAATAATAATTGAGGTGCTAGATAAAGAAAATAAAATAAATGAGCATGAGGAAGGATTTTACATCTCTTTTGGGTAACTACTTTGGGTTTGCACCAAATGGATTCCTTGGATAGATTTCATCCAAAAGAAGGAATTAAAGGAGTAATTTAGGGATATTGGAATGTGTATTGGGTATTAATGGTACTAACATAAGTGTTTTTAGAGGCGTGAAGAAGGAGAAAAGGTGGTGGCCTTTCATAGGGATGGAAGGGAAAACACTTGACATTTTTGAAAACTAGATAGGTGTTCCCATATTGTTACATAAATAATGTCATAAAATAATAAAAATATATAATTATAGGTTTATGGATGAAATAATTCAAAAAACTTGGTTTTGGACCAGAATATGGGTCATTTGGGCCCTTATGTTTAATGTTTATTCACCTATTAAGATTATTTTTACCTTAATCACGGTAATTAATCTTAATTACATTCAATAATATTTTTGGTCAAAAATATGTTGATATTATTAAAATTTAAATATCATAATTACTAAAACAGTTTATATATTTTATTCTAATTTCAATTCCTATAATTAGAAAATTTAATATTAATGTTAATCTTGTAGACGTGGCAATAAAGCTAGTTTTAAAATCGAAAATGTTCAAAAGTTCATCAAGATTTTATATCTAAATTCATTATAAAAATATCACAATGGAATAATTTGGGATAATAGATGTATAATTTATATAATGTGACATTAAAACCAACATGAAATATAATTTAACAATTCAAATAAATTAGATGAAAACTCAGTTCTGAATTAAAAGTCAATATTTATAACTATTCATCCAAAAATGATGTTTCTCAGAAAAAACCAATACTTTACCCTAAGGTCATTTTTACATTAAAAAATAAAAAATTAATTTTATTTTATCTAATTAGCATTCTAAATTTGTCTAAAATTAATTTTATTTTTTTACTCAAAGACAATAAAATATGTTAATTTAAGAAAATAGTTTTTCTAAACATACAACGAATTTACCAAAAATAAGAATTTTCATTATCATTATTTTATAACAATTTAAAACCATTATGAAAAAATATTTCAAATTATTTATTAATATTCATAATATTATGTTTAATGTCTAGTTTATAACTATCTCATTTAAATAATTATAATGATAAAATGAAGTTTTCCTAAATACTCAGAGTAGCGTGTAACAGACGCTATGTCAGTGTTTCATATAGCACATTCTGTGTCGTTGAAATGTGAATGTAATATCGTACTTAATGAAATACATGAAATCAATTAAAACTAATTTATTCAATAAAAAAGTTCATAAATAATTGTTTTTTGACATTCTACCCCCATTAAAATTAATTTCTCCCTTGAAATTTGTTATTACCCTATCAAAATGAGTATACTTATGCTTCATCATATCCTGAATTTCCCATGTCACTTCCTCAAACTAGAAATTTATATAAAAATCATTTAACAGGTGAGTGGAATTGTTCAATAGAACATTTTTTTTACAATCAATAATTTCAACTAGTTGTTCATCGTAATAAAGATGATGCTCCAGCAGTATGACCTCTATGTTCAGTATATGTGAAGGGTCGGATATATATATCCTTTGGAGAGATACATCGAACACATCATAGAATTGAGAGATATTTTGAAGAAGCTCACATGATTGGATACCATCCGATTTGGAGAAATATTTTCCATGGGACCGATATACCTAGTTCATAGTTTCCCTTTCTTCCTAAATCTCATAAACCTCTTCCTAGGATAGATTTATAGAAAAACATTATCAAAATTATAAACTTATAGATCATTATTTCACTTATCGGCATAACATTTCTACAAAAATTTTGTTTTCTTGGTATGTTTCATAATAGTTGAAACCTTCTAGACCATTTCTATAGTTATAAAATGTCCCAATAG
The DNA here is from genome assembly GCA_963277665.1 of Viscum album. Taxonomy (NCBI): domain Eukaryota; kingdom Viridiplantae; phylum Streptophyta; class Magnoliopsida; order Santalales; family Viscaceae; genus Viscum; species Viscum album. Next base: position 640,935,133 of record OY728119.1, read on the forward strand.
CTTTCATTCCACAAATTCATCCCAAAATGTTGGATCTCAACATGTCTTCCTATAAAGAGCTTCATAAGGGTCCATCTGAATGTTTGAGAAAACACTATTATTGTATAAAAATTCAATTATAGGAATATTTTGATCCCAAAACCATTAAAATAAAATGAAATAGATCTCAATATATCCTCTAGGGTTTGAATTGTTCTTTCATTCTGACCATTTGTTTGAGGATGATATGCAGTGAAAAAACTAAATTTTGTATGATGTGTTTTCTGAATACTTTTTTATAATTTTTAGGTAAGCATCGGATCCAAATATGATGAAATAGAACATGGTTCTCCATGTAACCTTAAAAATTTCTTAATTAATATCCTATAAATTTGAACCAGATATAATTCTTCTATCATAGAAATGAATTGTAATAACTTAGTATGATGATAAACTACAATTCATATAGCATTAAACCCTTTGGAGGTTTTGGTGAGTCGAACGACAAAATCCATAGTTATTTTCTCCCATTTCAATTCTGGTATGTGTAATGGATGTAGCATCCCTTTATAATTTTTTCTTTTAGCCTTATCTTGCAAGAATACCAAGCACAGAGGTGGAGAATTTGTGATATATTACTTCAGGAAATCACAATATAATTATTCGTTCAAATCTCAATACATATTTATACTTCTAAGATGAATAGAAAATGATAAACTATGCAATTCTGATAACATATCCTTATCTAAATCTGGTATAGATGAAACAAAAATATTGTTCATGAACACTATCATTCTATCCTGGTCAAGTAATAACCCCAGAACATTTATAACCTTCTTTTGTAGCTCAACATCTTCCTTCTGTGACTCCTAAATATTTACTTGGATAGACGGATGAACGTTCATTTTAGAAAGATAATATTTTCTCCCCTCCTTCATGATTTCCAATTTCATACATTTCAAATCTTTAAATATTAGATATTTTTTATCCTCATCAATGATAATCTTACAAGATCCTTTCGATTCATAGAATCATCCACCTTCACTTTTACTGGGTGGTAATCTATTGAGAATTCGCAATCCATTACTAAATCTAACCATCTAATATAGAGCATGGTCAAATCCTTCTATGTGAATATATTATTCAGAAATTTATGATATCTTTATAGGTGACTCTTTTATCCATAAAGATTATGCCACCAAAACCATAACGAAAAAAATACAGCATGTAACCCCAAATCATGAGTTGGGTAATTATTCTCATGAATCCTCAACTATTGTGAGGCATAATGGAAAACAGTGTTATTCTTCATAAAAAAAATCCCAATAACTTCTTTATTTAATCACCAGCTATTAAAAACCCATCTCCACTATAGGGTAATTTAAGGACATGTGCACTGACCAACATTCTCTTTAGTTATGTGGAATTTTCATCATATTCATCTCTCTAGAGAAACTTGGCACCCATTTGAGTTAACTTGTTTAGTGTATTAGATATTCATGACCAATTCAATAAAAACTTTTTAAAATATCCACTAAAAACAATAAAACTATCAATATTAGTAAAAATGGTTATCCTAGGCGAACATTAAATAGCCTCTAACAATGATAGTTCCCCTAAATTACCCTCTCTTGAGAATGTATGACCCAATAATGAAACCTTTTTTTAGAAAAAATTACCCTTTTAATTTTTCCATATATTTTATCCTTTATTAGAGTATTTAGTATAATTATCAAGTGGTTTTAATTTTACTCCTCTCTCTTTGAATTGATAATAATATCAACTATAAATACTACAAAAACTAATCACGTTAATCCATAAAGAAACTATTAATTAAATTGAAGAAGATAGAATGATAATTATTAAGCACAAAGGGAATTACTATATATTCATCATGTCTACACTTTCTTTGGAATTATTCATTGGGTATATCCTCCTTCTTGACCTCAATTGATGATATCTAGAATGAATGTCAATCGTGGAAAAGTAATGAGATCCATGTAGTTGATCAAACCAGGCATCAATATAGGGAATATGACACTTGTCCATGATTGTGATCTTGTTCAACTACAAATAAACAGTTCATAGTCACATCCATCGATCATTATTTTTAATAACCGAATAGGTGTACCCAATGTGACACACGTAGCTGAATGAATCCCTTATCATTGTTTTCTTAATGTTTCTTTTTCAATTCCTACAACTCAATCAAGGTCAATATATTGGGAGTATTTTAAATTGGTGTCTAACTAGGTGTGGGATATATTGACAACTCGACTGGATGATTCGGTTTATGGTTGGAAAACTCTTATGAAAAGACATCCAAAAATTCATGAACAATTTTCATATCATAAATTTCAATTTTATCCCCAAACATATGAGATAAAAAAATTTTATGGATGGGAATTAAGACCCAGTTACTGTATATAATATCCAAAGGATGTTCATATTTGTTATCACATTTATAGACAATAATAGATAGGTTTGTAAAATAATATGTAACCTTCACTAATCAGTAATTTATGTAGGATTTATGCTGAGAAATAAAATCCATTTCTTATATGACTTTAAATTCATCTAAAGGATGAATTCTTATATTTAAATGAATCACATTCCCATAAATTTCAACCAAAGAGAAATAAAAAACATAGGATCCAATCATTCTACAATTAGGGGGTTTGACTAATAATTCCACATCTAATCTATTTGTTGGAATCGTAACACCCATAGAAAAATATTTAGATATGAAATAGATGATAGATCTAGAATTTAATGAGAAATTATCAATTCTACAGTGGATAGTAAGTGTACCTTTCACCGTGTTGCTGGATCACCCCTCATTATAGATATATATTTCATGAAATTTCCACTTTTCCCTCGACATAAGAAGTTACTAACATCGACCATTATCACCAGCCCTTGGGTTTGGCCACTAGTTATTACAATTACCATTATCCTTACACTTTTACCACTAAAGTGTGGGAGGTTTATTTTGTTCATCTTTTTCTCCATTTTAACATTTACTTAACTTCTTTCGATCACGTTAGCAATAAAATGCTCTATGGCCTTCCATTCCACACATAAACCGTTTATTAGACACATTGAATTAATTTCCTCCATGACTCATACCACAATTAGATCATGATGGAAATATCATCTTATTTAATTAATGGTTTTTAAATATTCCTTTAATGTCCTCATTTCATTTCTTGTCAAAACCATATGAGAATGATAAGGGACTCCAATATCCATTTCAACCACTATTTCAAGACACACTACCTCTTCAAAGATACTAAAGTATCATTTGACCAATTCCCTTCCAAGACATGGATTTAAGTCACTAAAAAAACTATCAACATTAATTTTGGATTGAATGGTAATTATAAAATCATAGAACACAAGTCTTGTGAAATTATTCTCATAGGTACCATTAGATTCATCATACCTTTGCTTAAAATCATGGAAATATTTCGCAAAATTTTTCTGAATAATATGTGGAATGTAATTATAGAAAAATAATTTATTGAACTCATCTAAAGCCATGGATTGAATCTCATATTTATGCCTCATATTCATGATTAGTTTCCACCACTGGAAATTTTCACCTTCTAACCAATAATCTTCTAGAATTAATTTATCATGCTCCTAACATTATAGAGTGATGAATATATTTTAAACAATATTGATCATTTTTTCAAATGCAAGGTGATCCGAAAAAACTACTAAAAGATGGTTGGTGTTGCATCATGAAGAACTCAACAAAATGTTATTCCCTATTTGGCTCATTTTGATGTCCACCATGATTCATAACTTGATAAAGATTAGTGATCATAGGAAACAATATTGTTCAAACTCCCATAGCATTCAGTTACTCAGAAGTAAAAATATTTCATTTTTTTGTCACAATCACCATTTACATGGTTCCATTGGGTCCCATCAACTGACTAGAACCAAAATCATTGAGTAAGAAACATTTATCATAATGAGGAAGCACATAATCACGAAAATCCACTTATAAGATGACTAAATTATGAGACCTTCTTAATCAATGACACCTTAGGATTATCTTAGGTTATTCATATAATTTTTTTAATACTTTAGGATGGTTTAGGAAGATTTTGTTAATTCTTAAAGTATATCCCCTATGAGTGTCTAACCAGGTGTACATCAAGGACCATTATCGTGTACCAGGTTACACCGAGTTAGGCATGACACATCTTTTCAGAGTTGTAACTCTTAGGTACATATATTCCAGAACCACATCCACTTCTATTATCCAAACAGGGATTTATTTCTAGGAAACCACCCTCCCAATCATTTACCAAGATTCCATTAAATGTTCCTATTCATTTATTTATTCATCGACTTAACCTTATAATTGTACTTATGGTTATCACAACGGTTTTCTCATCCTATCATAAAATTCTTACCTAAACCATTTATCTGATAGAAACTGTAGAGACCCACACATTTCACATTATAAAATTACATAAATTTTTCAGAATACTTAAAACATTAAACAAAAATATTCCCAAATACCATTTTAGTCTAGTGCCTTTGGAAACATAAAAACATAAACATCAGTACATTAGTTAGATACATTATCTCCCACTATGTTTTCCTTGAGTTTTACCCTATTAGACACAAAAAAATAATACATATCAACATATCCTTGGGAGGGAAACATATTAAAAATTAGATACGATGCTCATTATTGGTAACCAATTGAGACATGTAAGCAAAAACATGAGCATAGGGGCATGAGAACGTGATCATAAAATTATAATATTATATCAGGAATATCATAAGATCATAAACATGAATCATGGAATGAATATTGGGATTTAATAAGGATATAATTATATGCAAATTTATAATGTAATCTATGAAATTATAACATTGGAATAAGACATGGAATTTTGGCATACACATAAGTATATAAACCGATTTCAATAGTAGTCAATGCATCATTGGAAATTCTATCTAGGTAGTATGGTTTTATTCCTCATATCATCTTGATGCTCGTCGTTCACTCCTATGGCCATATTAGCAGTATGAGTTCACAACCCATTCCATATTGGTAGTGATTATTCACTCTCATGTCCATCTTAGTAGTCATTGTTCTCTCCAAATACCATCTTATTATATATCACTTTATTAAAATATTTACCCAATTCCTTATAAAGTTATGTAGGTACCAACCATCTCATAATGAAATCATACATACATATGCCAAAAAATCATAAACAATCAAAAAATAATAAATAAATTTAAATGGGTAACATAAACTTATAATCATATCATAATTTGTGGAAAAAATACGTTTCATAATAATTTCATAAAAAATAAAACCTGTGAAAAGAAATGGGTTTCAAAATCATATATCTTGAGATAGAGAAACAACTTTCTTAAAAATCATGAATAAAAAAGATAAACAATTAAGAGATATAAAATGAATTAAAACATTGAATAATTTACCATAAAATGAATGAGTAAGACAAAAATATTTCATATTACATGGAAAATAAATTTAAAATATTTTTTTAAAGCATTTATTGATTGAAATATCCTTTTAAATTGAAAAAAAATTGAAACATAAGACAATTTTTAAAATATATTTATTGTTATGTAGTTTCAAAAACATATAAAGGAATATTTTAATATCATGAAACATTCTCAAAAAAAAATTTCCTTGAAAATTATCTTCAAATTTCATTTCAGACCATTTTTTGAAAACATGGTTATTGAAATAAAGGATATTTCTCATTGAAGAGAAAAATAATGTCAATTTTTTCATTAAAATATTTTATTAATTATATTAAGATCCAAAGAGTGAATTTTTTTTTACTATATTCTGTTTATATATTCAATAAAAAAATTATAAGAAAAAAACATGGGTTCTATTGAGATATAAATCATAATGTTTCACTAACTCGATCATAATCACAAACAATCCCGATAAATGATGACATTGTTTCAATAAACTCTTACCACATGTTAACATGGAATCGTACAATCAAGGAAATAAAATGAAATTAAATGATGCTAAAAACACCATGAAAATAATTATATTCATGATATAACATGTAAAATGGATTTATATAACAAAACATGTGTCTCAATGAAGGAAAATTGAGACAAAACTATCTTACCGATTTGGTATCTTTATACACGTAAACTCCATGAAATAATGATAATTGGAAGGAAATGCAAATAAAAAAATTAAGGATAAGAATAATATACTAAATTAATTTGAATTGTATATAGACAAAATTAAAGAGTGGGAAATAAGTCTTGTTTCTCATAAAAATAAAAAGTGTGATGAAATTCTCATACCTTAAGTCTTTACATTCACCATACTCAAACATGACTCATATATAATAACTATATGTTTATTTTAAATCTATAAAATAAATATAATCATAAATATAATACTATATATGATTTTTATGACCTTATATTACTTATTTATTAACAATTCCATGTTAAAGTAATATTTCATGTAATAAAAGTGTTGTTTATCGTACTTGATTTGAGTTATCATTCCTGATACTCTTATTGAAATCATGATTTACTTATTTATATAATTTAAAAAATGTATTTTTTATCATATATATTAATTATATTTATTTATAATAATGTATAAAATTTTGATATGTGAAATGTAATACACTGTTCATGGAGACGGTAGGTTGTACGTACGCATGAATGTTGTTTCCATTTTCGTGTGGTACTAAAAGAAGGAAAGTAAATGAAATATATGTATATATTTATAGAATATCATTAAACTATAATTATTATTTCATATATATCATATAATTTTACTAATCCAATCCATAATAGAATCCATGTAAATTTTGAAGGAATCACATTGCTTTGAGGAGGTTGTATTCCACACATCCACAAATGAAGTTATCATATTTACACAAAATTAAAAGAATAAAGATTTTATATAGATAATAAATACGTATAAATACATCATATATATCATATATAAGTACATTTTTCCTTATAATTCCTTGCCATAATAGGTGGTAAAGTTAAAATGAAAAACATCGTTTCTTAAGGTGGCAGTTCGTTGTACAGAGGAATGGTATATTTGTTGCCCATTAGATGAAAGTGTGCGTAAGTTCAGGTAGAACCCTTAAAATGAAAAAATTATGTATATTAAGGATATAGAGTATATTATTTTTTCATAAAATAAGATGAATTTAGGGGATGTATATGAAAATAAAAGAAAGGATATTAAGGAATGATGTTACCTCTTATTTGGGTAACATTATTATGGTTTTCACTAAAGGGATTTATTGGATGGATTGATTCCCAAATGGAGGATCAAAAAAGTAATATTGGGATATTATGAATGGTATTGGAAATATCGTGGCCAAAACTAAGTGGTTTGAAATTTTTGTTGAAGGGGAAGAGTTCGTGTCATTTTATAGGGAAGGGAGGGGACACACCTCGCATTTATTTTAAAATAAGTTAGGTGTTCCCATGATTTACCTAATAAATGTCACAAAAATGAACAAAACAAATTAATGGAAGTTTTAAAAATGATTTTTTGTTAAAAAATATGTGGTTTGGAAAATGGTATAGTTCATTTTTCCCTTATGTTTATGGTTTATTCCCATATTAAGATTAATTTTATCTTAATCATTGTAATTAATCTTAATCAATATCACTAATATTTTTTGGTCAAATTTTAAATATATATAATCAATATATAAATATAATACTAATTAAACCAATTAATTTGATTTTTTAGAAATTTAATTATTTGTATCAGTGAAATTGTGTTTAATTCTAATCTTGCATAAGTAGAAAAAAGGGTGTTATTAATGTGAAAATGTTCAAAAGTTCATTAATATTTTATATATAATTTCGATATATAAATATTACAATGAAATAAATTGGGTTAATATATTTATAAGTATTGTAATGTGACATTAAAAGAAAAATATAATATAATTTAAATATATAAATAAACTACACTAAAATGGCGTTTTTAATTTAAATTTAATATTTTTAACTATGCATCCAAAAAATGTAAATTCTCCAAAAAATCCTTAAAATTGTCCCTAGTATAATTTAGACATTATTAATTCAAAATATCATTTTATTTTATTAAATAATATTTTTACATGTGTCTAAAAATGATTTTATTATTTTTTTCAGAGAAGCACGTGCACAATAGCTCATTTGAGAAAACAATATTTTTAAACATATAAATACATTACCAAAAATTATATTTTTCATTATAAATATATTCTGTTAATATAAAAAAATTATAAAAAATATTTTAACAAATATTTATTACAATTCATATTATTATGTTTTATATCTAGGTTATAACTATCACGTTTAAATAATTATAACAAAAAAGGATGTATCAAAGAAACTTAGTGTTGCATGTAAAGTACAACAAGTTGGTATTTCATGTATCTCATGCCAGGTAAGTTTCATGTGAATATTATTTTCACTTAGTGTGATATAGGTCATTAATGAAAACTAATTTATTCAAAAAAAACTTCATAAAAACTCAGGGTAATAGATATTTCCAATTTGATGGAAGAAAACATAGATATAGACTATGAAATTGATATATTAACATATTAGTGAATGATAGATAATTGTGTTACCATGCTGTAATTATTTATTGTTATTTTAAGGATTTTGAAGAATAAATAATATAAAATTGATTGTTTAAGAATGTTACCTCTTCTTTTGATGAAAACTTTAGGTTCACTCCAAAAGGCATACAATACTAGGTTTTTTATTTAAAAAAGGTCTCTAGGATATTGTTATGGGAGAAAGGATGTCATTTGGGTAGTTATTATGTCATCCAATGTCACGACCCGTCCTCGGGGCCCATGTCGTGACTACCCCAAGCCCGCCTTCCACAGGCCAGGGGCTGGCGACTAGCACGAAGGCATAAATCCCGGTAAAAAGGGAAGTCATTGCCTTTGTAAAGTAAGAAGCACCACAGAGTAAGCAAGCGGAAAAAGTAAACACTAAGTAAAAACTGGTACAACAGTAAGTGCGGAAAGCAAGTGGGCCAGAATACAAACCCAAAATGAATGTAAAGTACAACTCGAAAAGGGATAACAACAACTGAAAAATAAAGCCGCAACATCGAGTCGTCCACTGGAAGTCCCACCTGAAGGGTGGGTACAGAGAGCCTCCACTGCTCCTCGGGTCCAGCTGACCGCTCCGAGTACGTCCCGCCCAGTGGTCCACCTCCAGGTACTGTCCTACTCTGCAAGCCTCAACCACGATAAACGCTGTCCGTCGTCTGCAACCAACACAACATAGTGCGGGCATAGCCCGTGCAGGGGTGAGTATAAACTACACAGTAGGGACCCCGAGACCCCCGAAGGTCTCCCAAAATCCACAAAGGATAAACCACAAAGGAAAGATACAATCACGAAGTAACAACCGACACTGCTTAGGTATTTTCCAATACATATACCTAACTCATCAATTCCAAATGCTCTAACCTCCGAGCCCATGTACAACCCAGTCCACACATGAAAGTATATGTATTCCACATAGGAAAGAAAAACTTAATCCACACAGGATAGCACAACACAATCCACATAAGAAAGCAAACAGGATTCAGCTCACACAGGTATACATCTTCGAATGATGATAGAGATGATCACTGATCCATCTAAATCGTCGGACCCACAAAGGATCGATAGGTACTAACCCCCGCAAAGACCCACAAAGGATGTGACCCACAAAGGATCAATAGATAACTAACCCCCGCAAAGACCCACACAGGATCGGGCCCACACAGGACCTGTAGGCGCTAGCCCACACAGGACCGCTGAGCACTGAGCCACTCAGGATCGGACCCACACAGGATTGGTAGCACTGATCCACATAGTACCACTGAGTGCTGTAGTCGTCGCCATCGAATCCACTGAGGATCTCTGTACGGTCCTCGTCGTCACAGTAACAGTCGCAGCCAGCTCTTGGATTCCCGCACATAACAAGCTCGTTCGGGAGGGTCCGCTCCACGAACTAAGAGGCTGATACATCAACTGACACATAGTCCAGAGTTTATGTATCCAAAATTTCTGTATCATCAACAGAAACTCAACGTCGCAGACGGCGTGTCAATCGGACGCCCGGTCTGAGAGTTATTGGCCTTTTCGTCCCAGGGGCCCGGTTGGGTTTTAAGGCAAAACCAACTCGACCATGCTCCACCTGCATCCAAACCTCGGGCGGAGTAAGCCAAAAGATCCGTCTCACTAAGAGAAATTCAACAAAGTCGACGGCACGCCAATCAGACGTCTGAAGCTTAAGATATGAGCATTTCCGCTCTGAGGGCCCGGTTGGTTTCGTGTACGAACCTACCCGGCCGTACCCAAAGTATTCCTAAACCTTAAGTGCGATATACTGAAACGACCGTCTCGTTCCAAGGATCGTGTCGCCGCTGCCAGTGCGTCGATTGGTGGTCCGTAGCCCGAGTTATGGGCAATTGAACCCAAATGGTCTGAAAACAGGGGTTTGAGGCCCGGACCGACCCGGCCCGAGACCCCCCGGTCGGCCCGAACAGGGTCGACCCGGCCCGGCCCAGCGACCCGCGCGCTGGTCGCCTGCTCATCCAAAACGGCTTCTGTAATTGCAGCCCCTTTATTGGGGCCGCTTTGATGTCCGGCCAGGGGAATTAATTCCCCCAGAACCTCCCTATCCGGCCGGCCCGACCTGGCCGACCGGTTCCTGCTCAAAGGGACCGGCGATGGTTGGTCCCCTTCCAGCTCCGACGCCGGCGGCCCGATCCAGCCGCCGGTCACCTTGCTCTGCCGCGGCCCGGAACCGGCCGCGACCCTTGTCGTTTGGCGCGGTGCGACGGCGTCGCGCCCCTCCGCCGCGGCCCCGGTACCGGCCGCGGTATTTTCGGGTTTTCTTCGACGCGGCGCGACGACGTCGTGTCCTTGTTCTTCATTCCATGGCGCGGCGCAACGGCGCCACGCATTTCCTTTCGCATGATTCCGCGAGGAGCGACGACACCACGCCTTCCCATACCAAACCACAAAGTAAACAACATGAAAAAGGAGGAGGTTCGGCCGTGTTTGTGCGGTCCGGCCCCCTCGCGTTATTCAAAAACTATTGGTTTTAATATTTCACGATGAAATTCAGAGATGTAACATGAACAAATTAATTATTTACAATCCCCTACCTTGGATTCAAGAACAGTGATGATCAATGAGCTGCGGAAAATGAGCATCGCGGAGGTCGGGCGTCGCAGAAAATGAACGTCTATTCTGTTGTCATTGAGGTTATTCTGAAGAGGAAACGTCATTGGAGAAGTTCTCAGCGTTCTTCGACGGAGATGTTCTTCGCTGAAGAATGGCGTTCTTCGTCGGAGTCCGAGGTGTTCTTCACGTTCTTCGTCGAAGATGTTCTTCGTTGGAGATGAAGAAGATCTTCACGCTTCCCAAATCCTCTCAACATGGCATAAACTAAAACATTAATAAAAATAAGCTTATCTCTTAATTTATTAACACAACATAAACTTTTTAATTTCATGAGTTTGAAATTCAATTAACCACACACCACTCACCTCATTAATTCCATAAGTTAAGTAAACATAAGTTATCAACATTTAATGGGAGTTGAGAGAGGTTAGAGGATATGAAGGTGTGGGGTTCATGTGGGCTCCACCACCCTCATAACCTCCCAAGGGAGGTTGGGTGGTTACCCAACTTCCATAAAGAACTAAACACTTAGAATAAAAATTGTAGAATAATAATAAATTAACTTCCAAAATTTTTATCATCCACACCCGTGATAACGCAACCCTGGAACAGGAGTTCCTAAGAAATTACCAGCGCTGCGGTTCCATTGGTGCCCTCGGAATTCGATTCCGGGCACCGGTTCAAAAGATAGAAATTCCCGCTCATTCGTTCACTGAACGTACCCGAGCTAAACTTCAGATAGAAATTCTGGGCACTCCGGGCCTCGGAATCATGTGCCGTCTGAAACCGCATTCTTGTAAAATTCTAGATAAAATTAAGAAAAAATCTCCCGTGACTTTTATGGGTCTTTACATTACTCCCACCTCAGGGATTTATGTCCCTGTAAAGATACATCGAAAACTAGGGAAACAAAAGTGGGTATTGAGCACGCATCTGAGCCTCCCGCACCCAAGTGCTCTCCTGGAGGTTCTCGTGCGGCCATCTGATGTGCACTAGAGGAATCGACCGTCCACGTAGTACCCGCTCCTGTCGATCCTCAATCTCCACTGGGACCTCCTCAAAAGTCGCCCTCTCATCAACGTCTAGCTCTCCATGGTCAATGATGTGCGTCGGGTCGTGCACATATCTTTTCAGCGGAGATACGTGGAAGATGTCGTGCACCCGGCGCAACTGAGGTGGTAGAGCCAGGCAATAAGCCACCTCACCAATCCTGCTGAGGACCTGGAATGGTCTGATGAAGCGTGGAGACAACTTTCCTCCTCGGCCAAATCTCTGTAATCCACGTCAAGGTGAGACACGCAAAAAGACGTGGTCGCCATCCTCAAACTCTAGTGGCATCCGCCTCCTGTTAGCATAAGACTTATGTCGGCTCTGAGTTGTCCTAATCCGCTCCTAGATGACCTGGACCTTCTCTGTCGTGGCCCGGACCATCTCCGGTCCCACAAGTGCTGACTCCCCAGGGTCTGTCTAGCACAAATGAGATCTACAAGGTCGGCTGTAAAACGCCTCGTATGGTGCCATCCCGATGGTGGAGTGGTAGCTGTTTTTGTACACGAACTCCACCAAGGGTAGGTGGTCCACCCAGCTGCGACCAATGTCGAGGACGCATGTGTGGATTATGAACTCGAGAGTCTAAATGGTCCTCTCCGTCTGACCATCCGTCTGAGGGTGAAAGGCTGTGCTCAGATGTAGCTGCGTCCCGAACGCCTCCTGCAACCCCTTCCAAAGCCGGGAAGTAAAGCGAGCATCTCGATCAGAGACGATAGATGATGGAACTCTGTGAATCCATACAATCTCTTGAACGTAAAGACGTCCCATGATCTCCACTGAGCCCTACTCTCTGATGGGTAAGAAGTGAGCCGACGTGGTGATTAGGTCGACAATCACCCAAGTGGAGTCGTGACCTCTGGAAGTGCGTGGAAGTCCAGTCATGAAGTCCATAGACATTCCGTCCCACTTCCACTCCGGAACCTCCAAGGGTTATACCAAGCCTGCTGGAACCTGGTGCTCAGCCTTCACCTGCTAGCAGGTGAGGCATCGAGAAATGAACACTGCCACAACCTTCTTCATGCCCGGCCACCAGTGCTGTCGTCTGAGATACTGGTACATCTTCGCCACTCCAGGATGTACCGCCAAAGGAGAAGTGTGAAACTCTCTCAGCACCTCCTCCCATAAAGCAATTGGTACCAAGGTACGTCCTCTGAAAAGGACGTCGTGCTCTGCTCCAAAGGAGAAACCATCAGGTGCCTGTCCTGAGGATATTTGTGCACGCTGCATCTCACAGTCAGCGTCCCCACGTTGTGCCTCTCTGACCCGCTATAGTTGTGGAGGAGTGACTATGAGAGACTGAAGGAAGGTTGCTCCATCTCTATCCACGAAAGATGTCTGCAAAGAGGCTAGTTGCTCGGTCGCCTCCTCAAGTAGCTGAATGCCCGTCCTCCTGCTGAGAGCACCGGCAACTACGTTTCCCTTCCCAGGAGTATAGACGATCTCAAAGTCATAGTCCTGGAGGAACTCGAGCCATCGCCGCTATCTCAGATTCAGATCCTTCTGAGAGAAGATGTATCTGAGACTCTGATGGTCAGAAAAGACTGTAAAGCACTCTCCCATCAGATAGTTTCTCCATGTCTTCAGAGCGAAGACCACTGCTGATAACTCCAGGTCATGGGTAGTGTAGTTCTGCTCATGCGACCTCAACTGACATGATCCATAGGCGATCACTACCCGCTCGTCCATCAGGACACAACCGAGTCCGGTCCCTGATGCATCGTAGTAGACTACATACCCTACACCCTCCTCAGGCAACCTCGTGATAGGCGTGCTGGTCAATCTCTATCTCAGCTCCTGGAAGCTCTGCTGACATCTGTTTGACCACACTAAGGGTTTCCCCTTCTTCATCAAAGCTGAGACTGGCACCGCAACCCCGAAGAAGTCCAAAACAAATCTCTGATAGTATTCAGCTAGTCCCAAAAAACTCCGCACCTCCGTCACGCTCCTGGGTGGCTCCCAAGCTATCACTGCCTCGATCATCGCAGGATCCACTGCACCTCCCGCCTCAGAGATGATGTGTCCCAAGAAGTGGACCTCACATATCCAGAACTGACACTTCAAGAGATTTCCATAAAGATGGTGCTCTCGGAGTGTGTCTAGTACAACCCGTAAGTGGTAGGTGTGCTCCTCCTCAGTCGTCGAGTAAATCAAAATGTCGTCGATGAAGACCACGACAAATCGATCGAGGTATGGCTGAAACATCATGTTCATGAGGCCCATGAACACTGCTGGAGCATTGGTTACGCCGAATGGAATAACCAAGAACTCATAGTGGCCATACCGACACCTGAAGGCCATCTTATGCATGTCATCATCTCGAACTCTGAGCTGATGATAGCCTGACCTAAGGTCTATCTTCGAGAAACACCGTGCTCCATTGAGCTGATCGAAGAGGTCATCAATCCTCAGTAGTGGATACTTGTTCCTCACTGTCACCTGGTTCAGGCGACGATAGTCGACACAAAGTCACAAGCTCCCGTCCGCCTTCTTGGCGAACAATATCGGGGAAGCCCAGGGTGAAACACTGGGTCGGATGAGTCCCTTGCCCTGAAAGTCCTCCAACTTCACCCATAGCTCTCGAAGCTCAGCAGGGTCCATCCGATACGCTGGAGTCAATATTGGGGCTGTCCCAGGCTACTGGTCAATATAAAAGTCTACCTCTCTGCGAGGAGGTAGCCGTAGAACGTCGTCGGGGAAAACATCCGCAAACTGATCCACCACTGCAGGAAAACTAAGACTTCGCACGTCAACAGCTCCTATAATGAGGCTAGCCAACTGATGAGTGATGGGATTTCCTCTCCTTCACCGAAGTCCATCCTGTGCTTCAAAGGCTCCCTTCTCGCCGGTGAAGTTGAACCTTCTCCCGTCGGTGCATACACAACGCACCTTGCGCCTAATACTGTCAATCTGTTCATGGAATGTAGACAACCAATCCATGCCCAAGATGACATTGTAAGGCCTCGGCACTGCTACAAGATGATCTCAGTCGAAGCTCTCTCCTCCTAGAGTAAGCTCACACTGCCAGCACTAGTGCGTAATCATCGAGTCTGCTCCCGTAGGAGTCTCTAGCCGTATGGATCGAGCCAACGGCTCTCTAGGAATCTCCGTGCTCCAAAAAAGGGCAGCGACTATGAAAGAGTGACTTGATCCTGTGTCTATAAGTACTGCATCAAGGGTGGAATAGACACAGATAGTACGTCGAATCATCTCGGGCGCGCCGTGGTCGTAGGCCTCTGCTGCCTAGAGCTCTGCTTGTCTCTGCCCGCCAGCTCCCTGTGGTCGGGGTGGACCACCTGGTGGTGGTGGTGGTTGAGCCTCAAAGCGTCGCCCACCACCTGCTTCTCGGCCAGCTTCTCTGCATCGTCCGCCTCCTCCCTGCGTACCGCCATTTTCGACCCTCTGCCTCTGCCTTGGTGGTCCCTCAACCGTCTGCTGATCCTCGGCACAGCGGGTCGGGCAATCACGAGCCATGTGGCCCTACCCGCCGCACGAGTAGCACTGTATGCCTCTCGAAAGACTGGCTCCGCGCTGTGTGCCCTGCACTGCTGAGCCAGTGTCTTGAGGTTGTCTGCCTGAGGGTCTGGTCTGCCTGGACCCAAGAGTCATTCGTCAACTGCCTGCTGCAGAATACTCTACTACGTGCTGCCCTGCGGTGGGTCTCGGCACTGGTGTAGACTCAGCAAGAAAGCTCTCGATCAAAAGGGCCCACTCCAGTACTCCTATCTGAGTCGGAATGCTAAGGTTGATCAGTTATGCCCTGATCTCGTGTCGCAATCCCGGCTCAAAGGTCCGGGCCCAGAAGAATGGGTCCCGTACCATGTCTGTAGAGTAGCGCGAG
The DNA here is from genome assembly GCA_963277665.1 of Viscum album. Taxonomy (NCBI): domain Eukaryota; kingdom Viridiplantae; phylum Streptophyta; class Magnoliopsida; order Santalales; family Viscaceae; genus Viscum; species Viscum album. Next base: position 640,951,207 of record OY728119.1, read on the forward strand.
AGATCGGTAAATCTCTTTGAGTACTAGGCGACCGTCATGCTGCCCTGTCGCAGCTGAAGAAGCTTATGAATGTGCACTGCACGGAGGGTGGCTGGGACGAAATCCGAGCCGAAGAGGCTCTTAATGTCCGTCCAGAGAAGAGATGCCTCATCGTGCACCTGGAGCATCAAGCTCCACCATCGACCCGCTACTGCGTGCAGTAGGCTCATTGCGAGGATCACCATGAGGTCTGCTGGTGTCCTCACAAACCGAAAAACTCGTACCACTACCTCCAGCCAGTCCTCGGCTGCCTGGGGGTCCATCTCCCCGCGGAACCTAGGCGGTCGCTGACGCTGGAACTCATGCAGTGCACTAAGGCGATGTGCATCGTCAGCGGCTGGGGCTGGAAGCATCGGTGGCTCAATGGGTAGGGGTACCGCTGGTGCCTCTGCTGTCAAAGGGCCCTGTACCGAGGCCTCGTCGCTCAGTGGAATGTCATCACGTAATCTCTCGGAACCCTAGCTGGCTGCCATCGTGGGGCCATCCTGAAAAGAAACAGGTGCGCCACGGTCAGAACAGTATACCTGGTGAGCTGATACAAATTAATCACAAAGAAAACTTGAAACACACATGGAATCAATGTTTTCGTGCATTAAGTCGGAAATCAGAAGTCAGGGTCCTGGTGTACAGATACGTCGGCCGCCGCACCAACACTGGGCTCCCTGGACTAATAACCACACCCAATACGCTAAACACTTTTGCTTCATATAGAAGAAAGATCAGAGTCTATGGTAGAACCGAACTCCTCTGATACCAATTTGTCACGACCCGTCCTTGGGGCCCGTGCCGTGACTACCCCAAACCCGCCTTCCATAGGCCAGGGGTTCGCGACTAGCACCAAGGAGTAAATCTTGGTAAAAAGGGAATTCATTTCCTCAGTAAAGTAAACAATCACCAAAGAGTAATCAAGCGCAAAAAGTAAACACTAAGTAAAAACCGGTACAACAGTAAGTGCGGAAAGCAAGTGGGCCAGAATACAAACCCAAACTGAATGTAAAGTACAAATCGAAAAGGGAAAACAGCAACTGAAAAGTAAAGCCGCAACGTCGATCCGTCCACTGGAAGTCCCACCTGAAGGGTGGGTACAGAAAGCCTCCACTGCTCCTCGGGTCTAGCCGACCGCTCCGAGTATGTCCCGCCCAGTGGTCCACCTCCAGGTACCGTCTTTATCGGCAAGCCTCAACCACGATCAACGTTGTCCGTCATCTGCAACCAACACAACGTAGTGCGGGCATAGCCCGTGCAGGGGTGAGTATTAGCTACTCAGTAGGGACCCTGAAACCCCCGAAGGTCTCCCAAATTCCACAAAGGATAAACCACAAAGGAAAGATACAATCACGAAGTAACAACCGACACTGCTTAGGTATATTCCCATACATATACATAAGTCATAAATTCCAAAACGCTCCAACCTCCGAGCCCAAGTACAACCTAGTCCACACAGGAAAGTATACGTATTCCACACTGGAAAGCAAAACATAATCCACACAGGATAGAACAACACAATCCACACAGGAATGAAAACTGTATTCAGCTCACACAGGTATACTTCTTTGAATGACAATAGAGATGATCACTGATCCATCTAAGTCGTCGGACCAACAAATGATCGATAGGTACTAACCCCCGCAATGACCCACAACGGATCTGACCAATAAAGGATTGATAGGTAACTAACCCCCGCAAAGACCCACATAGGATCGGGCCCACACAGGACCTGTAGGCGCTGGCCCACACAGGACCGTTGAGCGCTGACCCACACAGGATCGTACCCACATAGGATCGATAGCACTGATCCACATAGGATCGGTGAGTGCTGTAGTCGTCGATGTCGAATCCACTGAGAATCTATGTACAGTCGTCGTCGTCACAGTAGTAATCGCAGCCAGCTCTAGGGTTCCCGCACATAGCATGCTCGTTCGGGAGGGTCCGCTCCACGAGCCGAGAGGCTGATACATCAAATGACACATAGTCCAGAGTTGATGTATCCAAAAGTTCTGTATCGTCAACAGGAACTCAACGTCGCAGACGGCGCGTCAATCGGACGCCCGGTCTGAGAGTTATTGGCTTTTTCGTGCTAGGGGCCCGGTTGGTTTTTAAGGAAAAACCAACCCGACCATAATCCACCTGCATCCAAACCTTGGGAAGAGTAAGACAAAAGATCTGTCTCACTAAGATGAATTCAACAAAGTTGACGACACATCAATCGGACGTCCAAAGGTCAAGATATGAGTGTTTCCACTCCGAGGTCTCGGTTGGTTTCGTGTACGAACCAGCCCGGCCGTACCCAAAGTATTCTGAAACCTTGAGTGCGATATACCGAAACGACCGTATCCTTCCAAGGATCGTTTCTCCGCTAACGGTGCTTCGATCGGAGGTCCGTAGCCCGAGTTATGGGAAATTGAACCCAAACGGTCTGAAAACGGAGGTTTCGGGCCCGGACCGACCCGACCCGAGACCCCCCGGTCGGCCCGAACCGGGTCGACCCGTACCAGGTCCGGGTCGGCCCGGTCCGGCGTCCCGCGCACTGGGCGTGCTGGTCGGCCTACTCGACCCAAACGGCCGAGCCGTTTTGGCTCGCGCGGGGGGGGGGGGGGGGGGCTGCCCCCCCCCCCCCGGTTTTCTGTAACCGCGGACCCTTAATTGGGGCCGCTTTGATGTCCGGCCAGGGGAATTAATTCCCCCAGCTCCTCCCTGTCCGGCCGGCCCGACCTGGCTGGACGGTTCCTGATCAACGGGACCAGCGATGGCCGGTCCCCTTCCAGCTCCGACGCCGGCGGCCTGGTCCGGCCGCCGGTCACCTTGCTCCGCCGTGGCCCTTGTCATCCCGCGCGGTGCGACGGCGCCGCGCCCCTCCGCCGCGTCCCCGGTACCGGCCACAGTATTTTCGGGTTTTCTTCGACGTGGCATGACAGCGTCGCGTCCTCGATCTTCTTTCCATGGCACGGCGCGACGGTGCCGCGCATTTCCTTTCGCATGATTCCGCGTGGTGCGACGGCACCACGCCTTCCCGTACCAAACCACAAAGGAACCAACATGAAATAAGGAGGAGGGTCAGCCGTGTTTGTGCGGTCCTGCCCCCTCGCGTTATTCAACAACTATTGGTTTTATTGTTTCATGAATAAATTCAGGGATGTAACATGAAAAAATTAGTTATTTACAATCCCCTACCTCGGATTCAAGAACGGTGCTCGTCAACGAGCAGTGGAAAACGAGCGTCGTGGAGGTCAGGCGTCGTGGAAAACGAATGTCAATTCTATTGTCGTCGAGGTGCTTCCGATGAGAAAACGTTGTTGGAGAAGTTCTCAGCGTTCTTCAGCGGAGATGTTCTTCGTTGAAGAACGATGTTCTTCGTCGGAGTCTGAGGTGTTCTTCACGTTCTTCGTCGAAGATGTTATTCATTGGAGATGAAGAAGATCTTCAGGCTTCCCAAATCCTCTCAACATGGCATAAACTAAAACATTAATAAAAATAAGCCTATGTCTTAATTTATTAACACAACGTAAACTTTTTAATTTCAAGAGTTTGAAATTCAATTAACAACACAGAACTCACCTCATTAATTCCATAAGTTAAGTAAACCGAAGTTATCAACATTTAATGGGAGTTGAGAAGGGTTAGAGGATATGAACGGGTGGGGCTCGTGTGAGCCCCACCACCCTCATAACCTCCCAAGGGAGGTTGGGTGGTTACCCAACTTCCATCAAGAACTAAACACTTAGAATAAAAATTGTAGAATAATAATAAATTAATTTCCACAATTTTAATCATCCACACCCGTGATAACGCAACTCCGGAACAGGAGTTCCTAAGCAATTACCGGTGCTGCGGTTCCATCGGTGCCCTTGGAATTTAATTCCGGGCACCGGTTCAAAAGTTATAAATTCCCACTCATTCGTTCACTGAACGTACCCAAGCTAAACTTCGGATAGAAATTCTGGGCACTTCGGGCCTCGGAATCAAGTGCCGTCTGAAACCGTGATCTTGTAAAATTCCAAATAAAATTAAGAAAAACATTTCCCTTGAATTTTACGGGTCTTTACATCAAACTTTATTTTTTAGTGTTAAAAGGGGTGGAGATTGTGTGTGTCTCTATATTTGGGGGAGAGGACACACAAAGTATTTTTTAAACGAATCAATTATACATATGTTTTTATCACTGAAAATGTATAAACAATGTGACATTATTGGACATTATATGTTCTGAGGTAGAACTATTTCTATCCAGTTGGTGTTTTATAGATTTTAGGAAATTATAACCCTCATATATTTATTTTTACCTCCTAGTATATATATTTTTACTTTTAACATAGTAACTGTTTTTAATTATTTTACAATTAATAATTGTAAAAAATTAAGTTTAATTTATTTGATATTATCAATTATTTTGATTCCATATATATAATCCATGTTTTCAAATAAAATTCACCTAGGTGAAAATTTTAAATTTCAAATTAAACTCACATACATGATAAAAAGTATGTTTCCTAAGAGAAACTTCTCATAAGTACGTGAGGATTTAGGAAAAAATCATTATGAAATTCATTCCCATAAAAAATTATATTTTTTATAATAAAATCAAAATAATTTTAATTCAAACCCAATTTAAACTATTATTTTCTTGTATTTAATAATTTAAATATAAATGAATTGTTTAATCACATCTTCATTTTTCATTATTCATCAAAAAAATGAAACAATTTAGAAAAATCCCTAAAATTAACCCTAATATTCTTTTGATATAATTAATTAAAAAGTAATTTAATTTGATCTAACAAATTTTATAAAACTAATAAAAATTATTATGAAATTATGTGCACAATACCTAACTGGACTGCCTTTTAGAGAAATATATTTTCTCATAAAACATTTCTTTTTGTTTTAAATGAGTCCTATTTTAGTTATAATCAATAAGTATCTGTTTAATTTTTTTACATGTATAAACCATAAAATTTGAATAATATAGATTTTAATATTTATACCCACAAACAGAAATTTATGGTTATAATTACCATATTTAAATAAAATTTTAATAGAGCTTTTTATTTTAAACTCGGTTTTGTGTGCATCAAAAACTATATAAGAGATTGAATTTTTTTACAAGGAAATAAATAGTACAGTCTCATGGTGTTACACTCTTTACTACTACGAAAAATTCATCCTTCAAATTTTATAGGTATTACCTTCAAAACAGATAACGTTTTTTCTTCTGCATAACATCATATGGTTCTTATGTCGCTTACTCAATTTTTTGATTTCTATAAATTACAATTATCATTCAATTATTATGATTACACAATACATGGCATCTAGTATCTATAATCTGGTTGGGTTCTTCAAATTAAAATATATTACCTCCCAATTATATTTCATTAGATGTGACCACATTTGTTGGGTATGATATTTACTTCCTTAATAATTATATATAGAACACATCATGTATTTTTAAAAGTATTGGTGGCATTGACAAATGATAATAAATAGATCTAATTATTTCATGTATTTCAAAGTGTCTGATGTACCTGGGTCTCAATTTTACATTCTTAACAAATGTTATGAAACCCTTCCATGTATATACTCTCTTGAAAACATGATCTCACCCTAGGAATTCCAAATCCATTCTCTATTTTTCAACATAACTGCTTATCCAACATTGAGCTAATTTTAAATGTTATTGAATAGTATTTACCATTAAAATTGTCTCTTCAATAGGTTTTGGGCCTACAAGATTCATTTCACAAACATTCCCACAACAATTATGAGTATAAAATCCATTTCCATGTAATGCTTTATACAAATCCATTAGAATACTTGAATGGAAACTATTGTAATATGAAAACTCTACCAAAGGTAAATAATGATACCAAACCCTTGAAGGTCATGTGATCCTAACCTCACCGTAACTTCCATTATTTGAATATTCCTTCTATTATATCAACTAATTTGAGGATACTAATTAGTGCTTAAATGAATCCCAGTATCAAAACAAATTTAAAGAGTCTTCTAGAATTTCAATGTAAAATAGGGATACCAAAAAGACACAATTGGAAGAGGTTAACCATGATGTCTTAAAACATCACTTCTATAGATCCTTTCAAGGTTATTAGGAGATAAATATTCTCTTATGGCGAGGAATGTGAACATATAGTTAGGAAACCAATAATAACCCATATTATATCATTTTACTGGATGTCCTTGGTAGTCATGTGAAAATGTCCATAGTAATGGCATCCCATTTCCACAATTGAAAGAGACATGGTTTCATAAGTCCTCTATGATGTTGTATCTCAGCCATGACTTATTATAAAATCCAATCATTTTGATACATATTCCAAAATTTATAGTATCATGTTATCCCACCAAATGTTTTCCCTCAAATCCCAATACATCTTTGTGATAGCATTGTGTATAGAGAAATCTAAGCAATGAGCATTATACAACAATTCCATTTTTATCTGAGTTATATATAGAACACATAATATCCTTCCAAATTTCTGATCACCTTCTTTACAAATGAATTCTTATAATTTTTTTATTCATAGAATTATTTTTTTTTCTTAGGATTCTCATCATCATATTGATAAATTTTTATTTTTTATAATTAATATGGTTACAAAATCATTAAAAAGGAATTATGTAACTCCATTTAAAATAATTCCCATATCTATCTTTAATAGATATTGGAACATAGGATCTCATCACATATTTATGATATTTACTACTAAATGTATATGCTACCTCATTTTATTTCCATGGGTGGATGTGTATCAAGAAATCATAATCCTTGAGTATCTCGAGCCATCACATTTGTCTCATATTGATCTCCTTATATTAAAATATGTTTTTTAGGACTTTATGATTGGTATATAACTGACATAATTTTCCGTAGAGACAATGTTTCCATATATCCAAATAAAAGATTAAAAATGTAACACCCTGAATTTTTGTGAAATATTTCTTCCAAATAAAATTAAATTTTAGATATTTTTCATTACATGGAACACCAAGAGTAACTTTATTTATTTTCAACATTGAGTTTAACGGAAATATGACATGCTGTCAAAATATTATTATTTAATATCATATTTATCACATCAAAATTTGAATAGAGGGTATGAATATAAATAAATACACTATTAAAATATATGGTTAATGATGTTTATAAAATGAATTGTTTAGAGGCTAATAAATTATAAATTCAAATATGAACTATTTCATAACAAAGGTAATATTTTTCTGGAAAAATCTTTTTATGAAAAAAAAAATTTTAGATAAATAAAAAACACATTTACTGAATTATTATAATGAAATTTATATATTTTATATTTATTAAAAAATATAATATTAATATTATGTGTTTTCTGGTCAAGTGATAATAACAAATTGAATTTTTCTCTTAAAATTAATATTTTTCTAAAATAAAATATTATCTTATTTTTCACAATAATTTAAATATAATTTTTGAATTGTTTTACAAAATAAGGTTTATTTTATAAATCATAATTTCAAAATTATCATAAGTTGGATGTTTGATAATTTTCTGAGAGGATACATTAATTATGAATATTTAAAAATATTGGTTTTTATTAAAAAATGTTTTTTATTTTAAATATTCCAAAAAACCAAAAAAAATATTATCATGGTATTAAAATATAAACATATTTCAATTGTATATATATTAATACAATTTATTTTATTTTACTCATTATAATAGGTAATTTTTATATAAATCATTTATAAACTTTTGATATTATTAGTTTGAAAACACTCTTTCTCATTAAGTCTGTAGGATTAATTTTTAATTACATTTTACTTATTATTTAAAATAATAGAAATAAATGGATTATATATTTGGAATATGCATAATTAATATTATAAAATAAGTTCACGATAATTTTTTTCCATATTTAATAGTATAAACAGTAAAAAAAATTACTGTAACTAAAGAAAAATGGATTTACCTGAGGGTTAAACAAGACATATAAGTGTTAAAAATGACCCAACAATAGGTACAAAAAAATCAAGATACATTTTTACCTTATATAATACATGTTCAACAAGGGCCCATTTTTTATCCTCTTTATGTGTAAAATGTGGGTATACATGTTTCTTTTCAAAAATTACAGGTGTACTAAAAACCTCAATTATAGAAGGCATCCTTATCTCCTATCCTATTTACACTTCCAAAAACCATTGTTTAAATAAGTACCAGCCCAAAAAAATTCTTTGTTACCTCCTCTTTTCCTATATTTCGTATTTTGGTCTGAAATCCAACCTAATAAACCTTTTACAGAAAACCAAAATAGGTTTTTGAAAAAGTGGTAACATCCAAAATCAAGTGTTTAATTATATTTATTCCTCTCCCTTATTTTATTGTTATTAATCAATGGTGATATAGTAACATAATTATATTCCATAATTTTTTTTCTTTTGTTATTTTAATGGAATAACATAAATCCATCTCCCCTTCTATCAAATGGGTTTGGAAATCATTATTCGTGTGTATGACAGTTTACCAGCTCCAGAACCGATGTTATTCCTTTTCCATCATGGCACCAACGACAAGATATAATGATGGATTTGTTGTCTATATATAATATTTATGATATTATTATACACTTTTAATCACATTATTACTTTTGGATTCATAATTTATATTTTTTGAGAATATGATAATGTCGATCATGTGTACCGAAGACTACCGCCCTACAAAGTGATTTGATTCATTCATACTATACGTGGAATAGAATAAAGATGGTTTAAAATAAAAAATGTGATATATATGAAATAAGAATTATTAGTTATTTTTAATACACTATATAAATTTATTTATTTTCTTCCTTTAGAAAAATTGAAATAATGTTCATGCTTACATATTGTCTTCCATCTCCATGAATATTGTACTTCATATTCTATGTCTAACTTTTTTGGATAACTATAAATACATGTATAACTAATTCATATAAAATTCATAACATAGTTAAATATTTTAATATTATTTATCCATGATCTATTTACATGTTCCAAAAATAAAAAAATAAAACATATTAATGAAAACCAATGTTGTTATTACCAAAAACATGAGTTTAGCATGGAATTATAAATAAACTGGTAATAAAAGGTCATAACTGAATCATATATGATATGATATGAATATATAAATATATTTATAGTTATTTAATAGATTTATAATATAATTTTATTTATTATATAATAGGTTAGAATAGGTACGAAGGAAGTTCAGATACATGGTAAGGGATTTAAGTCTCACTTTTAATTTTCTATGAGACACATTCCATATTCACCGCATGCTAATTTTATGTGGTCTATACAATACCAATAATGGGTTTTTATTATTATTATTATTAAATTTATGTGTATTGAAATATTCATTATTGATTCTCTCTTTCATTGTATTTATGATTCAAAAATTACAAAACTGATAAAGTAATTGTTGCCTCAAATTGCCTTCATTGGGATATAAGTTACTTTATACATAGATATTCTTACATAATGTGTATATAGAAACACTTATACATATTATATAATAAATCTATATATTATCAGGATATTATATGTTTCATTTAATGTAATTATTTCATGGGGATTACAATTCAATGTTACCAAAGTGGTAAAAGTTTTATTCTACAATCACTTCATTTATGAGTATTAATTATGATTATTATTCCAAAGATAAAATATTATAATATATCTATCAATAAATTAATTATTTTTACCTTAAAACTGTCAGGTCATGGAAATACATGTTTTCCATCAAATATTTCTCTTTTTGTACTCAATAGTTTAAAAGAATGTTTTGAAGAAAAATCTTCTTTATTCCTCTCTTTGGTTGAAGACCTTTGTCTTCCAAAAAAATGTTTTTAAAAAATGTTTTAAAATTTATTTAATTGATTTATTTAATACATTTTTAAACTTGATTAAAATTCTAAAAACATATTTTAAAGAAATATTCATGTCTATTTCTCAACAATATTCATTTCTCTTTTACTAAAAATATAAAAAGGAATAATTTTTATCAAGAATGTCATGAATAAAATTTTTCCACCATCATGACTGTTATTTTCATTTAAGATTCATTTATATATTTTAAATCTTTTTTTATTTGAATATCATTATTAGAAATGTTTATGTTTTAAATTTTTTTCTATATTGAAAGGATAGTTTCCTCAAGAAATATTTTATATGATTTTTAAATATTTCATTGTATGCATTCCATGTTATTTTAAAAGAAATGTTTTTCCAAATATATTTTATGATTATTTATTTTTAAAAACGTAATTAAAATTAAATGATACTATCATTTATAAATGTTCCAATATAACTTTAAAAATATTATTATATATATGATGAAATTTGTTATGCTACATATACTTTACTAGGGATATAATGAAAGGATACAATTAAAATTCATTCCCAAGGTAGTTTTTGTTTTTGATGAAAATATGGATACAAAAAACTATTTTTAATCCATTTTATATAACATTAAAAAATTATTATGAAAACTATTTCTTTTTCAATGTGTTATACATTGATATAATTATTATGAAACAAATTTCTTTATTCCTTAGTTTATACTTTAATGAGGATATGAAATGATTAAGAAACCTGTTTATTTTCTATAGTTTATGTTATAAGAAAATTTTTAAGAAACCCATTTATTTTTATGGGTTCAAATAGGATGAATATTTTATGATGTTTTTAGAACATATATTGATGATTTTAATTGTTTTAAGGTGGTCATGTTAAATAAAATTATATTGTATACATTATGACAAAGGATGTAGGTTTTGTAATATAAAAATATGTGTGGGAACTATATATCCATATAATTAATGGGTAAATATTTAAATCTCATGAGATAATAAAGGGAAACAAGTCAATAGTATTGATCCAATATTTGGAATAGGTTTATCCTAATCCACTATAGGAAACATGTGCATCATGATCCATGATGGGAAATAGGTGATAAGTCCCAGTTCGTAATGTTGATGGTCTTGGTAGTTAACGTTAACATATGAAATGGTTTTATATAATTGTAACGTTGAAACATTTTTATGAAATTATCTTTTATTTCATCATTAATTTATGATTATTCATCACTCTTATTGTCCTTGTTTTCTAAAATTCCAATGTTTTATTCCACGATTCATGTTTGTAATTTATTATGGGTTGTGTGTGAACTTTGAATGTTATTTTAATGATTGATTAACCTTATTCTGGTCTTATTATTTATTATGATCATACATTTATACTCATATATCTTATATTACTGATCATATGATCTCATAATTTCTTATATTTTCTTCCCCAGATTATAAATAAATCTTTAATAAAGGAATGACTAAGTTGAGTACTATGTGAAAATATATTTGTGGGATATGTTGAATATATTTCATGAAATAATAATGTTGTATGTATATTGTAGAAATACGAACTATTATTGTCGTCGGGCGTGTGATTATGAAATATATTTAATGTTCATATAAAAATATGTGATATTTACTTATGAAAATCTCATGTCTCTATAGATGGTTTCAGATGAGTGGTTTAGATAACCATTTGAATCGAATATGAGAAACAATGAGTAAAATACTGAGTAATATTTATAAGGACCTGACTAGGGATGTCAATAATAATAAGTATAATGATGATTCAATGTGTAGGAAAATGTAATTGAATTTTGGTATGGGATATATCAAGTGGTTTACATGTAATTAAATACTTTTCTAGACACTACATGTGGATGTGGATCTAACACAAAGGTAGTGATGGGTAATAACTCTTAAAATGGGGCACTGATTTCGATTCAATTGTAACTTGGTGCATGACAAGAGACCATAATGCACACCTAGTTTGTCACTCTTAGGGGATATGCTTGGGAAATTCAAAAACTCTTTTTTAACCATGATGAAGTATTTAAATTATAACAGTTAATATCCTAGGATTAACATAATGTGTCGTAAATTAAAATAAAAGGAGTCATAATTTAGACATCCTATAACTGATTTTTATTGATTATTTAGTTCCCCACTATTATTATTATTGTTGACACTATGCTTTGTGGATTTAGTTAATGGGAGGAAATAATAAATAAAATAGTTCAATGATGTATGTGATATAAAATTTTTTGATAGGAAACCAAATGGGATGATAACTAGTGTGAAGGATATTGTGATTACTCTTAATCTGTTTTCACATTATATTATTAAAAACATTCATCGTAACCAACACTCAGACTCACGAATGATGATATGGATAAGGGTTTTTGAAAGTTTGAGTGGTGTAGACCATATAGAAAATATGATTCAGTTTCATATATGTTGAGAATATCATATGAATAAACCAAGATGATGTATTAGAGAAATGGGAAGATGTTTTGAGTGTGAAAAATAAAGAAATAAATTATGTAAATTTTGTTGAAAAATTGGAATTTTTGGTGAACACAATGCATGATAATAATAGTCTATCTATGATGTCATCTACAGTTGAATGTTCAAAATGTGAAAGGTATGGAAATTATCAAAATCAATTCATTATAGGTAAATATCATGAAGATAATAATAAAAATAGTATGAGTAATTTTTATAAAACTAATGTGGAGGAGGATACAAATGATATATGAAAGGTATGGATTGTTATATTAGTATTTTTCTATTTCAAATGTGAGAAACATCATTAAATTGAGGTTGATGAATGTTAAAATGTGATTTTTATTACATATAGTATGAAATATGTATCAAGGAATAATATCATGAAGCATAGTTAATGGTTTGATAAGAATTTGGATGATTTATGTGTTTATGATTTGGAATTCAAGAATTATGTTTTATGAATCAGGAAATAAATAAGGATTGATATGTATAAATATTTTGTTAAGGATTTGAAAAAATATTTTTAAAGGCACTAATGACCTTGAAAAGTGATTTAATGTAATAATGATATTTTGAATAAGGGAAGATATCCCTTAATATGTTATTGATATAGATAAAATGGAGTTTAGTCTGGATAAATAGATGATTGATATTAATAATGTGAATTGCATAATATTAATAACCTTGGATGTGATTAATGATTTATAGAAAAATCAGTATATATTGTCATTGATGGAGTTTACAATATTATTTTATTAATTTAATATATTCAATAATATGTAGTTTTATTCAAGGAATGAGGAAGTATGTATTTTGTATGGTTTTAAGGTAATTATGGTTAACACCAGACTCAATAAAAATATGACAACTGTATTAGCATATTTTTTATGTGACAATCTTGTAATAATTTATGATTTTTTGAAGATTAAAGTTAGTTTAATTTTATAAATTTATTGACATTCATTTTCTATTTTTATGTGTTTGATGATTTAAAAACATAACTATTTGTTGAATGGTTTATGATGAATTTTGGATGAGGTTTTAAAGAATTATTTATTATTTACCCATATGAAAATTTAATCATTACTTATGATATTTGGTTTTTGTTTTTTATAATAAATAAATGTATAAAGCATGACTTTTCGTTCATTTATTTATCATATATAGTTACTAAAATATGAACAATTCATCTCCTAGAGGAAGATATGAAGTTGAAGTTGATTAAGGCACAAATATAGGGTGATATTGTTCATATGAAATGGAATGAAATGAAGTAAGTATATATTCTAGTGAAAATTACCCAACATTAAAAAATCACGATTTAAATTTTTTTCATATTATCATATTATTTAATGATATAAATGACTGTTTCTAATCCTCTATAGTTTATGAATTTTTAGTCAATAACTTTCTCCTGACCATGTTCTCTATTACTCCCCATCTATATTTTGGTGTTAGTTTTCTCTTTTATGTCCATATTTTCTCTTCCTACCTATATTTTACTATTTTGAAACCTAGAATTTGTTATTAAAACTTCTATTCACATATCCATTTCTCTCTTATAAATATGAATTTTGATTAACCCATTTTATGATGTGGGATTTCCATAATTGTATTTTGAAATGATAATCCCTTTTTTACTGAACACAAGTTCAAAAATTACAGGGATGAAAATTATTTATGGGGGTAGAATGTAACTACCTAATAATTTGTGAAATATTTTTTTAAAATAAATTTAATATTTTTTATTGTTTTTGGTACACACAGAATTTATCGTTTCTTTAATTACATGTAACACTGAGATTAAATAAAATCTAATATACTATTAACATGTTGTTATTTAATATGACATTTCTAACATCACCAATAAAATAGAGTTTAATAATATTATTAAATAAATTATGAAAATATTTATTTGACACATGTATATAATATGAATTATTTGGAGGCTAGTTAATTGAAAATGAATATAAAAACTATTTAAAAATAACGGAATTTTTTTCATAAAAAACATTTTTTATTCAAATTGACTTGTTTCAAAAACTAAATTAACAAAACCACTTTTGATGAATTATAATAGTGAAATTTTTATATTCTATATTTAATAAAATTGATACCATTCATTTTACATGTTTTATATACAAGATATAATAATAAATTCAATTTTACCCTTAAAAATTGATTTTTTTATAAGAGCAGTTTTGTCTCCTTTTTGGAAGTTATTTTAAAACTAAATTTTTACAATTTTAGAAAATATATTTGAAAAATACTGTTTTTTATAAATCATAATTTAAAAATTTTCATTGGGCTGAATTTTAGAGAATTTTATGTGAAGATAATGTTTTTGATGAATAGTTAAATTAATCATTTTTATTAAGAATATGCATTTATTTTAAAGATATTAGAAATATAAAAATAGTTTTATTATGTTTTTGAAAAACAAATATTTAAATTATATATTTATATATATAATTTAGTTCAATTTAATCATTATTATATTTAATTTCTATATTAACCATCTTAATATTTAGAAAACATTCTCTTTGAAAACTCAGTTGTTATCACATCTTTTGGGTTAATTTTAAATTAAATTTTGTAACATCTATGAATGTAAATTGGAAAAATTGATTCCATTTTCTTAATTAAAATAATATATATTATATAATAAAGTCTACTGAATTTTTTTCCATAAGTAATAGAAAAAATAGTAAAAATTATTAAGCATAAGTAAAGTAAAAATGGGCTTACCAAGAGGTTAAAGTAAAATTTATAAGAGTTTAAAA
The DNA here is from genome assembly GCA_963277665.1 of Viscum album. Taxonomy (NCBI): domain Eukaryota; kingdom Viridiplantae; phylum Streptophyta; class Magnoliopsida; order Santalales; family Viscaceae; genus Viscum; species Viscum album. The sequence goes on from OY728119.1 coordinate 640,966,421, forward strand.
TGAACCAAAAGTTATTAAGAACCCATTGTTTGAACATATTTATACCTTATATACTTTAAGATCTACAATGTCCTGTTTTTAAACATTTTGGTAAGTGAAAATTGTGGGCAAAAAATTTTTTGTTTCAAAAATTACTAGGATGTCACTCACCTCCCTTATAAAAGGACACCCCTCTCCTCTCTTATCCACACTTACAAAAACCTTTTATTCAAACAATACCTATATAAATCAATTCATTTCATACTTCTCATAAAATAATCATTATTTCTCATAGAAATCTAATCTAAGAATTATTTTGGTGCAAAACAAAAGAAGCTGTCTAAAGAGGAGGTAATGTCCCTAATCAAGAGTTTTATTTTATTTATTTAACCTCCTGATTGAATTATTTTTAAAAAATTCTGATATAAAAACTATGTATCTTTAATATAGCGATATTTCAATATGATAATTGGATAAACTAAATCCTTCTCTTTTTCCATCAAATGTTTTATGAAATCATCATTCGTGTGTACCATATAATACTTCCTCATGAATGGATGTTAATAAATCTCCATCAAAAACACACCCAACTATATTTAATGAAGTATTAATTGTTTATATTTAATATTTATGACATTTTTATTCTTTTTTATTCATTTAATCACATTTTCTTTCTTAATTTTCATTCCATGGGAATAAGACAATGTCTTCAATGTCTACGGTGGACTCCTGCATTGTGATATGATGTGATTAATTTATTCCTCACATAGTATGTAATAATGATGTGTTTAATTAAAATATGTGAAATATGTGAATAAAATATTATTTTATGGTAATATATTTTTAAACCTTATTTTTACCTTTTATTTGTGAGAATGGAAACAACATTCATGCGTACATATAACCTACCACCTCTATGAAGGGTGTATTTTATTTTTAAACTATAAATTTTATGGCCCAATATAAATACATTTAGAACAAATATATATGATATTTATACCATTTTTAACATTATGGATATAATTTAACCATTATAAAAGAAAGATGAAAAAAATAAAATGTCAAAACATACTCACACAAAAACATTGATGTTATTTTAAAAAAAATATAATTTACATGGAATTGAAAATAAATGGGTAATTAAAGGTCATACATAAATAATATATCTAGTGATAAATATATTTTTAGATAATATATGTATAATAAAAATATATTTATTATAAGATGGTGTTTGACATATTCGAAGGAAGTTAAGACTTATGCAATTGGATTTCTAACTCTCTTTTATTTTTCTATGAGACAAATTTCATATTCACCACATGTTTATTTTATATGGTTTACATACTACCCATGAATTTATTTTATGACACATATAATTAAATAAATTTATATCTACATATCCATTTTAGGATCTCTCTTGCAATGGGTTTATGGTTCAAATGGTACCAAAGTGGTAAGGGTTTTGTCTGTCTCAAATTACCTTAATTGGTACATAAGTGAGGTTATGCACTTATATTCTTATATGTGGTGTATATACTGAAAATTTTACATATTATATCATGAATATATTTCTTTCCATGATATTTTATTTCTCATTTAATGTTATAATTTATTTGGTATTACGATTCAAAGTAACCAATATGGTATGTGTTTTATGTTTCAATCTAATTGTTTATCAGGATTGTTTATGTTTATGATTCCATGGATGAAATATTATAATCTATCTATCAAGAAATAAATTAATTTCATTCTCATATGGTTATTAAATGATAAAAAATTACTTTCCTTCTTTTTTTCTCTCATTACACACTGAAGATATCAAAAGATTTGTTTTTTGAAAATCACCTTTATTTTTATCTTCAATTTAAGACCCTTTTCCTTCTCAAACATGTTTTATAAAAAAAGTTAATTTTTTTAAAATTACTTAAATGTTTAATTAAATAAATATTTACCCATGTTTAACTTTTCACAATATTTTTTGAAATAAATCAATCTGTTTTTTTTAAATAAATTTTCTGTTTAGATTTTACCAAAAATGTGTAAGAAATATTTATTTTATGGTGTACGACAAGAAAAATATTTCCCATTATCCTGAAAATTATATTCTTTAAATATACATTTATATTTTTCTATGTTATTTTAAAATAAATTTATTTACAAAATTTTTATGTTTTATGTTTTTTTCAAATCAAAAAATATATTTTCAGAAGAAATTTATAAAATTGTTTTTAATGTTTCTTTTATTTTTTTAGGGGTATATTAAAGGAAATGTTTTTAAAAAATATTTCATAATTTATTATATTGGAAAAGTTATTTTCAATGAAAATTCATTTTCCTCAATATATTTTCTACTGTTCTCTCTTAATCATTTTCCATCTAATATGGATTCCAAGGATTCTGAATAAGTTTTATAGGGGATATGATCTATGGATACCATTATTATTATTTCTATGAATTTTATATGTTTATCATGGAAATATTTTTACAAAACCCATTTATCTTCCCAGAGTTATACCACGATAAACTTATTTTGAAACCTGGTTCATTTTTCATAGGATATAAAATAATAAAGTGCTTATGTAACCCAATTATTTTTCCATGGATTATGCAATGATGAAATGATGATGTCATTAAGAAAATATTTTAATTTATTATGGTTATGTTATGATGAAATTTGTGTAGGACCCATTTGTTTTCATTGGTTCTGACATGATGAATGTTTATGCTCTTTTGGAACATATATATATGATTTTCTTTATGTGATGATAGTAATGTTATAAATAAGGATAGTTGATACATTATAACCCAGGACAATTTTTATATTATATACAATGACTTCCATCACTTGTCTCTCCCAACAATGAATTATGAAATGTTTTATATCTCAAGAGATAATAATGGGACACTTGTTGATGTACTAGATCCACTATGGGAAATCGGTGCATTCTGGTCCACTATGGGAAATGGGTGCATCCTGTTCCACTATGGGAAATAGTTTTATCCTACTCCACAATGGTAAATAAGTGATAATACATGATCTAATATTTTGATGGTCTTTCTAGTTAACGTTTGAATAGGAAATTGTTTTTTATATTTTGGATGGTGATACTCTTTATGAAATTATATAATGTTTTATGATTAATTTATGATGATTTCTCACTCTTATAGCCTATGAATTCTAAAATAATAATATTTTTATTCCATGACTCATTTTTTTGATCAATGAACGATTGATTATGAACGTTTAATATATATTTTTTATAACATACCCTTATACTTATTTTATAATTTCATATGATCATATAGTGTTTTCTACTTTTTACCCTTACTAAGAATCTAAGATCACCATTTTTTATGTTTCCTACCCCAAGTGATGAAGGAAATGTTATGTTGGGTAGCCTTGGATGGGAATTATTTGAGAATATCATTGTGGGAGATTATGATGATCTTTCAAAGGATAAGATTACTATTTTTCTAGTATCCAATGTTATTACACTATTAAGGTTATCAAGTGTTGTTTCTTAAAATATACTGAATATACATTTAAAAAATGTGATATTAATGTATGAAAATACTATGACACTATAATAACTTCCATCTCAAGATCATTAGTTGGATTATTTAATTCACTAGTATTAAATTTCCCTAATACATATTCAATAACATTATCATTTTAATTTAGTAAAAAACCATGTCAATTTCCCGATGCATTGTTATTTATCACAAACCCATAATTTCTAAATGGAAGAGACAAAATCATATAAATAAAAAAATATCATTTTAAGTACATCAAAATATTTTCTACTTTAAATTTTCCTATATAACATAACCCTACCATGAGTAGTCTTGGTTAATGGGTTTGACAATCGATAAACATTATGAATGAATTACTGATAGTAACTTTCTAAAACAATGAAAGTATGTACCTCAACTATGTTCATTGGCGCAGTTCATTCTCTAACTGGTTCTTTCATTGTAGGATAAAGAGAGTTTACATCCTTGGGAACAAAATGGTAAATAATTTAATCTTTTAGAATCTAAATATAACACTAACTAATTTTCTTAAGTTACTTTTTCCTTATATAGGTCTCAATAATGATATTCATGTGATTCTCATGGTCATCATAAATTTTATAATACCCAAATATATCATCAATGAATAAAAAACAATACCTTAATATATTCCTTGAATACTACATTCATTATATCAAAATAAAGTGTTAATTGGTCAATAAAAAATACATTAATGTAAACTCATAATGTTTATACCTTATTTAAAAGTTGTCTGCATAATTTCTTCCTTCATTACTCGAAATTGATGATACCCAGAATGATCTTTAGTATTTAAAAAATAATATTCTCTATGATGTTGTTGTAATAATTCATCAATATGAAGAAGATGATAATTTTTCTTTTTCATAATTACATTTACTTCCATATAAGAAATGCAGAACCTCATGGATATATATTTCTTCTTAACAAAGATAATAGGGGCTCCCCTTGATGAAACACTAGGGTACAGAAAACACTTATCACACAACTCCAAAATTGGTTTCTTCAAATCCACTAATTTTACATTGTACATTCTATAGGGAGTATTCGATATTGTTCTTTCATTAGGGATTAAATAAATTGAAAACTCAAAATCTTGATCTAGGGGATATCCAGACACTTTCATAGGAAATACATCAATGTTTTACTATATGTTAGGTACATCCTCAATATAAATATCACCTTCACAATCTCTATATGTTTTTCTCTTCATGCAAAAAAATCTCACTCACTAGAGCTACTAAGGGTGGATCTAGACAAGTATCAGTTTATTATGCATCTTCTATAAAGATAAATAATTCTAAATCATCATCAAGAATCATACTTACATTTGAATTACACTCATTTTATGCATCATATTTTAAAATCCAATCCAGACGAAGGATTATTAAAAATTCAAACACGGAAAAGATAATGATGTAAACCAATAAATAATGTTTATGTGTCATAATCGGGACATCCTTACACATACTTATTATTTTGATACTTACACCAAGAGTATCGACTATAAAATACCTTCTAAAAGTTATAGGAAAATATCTAACTTTTATGAAGAACATAGAAGATATAAAAGAGTGTGAGGATCCCAAATAAAATAAATTATTAGATCAATTTAAAGCTATAATTAAATAACCTTCCACTACATCATTAGGTACATCCACCATAGTTGTAGTTATTAGATAATATTGGCATTATCCCCTAACCTCTTCTATGGAAGATTACCATGATGCTTAGGGAATTTGTTTGCATAGTGACCCATCTCATTGTTATTGAAAAACTAAATAGTATTGTTTTGTTTATTACCAATACATTCTTTATCCCAATGATCTATATCTCTACACTTTTAACAAAACACCAAGCACATTATTCATTTACAAATATGATTCTTTCCAATGATCTCATAAGTTTAAAATTGATTCATTTTCTTATTATTATTAGATGAATTCCCGTTTTCTTGGTCCTCATTCAACCTCTTATTTTCTTGATTTCCTATGAAATTATAGGATGTAGATAATTACTTCTCTATTTTTATGGAACATAAAACTATTAAATCATATGATGGAAGATTTTGAGATACCAACACCCTTCAAATACTTCACTTAATCCCATCAATGAAATGGTTGAACTACATGTTCTGTATGTAATATTTAGTATACTTAACTAACATTATATATGTAGCATCATACATAGAAACACTTTATTCATCATTTATTCTTTTATATGAGGAATTTTATCTTTATTTTAATTTTTTACTCATGAGTAAAATAATTCTCAAAGAATGTCTCATAAAAATCTCCAAATTCCATTATTTATATTTCCTCTTCCTCTGTAATATTCTAGATTAATGAAAATTATTGATTATAATCACTTTTGAGGACATTCACTACAAGTGGGTCCTTTTAATTTTCATCATACTAGAAGGCTATAAAAATATTTTCAGTAGAATTAATCAATTATCAAGCTAAAATTGGATTTCTAGTCGCACCAAATGATAAGGAATTATGACATGTGAAGTGATCCAACAATTGGGAGTCATGTTGTGGTATAGGTTTCTCCAACCAAGAAATGTTATTTTTCATAACATGATTATGCTACCCTAATATAGATATGATTTACTCAATTCCAATAACATATACATTGTCTTTCTTAGTAGGGAAATCAATAAATTTTCCATGAGTATTAATACCCTTCTTTTTTCTATGTTCCATTTCTAAATAATGTTATACACTATTTTATCCCATAAAATTATGAATATTAAATCATAATGCATAATTATATATATGGTGTTACATATTGCATATATTTTTAAAAAAATATTCCTTCGTAATTTTATAATCATAAAATTGGATTCTTTTAAAAAAATTATATTGAAATCCTTCATAATTGTTTGAAAATAAAGTGTGAATTATCCTAAGTAAACCCCCAAGAGTGAAAACCTAGGGGCATAGTTAGGACCATTTTCATGCATCAAGTGAGGATCGAGTTAATCCCCCTATTACATTTTTGGAGTTATTACCCCTAGATATAACTCTACAAGAACCATTCTAACTTATATTATTAGATAAGGATGTATTTATAAGAAATAAGACATATTATATTCCTTATTAAAACATTAGGGTATTCTTATATAATTTTACTCAAATTATATCATATGTTTATATTCAATTATATTTTTTTCATTAATATAGTTCTCAAGGTTTCTACTAAAGTTCCTCTATTATCAAATATTACAACCTTGACCCCAGTATCATGGAGTTAGTTCTCACTTTACTACATTAGAATAAAATATAACGTATCACATCCTAAATTATTAGATAGAATAATTTTCTTAATATAGTATATACATAAAACATTCTCATTTTATATTGGGAAAATAAAATAAAACATAACAAAATTAAATGATTAGAATCGTTGAAACTCATTCAAATGCTTTATCTTTATAACCTGAGGAAATGAAAAAAATAAGTGTTAGTTCAAATGTTGAGTAATAGTTACATGCAGTGGAATCAATCATGAGTAAAAAAATAATATTTCTTATCGAAATCAAAATATATGAAATAACATTCATTTTAAACAATAACTTGTGTATGAAATTTATAATAATCAATATGGAAATATAATTAACTAAAAACACATTCTATTTAATCAATAACTGAGAATGAAATGCATCCATTTATAATATCAATGCAAAAATCTCATGTATAATAATAACAACAAAATTTGGAATGAATAAAATGAAAAATTAATCAAATTTGTGATCTAAACAAAAATTACCCTTATCAGAAGAAGGAATCTTCATACAATATATTGTCATCGACTATATTTTCATGGTAATATTTTCCTTCTACTCTTATTTCGTTATTCTTGATGTAAATAGTGGAAAAATATTCTTCTAATCAAACAGGAGAAATATATTCATTCACCCTAGATAGAAGAGGAAAATACAAAATTTTAACTGCTAACCTCCTTCTATAATTTTACCTCCTTACGTTAATAGAGATAACATCAGTGAATGATCTAAATAATAGAAAGTGGTATTTCGATCCCACATTGAGAAGGCAATAATTTCTTGATCCAATTGCATGAATCATTCTTTTTAATTATCACTGTTTTCATATAGAATGCTCAAGTTCATGGTAACCAGGTTAAAATATATTTCATTTCTTCCGAGGTATCTAAACACGATATTGTTATTATTGGTATTATTGAACACCAAAAACACCCATACATGGTTGGTGATTTTTTTAGAAATCTCAAAATGCAAGGATTTCTTCATGCTGACACGGTTAGTCGTCATATATGAATATTTTGGAATAGTTCTTTTAAGGTGGATCATATTCAATATAATGATCAATTCATCACTATAAATGAATTTAGAGATTATCATGATTTTATTATACCTTTAATTTATGGGAGTTTTTATCCCCAACATAGAATTATGTTGTGGATTAATATTAATTATTTTTATCCTGATAAAATTCCATGGTTAATTAGAGGTGATTTTAATATTATAGTCAACCCTGATGAGAAGAAGGGGAGAGGACATTTTTCTAGTAGGGCCAACAATGACTTCAATCAATTTATGGCTGTAAAATGGCCTAAATAGTGTCTTGGATAAGTATTTCTTTTAGAGTTGTCAAGTAATTATCAAAATCAAGAGCTGTTATTATATATCCAGTACATGTTCATTAAGTCATGTGAATTCTGAGAGTCATATCCTAGACATGCTGATGGGTAAATTTGCTATGGATTATCTAGGTGTACCTATATCATCAATGAGACTTTAGATTCATGATTTTTACATTCTGATCAAGAAGATTTTGGCTCGGATTATTTACTCGAAAAATAGTTATCTATTATTTTGGGCCATAATATCTCCGATTAATAGTGTTCTGCTTGCTTCTTCCATTCGTACCCTTTCTTCTGTCAAGGTTACCATGGGAATGATCAGAACCCTTGACATAAATCTTGCTAATTTTTTTTGGGATCCTAAGACCAAGGGTAATCAAAATTGGGTGTCGTGGGATAAAATTTCCCACCCCGTGCATGAAGGTGGAATTAATGATTGTAGCCTTGAAGATATTATTATGTGCATACATGAAAAACTGGCATGGGAGGCCCTGGAATTTCACACACCATGGGGAAGAACTATGCATGGTACTTAAGTGGGAGATAGGAAATTTTTTGACAGTAATGGTTCTCCATTATGGTCTAATATTGGTTCCATTATTAATGATTTTATGAATTATTCTCAATGGTTGGTTGGGAAGGGTGATATCTTATTTTGGAATCACAACTAGAGTGGTGTGTTAATTCGGTATTTGGGATGTCCTTCTACTTATATATATTTCAAGGAAGCTTTCCAGCAACCTAATTTTACTAATATAGTATTGGACTATAATCAACATGCTATATACAATCTCATTTGATTATCCTTAGAACTTGATAAGTTTGTCTTTACCCCTTCTCCTTTGGGCTTCTTCACTGTGAAGGATTATCACATAATCATTAAATTTAAGATTCCAGTCAAATCATGGAATAATAAACATTGGATTAAATATATTCCCATGAAATATAACTTTCTTACTTGCAGGATCCAGAATGGGGCTACTCTTACTGATGAAAATGTTAACCATTGTGGGATTTGTATTGCTTCCAAATGTGTTTGTTGCAGAAGTCATAATGTATAATGCTCTGACCATATTTTCTTTGAAAGTGAATGAGCTCATGATGTATGAATTTTTTTTTGGTGACTTCATTTTCCTTTCATCCCTAGATATGGCCAATGAATCCTTTCTTAATCGATTGTTTCATGGATCGGGTGATGGTAGTTCAGAAAAAATGGAATGTGCAGTCATTTTACAGGCTACTTGATGGTGCATGTGGAAGGCGAGGAATTAGTTCATTTATGAGGGTATTATATCCAGTGGATGGATTATTATTTTTAGAATAAACAATCTACTCATTGATTTTATCAGGGATTTTGGCATGTAGAAGGAGGCACTTTCTTTGTAGAAATTATTCTACTCTCAGACATCTGGATCTGTTTATATTCATCATGGTAACTAGATATGATAGAATCCTCATCCAAGGGGGCTAAAACATAACATTGATCGATATTCTATTTTTGTCTTGAGCCTTAGGGGAGGCATTATTTGGGACACTAGTGGATCTACTATCTTGGCCTTTTCTATCTAACAAGGGTGATGTAATTTCTTAAATGGTGAGGCGATGGTCGTTTTTACTGGTACTAACATCTATATGCAAAGAAATATTAATATTTTCGAAGTTGAAACTAATTCATGAATTTTATATAATTTTATCATCGGGTAAGGTATTGTTCCATGGTATATTTCTTTTATTATTTGGAAGTGAAAAACCATCATGGATGTTGATATAAATGTTTCCCATATTTGGCGTGAATGTAATATGGATGCGGACTACCTTTCCTCGATTTACATTTCTAGTATGGAGAGATTTTTGTTTCATGATTTAAAATGTTTAAAACCAGAAGATGTTAATATCATTTGAGAAGATTCCCTTGCTCTCCAATATTTTAGGCCCCCGAGATTATTCTTCTTCTCTTGGTCTTTCCATTCAGACATTCATATTCTAATAATCTCTCTTTTAATTGAATAAAATTGTGTGATTGTGTGTGATATAAACTATCATTATACATCTATTATGAACATCAACATCAACATTGCATTTTTATTAAAAACAAAGGAAAAATCAATAGAAAAGTCAAAGAAAAAGTAACTAGGGGCCCAAAATAATGAAGACCGAATTGATCCCATCTAATCAAATTAACTCCCTTCAGATCCAACTAAAGAGAACATGAAAAACAAATGACGTTATTACCTTTATCAGCCACCGCCAATGAAGCAATATTATCAAGCAATTCGTTTCCCTTCCACCACACATAAGAAAATCAAATGTTAGATTTGTTGAGACAATATTTTCACTTCCAGATAGAATAGGCTATTAACAAAGGAGGTAGAATTTTACAATGCATTGCATCATGAACAATTAAAGAATCATTTTCAATCAGCTGAGCATAATATTTTTATGGGCACATAATATAAGACCCATCTGCATATATTTGGATTTTCTTGAATTGAATTACACCTCCCAACGTATATAGAATATACAAGGAAACTTACCCAAGAATCACGAACCTCCCCTCCTCCTCACATAATAAATAGCATGCACGAACCATCAAAATTAAGCTTCAAACCTGTGCTTGGTGCCACCCATTAAACCCAATTCCCTCTCATCGCATGGAGTGGTTTCTAAATAATAAAACCATTCCCCTACAAGGCTCTCAAAGAAAGAGCATCATTCCATTTATTATTACCATTAACCAGATCAATAAGTAGAGATTTCGTCCTCATAACAATGGACCATTCCGTGCTAAGAATGCCTTCAAACCTGGCTTTGTTTTTTTCTAATAGATGCACCAACCACCTTCACATAATATTACACCTCTAGCCACATTTTCCAGACCCCCATCTTTTATTCTAGGAAACAATCATTCCATATAAAAAATTAGCAAGATTAGGTGAAAAAATACTAGTAAACCCTCCTGAAAAACATTCAAACTACTATGGCCCAATCAATTTTAATGAATATAGGATTAGCATCTTCCTACCTATATAACTTGCAACAATGACATTTAGAAACCAGGTTTGTTCCTAACTTCCTCACATTCACATCAGTAAGAATAGCCTGGTTTCTGATCCTATATACAAGATAGTTAGACTTAGTAGGAATATAACTACACCATACCTTTTAATTCCAAGTATCCTGCTAACCATGATGATTTGAAATCTAGAAGAATTTCATTAAATAAAAATCCCATATATTAGATGCAGTTAACAAATATCTATCTATATCAGAATTTAAAATAATATCATCAAATACATGAATCAATACACCGTGTCATAAAATATTTGTATTTAGAAAAAATATATAAATTTAAAAATATATCCACATTTAATGAATTAACATTCAAAGTAAACACCATATATAAACTGGTATATGGTTTAAGAAACATTCATATCCATCATAAAATAATATGGATATTGAAGATAAATGTAATTTCAAAAGAAAAATAATCATAATAAACTAATTGTTTAGATAGAAATAAACAAATCAAAAAATAATGTGATATTATACATTAATAATTACCACTTGGGTAACATTAAAATTGTAACACCTTTAAAAACAAACTAAAGCAAAATATTAATATTAATGAATTAATAGTCACTACTGGAAAAACGGCCTATACCCACGGTTCAAAACCGTGGGTATAGCCCCCAAAACCGTGGGTATAGCCTATACCCACGGTTTTGGGAACCGTGGGCTGGAATGCCGTCGGTATAGGTCCCAAGCCTATACCCACGGTTTTGGAAAACCGTGGGTATAGGTGTCCTGCCACCGTGTCACCGAAACTTAGACAATTTCCACGGTTTCAACGACCTATACCCACGGTTTCAAAACCGTGGGTATAGGTCCTAAAAAAATGCAGGCGCCGAGTTTCGATCCCGCAACCTCTTCGTTGTAAACACCGCGTCTAACCACTACCCTAACTTCACATATATGTATATATATATATATTTAGTTAAATATAGTTATAAAAACCGTGGGTATAGAGGGAAGAACCGTGGGTATAGGGTTCCCGCCAAAAAAAAATTCCTTCCCGCGGAAAAATTTTTTTCCCGCGCACACAAAATTGACCTATACCCACGGTTTTTCATAACCGTGGGTATAGGTATTTTATCCCAGACCTATACCCATGGTTTTCACCAAAACCGTGGGGATAGACCCCCCCTATACCCACGGTTTTGGAAAACCGTGGGTATAGGTGAATTTTCATGACCTATACCCACGGTTTGCCAAAACCGTGGGGATAGAGCCCCCTATACCCACGGTTTTGGCAAACCGTGGGTATAGGTCATGAAAATTCACCTATAATGTGAAACATAAAGAAGTAATTTAACCCAATGAAAATAAATTGAGTTATGAAATTCTTTACAACATGGAAATTTTTATGTAAAATTCACTTAGATGAAATAATTCAATTAGAAAAATAAAATAATATGAATTATTATGGAATCATGATATGAAATGTTACAGAAGAATTATATACACAATATAAATGTAATATAGGGAATAGAATAATAATATGCGTTAATAGAGAGAAATTGAGATGAAGTCCCCTACCTTACGCTTCCCTTTGGATGAACCAGTTTTAACCTCCTATATAATTTTCTAGTCATGTTATTAATTTATACCAGAACTATATTTATATTTATATTTATAATATCATATATGATCCTCTTATAAAATTTACCGTCTATTGGTTAAAAATATTTAATTATTTTCATTATTTTAGATGTTAATTCCCTTATTTTTTAATGCATGTTTTGTAATGAATGTTCAATTTATTTTGAAAACAATATACATCAATCAATTAAAAATTAGCATTAATGTTATAAATATCATATTTACTCATTATATACATTTTTAGATTCATTCTTGAGTTTTATACATGGAACGTGAATCACATCACTTTGTGGAGATGGTAGGCTTTATGTACACCCAATCGATGATATCATTCCATTAACCAGTGAAAATGTAGGCAAGTGCATGATATATTATTTTTACAGAATATATATCATGTCTTTTATATCACATATATTCAGTAATACTATACTTATTAACTTCCATGTAAATCTTATTTGAAAATTGATTCACATCGTTTCTTGTGTTGGTAATATATCATACACATGAGAAACATTATTGTATTTTAAACAAATCTAAATAAAGAATATATATGTGATATTATAATTAAATATGTATAATTTTATCATTAATATTTTATATAAACATTTAAACTATCAATATATCATACCATTATAGGTGTTGGTAGAAAATGAGTTTGATCTGTTCATGATGTTATAGGTTGCCATACAAATGATCCATGATTTAATTTCCCATTTGATAAAAATGAAGATTGATATATTTTTCTATAAACATATTAACACATTATAATATTTTATATAATATTTTAATTATTATATCATGATTAAATATTATTTAAGGGAGTTGGAATAAGAAATAATATAAAAATAATCACTTATGAATGTTGTATGTTTTGTCGGAAGACCTCTTTAGGATTGCACAAAAATACATCATATTATAAATTTATGTTAAAAAATGAATTTATCATTTTTAAGGGGTGTAATTAAGTGATTTGGTCATGTATTGTTAGATAAAAGTTTCTTTGGAAGTGTAATGATGGGTGGAGATGAGGTGGACTTTTATAAGTATTGAGGGGACACACATGGAATTTTTTTAATTGAATCAATTAGACCCGCATTTTATCTGGGAAAAATCCTCATAAATAAGTCATTATCAACCATTATAGGTTATAAGTTTGAAATATATCCATAAAAATGGGTTTTTACAAGTTTTTATGTCATTTTAACCCTTAACCATTTATTTTAACACATAGTTAAATCATTTTTTACCTTAACCGTGTTAATTACATTTTACTGATTTTATAATTAATAATGGTAAAAATTTATGTTAAACATTTTACATTACATATATAATTATAAATAAGAATCCTAAATCTATATTTTTATATTAAATTCTGTAAATTGGAATAATCAAATTTTAAATTATACAAGTAGACGCGATGAAAATTTGGGTTTCCAAAGTGAAATGTCTCATAAATTTCAGAGGTTTTAATAAAAAAATAATTATAAAATTGATCCCGCATAACTAATATTTATTTATTATAATATAATTGAAAAAAATATTTTTTTAAGACTAATTTAAAATAATACTTTACTTTATACATATTTTAAATGAAAATAAAGTTTTCAATAGAATCAATATTTCTCAATATTCAATGAAAAATGAAAAATTATAGATAAATAAAAAGAATCGACCATAATATTATTTTGATATTAATATTTAAAAAATAAATTTAATTTTATCAAATAAAATTTCTATAATTGGGGAAAATTATTTTTAAATTATGTGTGCAATGTGGGACGAAACAACCTTTTAGAGAAATAATCTTTTTCAGAAATCATTTTTTTTCAAATGATTCTTATTTTAACTATAATAAATAAATATCCATTTAATTTATTTTATACATGTATAAACCATATAATTTTATATTTTAATTTTTAATATTCATACCAGCTAACATAATGACTATTTTATAGTGATCATGATTAAATAATATTTTAATAGAATATTTTTATTTAGACCATGTGTTGCATGATTCACAATATTTCAAATAGATTGAATGTATTTAAATGTAAATAAAAATTAAAGTCTTAGGTTGTTTTAGTAAACATGATATTCCACTATTTGTAAATAATTTATCTCTTTGTAACAATGATTTTTCTTTGTGTAACCATCACTCATTCTACCTTTTTTTAAGAAAAGGTTGAGGAGAAAAGGCCCCTATTATTAAAAATAATGTCATACAAGTAAAGACAGAGGAGCAAACACAACAATGAAAGTGCATAAAAATTATATCAGTGCACTCGCGAGAAAGTGTTCATACTATGATGAGATGTCTGAGCACCCCCACCACGTGGATGTATCCCTCTCTACCCAGCCTTTTCCTACATCGAGGGACCTCCACCATCATATGGGAACTCATAAGGTACATCAATGTTCACATTCTTAACTACATCCCAATATTCCATTGGTTTCCTGTCTTCATCACTAGTATCATATGCAAGCAATTCAAATGAATTATAGGTACTCACCATTTTCATAACTTTATGTATTTGATATAGAGGGGTGAAAAAACTTGGTGGAGGATGGGGAGATCCTACCACTTTGTGATTTGTTATTCCCTTCAATCTGGGAGAATCCCCATGCATTTCAGGAGAGGGGGCTTGGATAGCTTCCTTCAATGGACTGTTCTGTTCATGCTTCCCAGTTAGAATGGGTTTATGGCACAAGCTATGGGTAATCATAGCATCCTGTGAATTAGCCTCTTTAAGTGGAGAATAGGCTGGAACAGAATTGACTGTATTCCTACAGTCTTCTTGAGGGGAGACCTCCACATTAGTGTTTTTGGGAGCTGTAGAAATAGATGTCTCTCTAACTGCTGTAAACAGAATAGTGTCTTTGACATTTGACACCTGGGGTTGTACCTTTGTATTTTCCTTTGCCGAAGTATAGTTACCATCATTCAACTCCTTCTTATCTTTAGATTTCCGCGAGACAGGAAGATCCATCTTTTCCTTGCCTCTTCTACTTTTCTCATTGACCAAAATCTATTCTTGCTTTAGGAAGGAGTCTTCCTCTTCTTGAGCAGCAGTTTTCAGAGTATCAAGGCTATCAATTGATTCATTATCATCCTCATCTTTGAGACCCCTTGTCAAAATATCTTTGAATGAGGATCCATTATCTACCACAACAGAACTATCATTAATGGATAGGTATATCGTCCCCCAGAACTACCCAAAATAAAATAACACTCTTATGTTTGTGTGTAGAATATCTGTTCTTGATAGGTTCCTCAGAACATACCTTTTTGGAATTAGGTTCCTCATCAAGAGACCATTGAGATTTTTCAGCAGACTCAACCTTCTTTTCATCCGACTCCTTCAGAAGGTCAATACCAATGACAACATTTTTCGTATTCTGCTCTGTGCTTTGTGATGTACCTTGTTTAGGTAGCTTCCTACAGTGTTGTAGGTCATGCACTTTAAGGTGGAAGTTGTCACAAACAATGTTTCTTCTATAATCAGATTCTTCATGCCCAATTACTTGACATGGACACAAAAAAGCAGGAGTATTTTCTTATTCAATTCGAAGACAAATATCATCATGTTGAGTTGATAAAATCACCTTATCTATTAAAGTAGTACCATGATATACCTCTACAAGGACCCGAGAAAAGTGGCCATAACTTACTAATTCTATAACATGATCCATTCTAATCGGAATCCCAATGGCAGATGCAATGTCGAATAAAATCTCAGCATGCCATAAAACCCAGTTAAGACCATGTATTTTTATCCATATTTGCGCACAGGTATCCTTAAAATCAAGGAAATTGAAGTTCAATTTCCATTCAGGAAGTCTAAGCGTACCTGGACTAAGATTGATGGAACCGATTCTCCAAGCTCTACCTTTGAGCTCTAAAGAAGGAAACAAGATACAAAAAAGACCTCGACCAAGGGACGCGCATTTGAATTCGTTGAATCCCCAAATATCATCCAACCGAGAGATAAGATCAGATGTTCGCCAGGGTTTCATACCTATCATTACGGAGATGCGACTGATTAACGAATGCTTGCAAAGATCAATCTGCACTGCTATTGCATACTTAGAGGCCGATACATGCATTGTTGACCCTTTTCGGATTATTCGATGCGGCTCACGATTTGCAAGAGGTATGAAGGATCTCCTAGAGAAACTCTTGAAGGAGGCTAGATTATTTAGAGCATCATGGTCCTTCTTCTTCTCCTCTGATGCCAATATAATCTGTTTTGCGAGTCAAACTGCCTCAAAAGAATGGGGATTGATATTGCACGGGTGAGTTAGGTTAGACAAAACTACGGGATGCGACGACGATGGTTTCCTCTCTTTCTCCTCCATCCATGCTCATCACTCATTCTACATAACCATTGATAATTAAAAAAATATAATGATATGGAGATCTAAAAACCATCATTCCATTTTTCACATTTTAAGAAAAAATTCAATTATTATGCTTTGGAAGTTCATT
Source organism: Viscum album (assembly GCA_963277665.1). Taxonomy (NCBI): domain Eukaryota; kingdom Viridiplantae; phylum Streptophyta; class Magnoliopsida; order Santalales; family Viscaceae; genus Viscum; species Viscum album. The sequence goes on from OY728119.1 coordinate 640,983,726, forward strand.
TTCACGGATTAAAATATTAAAAATAATGTTTTATATAAGAAAAATAATTTTTCGAACCTCATATTGAATGCTAGAGAAGAATATCATTGTATGAAGGGGAATTTTGGGAAATTTTATAATGTTTCGTAATTCAGTTACTAGAATTTACAATTCTATTGAAAAATACATTTAAAATTCTAAATATGAGATTCAATATCTAAATATCATGATTCCATTTATAACCATGATATAAACAAGGTTTTATGAGGTAAATTGTTTTTAATATCGAAACGTATCTTTTATAGAGTCTTATGAAAAATGGAGGTATAATTCATTCAAATATCTGGTAGTCCATAAACATTATAATTTTGTATGATCCAAGTAAATTTAGTGACTTTGGTGTTTAAATATGACATGATGTGTTTTTATTTATTAATTTTATTTATTTAATATTCATTGAGTTGAAAAGAGTGAATGAATTATTATGGAAACCAATGTGGAGATTTTATAACACTTATTTTTGGGAAAAAAACAAAAAAGCACCTTGACGATACCATTTATTTATATTGTAATAGAGATGGGATATTTGTTTTATCCATTCATTCATGTAAGATTATGAGATAATTGGGAAGAAATAAGGGATAAGAAGAAAATAATTCATGACCACTATTTATTTTTTCTTGATCAAGACAAGATAATTCATACTCATAAAGAATGTGATGGTGATGATGATGAATAATACAAAAAATTAAATATTTTTTAATAGTAGTTTTTTGATCTTATAAATCTTATTTTATTTCATAGAAAATAAATAATAATAATATAAGTTCAGTATGCAAATTGGTTCTACTAAATAAATCTATTTATGGTGATGAAAAGATACAAACCACTGTAATCATTTATTTTATCACTAAGAAATATCATAAAAATATATTCATATTATTATCTAATCATCTTGTAAGATTTATTTTAGAGATAAATTCAATTTATTTTTGTTGTGATATCCATCAGAAGGAATTATATAAAGAATCATAGGGTTGAGAAGTCGAAATATGTTGAGTTGCGTGAGTTTTTTTAAAAGATATAGGTAGTCAAAGACTATCTGTTTAAGGAAATTTATTAGAATTTATTAGTGAAAATAAGACACAAGATATATTTTTATACATAGTTATAATAAGTGAAGGTGATAACTAGCTAGTTTGATGCCATTTGAAATATTATGGTATGTGGTATAAATATTCTTTCACAAGTGTAGTATAGAGAAGGAATCTCACTTGTTCATTATAGTGATCACCTTACATTGTAATATACAAGAAATAATTTAATGATAATCTAAATAAAAATTCCACTTATATATGATAAACAAAATTTTAGTAGAGAATTTAGGTTATAGTTGGATTGGAATATGGAAGGATTAGGTTTCCCATATTTGTGTCAAAACACATAAAACATAATGTCCCATCTCCGCCTTTATTATCTATATTACATATAGATATATTCTATGGTACAATAAAGGAGATATATTTAAATACTAATTATTCATAGGGTCCAAATTAGAATAAATGGATAGCAAGAACATAAAATAAGTTATTGTTTTTAAAAAAAATTCATAACTGATTCTCTCCCTTAGATATTTCGGTAATTTCCCACTAGTAATTTAAATTGGTATCAGAGCTGTTTCCCCTCATATTGGATATTATATTACATTCCTAATTATTTTTAAAATATTACCTGATGTGAATATTTTTTCTAAAGGTCCATAGATTCAATATTTATATTTCACCCCTAAAAAATATTTGGTAATTCCGTCTTAGAATATGAAAAAATAAAGTAAAAGGATTCCAAAAAGTAGAAAGAGTTTAAAAAATACATAAGAATTTCTAATAACTAAGGTTTCTCATAATTGTAAGAATATCTCAAAATTTTTTGATTATGAGTCCTCTTTATTTTTGAGTTCACAGAGTGGGAATGATGGTTATATAAAATCTATTTAATCCCTCTACATTGAGGTTTGGGAATACATGTATAAAATCCATGGAAAAATATTTACATTCATAACTGAAATTATCCAGATTTTTTATGGTTCATATTCACCACTATTAAATGATTATGAATTAAAAAAAAGGTATTTCTTGAATATTTTAAAAAACGAAACTCTCATAAATGAGATAAAAAATAAAGAGAAATATTTACATGTTAGTAAAATATATTCATTCTTTAATATAATTTTCATTTATTATTTAATTGTAATAAAAAGGTTTAAAAATAGTGAGGATAAGATAGTTTCTATATAAGAGGACACAAAACTACTATTGGCTTCACGGATGACTAAATAGATATCAAATCCATGAGGATCAAGGGAAATAATATGAATTTTTAAGAAAGAATTTATATGTATGATTGAAGTATTCAAAATTTGAAAAATGGATTAGAATATATGTTATTCTCAATTGAGGATGATAAAAATAATCTTAGCATGATGTTTTTAGATTTAGAGATCAAACTAGGGAATCATAATTTTACACATTTTAAAACCTTCTAAATATTTTGGATTATAAATGCCTCCCCAAATACATTAGATGATAGTAAAGCATCAAAGAAGACTCTAAACTATCCAAATAATATATTGGAATCATCTCATGATCAACCATTAACCAAATTATATGAATTTTTTCCCACTATCTAGTTGAATATTTTTTCACTTAATATATTTTTATAAAAATTCAAAAAAAATATAAACAATGTACAATTGTGGAAGAAAAAATAATAATATATCCACAAATATGACAACGATATAGGTTGGTAATTACAATAAAATTAACCCAGCAAAAGAATCCCAAAATCTTTTTCTTTTACCCCAAATATATCATGAATGTAAATCAATATTGATTAGATTATCTAGAAAAATAACAAATCTAATTGGGTTATTTTGGAATTGTAGGATTATTATAAATAGGGCTATTATTTATTGGATTAATTATTCAATAATTTCACATTAAATAATCACAATATAAAGAAAGATAAATTCTAAAACAGGGAATACACCTGATGAAAAAATATTACATTGAAAAATAATTATATTTATATAAGAAATAGATTTGAATCTAGAAAATAATTTCTATTAATGATTCCATTTAATGGGTAATAATGATGATGAATATGGTATAACCCAACTGTGTTAGACTCGTAGACTAATGTGATTGGAATTCCATGAAAAACCAAGAAACAGTTGATGAAAATAAATAATTCAACCATTAAATATAATTAGAAAAATACTCCCTATAAATTTATGAAGAATTTTACGAATGATATCTAACATATACATAGAATATTCTTCTATTATATAAAAATAATCCACATATGTGAAAAATATAAAATTTCCACGAATCTCATTAAATAAGGATGCAATATGACATATAAAATGGAATCACTTCATGAAAAATATGTTTGGATTGGTATGGATGTAAAAAATAATTGTGAATATGTTGAAAATATTACCAAGAATTTAATGTTTAAGGATAAATTATAAGTTTGTAGAAGGTTCCAGTAGGCTTGTCATAAGGCTAAAAAGTTCATTACTATTTTTCCATATGAATTAAGAGTATAGAAAAATCACATATGTCTCCCAGTACCTAGATTTTGGATACTATAAAGAAGTCCACACTTAGAAATAATAATATACATGTGAATAATGAATACCAAATTAAATTTCCTGGTTAAATAGAAAAATAAAATGATACAGAGAAAAATTAAAGTGATTTAGTTTCTAAGGTGAATTAGGCTAATCTAGCTAAGTATAAAGTTGAAATCAAAGTCAATACCTTTCCACCTAAAGGTAAAAAAATTAAAATATAAAAAATGATGAAAACATATAGAGTTATAGGAACCTAAGGCCTTCAGGGAAAGGAATCCCTTTCTTGATAAATATATATCATCCCTATTTCTCATATTTTGTAGGTTTGAGATAATAAACCTTATTATAGAGTCTATTCTATATTTTTAAAAAATTGAAATTGAGGGTGAACATTCTAGGATTGAATCGCTTGAAGGGGATATTTAAAAAATGAAAGGTTATCTGAGATTTATATAATAATATTGGATATATAATTCTAGATATCCTCTGGAAAATTTGAAGGATGGTGTATTATTTTCATTCTTTCGTCACTATTTGGACTAATATTTAGTTTTTTATCACTATGGAGTGATCATTTTTGAAAATTGTTAATAGATTACCATACACATGATATGATTTTATGTCTGTGATTAATTCATGGGTCATGTTATGGACCATAAAGAATTTGTTTTTGGAAAACACCATGAGAAATTCTGCAATATGTGGTATAAAATATAAGTGATTAAATGCTTATCCTTTTTTTCTAAATTGATAACATTTTTTTCTACATCAGGTTAGTCCAATTAAACAAATATTTTGTCAAATTTTGACCCATTTAAAACTAAATAGGTTTTTCCATCCATCTATAAAATATAATTTCAATTAATCTCTCAAATGTTGTAGGAAACCAATTTGAAGAAGAGTAGTTTCTATAAATTAAAAGAGTTACTAAAATATAGTGAATCTCACCCTACACATTCAACAATAGGGAGAAGATATCTTTATTATTATGTTTATTTTCAATAGGGGATAATGAAATGGAATTGAATTTTGAAGTAAATGGGTTTGGTAACCTATAAAATGTGAAAAAATGAAATGATCTTTTATTTTGAGAATCATGAGTTCCATTAGTTTTTAAATTTCAAGAAATTCGATGGTTGTTAAATGATAATGTTGTTGTTATTAATTTATATGATAAGGAGGACCTATCGTATATAGTAAAATAAATTGAGTATGATTATCATTCATAAATTGATCAAGAACTGATGAATGTGATGCAAACCATCAACCAATTTGTAGGATTGCTTTATAGGGTAACCCAAATATGTGACATTAATTAAGATGAACATCATGACAATAGTAGTATTTATGTGGGTATATGATTTCTATAATAGTTTAGTGAAGGTAACATTTGAATCCAAATTGTTGGGATATATTTAGCTGCCTGATGTTTTAAATAACCCAACCTTGAGTAAATAGGTGGAGAGGATGGTATATTTAGTGTCTATTAACTCCTAAATAATGGTTTATGCATGGTAAAATTGAGTTGGGATTTCCTTCAAGTAATTTCAATAAAATTGGGAAAATTATTATTCCAAATGGTTCATAAAATTCATTTCCCTAATTTATGTAAGAATCCTCTCTTTATACTATCTAACCATTATCCAATGTAGTTGGGTTAGAAAATAGTAAATACATGTCTTTGTAAGCACCATCCATTATTTATAAAAAGCGTCATCTAGTACTACATATTAATAAATTATGACTTTGTAAATAATCAGATAGAGCTACTTAAGTATCATATAGTCCTTCATAACAATTGGCATCAAAAAATTCATTCAGCGCACTTTTACAGACAATCAATGGTAATTTACTCACTTATACAACAAATGTGAAGTTCGAGCACAAATGTGTCTCTAATATTGAATAATAATTGGATTTTATTTCCTTGCACAAAAATAATGCTCACACACTTAGGGATAAAGATTCCTTATAATGTTTTCAAAACCTACTGACATAGTGCTAAGAACCTCCCTTTATGAGTAGGTTTTGGATTTCAAAAACATTATTGATAAAAAACTTTATAACATAAAAAATATTATTGAGGGTCCTATAGGAACATTTAGTATCTAAAACCATCATGTTGTGGTGAATACACTATATCCAATAGTGTATTTCACTTTGTAATATTTGATTTGAGAACTCACTAAGACCAAAGAGAATTCTAATGGAATTATATGACCTTTATATATCATGTTTCATTTTATCCCAAATGAAAATTAACAGAGGCCAAAATGAAACATATAATTTTTCTTAATTCACATAATAATTAAATATTTATGAAAACCATATTTCATTTTTAGTTTTCAAGAATTAATTTCATTCACACCCCATATCACTTTTCTTTGTTCAAATATCACTTCAACTAGTTCATGAATCCCTTATCATTCATATCTTCTAGGTTGTAGTTTTTTCCATAGAGTACAAATTTGATCTGACTACATTGTACATCACATTTTTTATGAATCAATCATTCCAAATAGTAATGCACCTTTAGGTACAAGGAGATACATGTTTACCCTTCTTTATATCAAAAAAAAATCCTAGGTGGACTCTTCTATATACAAAACCCTCAATTTCTATGCCTATATATTTCAAGAAATCAGTTATTCACCATTGCCTATAAATATAAGCGTAGACTTGTATAAGTAGAGGTCTAACTCTCCCAAAACCACCTACTTCAACTTCCCTATTTTCTAACTAGGTAGTGACTTTGCTATGAAATCTCATAAATTCCCTTCACAATGAATTCCCCCAATAATGTAACCATTTAAAAATAGAACTATATGGGGTTCCCTCATTGAATGTTTTGTGGCCAATTTCATCAATTTATCCGTATGTAATATTCTATATGGCCACTCCTATATCAAATATATTTTTCATGAACCAATGTGAATGAACCTATGCGGCCAATACCATATGGATAACCCTATGATAAATTCAATACAGCTGACCCTCTTTATTTTTCCCTCAACAAATATCCTTTTCTGACACCCCATTATGAATCACCATGAAAACACACCTATGTGAGCATGTAATCCTTCATGAAACTTATCCATTTAGGGGACTCATCCTTATGTGTGTCCCAAACCATATTAGTATCTCTTCCTCATCTTATTACTAGGGGATGTTGTGATAGTGAAGAAAACTATTATAAAACATATTCTAATTAGTAATAACTGACTAAAACTTCATTCACCATATATTAAATATACACATAATAGTTATAATTATTCACCATGGGTCATGATACACAACTAGGTTTTAGATACTTGGGTATTATCCTAGGTGTAAGCACTAATTAAACACTCAATTTCCATTAAGTCATGATACTCCTCTTAGTGATAGATATCCATGGGCATCTTAGTTAGTGTATGTGCCAAACCTGACAATCTATATTCCCCATTCTAGAATAAGTATATTGGGGTGATAAAATAATTCACATGTATCCACCTAGGTGTATGACCTAATAAAACATTCAATAACCATGATTTTGATATGTTCGTTATGGTTTTAATTATTAATATTATATCAAGACACTTTTTATTTATCTAGATATGGAAGAAAATACTCCTAGGTGTAACCCAAAAAAATAACATAACCTAACCCACATTCTTGGTGAAGTATCTCATGGAAACTCAGGCATCATCTCCACATTCAAATATAATGGTACACACTCACATAATGTGACTTATCTTTTTATTTATTTTATTTCTCACGATGATCTTGACTCACATGGGATTAGATATTAGTTATTATCATTCTTTAATCACGATGAATGTTCCTCCACATTAGATCTACATTTGAGGATTATGACATGACCATTCAACCTCAATAAATTGGATTTTATACCTATTCGTAATAGGATACATAGGATTAATTTTTTATTTTATAACCCAATTTCATTTATCATTTAACCATTAAATCAAACTTTGTTGGTTTTAATTACTATTCATAGTAGGACATTTAAGAAACCTCTTCGATACTTGACATAACGGTCATTTATCGCTTTCCTATTCAAACGAACAATGTGTCTTTTTATTCCTATTTTCACAAGATATTTAGGACACCACTTTTTGTTTCAAACCCATATCCAAAACATCGCCACCTCCCTAGATAGTAATAAAATATAGAGATCCTATCTAATAAACCATAAATCAAAAAACAAATAAATTAAAAATATAAGAATGGGGAATCTCTAATATGTATAAATGTTTAAATCAAACGTATGGTCCTATTTAGATCATTTGAAGAGAGGTTCCCAGTCTTGTACTAGGATTTAGGAAACAGTTTTTTATATATATTAAATATATAGAAGATTTATTGAGTAGGTAATAATCACCCTCAAAAGGGTTTAATGAATCTGATATTCCATTCTCTTGAGGAACTTGAGTTACTATGAATTATTAAAAACATATCTTCGTGACCACCTGTTTTGGGAAAGAAGGTGTGTATCCTATCATAGATATGGAACCCATTGTGAGTCTCCATTTAAATCTGAATAGTTGAACCGATTTAAATGGTTTTTAAACTTTACGCAACCCTAATAAATTATTTTTGGGCCAATATTATTTCTTGGGAAACAAAAATGGTCAACTAAAAATTAATATTTCACCTATTCTATCACTTCCCAACCACATATCAAGCTATTATAATGTGAAACAAAATGTCTTGATGTGAATCATTTTAATATGGAAGTGATAAATAATCCATGAACTATTATTTGTGATGAAACACTTATATATTTTTTGATTTTTTTATTACTTCGGTCATTTAAAATTTCATAAAATTCTAATGCAATCTTATAATTCACTAATAAATTCTAAAATAACTATATAGTCTCTTAATACAAATTGGACACATTATTCCACTACACATAATCGGCCGACATGATAACCATATGCATTGACTATCATGAAAACCATGACCTCAAGACCTTAGAATACACTATCTTCAACCCAACACCTCTAGCACTAGATGGTTGATACCCAGGTGTAGCTATTAGATTTTGATGGATCCATAAAAACATTAATTGTATCTCTAGAATGCTTCCAAAGGATAAATCATCGTTGGCCATCATATCAATTAAAGGTCGTGAGAAATAAAGTGGCACTCGTCACTAAATCTATTATTTTTATGACAGTATCCAAGGATAATCGTGTCACATTCCTTTCCTAACCTGGGATGGTAGAAGAATAAATATACCACATGAAGGAAACAACCCAACAGATACCCAAGAGGGAAACTATTAATTAATTCATCATTAGTAATATATGACCCAAAATATATATGAAACCAAACAAGAAATAACACATGTCCCCGCCATCCGGATTTAAGCATCCACAAGGAGATCCCATTTACAAAAATCAACCACTGAAATAGTTTAATATGTCCTTGACCCTTATACTTCCAACACCTCTAATCCCCATCAATGTGTCCTAATAGTGGATCATGTCTGATTCCAGAATACCACTATCAAAAATATTCAAACAACTATAATGATATCCTCTTTGATAGTAGAATATTGGGGGAAACACCAACCCATAGATCTGGGGGAATATTTATCATTTGTAAAACTAAAATCACTACTATTGACATAAAGCGATAAAAAATGTATTATGATTCCAAAATATATTATAAAGAAATATGTAATTATTATTATAAGTATAGAATTATTAAATTTAATCACCATTGGACTAAATAATGATTAAAACCATTAACCATTCAAAAGGGAGATAACTGTGTCCAAATTCACTACACACCCACCCCCTGACCATGGTTAATCCAACTCAAAAAGAGAAAATATCTATCAACTCAAAGAATAACTCGTAGAAAATAAAAAGATAAATGATGAGTTTATAATTGGAACTAAATCATTGAGTACAACTATCATGTTTTATGCACCATGTAAACCCCCAAACTTATCATACATAAACATTGCATCTTAATAGTGGAATATTCAACACATAACACAATGATCCATATTAGAATCATTTAGATTTAGTGCTTTTAGAAATGTGGATACATAATTAACTAGTCCCTATGTGATCTATGTAATATAACACAAATATCATCATAAATAGATCCATTTTATTTGAGTGGGTTTTTTCATTAAAACCTCAATCAATATTTAACCCCTAGAAAAATGAAATATAGCAGTCCTTATGTTGTCTTTGGAGGTGTCTTTAGTTTGAGATGAAAAACAATCTTTTTTTCAATAAGACAAATTGTGGGATTTTAAATTTTTTGAATACAAATAAGTTCATGAAAATTAATGAATAAGTCAGAAAATTCATATAAAAAAGTTGAATGAAAATCAAAATTAAAATAGTACTTGAGGACAAGCTCCAACCTCTCAAACACTCCCCTCTTCCTTGTTTAATAATATTTCTTAATTGAATTTCAAAATTTTACCCAAGGACCCCCAGGTGAACACTAAAATTTTAATATAAATCATATTGAGAACTTTATATTATTTTCTTCCCACCTAATGAAGTGATTCAATTTCCTGAATGCCCTTATGAAATCCAACATAATTTAAATCTATATGTGCAACGGCAAGACATCACAGAGAAATTTAAAATAGTGAAATCAAACAGTTTACTTCATAGATGGAACAAAGATCAAATAAAACTTGTTGAAATTATAATTAATAATGGAATCAACATCATTCATTCCAAAACATATGTTCAATAGAAATTCAAAAATATATTACATGATAATAATGAAACTCGGAAGAGAGTTTCCATCTGGTGTCGCCATCTACAACCACATGGTGCTTAGACCACATCACATGGAATCCTTTATCAACAACATTATAGGATCAATGAATGAATTTTTTATCATGATATCAGTCTACCAATTTACCTTTCTCTCTCAAAATAATTACTATGAAGTGATATATCCTGAGATGGGAGAAGTTGCACATATTTATATATGAATGCGTGAAGAATTCTCACGGAAAATATTTACTATGGAATATTACTCATTTAAGAGCCTTTAAAATTCATAATATGTAATAGGTGTATTCAAAAAAAGATCTAAAATATGTTATGAATCTTTTAGTAAAGATTTATCATTTTTTAGACACGTTTAGAGTATGTTATGTTTTAAATACTGATCATGTATTTTTCTGGCTAAGATTTCCTTAATTCTGCCGCTAATGTATAACACCCAATTACACCCATAATTAGTCAGAATGTAACACCCCAAGATTTCATAGTGTGTTATTTCTTCAAAATAATTCAATAACTTGCACCACACGCAACACCGAATTCAATCACACCATGAATTACCAAAGGAAAAATCCATTCAAAAGAGGTTATGAATATTATTAACTAAATTTTAAACTTTATATAACCCTTATAATTTTAGAATCCATATTATGAGTTTCTTAGTCATAATGCAAGAACAGATTCATTTTCAGTATTACACTTTTATCAACTTTTAATAGTGAAACCTTTTTAAATACTATATTTTAAACTTTTTGACTAAATGGGGACATCAAAAATTTAAAATGAAACATCACAAGCTTCTACGGTACGCTTCTCTTTGAATAATGAGATAGCGTGTGTTGTACGCAACACCGTGTTCTAACAACCAATTAAACTAGTCGTTATGAATAGTAATAACTACTTTTTGAAATTATATATATTTTATATTTCAAAATGGGCTTCATTTTTGGATTCAGAATATCAAAATTAGCCTAGGGTGAAATTTTGGTACTTTTCGGATAACTTTTATATTTTGATGAATAGTGAAAATTACTAAATTTTAATTAAAAACAACTTTTTTAATCAAAATAATTAATATTGATAAATTATGAATTTGAGTGGTTTTAAAGTATATTTATAATATATTTTTACCATTTAATATAATGTTGGTCATTGGACATAATTTTACAATTAAACCAAACATAAACAAGTGTCAATCTTTTGATAGTTATTATCTCTTAAAACACGCTTTTTGTTTTGACAGCGGGAATTAATTTTAAATTAATTTCTGCCACTTATGTGTTTAGAATTTAGGAAAATGGATTCCATATTTGGAATCAGGATGTTAAAATTGTGTAAATATGTAACTTTTATTTTTAGACATTTTGAATAATTACTGCGGTAAATATTTTATTTACCATGGTTAAGGGTAAATCCGGTAAATAAGGGTTAAAAAAATAATATTATAATAATACTAAATTACCCTAAAACGTGTCTTAACCCTATTGGTTGATACATGGTCGACCATGGGCATATTTGGGTCAATTTTGGGACCCCATGGATCCACTTGTAAGTGATAATGACACTTTATTTTAATTAAGTTAAAATGAATACAAAAATGACACAAGCATATATCTTTTAGCAAAACAATTGTTACATAAGGTTATACATGTTGGAGTTTCGATTATAAATATTCATTAGAACGATACAAAGATTTCCTACATAATGATATTTTATTTATAATTTTTAGACATTAAATAATTTATTTTATTTATGACCCAATGATGATGCAGTAATTACTATAATAGTGAAAAATTAAAATAATTGATTTTATAAATACCCAAAAAAATATAATATGAAACTTTTAATGAATTAAACTAATTTTCTAGGATAATATGATATATTAGGATTGATATAATTTACTTTTTTAGAAGTAATCAATCTGTTATGAGTTTCAAAAAAATCAACTATTGAATAGTGTCAAAATTGACATAAAAGAGTTCTTAAAACAAATATTATTTTATTAATTGATATTAAATTCCTAAAAATCTAAGGTTCGGCCAAGAGACTTATATTATGATAGGTTCATCATTAATGGACCACTTGGGGGTCTCTTGGATGTATATAGTCAGTTTATTAACCATATTATATAAAAATACAAAGAGACATTGTAAAAGTGAAACTAATTAACTTAGAGTTAATACTTAAAGATAAGGTTAATATAAGTACCCAAACCTGTCTAAATTCTATTGGTTGAGTGGTTTTCGACCTATCCCCACCTTATCCTTTGAATAGTAAATTTTGGAGCCATTGGAAACCGAATATGAATTTATTATAAATTAATATTTCTAGCTTTTCCAAAGGTGCCCCTCACCCCTCTTATAAAAGGGCACTCCTCCTTCTCATTTCTTCACACCTTCAAAGCCTTTTGGTTCGGCCAAACTCTGCCCAAATACTCTCCCAACATCCCTCACTACAACCTAGAGGCCTTAGTTGGATCAGAAAGCCAACCTATGGAGCCCTTTTGATCAAATCAAAAGGAAGAACCCGAAGAAGAGGTAATGATTTCACCACCCTTTTCTAAGTTCCTTTATTCTTCCACTTCCTCTTTCTTTGTTCTTACCATTCTAAAATAATAACTCCAGTATCTTAAATATACTGTGATGTTATTATAAATATGGTACAACCATATTCAGTATTCTATCCACCCTTTGAATAACATGTCACCATACGTGTGTACGTACGGCTTACCGTCTCCACGTCGTGGTGTAATTGTTATTCAATATATTATTATTTGGATGGGTATAATAATGACATGTAACTCATATAAATAATAAATATAACATGTTAATGATTCTTTATATATGATATACCATCCATTTATATATTATTTTAATATCAAAAGAATGATATTGTCGCTCGTGCGTACGTACGGACTACCGTCTCCACGAACGCGATGAGAATCATTCTCGATCGTATCCATTCAAGTATAATTATCATTTGATGATTTAAAAATGATGTTTATGGACTTCATATAATTATGGATATGAATAATATACAACCTATCATTTACAAACATGTCTTAGGTAACAAAACATATAAAAGACAACAAGTAAGTTAACACCCGATATAATGATAATACTAAGATATTATTATCAAATCAATATTAAAAGATCATATATGATATCATATTAATGTATATGATTCTTGTATAATTTAATAACAATTATTTCACCATTATACAGGAGGTTAACCTACCCCAACCAATAAAAGTACAAGGTAAGGGTTATTTCACAATCTCTTCATTATCCGAGGTTGTTTATATGTAATAATCTACTGGGATCTCTTTATCATCCACATCCATGTTTCTTAAAAATGTATTTCAAAACATTTTTACTATTTACTAGAATATGAGTTAAAGTCATTTATACCCTTTTTGACTTTTATAAGTGGTTTATAAAGGAATCTTTTCGTCGTTTTCAAAACAAGGTCCCTTTTTAACCTTTTCGACAGAATTAAGGTAAGAATGTTTTTTTTAACTTATACGGCGGGTGCGGCTAATTTCCGCCGTTATAAAATCTTCAAAACTTCCCTTACAAGCTTATAAGGATATTTTCAAAGTAAATGTTTTATTTTATAATTATGTAACTTTTAAATTATTTCAAAATGAATAATTTAAGAATTTCAGAAAGGTACTCTTTATCAAAATCAGAAATTTAAATGTTTTAAAGATTTATCTTTATAAATCTTTTTAATTAATGTCTTCAAAATGGTTTATAAGGATTTATTTATATGGACATGAATGTTTTTAAAAATTTTAATTCCTTTCAAAAGTTTCAAAGTGGTATGGGACACTTTGATTCAAAAATCTCTTTTTAATTACTTCCTTTATAAATGTGTGACTTTTAAATGATTTCAAAAAAGGAGATATTTCTCTCAAATAGTTTTGATTTCATCTATGTCAACATCCTTTGATGGATTTAACGCTTATTTGAAGTTGATTTATTGTAATACAAAGCTTCTATATTGTATTGAAGGTTTTGTGATATGTTTGACTGTGGATGTGCTATTTTTATACCATTCATAGTTTATGGTGAAATTATTGACATTTCGTATGCTAGTTTTAATACGAATGTTTATGTTATGTTTAAACATTTTCATATGGGAATGCATTGGACTTAGTAAGTGACGGGTGGAGCCCGCTATAGCTCCTCGATGCATCGGTAGGTCTCATGAGACAAACTAGTGTCTTGGCACAAGGCCTTGACAAAATCTTATTTGTAGTCTTGGCACGAGGCCTTGACTATGTGGTTATGATAGTCTGGCATTATGCATTCCAACATTATGAAAGTGGTTATTGATTTTTGCATGCGATTATTCGATTAGTAGAATATCCATGTGAGTAAGTAAATGGCATTATTTCATTTTATTTATGCCATACCATGTTGAAAGTTCATGTTTGAAAGGCTTTTGTTTTAGTTATACATTGCCTGAAAAGTTTATTCTTATTTATGAAAGTTTCCGCTATATTGTCATCCTTACTGGGCATTTGAGCTCACCCCTTTTCTATGTTTTATTTTTCCCAGGAAGTGAAGAAGTAAGTTATGAATGACCTGCAGGGATATTATGTGGGGATATGAGTGTGGATTATGGATACAATATGTTGTTGTAGTAGTTTTTCGTTTTATGATGTAATGTAAAACTTATGAATATATCTAGTGTTTCCAAGGCTACTAAACCAATCAGTCTTTCGAGATTTGATCTTTCTTGTGATCATGCCAATGTTATGTAATAATGCACCGACTCTGGGTAACTAGGGTCGGGGCATTACAGTTGGTATCAGAGGAAGTTTAGTACAAACCTTGGAAGCTAGATTTAGGTAAACTCTGATTAGAGAACGTAGACCTAAGATGAACTTTGAGGATTAGTATAGAAGAACTTCCTAGAATTCTGGTATTGTAGAGATTTTGTGAGTTTTCTGAGCAATACATCCCTGTCTGGATACGAGCAGGTAGAGGCGGCTCTGGCACAGATGTACCTAGGGGTAAAACCCGAAAACACTGCTTTGAGCTAGACTCGAACGGGAACTGGTTCACGACAACGGGCCTTGCTGCACTCTTGGTTACGACACTCCCGGGGGATATGCTTAGGATAATTCTCATTTTCTTTACAAACCATTATGAAGGGTTTATGAGTATATACATCCCAAAAGGAGACATTTTTATAATTATGGATTATATCCATAAATAGTTCAATTTATATTAAGTGTTTTATAAGTATGGGATTATGTATTTTGATTCATAAACTGATCTAGTGTATGCCATTGTTTAGAAATGGCACCCAGTAGAAGAAATGAGAACTCCAGAAATGCACATGATCCAAAGAGAAGGAAGGATCTTATCTTTCATGGTCTTAAGCTAGAATTTATAAGAGGAATAGTCTCCCATGTATTATCATCATGTGACGAAATAATATCATGTGTTGATAAGATAAGTAAAGAGTTTACTGAGTCCTATGTCTTTGAAGGGAAGCAAGAGAAGAAAAGGATGGAAGAGAGAAAGATGGATAAAAGGATGAGGGAAAAGAAGAATTTTCTTATATGTGGTAACTGAGGAAAGAAACACCCTGGAACTTGCCTGAAAGGAATGGGAGTTTGTTATATGTGTGGAGGAAAAGGGCACAAAGTACATGACTGCAAGGGTAAGAAAATGGTTTCAAATGTACAATGCTTCATTTGCAAGGAGTTTGGCCACTACGCGAACCTATGTCCCAGTCATCAGACTATGACGCAAATGATGCTATTGGATAATAATCAAGTTATGATACTACCACAGATGAAGAGGAATGATTAGAGTTCTTATGTTGAATATGTCAATTGAGTGTTGTATCAACAATGTACTTTTTATAATAATTATGGAGTATATAAGAATTGTACTACAGTACTATTTCATTAAGGACTTGAGATTGTGTGGAACAAAGAAAAGTGACTCAATAGCAGGATAAATTTTTGGAAAATATATGGTTGAGAGAATGATAAATCATAATATAGTTCTGATACTGAGGTAGTGATTTTGGAATAATATGTGATTGTTTTGGATAAATTATATTGGATATTCTTGACTACCTTGGAACTAATTAATGATTTGTATATTCCATCATTGTTGGGGTTTAAAATTTTTTTGGATTAATGAAGTATATCCAGCATTCTATATGGAATAAGGGAGCATGAATGTAATCAATAAGGAATATGGTAATACATGATGAAGGTATTCATATGCTATTACGGGGTAAAAAGAATCTATATTATGTTTACCGTCCTTATAAATGTTGGACTGTGAGTTTGGACAGAAGTATTTTGGATAGTTCTAGTTTGGAATATTTTGGATTTCCATAAAAGGACAACCCGGAGGTCGGGCGGCAACCCGTCGCGTCCGGCAAGGCTGCGAGACTTGAACCTGCAACCGAAGGGCGACAAGGGTGTATCACCTACCACTGGCCCACGAGATGTCCTGGATTAAATAATGTAGTTTTTTTAAAAGATCTGGTAGATGAATTATAAAATCATTTATTTTGGAACCCTATACGAATAGTGTAAATAGAATTTTTTTTACATTCTATTATCTTTTAGAGTGAAAGATGAGTTTGTGGTAGAAATTTATTAATGGATAAAACTCTAATTATAAAGTAAGTATATCTCCTTATGATCTTAGCCAATCTCATAAATAAATTCCTCAATATTAAGAAAAGCAACTTAGAACAAAAATGTTTTCCTAGATGGTACCTTAAATCATCACTAATTTATGGCTTTGGGATTGTTGGCATTTTCATAGCCATGTTCTCTACCACTCTCCATCAGATAATTGATGGTTAGATTTTTCTTCCATATCCATATTTTCCTACATGGAACCCTAGTATGTATTATTTTCGGTAATCTTCATACTTTCGACTCTTTATTTTAAATAGAGGCCTCATTAATTCATTTTTCGATGTGGGATTTCAACTAAGATATTTTGAAACGTCAAAAATGTGTTATCCTAATACACTATGTTTTGTTGTACCGATGGTAATTCAAATCATCATAGATTGATGAATTTAAGGACCTCAATTTTATACTTGTTTGTGATTGATGACCTCAATCACTACCTATAAATATTTACGTTTTTCCTCCAATTATATGTCTCTAATTGCCACCAATGTTCTCCTAATCGAGATCATAATTTGGTGGTGACCCTTTCATTTCTCTTTTCCTCATATTAAGACTAAATTTTAGTAACCCAATTTCCGATGTGAGTTTTCCCACAAATATATTTTCTATTTTCAACCTTTTATTTTCGAAGAACAATTTCAAATTGCGAGGACGCAATTTATTGAAGGAGGGGAGAATGTAACACCCCAAGATTTCATAGTGTGTTATTTCTTCAAAATAATTCAATAACTTGCACCACACGCAACACCGAATTCAATCACACCATGAATTACCAAAGGAAAAAGCCATTCAAAAGAGGTTATGAATATTATTAACTAAATTTTAAACTTTATATAACCCTTATAATTTTAGAATCCATATTATGAGTTTCTTAGTCATAATGCAAGAACAGATTCATTTTCAGTATTACACTTTTATCAACTTTTAATAGTGAAACCTTTTTAAATACTATATTTTAAACTTTTTGACTAAATGGGGACATAAAAAATTTAAAATGAAACATCCCAAGCTTCTACGGTACGCTTCTCTTTGAATAATGAGATAGCGTGTGTTGTACGCAACACCGTGTTCTAACAACCAATTAAACTAGCCGTTATGAATAGTAATACCTACTTTTTGAAATTATATATATTTTATATTTCAAAATGGGCTTCATTTTTGGATTCAGAATATCAAAATTAGCCTAGGGTGAAATTTTGGTACTTTTCGGATAACTTTTATATTTTGATGAATAGTGAAAATTACTAAATTTTAATTAAAAACAACTTTTTTAATCAAAATAATTAATATTGATAAATTATGAATTTTAGTGGTTTTAAAGTATATTTAGAATATATTTTTACCATTTAATATAATTTTGGTCATTGGACATAATTTTACAATTAAACCAAACATAAACAAGTGTCAATCTTTTGATAGTTATTATCTCTTAAAACATGCTTTTTGTTTTGACAGCGGGAATTAATTTTAAATTAATTTCTGCCACTTCTGTGTTTAGAATTTAGGAAAATGGATTCCTTATTTGGAATCAGGATGTTAAAATTGTGTAAATAGGTAACTTTTATTTTTATACATTTTGAATAATTACTGCGGTAAATATTTTATTTACCATGGTTAAGGGTAAATCCGGTAAATAAGGGTTAAACAAATAATATTATAATAATACTAAATTACCCTAAAACGTGTCTTAACCCCATTGGTTGATACATGGTCGACCATGGGCATCTTTGGGTCAATTTTGGGACCCCATGGATCCACTTGTAAGTGATAATGACACTTTATTTTAATTAAGTTAAAATGAATACAAAAATGACACAAGCATATATCTTTTAGAAAAACAATTGTTACATAAGGTTATACATGTTGGATGTTCGATTATTAATATTCATTAGAAAGATAAAAATATTTACTACATAATGATATTTTATTTATAATTTTTAGACATTAAATAATTTATTTTATTTATGACACAATGATGATGCAGTAATTACTATAATAGTGAAAAATTAAAATAATTGATATTATAAATACCCAAAAAAATATAATATGAAACTTTTAATGAATTAAACTAATTTTCTAGGATAATATGATATATTAGGATTGATTTAATTTACTTTGTTCGAAGTAATCAATCTGTTATGAGTTTCAAAAAAATCAACTATTGAATAGTGTCAAAATTGACATAAAAGAGTTCTTAAAACAAATATTATTTTATTAATTGATATTAAATTCCTAAAAATCTAAGGTTCGGCCAAGAGACTTATATCATGATATTTTCATCATTAATGGACCACTTGGGGGTCTCTTGGATGTATATAGTATGTTTATTAACCATATTATATAAAAATACAAAGAGACATTGTAAAAGTGAAACTAATTAACTTAGAGTTAATACTTAAAGATAAGGTTAATATAAGTACCCAAACCTGTCTAAATTCTATTGGTTGAGTGGTTTTCGACCTATCCCCACCTTAGCCTTTGAATAGTCAATTTTGGAGCCATTGGAAACCGAATATGAATTTATTATAAATTAATATTTCTAGCTTTTCCAAAGGTGCCCCTCACCCCTCTTATAAAAGGGCACTCCTCCTTCCCATTTCTTCACACCATCAAAGCCTTTTGGTTCGGCCAAACTCTGCCCAAATACTCTCCCAACATCCCTCACTACAACCTAGAGGCCTTAGTTTGATCAGAAAGTCAACCTAAGGAGCCCTTTTGATCAAATCAAAAGGAAGAACCCGAAGAAGAGGTAATGATTTCACCACCCTTTTCTAAGTTCCTTTCTTCTTCCACTTCCTCTTTCTTTGTTCTTACCATTCTAAAATAATAACTCCAGTATCTTACATATACTGTGATGTTATTATAAATATGGTACAACCATATTCAGTATTCTATCCACCCTTTGAATAACATGTCACCATACGTGTGTACGTACGGCTTACCGTCTCCACGTCGTGGTGTAATTGTTATTCAATATATTATTATTTTGATGGGTATAATAATGACGTGTAACTCATATAAATAATAAATATAACATGTTAATGATTCTGTATATATGATATACCATCCATTTATATATTATTTTAATATCAAAAGAATGATATTGTCGCTCGTGCGTACGTACGGACTACCGTCTCCACGAACGCGATAAGATTCATTCTCCATCGTATCCATTCAAGTATAATTATCATTTGATGATTTAAAAATGATGTTTAAGGACTTCATATAATTATGGATATGAATAATATACAACCTATCCTTTAAAAACATGTCTTACTTAACAAAACATATAAAAGACAACAAGTAAGTTAACACCCGATATAATGATAATACTAAGATATTATTATCAAATCAATATTAAAAGATCATATATGATATCATATTAATGTATATGATTCTTGTATAATTTAATAACAATTATTTCACCATTATACAGGAGGTTAACCTACCCCAACCAAGGAAAAGTACAAGGTAAGGGTTATTTCACAATCTCTTCATTATCCGTGGTTGTTTATATATAATAATCTACTGGGATCTCTTTATCATCCACATCCATGTTTCTTAAAAATGTATTTCAAAACATTTTTACTATTTACTAGAATATGAGTTAAAGTCATTTATACCCTTTTTGACTTTTATAAGTGGTTTATAAAGGAATCTTTTCGGCGTTTTCAAAACAAGGTCCCTTTTTAACCTTTTCGACAGAATTAAGGTAAGAATGTTTTTTTTAACTTATACGGCGGGTGCGGCTAATTTCCGCCGTTATAAAATCTTCAAAACTTCCCTTACAATCTTATAAGGATATTTTCAAAGTAAATGTCTTATTTTATAATTATGTGACTTTTAAATGATTTCAAAATGAATAATTTAAGAATTTTGAGAAAGGTACTCTTTATCAAAATCAGAATTTTAAATGTTTTAAAGATTTATCTTTATAAATCTTTTTAATTAATGTCTTCAAAATGGTTTTTAAGGATTTATTTATATGGACATGAATGTTTTTAAAAATTTTAATTCCTTTCAAAAGTTTCAAAGTGGTATGGTACACTTTGATTCAAAAATCTCTTTTTAATTACTTCCTTTATAAATGTGTGACTTTTAAATGATTTCAAAAAAGGAGATATTTCTCTCAAATAGTTTTGATTTCATCTATGTCAACATCCTTTGATGGATTTAACACTTATTTGAAGTTGATTTATTGTAATACAAAGCTTCTATATTGTATTGAAGGTTTTGTGATATGTTTGACTGTGGATGTGCTATTTTTATACCATTCATAGTTTATGGTGAAATTATTGACATTTCGTATGCTAGTTTTAATACGAATGTTTATGTTATGTTTAAACCTTTTCATATGGGAATGCATTGGACTTAGTAAGGGACGGGTGGAGCCCGCTATAGCTCCTCGATGCATCGGTAGGTCTCATGAGACAAACTAGTGTCTTGGCACAAGGCCTTGCCAAAATCTTATTTGTAGTCTTGGCACGAGGCCTTGACTATGTGGTTATGATAGTCTGGCATTATGCATTCCAACATTATGAAAGTGGTTATTGATTTTTGCATGCGATTATTCGATTAGTAGAATATCCATGTGAATAAGTAAATGGCATTATTTCATTTTATTTATGCCATACCATGTTGAAAGTTCATGTTTGAAAGGCTTTTGTTTTAGTTATACATTGCATGAAAAGTTTATTCTTATTTAGGAAAGTTTCCGCTATATTGTCATCCTTACTGGGCATTTGAGCTTACCCCTTTTCTATGTTTTATTTTTCCCAGTAAGTGAAGAAGTAAGTTATGAATGACCTGCAGGGATATTATGTGGGGATATGAGTGTGGATTATGGATACAATATGTTGTTGTAGTAGTTTTTCGTTTTATGATGTAATGTAAAACTTATGAATATATCTAGTGTTTCCAAGGCTACTAAACCAATCGGTCTTTCGAGATTTGATCTTTCTTGTGATCATGCCAATGTTATGTAATAATGCACCGACTCTGGGTAACTAGGGTCGGGGCGTTACACAGAAAGTCCCCCAAATTCATTTCCTTATCGATCCTATGTGTCCTCAGTCAAATAAATCTTCAGTCACCTCAATTATATGTGTCTATCCTGAATTATTCTTCCACTACATATGTGGGTTCTATGTTTCCCTCCCAAACAATTATTTAAATTGATTTATTTTTTAGGGCCTTATTTTTTTGAATCAATTATTTTTTCCAGAAAAAAGTTAAAGGAACTAAAACCATAAGTCAAAAAATAATAATTTCTCAATTTGGAAATATATTTTAAATAATATGACCAAACAACCTCTATG
The DNA here is from genome assembly GCA_963277665.1 of Viscum album. Classification (NCBI taxonomy): domain Eukaryota; kingdom Viridiplantae; phylum Streptophyta; class Magnoliopsida; order Santalales; family Viscaceae; genus Viscum; species Viscum album. The sequence continues at coordinate 641,006,115 of OY728119.1, forward strand.
GTAAAAATCTGTTAAAAATCCAGAATTATTAAATTTTAAACTTTTATACCAAAACACATTCTTAATCGAAAATTGTTACAGATAATATCAAACTCTTAAATTTTTGGGGTTTAGATAAATAAATTAAACATGAAAAACTGTGAAAATATTAGCTCTATAAATTACACCACACATTGCATTTGAACTCCTGAAAAAATGAGCAGTAAATAGTCAAATTCAAAAGCCATACCAAACGAGTTTACCAAATTATCTCAAATAATTGATATATATCTTGAATTAATGATTTTTTTAAAAAATTATCAATTTATATCATTGAATACATTTACATATATTTTTTGTTACTGTTAACACAATGCAGTTACCTCACATTAATTTTATCTCAACTCATAAATATGGGTTTTCAACAAGGCATTTTCTCTTCCAAACTCATGCAAAAATCACCATAGGCTGGAAAACATTCTACATATCTACCCTATGTAAGCCAATAATGTGTGATTATAATGGGTAATTAACAAGTTTCTTATGGGGATTAGTGTTGTTAGTTTTCAAATGATGTAATTTATGAGGCTGAAATGAGGGGTTAGATCTTTTTGAAGCAAAAAACGGAATATTATAATATTTACTCTAATATAGAATCCTCCGTACTCTCCTATAATGAATATTATTATACAACCCAGTCTATCAATATTTCACCATCTTATATATCATTTCCTTATTCTTTTTATATTTTTTGGGAAAGATTCATATAGGGCACAACTTCCTTCCATTTAATATCTCTAGATGGGCATGACTCATAAGAAAATATGTTCAAATTGTAAAAATATGTCTAAAATGTTTGAATTCCCTCCCAAATAAATTCCTTATGTTGTAGAACAACAGAAGTCATCCCCCCATACACTTAATTTCAACTAGATAATGCATGTAAACTTCCAGATCGGGTTGGAATGGGAAAATGGGATTGTAATGTTGCTATCCTAACAGGATATACATGGATACTAAGGGCTCAAGAAAGACAGAATGTGCAAGTTAGGAAAAAATAAAAATTATAATCATGAAAAAGGTGGCTTCAAAATCCAAACAAATGCCGCAATCATTATAATCAAAATTATACCATCGCTCATGGTTTCATAAAAATAAATCTTGTTCTGGTTCAAACGAGCATGAATTGGTTCTCTCAATAAAAGAGGAGAATGTGAAGAAGATGTCCAAATGGTTTCAGAGGCCTCACAGGAATTTGAATTTCAATTTTAAGGTCAATGATATGTGGCATGAGATTCAAAAATCACGGGTCTTTTCAATATTTTAAATTTTTTTACATGAAATAATTCCATTTTAATAATTCATTTATGTTTAGTTTGAAAGGAACAATTGGTTCAATACTTAGTATGAGTTTCAAAATTTATTTCATAGAATTTCAAAAACCCATTTTTTATTCAAATTTGATATAAAGAACAGAAAATTTGAAAATAAAATGAACATAATTTGAGAAAAAAATGAAAAGAAACACACTAAAGATGGAATGAAAATTTAAAAAAAAATCAAAGGAAAACACATAAAATGCGAACCTACCCAACATTGTGCTTACCCCCACACTTATTTTTTTTAATGACTTCATTGCGCAGAAATTTAGTGTGAGAATTAAAATAAATAACAAAAATACATAACAAAAATAGTTACAAGGAAAGAGACAAACATGAACCAATTGTATTATGCATCTTGAAATTGGATCTCTTCCCCCAAAGGATATTGGAAATTTTCTCTAAATATATTAAAACTATTCCCATTGACTGTTAATGGTGTTCCTTTTTCTGGTTCTTTTATTTTTTTTAATTCAAAACAAAAAACATGAGTAACAATGAATGAGCCAGACCATTTGGAATGAAATTTTCTTAGGAACAACTTCAATCTAGCATCAAATAGCAGCACATTGTCTCAATCCTTGATGTTATTTGTTTATAATAATCCTGTCATGAAATTATTTTATTCTTTCTTTGTAAAACCTATATATTTCATGTTCATTGTTTCTAATCTCCTCCAGTTCCTGAAAACAAAATTTTCTTTCCTTTCCAATAGAATTCAAATGTATGTTACTTGTTTTGAAACCCCAAAAATATTTATTCTATAACTCAACTGGTGGGTGAAAATATTTTCCGTAGACTAATCTAAATGGAAACATGTCATTTAAGGGTTAAAATTCAGTCTTGAAGGACCATAGTGTATCATCAAGTCTAAAATTCCAATATTTTCTATTTGGGTTCATAGTTTTCTCTAGAATTAGCTTGATCTCTCTATTGGACAACTCAAACATTCCATTTGTTTGAGGGTGATAAGTTATAGATACCCTATGATGAACTCCATTTTTTAATAAAATATATTCCAAATATCTATTACAAAATAGTTACATTGATCTATAAATAGAATCTTTGGGAAACCAAGCCTTGAAATAATATTCCCTTTCACAAATTTGGATACAATTTTGGTATCATCAATTCTTTGGGGAATAACATCTACCCACATGGAAATATAATCAATAGTAAGAAATATGTAAATATATATAAAGGAATTTGTAGGATTCCCATCAAATCCATTCCCCAAACATAAAATACCTCATGAAACAAGATATTTTTTTGTTCCATCTCATTCCTTTTGGAAATATTTCTGGAGAATTGACAATTTTTACAGTTTCTACAAAATTATAATGTATATATAAATATTGAGTGCCAATAAAACTAGAATAAAACAATTTGCTTATAGTACATTTGGGTCTAATGTTTCCTCCAAAGTTTATAGCGCAAAAAAATGTAGTATGGATTGATATTCAGAATTATGAACGCACCTCCGAATCATTTGATCACTAACATTGTGCCAGAAATAAGGATCATCTGTAATGTATTTCATTAAATCACACACCAGTTTATCAATTTGTTGATTGGAATGCCAATGGATAATTTCACCAGAATCCAAATAGTTCAAAAGATTAGTGAATCATGGTCTTTCACATTGAGTAGAAAATAACTCCTTACCTGGAAAGGTTTCTTTAATTCGATTATAGATCTAAATTTTTCTATCTGAAACAAATGGTATCCAACTCCAATGATCAATAACAATTTTCTCGTATCTTTTTTTATCCTTTATTTCAACATCAAGATCATGTAACTTCAAAATCCATATAAATATTCATGGTTTTCCATCATGTTCTTTCATCAAAAATATTATTGCAGAATGATTATTTAAAACAATTACCATAGAGCATAATAGACAGAATCTTAATTGGTCTAGAAAAAAGGCAACAACTAGCAATTCATTCTCAATTATTTTTAAGTTTTATTGATCCTCATATAGAGTTCTAGAGACATAGTAAAACACATTAGATTTCTTTTCCAACCTTTGAATTAATATTACCCTAAGAGAAATGTCTGATTCATCAGTCATGATTTCCAAGGGCATGTCCTATTTGGTTGGTTGAACAATAGTAGGGGTTATTAGTTTTTGTTTTAACTCATAAAAGGCCTTTTACATTACCCATAAAAGATAAATGGAAAATCATTTGGATCAATATGTACAATGGAATAATATTCATACTAAAATCCATTATTAATATCCTATAAAATCTAGTGTGGACAATGAAAGAAATTCCTCAACATTGGATTGATAAACTTGAATTCAATTTAGGTACACAACATGTTCAAGAATAATCCCCTTACCAAATAAGAAATGTAATTTTTCATAATTGAGAACAAGTTTCTTATCAATTTATGTTTTTAGACCCTAATCCAACTTTTCAGACAAATTTCAAATGATGATCCATAGAATGTGAAATCATCCACTAAAACTTCAATGGATGTTTATTGAAATTTAGAGAAGATACTCATCATACACCTTTGAAAAGTTACAAGTACATTACACCAAATGAAGGAAATTATTCTCTATAAAAAAGTTACAAAGGGGCATGTGAAAGTGGTTTTCTCTTGATCCTCTAGTGAAATATGAATTTCGAAATATTCAAAGAATCCAACAATAAAACAATAGTTGGTTTTCCTAGCTATCCTTTCATGTACATGATCAAGGAATGGAAATGGGATGTGGTCTATACTTGTAACCAGATTTAGTTTCATGTAATTAATTCACATTAACCATTTATTTTGAAGTATAACAGAGAATATATCACCAAATTCATTCCTTGAAATTTAAAGACACTTTTCATAAAAAAACACAAGGACTAGAATCACCCATTAACTACCAGAGGTGGAAAATTAATTCTAGTAGCTAGTTGGGTGGTGACTTATTTCATAAAAAACTCCAATAGTGTTGGGATCAATATACTTTTAAAATTTCTCACCATTTTAGAATTCCCCTCTAGAAAAATTCTATTCATACACACTGACGGACTGATTCCAATTAGATTAGAGAGTTTCTATCCAATGGAATTCTTGTGGAACATGGGGACTTCTAATAGTTGTCTCTCTTGGTCCCTTGAAAAATATTTTAAAATTATGACAGGAATTTTTTTCATTTTCACCTATGAAATAATATTTTATGTTTTTAAGACGTGGTATTAACTCTAAATCTGGTGGTGTTTTTTCATTATTCATATGATACTTTTCAGAAGTATTATTGTTTAGTAAAGCTCCACATTCATCATGGAGATATCCATCCATGTTATTAGGAGGAATTTCATGAAGAATATTAGAAACCTCTATAGGGATCCCCCCCAAGTAGGTTCAAGGGTTTCTAGAGAGTCATCATCATAAATTCTTAGATCAGTAGTCTATACTTCACAAGACACTTCACAATTTTCAATTTTAACCTATTATTGATCAGATTTGGTATTACAAAAATTTCCAAATTTATCATACAGTGTTTCATCACTGGAAAAATAGGGGAACCTATCAGATGAAAACCAATCAATCATTTTTAATTAGGGGAATGAATGATCCTCAATAGGGTATTTCATAGACAAAAAATAATAAATTAACAAACTCTCCTCCAAATTTCAGTGAATGTGTTCCTTTGTGAACATTGATGATCACATTTTTGGTTTTCAAAAATGGTCTCTCAAGAATTAGAGGTGAATGGGTTATAAACTAACCATCTTCTATATTCATTACAAATAAATACATAGGTATATCATGCCTCTCACTTAAACAAGAACATCCTCTATCACTACTACAAGCTTTGTGGTACTTCGGTTTGCTATTTGAATGATAATTCCAGAGGGTTTCAATTCTATAACATGAAGAGATGAGTAAACAGAATGTGGAAAAAAATTTATGGAGGCCCCTATATCATGTATGACGTCATTGAATTTACATATCCCAATGGTTTAGGGAATGGTAAAGGTTTCATGGTCTTTACCCTTGATAGACAATGAATTTTGAATCATTTATGAAACATTCCTCATTAAGTTGACTTTTTCTTCTATTTTGAATTTCCTCTTGTAGGTGAACATGTATTTTAATATCATATCACACCTTGGGATTTTTTTCATGTAGAGGCTCGAAGATTGATGTACATGGACATTACATTACATTTTTGGAATAGTTAATACATAACAAAAACAGACACACAAGGATCGTAATAGTTTAGTGTCTTTGGAAACTCAGAATATAATCTTCTAACCGCGGTGAAAGATATTCAACATCTCCATTAATGATCTTACCCTTTTTTTTTCTTAGCTGAATCATTTCTTTAAAACCTGGGGAAAAGATAACATATAAAGGGTGATCTCAAATGCTCAGTAAGGGCAAACATAGATAACATAAAACAATCCATAAACATTTGGAAGCAAAAACTTGAACATGAAATTTAAACATTAAAACCTTGAGCAAAGACATAAATCCTGGAAGTACATAAGGCATATATCATAATGGAACATCAATCATGATAAAATATAATGGGAATAAAACATGTATTTGTGGCAACCATTCAGCACTTGTTATGATTTACATAGTAGCCAAGGCATTGCTGCCAAGACCATCTTAGTGGACAAAGTCCCTTTCTGAATCGAGTTCACTCCTCGATCCAGTCTTGTATCACTGAACCATATTAACTTACCATTTCAGCCATGTCTATCTCATGAGATATATAATCTTTACCCAATGCATTTGAGGGAGATATAGGTCCCACCCATCTCATAATGAAATCATTCTTACTTGTGCCACAAAATAAATATACATCATTCATAATAACCCAATAAATAAAATGGGTTTCATAAACATCATCCTATTATTACATAATCCATATAAAATAAATGGATATCATTTCATAATAAGGAAAGTGAAACCATGTAAATCATAGATACATTATACTTGAAACATACACATATGAAATAATTTCATCTTAGATGAAAAATGGTTTTGATAAAACACTTGAAATGAATTCTTGAGGAAAATATCATTTCTTCTTCAAAATCATTTTCTTTTCACAAAATTTCATGAAATTTTAAAAGAAAAGGATTTTTTTGAAAATAGTCATGAAATCATTTGGAGTAAGCTTCATGAAAATAAGGCTTTTTATAACTGTAAAAATCCTTTCATGCCGTATAAGTTAAAAAAACATTCTTCTCTTACTTTTGTCAGAAAAGTCAACAAGTTCCTTGTAGGGTAAATAAAAGAATGATTCCTTCCATGCCATGTGGTAAAAGTCAAAATGGGTAAAAAGTAATTTAAACATACATGAATAAACTATTATAAAACATGGAAATTGATGATTGAAATAACCCCATTAAATACTTACGAATAAACAATCTCGGATAAAAATGAGATTTACAAAATTATCCCTTACCTTAGGTCCGATATGCTTCGTACGTATCCACACCTCTTGTATAATGATTTAAATAATTTCATTGACTTATTACAAAGTCATATTAATTTTTATTATATCATATATGGTTCACTTATGAATTTATATTACCCATTCTTTTGTAAATTCATGTTAAAGTAGTGTTTTGGGTAAAATCGTTTCATTTGTCATTCGTGTTTTAACTTGTAATAATTCATATGATTAATTAGATCATAATTACTTATATCCATAATTTATAACATGATTTATATATAGTATATATTCAGAATATACATATATATAATAGATCGATAAATGGAAATAAATACACTGTTCATTGAGACGGTAGTCCGTACGTATACATGAACGCTGTTTTCGTTTCCCTATTGAATTGAATGGAATTAAGTAGATGAAATATATATATATATATATATATATATATTTGTATACATAAATCCAGTATCTTCATTATGTAATATATTTAATTATTATTCATTATATATACTTTATAATCATTCTTGAATGGTTAATCATGGAAAATGAATCTCATCGCATTCGTGGAGACGGTAGTCCGTACGTACGCACAAGCGATGATATCATTCACATGATTGTGGAATTGTATTTAAGTGTATGTATAATATTACAGAATCAATATCACTTTACAATAACCATTTATAGTTATTTATTTACACCATTATACCCATCCCTGTAAGGTGGTGGCGGAAAATAGATTACACCACGGCGTGGAGACGGTATTCCGTACGTACGCACGCGCGATGATTTCATTTTTCGTAGGATGGATAGATGGTGAAATAGGGTTGTTTAATACATATAATAAAATATAATAATATTATTGATATTGATGTTATTACTTCATAATGAAACAACTAAAGAAGAAGAAGTGGAATAAGAAATAAAGTTGAAAGAATCTTTAACGGACATTACCTCTTCTTTGAAACGCCAATTTGAGACCTCCTTTTAGGGCACTAAAATTGGCCTTTGAAGATTACCAGGACCTCTAGGATGTTTCTTGGGATTTGGAGAAGAGAATTTGGTAGGGTTTTGCCGAGATTTAACTCTCAAAGTGGTGTGAGGAAGAGAGGGAGGAGGTTCCCTTTTATAAGGGATGAGAGGGGCACCTTTGGAATAACTAAAAATATTATTTTATTATAAAGTAATATTCAGTTCATAATAGATCTAAATTGAGCTATTCCGAAACTAAGGTGGGGATGGGTCGAAATCCTCCAATCCAAAAGAATTTAGAAATGTTTAGGTTTCTATTTTAACCTTATAATTTAGATTTAACTTTAAGTTAGATAATTTAACTTTTACCATTTCTTCTTGTTTTCTTACACTATAAGGTAAATAAACTTACTATAACAAGCCAAAAGAACCCCAAGTGGTTAATTATTAATATATATATCATTATCTAAGTGATTTGGCCGACCCTTAGATTTTTAGGAATAAAATAACAATAAATAATATAATATTTGTTTTAAAATCTATTTTATGTCAATTTTGACACTATATGGTACATGATTTTTTTGAAACTCATAACTGCATGATTAGTTCGAAAAAATTTACTTAAATCAATAATAAGATGTCATATTAACCTAGAAAATTAGTGTAACTCATTAGAAGTCACCAATTACATTTATTTGGGTATTTATAACATCAATTATGTCAATATTTCATTAATAAGATAATTACTACATCATCTTTGTGTCATATATAAATTAAATTATTTAATGTCTAAAAATTATAAATAAAATACCATTATGTATGAAATATGTTTATATTTCTAATGAATATTTATAGTCGAATTTATCTTATGTATATCCATACATTTAAAATGATTTACTTATTAAACATTGATTTAAACAATTTTAACCCTTCTTTAAATAAATTAATATTAAATGTCCTAATCTAATCCAAGTGGGCCTAAATGGTCATAATTTATTCCTAAGGTTGTTTTTGGTCTAATTACACTTATCCAATAGAATTAGGACATGTGTTAAGGTAATGATAATATCATTTTTACCCTTAATTACCCTATTTAATTTTAACAGTGGTAACTAAAATTAAAAAGTTACTATTCCCCAAGAAAAATATTTTCATCTCATTGAACCACATTTTAGTCCTTTATATTAAATATGTCTCTCGAATTTTCGAAATTACACTCACATAAGCGGTAAAATTATGTTTTATGAAAAATTCAGTTTTTTAACTACCACTTAGTGGTTTCACTATTCATCAAAAAATGAATGTTTCCAGAAAAATACCAAAAAGTAGGACTAAGCTATATTTGATATTTTTAATTCAAAAATGATGTCTATTTTACCAAATTCTAAACATATCATTTTCATTATTTAATTTAAAAATTAATTCCCGTCGTCAAAACAAATAGCGTGTTTTTAAGAGATAATAACTATCCAAAGATTGACACTTGTTTTTGTCTGGTTTAAATTTGAAATTACATCCGGTGACCAACATTGTATTAAATGGTAAAAATATATTCTTAATATACTTTAAAATCACCCAAATTAATAATTTATCAGTATTAATTATTTCGATTAAAAAGTTGTTTTTAATTAAAATTTAGTAATTTTCACTATTCATCAGAATATGAATGTTATCTGAAAACTAACAAAATTTCACCCTATGGTAATTTCAATATTCTGAATCCAAAAATGAAGTCCATTTTGAAAGATAAAATTTATATAAGTTTTAAAAAGTGGGTATTACTATTTATAACGGCTAGTTCATAATAATATTATATTAATATATCGTTTAGTAAAACTCGGGATTGCGTACTACACACGATATCGAGGAAGGTCTTTATTGCATGTAATGCAAGCCAAGTCAGAGCTGCCTGTAGTGAAAGGTCTATTTGGTGTTGCATATAACATAATAAAAACTTATTTCATTTATACATTAAACAAAATCTATACATAATGTTGCATAGAATAGATTCTACAAAACAAACTTGAAATTGTGTGTACCACGAGCCAAGAATAATGTTGCGTATACTACAAGAAAATACGGTGTTGCATATATCACAAGCTAATTTTGGTGTAGCGTACAATACAAGACATTAAAAAGAATATTTTTCATAAAATCTCGGGGTGTTACATTTCACAACCTCATGAAAAAGAATGTTGACTGGAAATGTCTTGATTGTTTCCAAAACATCATTATCCAGTTCTTCTTCAGCACTTGCCTTTACTGGTATTTCACAACTTGGATTAGGAATTTGGGGTTTGAATTTTATTAGAGAGTATTATAAGTATGATTTGGTGAAACATAAGAACCATACATCCTACTCCAATCATTCTTTGATTTTCAAGAAAAATTCCCTCTCTTGACTGTGTGATTCTGTTAAAATAAAATTCATAATTTCTAGCATTTCCATCAGTGGGGGGATTTTCCATAATAGTTTTAGTATAAGTCTTTTTTTTCTCAATTTTAGGGTTATTCAAATTTTTCCAATCCTAAGTTCAATTGCACTCACATTTTCATTCCCATTATCTCTTAGATTCACTTGAGGATGTGATGGTAAACCCCCACTTGTTTGATTTTTCCTATAACTAAGACCAGAGGCAAGCTGACCCATTTCATTCATCAAGTTATTCATCATGTTCTATTGTTGTTTTTACAATTCTTATAACTACCTCATGAATTATATTTGTTTCCTTATTTCCTCTTGTTGTTTCCTCATTGCATGTTTATGGTTACTCTTTGAATTATGAGTTGGAGGGATAGGCTAAATGTTTCTTCTAAAATTATTGTCGACTTTATCATTAAAATACATTGATTGAGAATTACTTAACATTCCTTAGAAGAAGCCTCTAGTTTTTTCAAGCTTCTGAAACCTTTATTAAGATTGGTTGTTCTGGCCCTAACTACTAATTTGGTTTGTTTGAAGTGGCATTTGTTAGTTTGATTGAATGGGTTTTCCTAGAAAAACAACATTACAGGTCTCAAAAGTCTTTTTAATTTGTTTTAATTGATCAATAAAGTGTTAATTGGAAGAGAAAATTACATAGTGAACTTGAACATGAAACTTTGCTTCATGTTTGGGTGGTGTTGGTGGGTTATTGGTCAGCATTGTGGACCTCTCCATAGTGGTATGTTCATATAGCTGACTTAAAATTGTGTTGTTTTTAGAACCCGATGTGGGGAATTCTAGTGAATATTTGACATGGAGAAGGCATATTTTTCCAAATATTTGAGAATTTTGGGCCATTTGGCGATTAATATCCTAATAGCTGGTGGTATTTTATCAACTAATACTCCTCCCACAGCTTCATCAATCATTCTTCTATCAGTGAGACATAATCTTTCGTAAAATTATTGAATGAGATGTTGTAAAGGATTTTATGGTGGAGGAATCTAAATCAAATTCTTTTGAAATGTTCCAAGAATCCATATAGTATTTCTCCTTACATCTACCTAATTAAACAAATCTCTTTATAAATGGAGGTAATTATTGAGGCAGGGTGAGTTTTTCAACAAAAAATTTATTTATTTCATTCCATTCTCTAATAAGTGTTAAATGGAATAGAGAAACCATTCCTTGTAAACTTCTTCTAAAAAAGGAAACGACCTCAGTTTCATTTTATATGAATCAACTCCATGAGGAATTATGTGGACACAAAGATAACTGAGTTCTTCGAGATTTTTGTGTGGGTATTCACAAGTAAATCCAATGAATTTAGGAACCTGGTGGATAAAACCATATTTGATTTCAAACATAACAAGTGAATCAATGTAAACAACTAGATTTTCATAGTTTTCATCATACGATGAATCCAATTCATTTAGTGTTATATTCTCAGACATTGGTATTACAAACTAAACCATATCCCCTCTAGATGTGTTGGTGGATGATTCACAACTTCAGACGGGTGGATTTATTGTCAATCTAACCCTAGAGTGAATAGTTTTATCGATATTATAATCAAAAGCTATCAAATTTGGGTTAGAAATTTAGGTCCTGCAAAACAAACTTTAGTAAAAATAAAATGAACTCAACAAACCTCTCTGGAAATGGAACCAATTGATGTGGGGATTTTTTCCTGAAAACTTCATTCAATATTTATCCCCAATACAAATTCTATATAGAAGTCATCTAGTTGTCTCACAAGGAGGTTATTGTTTGAGTAGAAAAACTATCACATTTGTTTATTATTTTTGCAAGATGGTAAATTGGGATATTTTAAAAAGTTTTAAAAAAAATAAATTTCAAGAAAATTAAATAACAAGGAAGGAAATAGATTAAAAATAAAGTGGTTTTAAAATAATAATTAAAATAGTCGTTTTCTACAATCATAAACCTCTCGAATACTCCTCTATTGCTTGTTAGAAAATATTTCTTAATTGAATTTCATAATTTTCCACACAAGGACAACTAGGTGAACACTTAAATTAGAATATAAACCATATTGTGGCTTATATATATATTTTTTCCAACATATATATGTGATTAAATTTCTTGAAGACCTCCAAGAAATCATTTCTAATTGAAATATCTATGCTCAGTAGCAAGACCTCACTAAAAAATTTTAAATAGTGAAATAAAATAGTTTGCTACATAGATAGAACAACGATCCTAACCAATTTTTCAAAAATTTAATAAATAAGGAAAATCCACAAAATTATTCATGAGAAATTACTAAAGATATTACATGATAAAATTGAAATGTAGGAGATAATATATGTCGGGTGCCGCTATCGACAACCCCTTGGTGCTTATCCACACATCACTAGGGTGGCCTATGCTAACTCCATTATAGAATCAATGCATGGAATCTTCATAAATATCTCAATTTCCACATTTCCCTTCCTCTCTCATGCCAACCCCCTTTAAATCAGATATACTAAAATGGGAGAAGTGGCACATATTTATATGTTAATGGGTGAGTAATTTTTGATCAAAATATTTTCTCTGAATGATTATCAATTTAGGACCCATTAAATGTAAGAATATGTAATAGGTGTATTAAAAAAAGATTTTATAAAAAATTTTATGAATACATTCTCAAAATTTTACATTTATTGGACACATTTATAAGAATTTGTCGATTAAATACTAACCATTTATTATTCTGGCTGAGATTCCTAGAATTCTGCCTCCAATGTTGAATGCCCAATTACACACTTAATTTGTCTAAAACTCCACCAAATTTATTTAATTAGCACGACCATGTATCCCTAGTCAAATAAATTTTTAATCTCCTCAATTGGAGGTTTGTATGATGAATTATTCTTTTGTTACATATGTGTGGTCCACATTGTCCGCCCGAACAGTTATTTAAATTGATTGATGTATTACGGATTTAGTTTTCGATTCAATTCTTGTCCCGGAAAGAGAAGATGAAGAAACTAAAACTAGGATTCCAAAAAAATTAATTACTCAATTTAGAAATATATTTTTAGGTAAATGAAAAAAATACCCCTTTGATAAAAATCTATTAAAAATCCACAATTCTATAATTTTTCCTTTTTATCCCAAAACACACTCTAAATACAAAATTGTTACAAAAAAGATAAAATTGTTAAATTGATGGGGATTAAATCATTAAATAAGACATAAAAAGTAGTGGAAATATTATCTTTATCACCCTTTCTAGACATATCATACATAATAACTTTTTCATATCCAAGGGAAAGGAAACATAAGAATGGGATAGCTCAGATGATCTATAAGGGTAGACACGGGAGATATCAATCTGACGCGAGCATATAAGTATGATAACATGAGAAAAACTTTATAAAACATTAACCTAAATAACATAGATAATTAAAATGTGTCGGGGAATTAATCATGGGGGATATAAGACCCAAATCATAATCGAATCAATGTACATGAGATATTAGAGCATAACATTGGAAAAATTCCTAGATTTGTGGTATAAACATAAGAATATAAATAATTATTCAAAGGATATCTGGAATGTCATTCATAATAGGTTATGTATGGGATTAAAAAATATGTACCTACTTTGGTATATGGATAGCCTTCAATGTACCATCTTTTGGGCTTGAACTAACCACAAGTTTTCTCTCTTATAACCATTGGATAACCTCTCATGTAACCTTTGAGATTATATAACATTGATCATTACACAATACATTGGAGGGGGATATAGTTCCCAACAATAGAATAATGTAAATCATAAATATTTATACAATAATTACATAAAACATTAATTATAGTAGAACCCATTAGAATGAATCAGTTTCATAAAATTTTCATTGTAGCATAACATGTTAAAATGTTATGGGTTTCTTAATCATTTCACTAATTAATAACTAAATAAACCATGGAAAAGGAATTGGTTGAAAATATATCTTGTCATAAAATAAATTAAACATTTATATAAAAAAAAATATCGGTATCCTTAGATCATATCCCTAATAATTTCAAATTTCCATCAAAGGGTTTCATCTTATATGGAAAATGATTCTGAAATTAAAATCACATTGATCATATCATGAATAAAATAGACTTTCCACTTTAAAAATATTCTTTAAAACAACATTTTTTATTAAAAAAATATTTCTTTTAAATTAACCTTGGAAAATTATACATGAATGTTTAAAGATCATTTAAAACTTTTCTTAAAGAAAGAACCCTTATTTGAAAATAATCTGTTTAAAACAATTAGAAATTTATTCAATATTTTGGGAATAGTTTTCATTGAAAATAAACTTCAAAACATATAAAGTAATATTTAATGAAAATAATGGTCATAATGGTGGGAAATTTCATTTATTCTGTACATGTTAAAATAAATATTTCATTTACATTTTTAGTAAAATCCAGATAGACAGTGTTTATAAAAATCATGAAGATTCTTTTTAAAACAATTTAAAAATATACAATGATATGAAATTTATCATTAATAATTTTTTTAATAATTTTAAAAAAATTAAAGAAATATATAGAAAACATGGATTTGGATGAAGAATATTTTTTTATTGAAAAATGAAATAAATATAATTTTTGTTAAAAACTATTTTATTATCTATAATATTTTATGAGAGTAAAAATGAAAAATAAATTTATTCTCCAAATATAACCATAATAGAATAAAATATATTAGTATGTTGAGATCTAGATCAAAAAATATCAACATTGTAACCATAATTATAAAACAAATCTCGACAAATAATGGGATTGTGTCATAAAACCCTTACTACTTTGGTTACATTGAATCATAATCCCCATGATAGATTAAAAAACTGAAACATAATATATAATTAGATAAATAAATTCATGAAATCATATGTTCAAGGGGTTTCATATAATCCTCATAAAATAATAAAGGTGCACAACAAAACGAATGTCCCCAAGAAGACAAATTGAGACAAAAATACTTTACTTTAAGACATGACTTGCTTCAAAAAAACATCATTTATAATAAATATAATTTTGTTATATATCTATTAAATAACCATAATAATATATAACATACTATATATGATTTTTTATGGACATTTACTACACATTTAATAAAAAATTGATGTAAATATCATGTTTAAGAAAATAATTGCTTTGATTTTCATAGATGTTTTGATTTTTTGTTTTCATTCCTATTAATTTGATCATTTCAAATAATATTCATATTTTTATCCATGATATAAATAGAATATATATTCATTATATATATATTTATAGTAGACTATAATATTTAGACATATAAAATAAAATACATCATTCATAGAGATGGTAGGTCGTACGTTCACATGAACGATGCTTCCAGTTTATTAATAGATAAATAGAGAGAAAGGTAAATAATATATTCAAACTAAAAAATAAATTTTATTTCATATATATCACATATATTCATATTATTTACCCTAATTACTTTCCATGCAATGAGTCAGTGAAAAATGAATCACATCACTTCATGAGGTGGTAGTCTGCCATGCACATGAACGATGTAATTGTATCCCCAAAGAATAAAAATTAAATATTTTTAGATGCTATAATAATTATATAAGTATAATTATGTTATAGATATCATATATATTCCTTTAATATATCCTTACTTCCATTCATGTAAAAAAATAAAAAACACATAACATCAGTTTGTTATATGGTACTATGTCGTACACATGAGCTACAGTAGTGTCTTCCAATGGGTTTAGAGGTAAGAATGTATATGTGGTATTATAAAACAAAAGGTTTTTAATATTATAAAAATAATTTATAAACATTAAATCAATCATTTTATCCATCGGTGGGAGGTGGTAATGGAAAACGAATTACATCGTTCCACGAGGCAGTAGTCTTCGTACACATGAATGGTGATTTCATATCACTTTTAGTGAAAGAGGATAATCATTTATGTCATTAAAATATCATAATTAAATATAATTAATTTTTATATAATTTTTTTATTATATCAAAATAATTTACGACGAATTCATGGATTTGGAATTAGAAATAAAATTAAGATGTTTAGCTAAGCATGATACCTCTTCTTCAGACAACCATTGTAGGTAAGCACCAAAATGATTATGTGGATATATTGGTGATCAAAATAATGCATATAGGTCATGGGGATGGAATTATGAAATATATTTGGGTTAATATTGGATAATAAAAATGTTCTAAATATGTTAAAATTATGCGAGAGGGTGTGACATTTTTTAAAGGAGGCGAGTGGCACGCATGTCAGTTTTTGAATATAAAAAGGTGTACCCACATTTTTTCACCTGATGAAAGTATCCAAAATGAGAAATAATATATCATAATAGGTGATAAAGCCAAAATATTTCTAGAAATTTTTTTTGGATAGGGTTGTATGGTGTTTTACCTCATATCATTTTAGAATGACCTCTTGATAAACCCATTGTGACCTTAGTCATCGAAATTAAATTTTTATTCCTTTCGATACTCATTATGATAAAAAGTTTTGTTAAATATGTTATAAAATACTAATTAAGATGATTACAAATAGTTAATAATTTTTTAATAAATACATTTTTTATCAATACATTTAAAAAAGTGGAAAAAAGTATTTTAATATTATACCTGTATATGTGATGAGATGTCAGTTTTCAAAAGATAAAATTTTCACAAGTTATAAAAACAATCGTATAATAATTATATATAAAATTTATTCCAATGAAATAAATTTTATTAAGAAATATATTATATAACTAATTTTAATTTTAAAACCATTTCAAATTAAATATAATGTTAAAAATACATTAAATTAAAATGCATTTTTCACGAAACCATTATTTTTTACTTTTAGTAAAAAAATTAATATTTGAAAAAATTCAAAACAATTCACTATAAGATAATTTTCCAACGATGAATTCAAAAAATTAATTTTCTTTATTAAAATAAAATTTCCAAAAAAATTCAAAAAATACTTTTAAATTAACTGTGTAAAAGGCTGTTAAATAACTTTTTAGAAAAAATAAAAATTTTAAGCCGAAAATTAGATTTACCCTTAACCCATGGCTTGAAAAATAATAAAAAATATTTAAAATATTTAACGAGTTATATAATACATATATCTAATTAATATGCATCAAAAAGTTATTTATTTAATTTATTGAAATAAAAAAATTTATGTTTAAAAAATAGTTTTTTAGAAAAATATTTATTTTATTTTCAAATGGGATTTTTTATTTTCAGTTATAATTTATTAGTCAAAAAATAATTGATTTCATATAAATTTATAAAACACATTTTTCTCATAATTTATTTAATCTCATTCATATCAACCATTCCAACAGATAGTAGATAACAAATTTTTTAAAAAATATTATTTAAATAGTATGACGTGTTTTGTTTAGACGTGGTGTTATGTTTAAAGTAAGGTAAAATGGATGTTTTGTGAAACACAAGCTAATCTAAATGTTTTTTTTGTTATGAAATATGTTGAAAATTTTTAAAAACAAATTCTAAAAATATTGAGGTGTAACATTTTACCCCTATAAAATTATTTTCTAACTTAAAATTCAGTACTTTTGTAAACCAAAATTTTGGATACTTTTTCCACATTACATCCTTGAGTTCCAATATAGATACAGAAAACCGATGATTCACCACAAAATAATGAGTATGTGAATGGTATTGTTTGGTATACCATTCCGTGTATAATATATAATCAACTCCCTTTTTTCCAAAAAAAAACAACTTGTTCCAGTGGTACAACCTCATAGTTTAGTACATGTGATGAATTAGGTATATACTTAATATGGATAGATACATGGAACAAATTTGAAACTTGAGAGAGGTTCGGTGGAAGCAACAATCAATATTATACCATCCTCATGTGATCATGAATATTAAATAGTTAGATATTACTAGGGATTATATTTCCTTTATATATTCAGAACAATTTCATCCTTTGGATTTTCATTGATTAACTTCTACATCATCTCTTACACTATGAAATTAAGATGAATATTAATGGCTAATGAACTAACAGTTCCCAAGTTTTGTAAAATAATTATAATTAATTTCTTCTACATCTAGTTATAAAAATAAAAATGGATAACAATTGTTATCAAATAAATATAAATATTATTATAGTTAAATAATACATTAATCATTGAAAACATATCCAAATTTCAACATAAAACATTCCATAAATGTTTACCATTATGACCCTTCCAAAATTCAAAATTTACATATATGATCACTAAATTTTTCAAAATCAAGTTCACATTAATAAAAAAATATATATAATAAAGTATCTATTAATGGTCACATGTCCAATATGTGAATATATTGGTCATATATTCTCTTATAGCAAGTTAATAACTATAATTACTATAAAGCCTCAATAGAAACAATTATTCTTCAACATTACTTAAATAAAACCATAATTTATTTAATATACATCTTAAATACAAATAGTTTTTGAAAACCCCATCAATGACAACATAAACCACTTTTGTAATAAATGATTAAGTAGGTATGATGTCATCAATACTATCCAATTTACTTTATCCATATCAATAATCTCATTATCCACACTAAAAACTATTTTTTAAACATACAAACATACTATGGGTTATCATCCCATAATTATTTTCTTTTGCATAAAATGTCACCTTGAAATTAAATAAAATTTTTATTTTCTCATTAACACTAAACATATTATTGTAAATCTTTAATAAAAAACTTAAACCAAACAATCCTTATATATTTCATGATTCTAAATTTTGAATTTTTATAAACAAATAGTAACCCCAAGAATTTTAAAGAAGGAAATTATGTTTGATAGAATATATGATATGATACACTAAGATTATTTTATAATTAAATTCAATGATACATTAAGATATTTTTATATTGATAAAAATTTTATATCTTAAATAGGCTTTTTTACACACAACCCTTAGAAGTTTTTTTGATAGTGTATATGACACGCAACACCGAATTTAAATGAAATGAAAAATATATAAGCATTATAAATAGGTCATTAAATTACTAGTTATTAATAATATTAATTAATTTATGATATATATATATATATATATATTACCTCATCAATATAAATTAATAAATTTCCTGATAACAATAAATCAATTTTTCGTAATGTAATTTGTTTCCTCAAATATATGTTTTCTTCAAAAATGATTTTTATTGTGTTTCAAAAAAAATATAGTAATTTAATTTTTTAACAATTATAAAATATATTTTATTAAATTTGTAATGGTCGAGACTCTCCTAGTCCAACCCTTTTCCAAATTTCTGGTGTTTGGCCTGCCCTAGACCCATGAGGTCCTGATCCTAAGGGTGGCCTCTCGGTGGTAGGAAGCCATTGAAGTGTTAACCATTAGTGACATCGATCGGTCAGTCACTGATCGGTGCCATGGGAGGGGGGCTTGTTGGGTTTTTATTCTATAGTTTTTTAGAACACCACTTTTAAGTCATTTATCCTTTTTAATGTGGTTAAAATCCATTTTTAGCACCATAATCAACGTTTAAATTCTCAAGGAGAGGAGAGACCCTCAACAGACCCATTTTTCTCACTTTAAATAAAACACTTTAAGACACATCTGTTACGGACACCTCTCCAATGATAATTATTAAACAATCGTAAATTCCATTGTTTCTAACCACCCAACTGCATGGTGAAACCATGGTCCTTCTTTAAAGATGCTCAAGATCATGATATCCTGTAATGTCGGGATGTAATATTTTTATCACAATAGAATTATTTCTTCTTTTTCTTGGTTGGTTTCTTCTTTTTCTTGCTACGTTTGGAGTCCCATTCCTGACGTATGTGGGGCGCATTTACTACAGTCTTTTCTAGTTATTCTGGGAGTCTTCGGAGTTCTTTCCCTGTAATCGCACATCATATTTCTTAGTGCGTGGAGAGAAACATCGGTCATTGATAATCCATGTAGGGTTCTTCCTTCGTCTCTCTTTACTGTGTATCATGCGGGGCGGGTATTCTAATTTTTATATGGGAATAGATGAAACAAAACCTTATCAAATATAAAAAATGGACTTAAGGAATGAAGGGGTGTGTTGATAATGTTGTTCAAATCCTTTATCTCATCATATATGTTGTGAATTAAATGGGCTTATGCCCACTAAAAATCGTGGAAGTTGGTGGTACATTCGTGCACACTAATTAACCTCAGTTTATCTAGATATTTATGTGATTGAATGGTTGTAACATGGAAACTGGTTAATCACATAAAATCAGTTTATTAAATAGATTCCAAATGAATAATAATCCTTTTGTGATCACCCAGGTTAACTAAACTTAAAGACTAAACAAAATAAATGGTTCTGGTTGTGTTTATGGTGGATGCTTGGGATGTGACATGGATAGGGATGAGATCATCTGTTGTGGTGAAGTTGATGGTTTTTCGATCTGAGGTTGTGTGGAGCCTTATGGTGGGGCTTGGTTTGGTTCCAGTACTTTTAGGTATCTCACATATACCTTTTCTTGTTGTAAATTTACAAGATAACTGGGTGTGAATGCTTAAATTGTTGTTTGGCTATTTTCTATTCCTTTCCTTGTGTATATGCATGTTAATTTCCTAGAACTCAAGAATTATTTTAAATGGAATCACTTGAATGTGAAAACGAGAATGGGTTCGATGGGTAATTGTTTTCTAAGAATGAGTTGTGACATGGTTGCGGGTGTGATGATTCTTATGAATGAATTGTAAAGAGGGTGTTTGTGGATAGGAATGTTTTGGAACTCCATGGTTGGGATGAGTGCTTATTTACAAATATGTATAATTTAGTTCTTATTTTTTATATTCACGCACCATACAAGTTAAGAACGTTGTGTCGAATACCCCCATTTCATGGGGGAGGGTGTTTTTTCCAACACTCTTATGAGTGGCTGGTTATTAGATCCTTTTCTGATCCCTTTCCTGAGTAGTCCAAGATTCATCAAGCAGTATGTAATGGACTAAGGTCCATTATATTCCCTAGATTCTTTGTGTAGTGTACGTGGTGGTGGTTAGCCCAGGTGTGTGCAGGTAGGTGGTTTCCAAAGTGCCTTCGGGATGAGGCCCATGTGACTTCTAGCGTGGCAGTAGTTGTTCTATCCAAGGTGTTTGTCGGCGGGGTGTGTGGATGTGTCCTAGGTGTTTGTGGGTGGGATGTGCGGTTGTGATAGCATAAGTGTTTGCAGGCAGGGTGTGGCTATGGGACTACAGTGAGAATGGAGGGAGAGGTCTGATGTGTAGGATGTCATCAATAACCAGTGGGAATGTGGTGCGGGGTATGCAAACATCGATGTGTTATTAATATTACCTTAATTGACTCGCATTATTTGGGGAGTTTTCCTTGGTGAGGTTGGGTGGATTGTTTCCTTGCTAGGTGCTCTGGTTATCTCCATTTTCACGGGGCATTAGAATGCCTCCCCACTTGTACACAAGAGCTTTGGGTTATCCTTACTTAGTATACCTGTATACTCAACCAACGTATATAAACTATTTTCATTTTTCGAGGTGGACATTGAGGATCATGAAGGACCACACATGTTTGGACCTTGGGACAATTTCTATTGCTATTTTTCTTTTCTTTGGTAATTTCTTTTGGTAATTTCTTGTACTTTTGTTGCATTGCACTTGTACATGCATATGGGAATGGTTTGCTTTTGTATTTACTTTTAACTCCAGTTTTGGTGTTGTTTGTATTTATTATAATATCTCCTGATCCAACTAAATAAAAAGGGAAATGCCTTCCATATTTCATGTGATTCTATACCCTGGGTTCTAGTCTCCAATCTGGGACCTATTGAAGGCAGGTCTCGGGGGGTCATTATCTCTTCATCAACTTGAAGAAGGAAGGGTCTGACAATCTATGGTCCCTTGCCTCATCTATGTTAAGGGGGTGGTGACCGAATTGTATCAAAGGGGTCATGAGATAGGATGGAGTATGAAGTTGTGCATAGTTAGGATTGCTTTGGATGTTAGGGTAATAGTGATAGGTAATCTTGGTGAAAGAAATAGGCCAGGGAAGACTGTCTAGGATACCGATTTTAGGGCCTCCCGTGATCCGATGCAAGGACACTGGGCCTTCCAAATGACCAAGTGAGGCTACACTGATTACATGGTAGATGCCCTAGGAAAGGTACATGAACCATAATGACTTGTGTTCCTGTGTTTCATTGGTATTTTTTTGATTTAAAATGACAAATAAGTCTAAGAAAATTTAAATGCAATCGTCTGCACTACTCTGGCTTAGGTATTCCTTGCATACCTTACATCTATGCCACCCTAATGATGACCACAAGTAGTGCGGTTGATCGAGGCCCAATAGTCTGCTTTGGATGGTCAGCAAAGGGATGACTGAGAGGAATAGGAT
Organism: Viscum album; assembly: GCA_963277665.1. Taxonomy (NCBI): domain Eukaryota; kingdom Viridiplantae; phylum Streptophyta; class Magnoliopsida; order Santalales; family Viscaceae; genus Viscum; species Viscum album. The sequence goes on from OY728119.1 coordinate 641,028,712, forward strand.
GACCGGTGATAGAGGGCGCTTCGTTCCTTTCAGCAGCAGACCCTTGGAAAATTTGAGGGCAACACCTCAGACATGGAAATAGAGAGCTGGATCGAGGATCTGGTGATATATTTTAGCTTGATTCACGCTCTGATATAGTACCGGGTTCCTTTTACAGTAAGCTAGATGCATGGAGTGGTGTGTCAACGGTGGACTCTCTATCTTATAGAGAATTGGGTGGTTGAGGTTGGGTGGACTAACTTCAAGAAGTAATTCAATACGGAATTCATCTCATCCATGATGAAGGCTGAGAAGAGGTAGGATATGATCTCCCTCCAGCAAAGGAACATGTCAGTGAGGGAGTTTGGAATAATGTTCAAAGATCTCCTTCATTTTTCTCTAGAACGTTTTTAGAGGAGTATCATGTGAGATGTTTAGAGGAGGCACTCCGACCTTCGCTACAATATGATGTTACTCTTTTCACCCAATAGACGTACTTGGAGGTTCAAAATAATGATGAAGTGGGGGAGAGGATGCACATGTTGGGAGGTATGCCATGAAAGGGAAGCCAGTTGGGAATGTCAAATGGGAAGACAGTTAGCAGTAAGCCTCCACCATTAGGGCCTTCTAGGTTCCGACTAGTGGGTAGCGGGCCCCAGTAGTTTGTGTTTCGATCTCCTGGTCCTCACCTCTTACTTGCGGTCCCAGGACTGAGGTGTTTCATCTATGGAAGCCATGGGAATCTTCAAAATCAGTGCCCTGACCGAGTGCAGTATAGTGGAGGGTGGGTAGGTTCAGCTCCCACCTCAGTAGCTACAGCTTCCAGCCGGGCCCTTTCTACAGCAGCAGCAGCAGCAGTAGGGACAACAAGCTCCCACTCCTCCAAGGGAATATGTTACAAGAGGAGACCAACCTCAGGGCACTCCTCAGGGACCTCAACTAGGGCATGGTCGGGGAGGCTGTCAATAGCAGAGGGGAAGATGAGCTGGAAGTGAATAGTTACATGCCATAGAGGTAGTATTCCCAATAGGTTCAGAAGTCATTTGAGGTTCGATCAGCTTTTTTAATACTCATGCATATTCCTTGTTTGATACAGGATATTTTCACACCTTTGTTGGACCTAATATTGCCCGTGCTATGGGATTAGACGCTGAGAGACTTCCAATGTCCCTGGTGTTGAGTACGCCAATCGAAGGTCAGACCAGCTTGTTTTATGTTTTCTGAGGGTGTAGACTAATTATAGGGCCACATCAGTCTAGTAGGGATCTTCGACTATTGTAGATACATCCATATGATGCCAGCCTAGGCATTGTTTGGCTGTTTTTTGTACATGCTATTATCAAATGTTTCTGAATATGAGTCATGTTCTCTAATGACGATGTCCAGTGTGTGACATTTGCCGGTGAGCGGGGTTTCCAAGAAGGTAGTCGGTGATTGGAGCCCCTTCTTTCCTTATTATCTGAGCTGTTAGTGGAGTTGTCAGATACCGAGATGATGGATGTCCCAATGATCGTCAATGAGTTCATGGACTTTTTCCCTAAAGAAGTGGTGACTCTACCCCCTCAACGTGATGTTTCATTCGGGATAGACTTGCAACCTGGTGCCCATCCGATTTAAATGTATCATTAGCAGATGATACCTTCTATGTTTTGGGAGTTGCAGATTTATATTGACGATCTCATGAAGAAGGGTTTTTTTCTGACAATGTGTGTCTCCATAGGGTGCTCTGGACTTTTTCGTGAAGAAGGGAGATGGTGGTCTCATGTTGTCCATAGACTGCCAGAGACAGAATCTGGTGACATTCAAGAACGGTTACCCTCTCCCGAGAATAGATGATCTCATTGACCAACTAAGAGGAGCAGGTTGGTTCTCTAAGACCGATTTGAGGTCTGCGTATCACCAGTTAAGGGTGAAGGACAATGATATTTCGAATACTGCTTTCAGGTAAATGTATGCAGACTTTGAGTTTGTAGTCATTTCGTTCGGTGTTACAAATGCACCTGCTATGTTCATGGGGCTCATGAACTATGTTTTACATGAGTTCTTGAACCGGTTTGTCATTTTGTTCATCGATGAAATTTTTATCTTCTCAAGATCAGAGGAGGATCATAATAGTCACCTCAGGATGGTCTTGGAAAAACATAGACACCACCAACTCTATGGAAAATTGTCCATGTGTATGTTCATGACACAAGAAGTGCATTTCTTTGGACATGTGGTGTCTCGGTAAGGGGTGGAGGTTGACCTGTCGAAGGTTGAAGTGGTTGTCTCTTGGGAAGCACCCACGAATGTGATGGAGGTTCGCGGTTTTCTGGGTCTGGCATGCTATTATCGGAGGTTTTCACCTAACTTCTCTCAAGTTGCGTCTCCCTAGACAGCATTGACCAGAAAGGACCAGACCTTCATGTGGAGTGAGAAGTGCTAGGAAGCCTTCAGTTATCTAATGTGGAAGTTAGTCAGTGCTTCAGTGGTCAGGTTTCCAGAGGAAGGGGTGTTGTATGAAATACTTTTCGATACTTATGGACATGGCATGGGGTGTGTTCTAATGAAGAGTGAAGAGTGATATCTTATGGGTCTAGGAAGTTACGTCCTCATGAGGATAACCACACCACCCATGACCTAGATCTTGCAGCGGCGGTGTTCACGATGAATTTGTGGCGTCATTACCTCATTAGGGACCACTTTGTGGTATTTACGGGTCACAAGAGATTGAGACATATCTTTACCCAGTGGGACCTGAACATGCAACAATGAAGGAGGGATGAGTTTCCTCAGGACTACAACTTTGATATCTATTACACTAAAATTTAGGAGATCTTTTTGGCTAATTCGTTGAGCAAGAATTCGTGGAGGGAAGATGTTCAGAAATCAGTGGATACTTGGAAGGCAATGGAGTAGTTGGCTATCCTACACATAGATTATAGGGTGGATGGTGGTAGTGGTTGTCTATTTCAAATGATAGTGCAATCCTCTCTATTTTGGTAGTTTGAGGATTCTCATTGGGGAGACTTAGATAATGAAGTGATGTGCAATCGTGTTAACCAAGGCAATTGTCCTGAAGGGTGGTTGGAGGATGGTCAGAATCAAATGCTTTTCTGAAGGAAGTTGTTTGTCCCAGAGGTGATGCGCGGGGGGGTTCTCTGTGAGTTACATAACTCACTAGTAGCGATACACCATAGAGTTTATACGATGTACCAAGGCTTGGTAGAATAGTTTTGGTGGCTAGTGGGTAACAGGAAATGGCAGAGTTCGTGGCAAGGTGCCTTGTGTGTCAGTAAGTGAAGGTTGAACACTGCATCCCAGGAGGTTTGTTGCAGCCTTTAGATGTCCCCGAGTGGATGTGGAATGACATCTCGATGGATTTTTTTCACAGGACTACCTGGGGCTCAAGGAGGCTATGATGCTATCTGGGTAGTTATACACAAATTGATAAAATCATCTCACTTCATGGTGATCAAGGAGTTGAGTGAGGTGGATGACTTAGTATGGAGATACATGGATTATGTGGTCCAGTTTCATGGAGTTCCCAGCCACATAGTCTTATATAGGGATGTGTGGTTTACCTCACAAGTCTAGAGGGGATTGCAGCATGCTTTTGGCACCCAACTATGCCTTTTCACAACTTTCCACACCCAGATAGATGGGAAAACAGAGCGTACCATCCATACCTTGGAGGATATGCTATGGGAATGTGTTTTAGACATCGCGGGATCATGGGAATGACATTTTTCCCACAGTAGAGTTTTCCTACAATAATATCTATTGCTCTACTATTGGCATGGCACCATTTGAATCCTTGTACGACAGGTCGTGTCATTCCCCTGTGTGCTAGATCGAGAATGGGGAGGCAGGTATTCATGGCCCAGAGGTAGTGCAGAGCACAACAAAGAAGGTTCAACTTGTTCTTGAGAGGATGAAGGGATGCGAGGACCGGCATAATTCATCTGCCGATTGTAGGATGAGGCCCTTGGAGTTCGAGGTTGGAGACCATGTGTTCATGAAGGTTTCCCCTAGGCGTGGGAAGCATTGGTACAGTAAGTGGAACAAGCTGTCTCATAGGTTCATCGGGCCTTTTGATGTGTTGGGGAATGTCGGAGAGGTGGAATATCAGCTCGCATTGCCACCTTAGTTGGAAAGGATCCACGATGTTTTCCACACCTCCCATCTTCGTCGATATCTACAAGATGAATCTCATGTAATTAACTCATGAGGGTTAGATATAGGGTATTATTCTGTGTTTTTTGGAGCGAACAGTGAGGATTAAGGATCAGAAAGAGATATTGCTTCGTGGACGAACCATCCCTTTGGTTCTTGTGTTGTGGAGGCAGGGTGGGCTCGAAGAGAGTACCTATGAACTGGAGCCATAGATGCATGTCCAGTAACCCGAGATTTATTGAGTTTTGTTATGCTTTTTTATACTTGTTTGTGATATGATGTTGAACGTGTTGGTTTATGAGATGTTTTTTCCCTTAACATTTGAATGTTTATGAGAAGTCCAGATATGTGGTGAAGGGAGGACATGATCCCTAATCATGATGCATTAAGGTGGATGTGATTAAACCCGTGCGGGTGAGTCAGTTCCACCTAAAGAAGATAATATCTTGACATGGAGGAAGTAACTTCTGGATCTGTGTGTTGGGACAATGTAATCCTTGGGATTAGTATGGGTGTTTGTCGTTGTTTGTCCCCAAGATTTATCTTTTGAGGTGGTTTTTCGGACCCCTCTCTTCTCTTCAGGTCTAGATTTGATTTTTGAGGATGATAATAGTTTGAGAGGTATCTAATGTAAGAGTCGAGACCCTTCTAGTCCATCCATTTTCCAAATTTCTGGTGCATGACACACCCTGGACCCATCAGGTATGGATACTAAGGGCGGCGTATCGGTGGCAGGATTTCATCATTGTTTCAACCATCAGTGACACTGATCAGTGCCAAGGGGGGGGGGGGGTCTTGTCAAGTTTTACGTCCCCAATATTCCCAAAATGACACTTTTAAGTCTTTTAACCTTTATAAGGTGGTTCAAAGCTTTTTTTAGCACTATATACAATGTTTAAATTTCCTAGGAGTGGGGAGACCATCAACAGAACCTTTTTTCTCTCTTTAAAAAAAATCCATTAACCCACAGCTGTTAAGGTCACCTCCCAAATGAGAATTATTAAATAAAAATAAATTCCATCATTTTTACCCACCCAATTGCGTGGTGAAACCATGATATGACTTTAAAGCAGCTCAAGATCTTGATAACCCATTATGCCAGGATATCATTTTTTATCGCACTAGAATTCTTTCATCTTATTCTTTGTCACGGACTGACCCATACCGGGGCATGAGCAGCAACTACCCCAAGCCCGGCTCCATAGGCCAGGGGCTGGCGTCTAGCATCGAAGGCACAATAACAAGGGGATGCCTTTTCCTAAGAAACTATACACACACACGCAGCCAAATCAATGAAAAATTACAGAGAAGGGAATGAAAGATACAACACTGCTACCAAAAGGGATACAAACATACATGCATCGACCTCTAACCTGTACATGTAATGTGCTAAAAAGTTATGAATAGTAAAAGGGGAAAACACGCGCCCAACCAGAAAGGTGCCACAACTCGGTAACAGGTAAACGAAAGTAAACAACTAGCGAGTCTCACACCTGGAAAGTCCTACTACGACCAATTTATGCAACCCAAGCTCATGTGTCCTCTACGCTCCTCTGTAGACTTGACTGACCTATTTGTTTTCTGCATTGGCAACCCAAGTGTGGGAAAAGCCTAATCAGGGGTGAGTATAAAGAGACTCGGTTGGATGCCCCAAATGCTTGAGCGAGCAAAAAAAGAGGTACTAAAATGGTGATCAGGATACAGAACAAAGAACAGTGTAAGAGTGCAAAAGAGAGAGAGAGTGTAGCTCAACCCAACAAGAGAAAGAAAGCAGATTCGTCTGGACATGATGAGCTAGAGATGGTGAGAATACGAACCTCTCGTGGATTCTTTACTGCCTATAGAAAAAGAGTAGACTTGTCCAACCAAGAGGAGCTAGACACGGAAAGCACGCGGCATACCTTGCGCGTCTTCACCCCTCCTAGGAGGAGAGTAACTGAACCCAAGGAGTGGGAACAACAGTAGGGTGTATATATATGCTCAACGAGAAACTCAAATGAGTGTGAAAGGGGATCTCTATCTCCATGATCATCCTAAAAAGAGTCTCTAACAGTTCAACGAATATCCAACACTGAACCCAAATGCCCCGCACGTCAACCTAGGAGGTAAAAGTTAAATGGGCTCAATCACCGCTCCTAGATACTATTCGTTTTGAGTGGCACAGACTCACCTGCACAGCTTTTAGGTCACGTCGCAAGAAAGCGTCTAAGTGGTAAAAGAACCCCTTGTTCTTGTATGTCCTAAGGTTTCATCAAAGACGTCACATCACTAATCCGTACAATCAAGGATCCCGCTCTGGGAGTCACGAAGAAAAAATCACTGACTAACTTCATAGATAAGGACCGAGTTTAAAATAAGTCGTCAGGTAACCCACTGCCCAGCACCTCTGGAGGGTAGACCTTAATAAGTCAACGGTGACCCACTACCTATCCCCGTTGGAGGGTAAACCATAATAAATCATCAGGGGACCAACATCCCATCCCTGCTGGAGGGTAAACCCTAAATAAGTCGATGTTGGACCACTGCCTAGCCCTACTGAAGGATAAACCATAATAAAACGTCGGGTGACCCACTGCCCAGCCCTACTGGAGGGTAAACCCTAAATATATCGACGGTGACCCACTGCCTGGCCCCGATGGAGGGTAAACCATAATAAAATGTCAGGTGACCCACTTCCTAGCCCTGCTGGAGGGTAAATCGTAATAAAACGTCGCGTGACCCATTGCCCAGCCTTGTTAGAGGGTAAAACCTATATAAGTCGATGGTGTCCCACTGCCCAGCCCCACTAGATGGAAAATCATAATAAATCATCGGGTAGCCCAGTACCCAACCCTTTTGGAGGGTAGACCCTGAACTGGTCAGATATCTTCGCACAGACCGTGCCATCACTAGATGTCACTAACCCCGCTCATATGTAGGTTTGGACTACGTCAGGGGAATATCCGACCAACGCCCTTTCATATTTCAACATTTAATGAGATCTCAAACAGGGCTTCCCACGCCCAAACAAATTACACAGCTGCATTCTTTGTGGAAAAACACGCAAGATAGACTATTTACTTGCCCAAAATGGACAACAGGTGAATATGGTACTATTCATTATAGCCAGCCCATGTTGGGCCCACACCAGTATCCCGAAAAGGCCGAGCGAACTGCCCCATCATGATGAAATCATAAAAACACATCAAAACCAATATTCATTCACCTCGAACCACTTATGATGAAAAAGTCGCAGTACACTGCATACCTCTTAAATGACAGCTTGTGGGGCCCACGCCTCAACTCCAATTTAGGTTTGCAGAATGCACTATTGCAATACCCTAAAAAACAAATAGAATGCAGTGCTCAAACACCCCAAATATTTTTCGGGTGGAAAAATGACATTTCATCGCAAATCGTTCAAACTGGGCCATGTGGGGCCTGCTCCCTACCTCATTCCCAAATACTCAAAGGAGAATCTCAAAATGTCTGCATGAGGACTAGGATCACAGAGCCACTGACAGCCCGTCAATCGAACATCCCAAATAAGAGTTAGGTCCGACGGAAGAATAATTAATTAATTATTTAATTATTTAATTATTCTCATTAAGCATTTCATGCCTCTGAGCAACGAAAGCAAACCAAAAAGGTTCCGAACGAACTTTAGAAGGTCCGCCTCAACTTCAGGGCCACAGTGCCTCTGACAGCACGTCAAAAAAATGTCTGGCTCGTGAAGTACGTCCATCACGAGATTTATTTAAAAATTTATTATTATTAAATTAAATCTCTTTGAGTCACCCTTCATCGGGCATTGACTCCAAAAACCCCAAAACCCACATTAGGAAGACTACCTCACCGACAAAATCCTGCAGTCATATAATGCGTGTAAAATGGATGTGTCATTTAGAAGTTATGGCCCCCTGAATGCAAGGTGGCCTAACCGGGTCAGTTCACCCCGGTCGGCCCGGTCCGAATCGCCAGCCCGCCGGGTCCAGCCTGTCATGCCACGGCCCGCTGACTGCAGCCCACCCAGTAGCACCAGAATAAAGAAGGTCTGGTTTTCATCAAACATACCAGCCAACTGGCATGTCTTCATCGCCCAACAGGACCCGCAACTTGCGGGTCCTTGCTCAAACAGACCGGCCGCTTGGCCGGTCTTCGTTTACGCGCCCGTAGGACCCGCAGAGGGCGGGTCCTGGCTTCCTCTGCATGCCCAAGGCCAGACCTCGGGCTCCCTTCAACCGAGACTAGTCGAGGCCTCCGCCTCATTCCCCCCTGCTTGTCGTTGGCTCTGCTGAAGCCCCTCGGATGCCTCTGGTTCTCCGTCACGCCATAGCTACAGCCGGCTCCGGCCACTGCTCCGCTGTCCCGGCCTCACTAGTCGGTCGCTCCACCATCGAGACCTCACTGTTCCCCTCGCCTCTGGCTCGGCCTTGCCACACTCCTCTGCGACGACCAAATCCCCTTGGCCATACCCGATCCACTCGCACAACGGCCGCCTGAACACCTTCGGCTCGATTTTCGGTCGTTGGGTGATGGCCCTCCTCCACCAGATCCCAAGCCTCCTCTTTGTTCCATGATGCAGCCACCCCGCTCTGCTGCTGGTTCATTCTACAGCCACCGGCTCTCGCCATGGATGATCTTTCAGCCGGTCCCCCCGACCACTCTTGTGGTCGGAAAATTTATTTGACACCAGTTTTGGGATTTCTAAGACCAGATCTTCACAACGTCATCCCTTGCTCATCGATCCGTTGAGGTTTGCGTCCATCCGAGAATTTGGGACGAAGAACGTCCAAGAATGAGGAATTAAATGGGGCATGGGCGTTGGCTGTGTTCATTTGTCCAATAACCCAAATTCTAAAAACTATAAAATTAAAAGATGAAATTTATGAAGAAATTTACGAAATCGACGTGGGTGCGAAATGCAATAAGAATCTTACCTCGTTGGATCCATTCGTCGTTGGTGAGGCCTTCGTTGCGCTCCACCATCGATCCACCGAGGTCTCGTCGAATATCTCTCCTAGACCCGATGAAGAACGATGAAGAACACCTAGGAACAGATGAGAGAGAGAGAGAGGGAGAGAGAGAGAGAGAGAGAGAGAAATGAGAGAGAAGGGAGAACCCCCAACTCATATTTTCCTATTTATAGGAAAACCCGCTTAGCGCGGAATCCGAAATTACCGCGCCCACTTCTTTTATAGTGTTCCTAGGTAAAATGCCACATTTCAAACTCAACGGAAGTCTTGTATTTCCATTTCAATTCTACGTTAAAATGCTATTTGAAATGATATTCAGTAATAAAAATCACTAAGTCATTAATTCAAAAGGACAGTTTTTCTCCTTAGTAACATATCTCACAGGAGGACCAGGCAAGAGACCTTTACACCCTGCCTAGGGCAAATGGCCTGCTCCGGACTCAACGATGCCCTCAGTTTTCTTATCCGGCCAACCATTTAGGATTTATTCAGGTTTGATCTATTAAATGAATAATTTGATAATCTAATTATCCATTTAACACACCGCCAATGAGAGAGGGGTCCGAACATCCCGTGCCGACTCATTTTATATCACGCCTAGGTTAACCACCACGTTCCAAACCCAGACATGCTCTCATATTTCTGATCCAATCAACCTTATAAGAGATATCACATTTTCATTGGTAAACCACATGTTCGTAATATAAAAATACTTAACATTTTTATATAATTATTTTCGGGCACACCGGACCTCAGAATTGCACACCATCTGAACACCCTACTCTAGAATGATATCAAGAAATTTATAAAAGTCTCAGAGTCCCAAAACCTAGGTTCTTACATCATTCCGATTTGAAAACTTTTCATCCTCAAAAATCAAAACTCGGAAAAGAAACCCAGGATACAGAAATCACACATAGCTATCTGGCGCCCAAGAAAACATGCACAACACCACGTTGGCACAGCCCGCGAACCACAAGGATTGTTCATACTCATAAGGTCTGCTACTCTCGAGGGAATGTGTAGGAATACACATGCACCTCATCAGATGTGACCCATGAAAGACACCATGCGCCCACTCCTACTATTTGGAGGGTAGGGAAATATGGTAGGAAACCTCTCAGCTGTTTGCATGATTCCCGAACGGCCCAAAGAAACTCTAGGGTCTTTCCAAGCCGCACCTCTACTTTCCATGTCATGACTGAAATCATGGTTTGTTCATGAAACACGGTCTCATGATTCCTTCCTTTAGAATACCCATCCAGTGAAACACCCAAGGATATCTGGTCACACATGTTTTCACAGTCAGTGCATCACGACCGAGACTATCTTACACGCTCAACCAGTGAAAGAGTCGACTTCATCATCTACAGACAAGTTGTACCATCCGACAGAAACCCCATCCAGAACCTTTTCCTTAGGTTCATGTCCTTGAATGTGGGGATGCACCTGGGAAACTGGTGGTCTGAGCAAACCACAAAGCGCTCTCCCGGAAGATAGTGTCTCCACATTCTTAGGGAAAAACTACCACCACCAGCACCAACATAGGGTTACACCGACACCCCACATCACCCTCGGTAACCCCTCGAACGAGGAGCTAGATGAAAAGAATACCTCACGCAGTGTCTAAAGAGTTCTACTAAGAATAGTATAAAATACACAGAGCTTAATTCTTATCATCTCTTGTGCTGCAGGATTGTAGACATCCATAGAACACAGGCACCCGCGGTCCCATCCGTCAGCTCCCTGAGCCTGACATGGCCGCCTATTGGTGGTGGAAGGACCTCGAAACATCATCTTACAACCATATTTCTTCCTGATTTTCTTCCAACACCGCCTCCCTGGGGACCACCCTGTCCTCACCTGGGAGTTCTCTTATCACGACACTGCCTCGGTCGTGGCGGTGCATCTACCATGTATCTGGATGACTCAACACATTTGGTTGAGTAGTCTCACGCCACGTGACTTCACACATCACAACATACCTCTATTCCTCCCTAGGCTATCATGGTGATCTACCCTCTCCTCGACCATGTGCCTGAGTCTCAATAAGGGGGGACCTCCGGCATCGAGGCCTTGCCAATCGACGTCCCTCTGCCAGAAATTGCCTTGTCACCAGTGCCTGCTCCAGCACCCTGAGATGGGTGAGGATGCACAAGGATACTACGATGGCACGAATCGCTTATATAGAGACCTCACTCAATCTTTTGTGCTCGGATGATGCCATCATGGACCACGTCCCAAGAGTACCGAGTAAGGTCCGTGAACCTAGTCATGTACCCAGCCACTGCCATCACTCCCCACTAAAGATCCAACAGCTCTCAAAACCGTAAGAAGTGTAAGTAATAGAGGCAGCACTCTACATGAAACATCTGCTAGAATTCATCCAATGATAGTACTGACTCATCGTGTATCTGAGTAACCCTGGCTCTACTATGAAAAACTGCGTGGTGGAAAAAGACTGGCTGTCAAAGCAACCATCTAACCTGTCAGGGTCCTTACAAGCCTGAAGAGGTGGACCACCAACTCTAGCCAACCCTCCACTATCTGAGGGTATGGCTCACCGTGGAACCTCAGCGGTCTCTGACACTGGAACTCATGTAGTGCGCCTAGCCTACGATCGACGTCATCCCTCTCTTCCTATACTATCTATTACTCCCCAGGGGGAGGTGCTACTACCTAACCTCCTGGAGAAAGGGTGATTTTATGATGGATCTTGAACTAAGGCCATGTCACTCACGGAATCAACATCACAAACTAGAGCTAGTACCCTGGCAGGATATCATTACAGAAAAATCCCGAATCCGATCAAGGAGTGCCATAGTCAAATGAGCATATATACATCAACAATGATGGGTAGTTGACTCAAGAAGGACATTCAAAACTAAATCAAATATGATGCACAAACCAAATTCCACGTGACAAGTGTCTCAGGGTGCCGAGTCAACAAGCGGGTTATCAGGGTCCTGGTAAATGGATACGTTAGCCGCCACACCATCACTGGACTCTTTGGCCTGAGAGCCACTCTCAAAACACGTTGACACTATTGCCCAAAAACTCAACCAATTCCTTTTTAGGGACGTCCGAACAACGACCCAAGGAATGAACCACCTCTAATACCACTTTTTCATGACCCAACATATACTAGGGATCGATCCGCAACTACCCCAAACCTGCCTCCATAAGAATGGGGCTGTCGACTAGTGTCGAAGGCACCACAACTAGGGGAGGCCTTTTCCTATGAAACTATACACACACACGCAACCAACTCAATACAAAAGTATAGAGAAAGGAAAACATGATACAACACTACTACAAAAAGGGAAACCAACATACATGCATCTACCACTAACTATTACATGTAAAGTGCTAAAAAGTACAGAATAGTAAAAGGGGAAAAACACATGCCCACCTAGAAAGGTGCCACAACTCGGCAATAGGTAAATGAATGTAAATAGATAGAAAGTCTCACACATAGAAAGTACTGCTACGACCACTGTATGTAGCCCAAGATCATGTGTCCTCTATGCTCATTTGTAGTCTCGACTGACCTATCCATCATCTGCAAGGGCACACCATGTGCATACAATGCCCAAGTAGGGGTGAGTATACAGATACTCATTAGGATGCCGCAATAGCTCGAGGGAGAAACAAAGGAGGTACTAAAATGGTGAGCAGGATACAGAACATATAACAGTTTAAGAGTGAAAAAGAGAGAGAGTTTAGCTCAACCAAACAAGAGAATGGAAGCAGACTCATCCAGATGCAAGGAGCTAGAGATAGGGAGAAGACGAACATCATGTCGAGACTTTGCTGCCTATAGCAGGAGAGTAGAATAATCCAACCAAGAGGAACATTTGATGAAATCATGTGGAATACCCCATGCATCTTCTCCCCTTATAGAAGGAGAATAACTAAACCCAAGGAGTGGGGACAACAGTAGGGTGAATATATATGCTCAATGAGAAACCCAAATGAGTGTGTAAGGGGTTCTCTATCTCTAAGATCAGCCTAAGAAGAGTCGCCAACAGTTCAAAGGATATCCAAAACTGAACCCAAATTTCATGCACATCAACCTAGGAGGTAAATGTAAAAGGGATAAAATCATTTCACCTCGATATTATCCTCTTTGGGCAGGACTGACTCCCCCACAGGGCTTTCAGTTTGTGTCGCAAGGACGCATCTCAGTGGGAAATGATCCCTTCTTTCTCGTATGTCCTAAGGTCACATAAAAGTTGTCATATCGTTGATCCGTACAACCAAGGATACCACTCCGTTAGTCACAGAGATAAATTCAGTTACTAACCTCATAGATAAGGACCGAGTCTGAAATAAGTTGTCAGGTAACCCACTGCCCAGCCCCGCTGGAGGGTAAACCTCAATAAGTCAACGGTGACCCACTGCCCAGCCCCGCTAGAGGGTAAACCATAATAACTCATTAGGTGACCCACTACCTAGCCCTGCTAGAGGGTAAACCCTAAATAAGTCGACGGTGAACCACTGCCCAGCCCTGCTGGAGTGTAAACCATTATAAAATGTCGAGTAACCCACTACCTGGACCTGCTGGAGGGTATACCCTAAATTAGTCAATAGTGACCCACTGACCATCCACGTTGGAGGGTAAACCATAATAAAATGCCAGTTGACCCACTGCCCAACCCTGTGGGAGGGGAAACCATAATAAAACATCGGGTGACCCACTGCCCAGCCCTGCTGGAGGGTAAAACCTAAATATGTCGACGGTGAGCCACTACACATCCCTGATGGAGGGTAAATCATAATAAATTGTTGGGGGACCCACTACCCTTCCCTTATGGAGGGTAGACCTGGAACTAGTATGATATCTCCGCAGAACCTGTGCCATCATTGGGTGTCACTAATACTACTTGTGCTTAGGTTCGGAGTGCATCAGTGGAATCTCCGACCAATGCCCTTTCATATTTCTACATTTAATGAGATCTCAAACGGGGCTTCCCACACCCAAACAGATTAGACCATTTCAATCCTCACGAAATAACACGCAAGATAGACTATTTACTTGCCTGAAATGGACAACCAGTGAATATGGTACTATTCAATGTAGCCAGCCTAGGTGGGGCCCACACCACGATCCTGAAAAAGGCCGGGCAAACTACGCCATCGTGATGATATCCGAGAACCACATCAACATGACTATTAATTCACCTTGAATGGACGTCTGATTAAAATGATGCAGTATGCTGCATACTGCTTAAAAGACGGCCCGTGGGGCCCATGCCTCAACTCCAATTTAGGCGGGCAGAATGTACTAGTGCAATCCCCTTAGAAAAACACTCATAATGTAGTGATCAAACACCCCAAATGGATTTCAGGTGGAAAAATGACATTTCATCACAAATCGTGCAAACCAGGCCCTATGGGGCCCGCTCCCTGTCTTTAGCCCGAATACTCAAAGGAGCATCTCAAAAAGTCCACATGAGGACTAGGATCATGCTGCCGCTAATGGCCTGTCAAACGGACATCTAAAACTGGAGTTTGGTCCGACACATGAATAATTAATTAATTATTTATTTTTATTAAGTGTTTCATGCCTCCGAGCAAAGAAACCAAACCAAAAAGGTTCCGAAAAAACTTCTGAAGGTCCATCTCAACTCCAGGGCCATAGTGCCTCTGACAGCATGTCATAGGGATGTCCGACTCGCGAAGTGTGTCTATCGTGGGCTTTATTATATAATTTATTATTATTAAATCAAATCTTTTCGAGTCACCCGTCTTCGGGCATGGACTCCCAAAACCCCGAAAACTACATTAAGAAGACCGCCTCACCAACACAATCTCGCATCAATAGATGGCGCATCAAACGGACACACCGATTAGATGTTACAGCCCCTCGAACGCAAGGGGGCCTAACCGGGCCGATTAACCCCGGCCGGCCCGATCCGAATCGTCGGCCCACATACTATCTGTTGGTCTAGCCCTTCACGCCGCGGCCCGCTAGCCACAGCCCGCCATGCAGCACTGGCCCCATGTGGGTCTGGTTTTGTTCAAAAATACCGGCCAAGTGGTCGGTCTTCATCGCCCAATAGGACCCACAGTGCATGGGTCCTTACATCCCAACAGACCGACCACTTGGTATGTCGTTATTGACGCGCTTGCAGGACCAGAAAAGGGCATGTCCTGGCTTCCTCTACATGGCCAAGACCGGGCCTTTGGCTCCCTTCAACCATGACCAGCTGAGGCCGCCGCCTCATGCCACCTACTCGCTGTCGGCTCCATTGAAGCCCCCCCTGCTGCCTCTAGTTCTCCATCACGCTGCAGCTATGACCGACTTCGCCCGCTGCTCCGCCGTCCCAGCTTCACCAGTCAATCTCTCTGCCACTGGGACCGCATTGCGCCCCTCACCTACAGCTCGGCCTTGCCACTCTCCGCCATGACAACCGGCACCCCTTGGCCACACCTGAGCCCACCGCACATCGACTGCCCGAACACCTCCGTCTCACCCGTCGACCGTCTCACGCTGGCCCTCCTCCACATGATCCCAAGCCTCTGCTGTTTTCCAAGATGCGGCCTCCCCGCTCCGCCACCGGTTTGTTCTCCAGCCGCCGCCCCTCGCCGGAACCGAACCTTCGGCCTGTCCCCCCAACCACTCCGATGATCGAAAAAATTATCTGACACCGGTTTCGGGATCACCGGGTCCATTTCTTCCAAACATCGTCCCTTGCTCATCGATCCATTGTGGTTTGTGCACATCAGAAAATTTGGGACGAAGAACATCAAAGAACGAGGAATTAAACGGGGCTCGGGCATTGGCCATGTTCGTTCGGCCAACACCCCAAATTCTAAAAACTATAAAATTAAAAGATGAAATTGATGAGGAAATTTAATAAATCGACGAGGGCGCGAAATTCAACAAGAATCCTACCTTGTTAGATCTGTTCATCATTGGTGATGCCTTCGTTGCGCTCCACATTCAATCCACCATGGTCTTGGTAAATATCGCTCGGCGATCCAATGAAGAATGCTAAAGAGCCCTGAATAACGGATGAGAGAGAGAGAAAGAGAGGGAGAGAGAGAGGGGGAGAGAGAGTAGAGAGAATGGAGAACCCCCAACTCCAATTTTCTTATTTATAGGAAAACCCGCATAGCGTGGAATCTGAAATCACCGTGCCCTCTCATTTTATATCATGCCTAGGTAAAAAACCACATTTCGACCTCAAAAGAAGTCTCGGATTTCAATTTTGAGGCTTCGTTCGAAAGTAATTTGAAAAGATCATAAGTGATAAAAATCAGTAAGTCATTAATTCAAAATGTTGGTTTAGCCCTTGGGTAACATCTCTCACAGCAGGCCCATGCCCAAGAACTTTACACCCCGCCTAGGGTAAACGGACCTCTCTGGACTCAATGATTCCCTCGGGTTTCCCATCCGAGCAACCATTTAGGTGTTATTCAGGTTTGAGCTATTAAATGAATAATTTGATAATTTAATTATCCATTTAACACACTTCCAACAAGAGAGGGGTCTGAACGTCCAGCACCGACTCATTTTATGTTGAGCCTAGGGTAATACCCACGTTCCGGACCCAACCGTGGTCTCAAATTTATAATCCGATCAATCGTCTAAGTGATATAGAATTTTCTTTTGTTAACCATGGGTGCGTAGTATAAAAACACTTAATATTTTTATATAATTAATTTCTGGAACACCGGACCTCATAATTGTACACCGTCTGAACGCCCTGCTTTGGAATGATATCAAGAAATATTTCTATGTCTCAAAGTACCAAAACCTGGGTTCTTACATTCATTGCAGTTTTCTTACTATCCTGGGTGCATTTTGAGTCCCCTTCCCTAGGTGGGTGGTGCGCATGTGTTGTTGCCTTTCCTACTCATTCCTGGAGTCCTTGGAGTTTCTCCCCTTGAATCACGTATCATAGTTCTTGGTGTGTGGAGAAAAACATCAGTCATTGATAATTTAAGTTGGGTTCTTCCATTGTATCTCTTTACTTTGTATCATGAAGGGAAGGTGTTCTAATGTTTCTATAATAATGGATGTTACCAAACCTTAACAAAGATAATAAACGGATTTAAGGAATGAAGGGGTGTATTGATAATGTTTTTGTACTCCTTTATCTATTCCTATGTGTTGTGAATTGAATGGGCTTATGCCAACTGAAATCATGGTTGTTGGTGGTCCTTTTTTTGGGCAATAATGAATCACTATTTTTCTGGATATTTATGTGATTTAATGGCTATCACATGGAATCTTTTTAATTGCGTAAACTTAGATGATTAAGTAGAATCCCAATTAATTAGAATCCTTGTGTGATCACCAAGGTTAAGTTAATGGAAAGACTAAACTAAATAAATGGTTCCGGTGATATTTACGGTGGATGCTCAGGAGGTTATGTGGATGGGAATAGGATCCTCTATTGTGATGTAGTTTTTGGATTTTGGATTTGAGGCCGTGTGGGGCTGTATGGTGGGGCTTGGTTTGGTTATATTACTTTGAGGGATCTCATAGATCCCTTTTTGTTGTGGCATTACAAGAGAACTGGGTGTGAATTCTTAAATTGTTGTTTGGTTGTTTTCTTATCCTTTTCTTGTGGATATGCCTATTAATTTCCCAGTAGTGATGAATTATTTTAAATAGAATCACTTGAATATGAAAATGAGAATGGGTTCAATGGGGAATTATTTTCTTGGAATGAGTTCTGACATGGTTGTGGGTGTACTGCTTCTTATGAATGAATAGTAACGATGTTGTTTATGGTTGGGCTAGTTTTAGAACCCATAGTTTGGGATGAGTACATGTTTAACTATATGTATAATTTAGTTCTTATGTTTTATATTTAAGACCAACCAAATTTGAGAACTTTATTCCGAACACCCCCATTTCATGGGGAGGGAGTTTTTTCCAACATTCTTATGAGTGGATGGTTATTAGCTGCTTTTCTTCTCCCTTTACTGAGTAGCCCAAGATTATTCAAGAAGGATATAACGGCCTGAGGTCCATTATAAGCCCTAGATTCTTTGGGCAAGTTACGTGATGGTGGTTGGCCCATGTGTGTGTGCGCAGGTGGTTTCCCAAGTTTCTTCAAGATGAGGCCCAGGTGTCTTCAGGCGTGGTGGTAGTTTTTCTGACCCAGGTGTTTGCAGGTGGGATTTGTGGATGTTGCCTAGGGGTTTTCAAGTGGTATGTGTGGTTGGGATATCCCAGGTGTGTGTGGGAGGGGTGTTGTAGTGGGACTATAGTGAGAATGGCGAGAGTGGTCTAACGTTTAGGATGTCTTCAATAACTAGTGGGAAAGTGGTACGGTGTACCAAAACATCAATGTGTTTTTACAATTACCTCACATGACATATGTTATTTGGGGAGTGTTCCCTGGTGAGGTTGGGGTAGATTGTTTCCTTTCTAGGTGATCTAGTTATCTCCTTTTCTCATGAGGAATTAGAATGCCTCCCCACTTGTGCACGAGAGATTTTGGTTTTCCCGACTGAGTGTACCTATATACTCACACTATGCATATAAACTATTTTTAGGTTTCAAGGAGGACATCGAGGATCGTGAAGGACCACAAAATTTCTGACCTTAGGACAATTGTTGATGCTATTTTCCCTTTCTTTGATACTTTCCTTTGGGGTTTTCTTGTAAATTTGAAGCATAACTTTTGGAAATGCATATGGGAATGATTTTCTTTTAGCTTTACTTTTACCTTTAGTTTTCGTGTTTTTGGTATTTACTATTTTATCTCTTGATTATACTAAATAAAAAGGGTAATTCCTTCCATCTTGATTGTGGTTCTGTACCCTTGTTTCTAGTCTCTACTATAGTACATATTGAAGGTGGGTCTCAGTGTAGAAATAGTGGGTTCCCTAGACCCAACTATTATGTGCTTTTGATAACCATATGACGTATAGATCTAACTATGCATGATTTAATCTTACCATTATAGTGAATAATTTTCTGCTTCCACTATTGAAATGGTATTGTCCAAAGATTAATTGTCATATCAAAAGGTTATAGTAGTTCACAGGCTATAATGAGAAACTCTAGATACTATGAAATTAATCTTATATATATGTTCTATGGTCTAGATACATCTTACTAATTAGACATAGTAGATGTCTGACCATCAGGTGATGGGGGCTCATAATCATTGAGACTTCTTCTCATGATGTTCACACTTGGTGATCTCCAGTGGTGAGATCATGAGGACTGACCCGCAAATAGGAACACCACATGTTTCAGGTGTCATTGGATGTTTCTATCTACAATCATGTGTAATGGTATCCTGACATGATATCATTCCCAATGTATGTCATTTGATTGCGTACTTTGATGCAAGATGAAAACCATGGCGATGAAGTCATGGCGAGGTAGTTTGTGTCGGGTGCATCATTGGTGGCATGACATTGGTTGAATAGTCAAAAAAGGATTTGTCGCTTCTAGGTTATGGAAGTAATATATCTTTGGCCATGTTGATATGGATGGTAGTACCTTTATAAGACCATGTCCATGGTAGTCGAGGGTAAATCCTTCCAGTTACATCAATAATCTATAATGAAAGAAAAGGACAATGACATGTGAGATCATCCTTCTTTTTAAGATATTATAGATAAAGATATTATATTACACAGTGCGTGTTCATAGGTTTGTTTTCACTACTATAACAATCCTTATTTCTTCTAGGGCCATGATGGGTTGCTAGATCCCGATCTTGGTCTGTGAATACTATTCACTACTGTTGAAATGAGGGCCTAGAGGGTCACACACAATAGCGTATTCAATAATCTGCCCTATTCAGTTGAATAGGAGTATTGGACATGGAGGGCCCCACCATAGGGGTTCAGGATTTGTCTAAAGTTAAACAATCACCAATGTAATAAATAAATTCACATTATTCGAGTTTAGAATAATGAGTATTGAATGTATTTATTAAATTTATTTATGAGTTTTTAAGTAAATACATGAAAAAATATTAATTGACAAATATTAAATTATTCAAGGTTTAATTAATATTTATGGGAGCGACAAGTCGAGTTAATGACTCAATTATTATCATGTAATATATTTTAATATATTACCAGTAAATGATAATAATATTTATGACTCAGTGTAGTAGTCATAAATGTCTTTGAATGTGCATTAAGTATTCAGGGGCCAGCGAGGCTATTTTGGGTATTTTAATTGAGCACTATAAATAGAAGAGGAGGGGAATTTTCCAAATACTATTCATGGATCTTATCTCTCCTCTCATCTCTCACACATTCTAGAGAGAAGCTCTGGATCCAAGGAGCTCGGATGGAACTCTCTCTTAGGCATCACTGGCGATGCGATGTAGTGGTCGTTGGAGCGTCGAAGGCATCATCGAAAATCGGCCCTAGCACCCAGATTACGACGAAAAATGCTTCAGTGGATTCCTTGAAGTGCGTGTGGAAAATCAGAGGAATTCGGCTTCGGATTCTTCGAGCAGTGATCGCCAACGATGAGCAGAAGTCATGTGTGGCTTTGAATCTGAACCAGGTATTTTACGGGTTATGTTTGTGCTTAAAATCCTCCAAGTGTGGTCCTAAGAAAAGACCAGGCTTCTCTTCTCCGACGTTGACAAGTTTATGTTGACCGTCGGTGGAAAAAATTTAAAAACAAACATGTTTGGGGCTTCCGCTGCATGCCTGGTTCCATCAAGTTGTATTAGAGGGAGCGTGTGTCAATTTTAAGCCAAATAATTAAATTTTCATTAAAATATAAATATGGCATCGTTACGGTTCCAACTCCGTAGAACATGTTTGAATCCTATATCGGATGACCCATCTGTGGTCATTTGAAGTATAAAATCTGAGTTAACCTGATTATTTGATGATCACGGGGTGGACATCCGATTACCGGAATGTTGTTTTTCGGTGATGTTTAATAATTATTATTATTATAATTTAAATATAATAATAATTGTTTGATTATAATAATATTTTATCATTATAATATTCTATTATAATAATATTTTATTATTATAAGTTTTTATGATTTCTAGTCTTAATATAGACTTCATAAATAAAAATAACATTTTAAAAGACTTACATTATAGGACTTATTTGAAAAAATAGGAAATGGGAAATGGGAAAGACTGCAAAGCAGGTCTAACAAAAAAAAAGGACCTGCTTTTGCAGGTCATTGAAAAAATTCTTGGGGTGCAGGTCGTGAAAAAAAAATTGGCGCCTCCACTCTTGGTGCACTGTAGCACCTCACCCATCTGACTTCCCTGCAGGTGCAGTCCGCTCCCACACCGCGCGGGCCGTGCCTACCTCACCTCCCACTCTGCCCGTGAAACCATGTGCACTGCCTCTTCTCTCCCATCGTGGAGGCAAGACGCAGCTAGCTGCTTCAAGAGGCGTACCCCTCCTACCGGTTATTCCTCATCTCTTGCCTGCTGAAGTCCGTCGAGCCCCTCCTGTTCATGCGCGTGAACTAGATAGACCCGGCGCACTAGGCCACCTTGCGTCCACCTCTCCCTCCTTGTATAAGCGGCCCTTGCCTCACCGCCTGCTGTTTCGACGGAGCCACAAGATGTAGCGCTTCAGCTGGCCAGCATTATGACCTCCTGGTTTGGCCACCCCTTGTAGTGCGCTTTTCCCTCCATGGACTAGGCACAATAGGCCGGTACCCCACTGGCAACCACACCCTCCCATTGCACTACGCCGGCAGCCTTCTTTGAGCCCCTGCTAGGCACGGATAGTCCCGCTAGGCTGTCTCCCTTCAATCGGCCAGTCCCTCCGCCCATGGTTCGGCCTCCTCCCTCTAGCCGCCATCGCGGTCTGGGACCCAGTCCAGCGAGGTAATCCCTTGTCGCTTCATAAAGACCAGACCAGTTGTGAAACGGGCATTAACGGGACTGCTTAGCCCGGAACAGGTTTGGGCGGGCCTGACTGGCCCAGAACACCATCACACGGGGTCTGCATGGTAGGGGTTGAGCCTGAGTGGGTTCACCCCAACCCGCACAGGCCCTGCTTAGTTTTCTGGGGGCCTAGAAATTAAATTTAATAAAAAGTTAATTTAAATATTTAATTTAATTATAGTTGATAATTAAATTAATTAAATATTAATTTTTGTTTTAATAACGATTGCGGCATAATTAATTTAATTTTTAGTTTTAAAATTAAATTAATTAAATAGGGCCGAACGACGTATTAATATTTAATTAAAATCAGTGTGAAATTTTAATTCAATAAAATAATACCCTCAGTTTTATTTTTATGCATGTTTAATTTTTATTCTGGACTTATTTAATATACGCGAGTTTAATGTGTATTTGATGGTCATGAGCCGTCGACCTGCAATTCTTTTTCTAGTGTTTATTTATTTATTTATTTATTTATTTATTCATTTAATTATTTCATGTGGTTTGTAATAATTATTTTAAATAAAAATGTGATCTGTGTGTCATCTCGGAGTCATTATATGTATAAGGGCATGCGTGCCCATTCCCAGAGTTGTAATTTTACTCCTCAAGATCCCCTCTCCTGTGTGCGAGTACAATTGTGTAATGATGAGATGACTGGTGATGCATTTCGCGCCAAGTGATGGCAACACACCAGACAAGAGTTGGATGCATTGGATGAGCATACATTGATATTCAAGTTGAAAGACACGTGACTAAAGTTATTTACACTTAGGGTTTCGGTTGGTCTGTTATTCAATCAACGGATCAACCAATAGTACCTGCTCATGATTAAGTGTTCATTTCATTTCTGAAGGGTTTATTATTTTTGTGCATGTGTAGTTTATTGCGTGATCACATAGTATAATAATAAACAAGCATGCTAGATAAAATGAACATGTGACGTGATGAAATTTCTATTTCTTGCACGGTCAGTTCTGAGTGTGATCACATAGTACGTGCTTATAAAATTATAAAATGATTTCTTTCATCACGCTAAAAATAATAAAACCCTCAATGATATATTAAGTCTAAACAGCCTTCTGTCATTCAAATTTGGACAAAATTAGCTGTTTGAGGTGCTGGTATATGCCTTAGCTGAGGGTGCCTCTTACTACTGGGGAGTCCTTATATGAATGATGGGTTGAGTTAACTAAATTTCTAGTATGAATTAGCCCTAGCTAACTTGCTATAATTTTAAAGGAAAGCGTTGAGTAAATCAGATTTTGATTTTATGAAGCTGGAACTTCACTCAACAGATCAAGGAACCGCATGTTAAAGTGGTCTTCCAGCCAAAATTCTACCTAGAACCCTCCAAGTAGTGGCATAGCCTTAGCTTGTAGACTACAAGGGGTGGTTCTAGGATCCTTTCCACTAGAATACTCAAGTGACAGAGTATTCCGATTCTAGTACAGAGGGTTCCTAGAATCCGATAAAATAGTGGGAGACATAAAATGATTTATGTAATTAATCAAAATTTCTAAACCGGTAATCCAAGTAAAAGGCACTCATCTCCTAAAATTTATTATTGTAAAAAAATGTCAAGTTATACCACAAGATTAAAACATCAATATTATAACGGACAAAGTAAATGTCTATAGTGACACGAGTATCCATGAATAGTACAGGCGTGTGCGCATAGTAATATGATATAGGAAACTCAAGGTGTCAGTGTCCCCAACACTGTAAAACTACCTCAAGAATCAAGTGTGAAAATTGATTATAGGAGACTAATATACAAAGATTATAATAGTTATATCATTATGCTTTCATCAATGTATGGTGTTAGTTGCATTCGCTACACAAGGACATAGATGATATAATATAATTTCTCATCTCCGAGATGTTTGCATGGAGAAAGTGAAGCAATGATATGAATAAGGCAAAGTTTACACCGACATGTGTAAATTTAATGATTGATCATGATATTTATATATCATTTTCACCACATTACTCAAGTCTAATTTTAGGTTACAAAACGAACAAGTATTTAGTAAACGCTTCATTATCAATCTAGGTATGGTTCGTCAAGTGAATAAGAATAAACGAAAATTAATATTTAATTCTTATAACGAATAAATTGAAAGACAATGTGAAAATGTCAAAGGAATTTAATTCCAATGACACATTTGCGACGTCCTTCAATTAATGAGGTATTAATAGAGGTTATTTGCATTTCATATTATAAAATAATGCTACAGAAGTTTAAAAGCAATAAACTGATTTAAAGAAGCAATTTTATGCTTCTACATCAGGTATATTCATCAATGTGATGTTTCTTTTTAGTACTTGGGTATTAAATACAATTTTTCGGTACCGTCTGTGTTTTATAATACGATAAACAAGTTAGTATATAAGCCGTACTAGAAGTCAGGTGTATTCTCCAAATAGGATGTGAAAGGGTGATACATAGGCCAGTGGGGAGGAGTACATGGCTTCTTAGTTAACAAGTGAATGATTTGTGTTGAAATATTGTTGAGTATAACCATAAACATTAATCTCATGTGTCCTTGGACGCAAGGAGGCATTCTTTCAGTTTCAAGAATGGATGTTGTTTTGGGTAAACTCAATCACTGGTTCATGAATACATTAATCATAGTAAATTTGTGGTGAATATAAATGTAAGACTCATAACCAGTTTTGAAAGGATAATTCTTTTTCATGTAATACTAAAATGGGCATCATGAATATACTGAGTATGATATTTAGGCTCGGCAGAACTAAATACTTTTGGTATTATTGATGTATTTAGTTTGCACAAAGGAGCCTTTAGAAATAATGGTACGTCACAATGCTTTTGGAAATAGTTCAACACGAAAGTGTGAACTATTACAAGTATAGGTTATAGGTATATATACGTCATAAGATTCTTTTAATTAATTAAGGAATTTCAAAGTGATGTATTTTCATGGTCAGGAGATATGAGTTGCTTCGGGTTGGGATACCGAAGAATATCTCATCCAAGCATTCATCAATCATGATAATGTATCATGGAGAAATTCCTAAACACACATTACCTTATCGACGTCACGACATTGATGTTAATTGGGAGGATTGATGATGAAGTCTTACATATCAACATTGATAAAAAAATTTAGTGTGGAGTAATTCCTAAACGCACATTTTATACATCAAAGTATTGATGTAAGTAATATCAATGTTGGAACTAGCAGAAACATCCATTATATTTCATGAAATGCTATGCAAAAAACAACAATATCCCACAACCATATGCCAACTATAATGAAAAATTAATATCATACGAGTCATAGTATGATGTAAACCCATTATGTCATAAGAACATGTGTTTGGATGCAAAGAGTTTGTTAGGACATAATCAAACTTGTGTCAAGACAAACACTTTGTGTATTTAGTGTAATAATCCTAACAGTTGATTAGGATGTTACATAAATCCCTATGATATAAGATTAGGAAGTAAAGTAATAGACTACACTTCTATATAAGGTTGCACATCTCTATTAGAGATAGTGGGAGCTGTATTGACTTGTGTTTAGTCAATGCCCAAAATGCACAAAATAGTTGGCATAGGAAATAGTTCCACAAGCGCATGTGAACAAACTAAGTTTCAGAGACACATACTGTGTAGGAAGGATAAAACCATGGTGATGGGTTTTATATTCACCGCGGATGGTGATCTATTATTCAAAGTGAATTATATTTCCTACATGTAAGAAGTATATGGAAATTAGCTAAAATTGATAGGATCAACTAAAATTCAATTAATGGATTACATGGATCTACATGAAAAAAAGGGCTATTATTTTGAATACTGCGGTGGGTATTCAAGTGATTTGATACGTAGATGGTACGAGATTAGTACAAATAAGGCTCAATTGGTCTCACCAAGTTGTTATGCCTAAATCCGTTAGAATTTTACTTATCATAGATAATATCCATGATCAATTTATTTAGTATTGGATGTCATGACCCCTAATTATGGATGGTGTCTATACGACGCAACCAGAAAGGGATGGTCACATCACAAAATTCTAATACAGGTTGCAAGTTAATGCAATCTGGTTTAGGATTAAAGTAAGAAACATGATCATATTATATACATTTAAAAAAATGTTTTCCATGTGTCTACCAAAGGTTAGTATGAGTGATAAGGTTTTCCAACAAGAAATATGTTCGGAAACATATGGAAAACAGACATTGGTCTTAGAAGTAGTTAAGACCAAAATGAAATTTACTCTCCAATGATTGACTTAAAGTAGCAACCTAAGTTCTAGGGAAAAGAATCTACTATGGAATATGTATAGAGTTCTTAGTCCTAGTCAATAGTACATATAGTGACATTGTGTTGAAAAATACATGTTGGAACAATTCAAGAGATGAGTTGTTGCCTATGTCACAAGGCATAATCTCTCAATGTTGACCTGTCCGTGACATGGGAAGAGATAAATGTAGTTAGTTGAAATCCATACATCGGAGCAATGGATCAATCACGTTCTGCATGATATGTACAAGAACCAATATTTCCAAGGTATATTTTACAATAAGAAAATATCATTCATATCCAAGAGAAATGCAATGGATGTAGTCAGAACAATCTAATTGTACTTCGGCAAGTAAAAACGATATGTACCTGGTAAGTGGAGAAGAAAGGATACTAGTTTTCTGGGATACAAACTAGTCTTCTATTGATCAATGTGATCTAGTATTGCATTTAGGCTAAAGGAGATGAGCGAGTCAATCTCATATCAACCTGTGGTGGGAATATCTATAAGACCGAGTACATTACATCTTCTAAGATATCTAAGAAGCAGTTAAATGAAGTGATTTGTTCCAGTTCTTGGAATATCACCTGGTGAGAAAAGGATTATCATAATGTAGATTATGATATTCTTACTAGCCAAGATGTCATGTTATGACAGAGGACACAAAAGGTATATACTCAGGATACCATCTCTAGAGAAGTTTTAATCAAAGAGGTGAGGTCGCTATAGGGGAATGACCACGTGGAGGATCCGTGGTGGACCCAATATCTAAGGCCTTTACTCAGTAGAAACATGATGCATATCATGTGAGTAGCAAACAAGTTTGGTTAGCAAGTCTACTCTAGTGCAAGTGGGAGAGTTGAAATAGTAGGGTTCCCTAGACCCAACTATTATGTGATTTTGATTACCATATCGTGTATAGAATTAACTATGCATGATTTCATCTTACCATTATAGTGTAGACATTTCTGTGTCCACTATTGAAATGGAAATGTCCAAAGATTAATTGTCATATCAAAAGGTTATAGCAGTTCCCAGGCTATAATTTGAACCTCTAGATACTATGACATTAATCTTAAATATATGTTCTATTGCATAGATACATCTTAAAAATTGGACATAGTAGATGTCTGAACATCAGGTTTTAGGGGCTCACAAATATTGAGACTTCTTCTCATGAATTTTACACTTGGTGATCTCTAGTAGTGAGACCATGAGGACTGACCCGCGAATAGGAACACCACATGTTTCGGGTGTCATTGAATGTTCCTATCTACGATCATGTGTAATGGTCTCCTAACATGAGATCATTACCAATGTATGTCATTTAATTGCGTACTTTGATGCAAGACGAAAACCATGGTGATGAAGTCGTGGAGAGGTAGTTTGTGTCAGGTGCGTCATTGGTGGCATGACATTGGTTGAATGGTCAAGAAATGATTTGTCGCTTCTGGGTTACGAAAGTAATATATATTCGGCCATGTTGATATGGATGGAAGTACCTTTATAAGACCATGTCCATGGAAGTAGAGGGTAAATCCATCTAGTTACATCAACAAACTATAAAGCAAAAATAGGATGATGACACGTGAGTGCGTCCTACTTTTTGAGATATTACACACATAGAGATTATATTACACAGTGCATGTTCGTAGGTCGGTTGTCACTGCTGTGACAATCCTTATTTATTCAGGGGCCATGATGGGTTGCTAGATCCCGCTCTTGGTCTATGAATATTATTAAATACTATTGAAATAAGGGCCTAGAGGGTCACAAACAATAGCGTATTCAAGAATCTACCATATTCAGTTAAATAGGAGTTTTGTATATGGCGGGCCCCACCATAGGGGTTTGGGATTTTTCCAAAGTTAAACGATCACCAATGCAATAAATAAATTCATATTATTCAAGTTTATAATAACGATCATTGAATTTATTTATTAAATGTATTTATGAATTTTTAAGTAAATACATGAAAAAATATTAATTGACGAATTTTAAATTATTCAAGGTTCAATTAATATTTATGGGAGAGACGAGTCGAGTTAATAACTAAATTATTATCATGTAATATATTTTAATATATTACCAGTAAATGATAACAATTTTTATGACTCTGTGTAGTAGTCAAAAATATCGTTGATAGTGCATTAAGTATTTGGGGGTCGACGAGGTAATACCGGGTATTTTAATTGTGCACTATAAATAGAAGAGGAGGGGAATTTTCGAAATACAATTCATGGATATTAGCTCTCCTCTCATATCTCCCACATTCTAGAGAGATATGCTCTTGATCCAAGGATCTCAGATGGAGCTCTCTCTCGGGCATCGCTGGCGATGCGATGCGGTGGTCGTTGGAGTGTAGAAGGCATCGTCGCAAATCCGCGCTAGCACCCAGATTACGAAGAACGGTGCTCCAGTGGATTCCTTGAAGTGTGTGTCGAAGATCTAGAGGAATTAGGCTTTAGATTCTTCGAGCAGTGATCGCCAACGACGAGCAGACGTCGTGTGCAGCTTCGGATCTGAACCAGGTATTTTACGGTTTATGTTTGAGCTTAAAATCCTCCACGTGTGGTCCTCAGCGAAGACCGGGATGCTCTTCTTCGACGTCAACAAGTTTACCTCGACCGGCGGTGGAAAAAATTGAAAAACTCAGCTGTTTGGGGATTCCTTTGTACGCCAGGTTGCAACACTCAGGGGGCATTGTCTCTTCTTCAACTTGACTAATGAAGGGTCTAGAAATCTATTGTCTCTGCCTTCATCTTGGTGAAGGGAGGTCATGACAAAATTAAATATTTTTTTTACATTATAATATAAAAATTTACTCTTGGTAAAACTTTGTGATATTTTTTGAAAATATTCACTTCTAATTAAATAGTAAAAAACACCTATTTTTCTAAAAATGTCATTTATTTTAGATAAATTAATAAATATGAAATAAACAATATTTTTTTAATATTATTTCATATAAAATAAATTTTACTGAATTATATTTAATTCATTTAATTTCATTTGAATCAACCTCATATTATATTTAATATAAGTTTGTTTTTGTGTTTAAAAAACAAAATTCTTCTAAAACCTATTTTAAGTACAGAATATTAATAATTTTAAATAAATAAAAATACCATAATTTTAATTTTTTTAATTAAAATTTATAGTCAATATATCATAAAAAATATAAAATTTTATCGATTCAATAGTGATTATAAGTCACAATGTAAATATAAAATCTGTTCTTTCTAGAAAACTACACTTCTTGAAAACCGGATGTTTTTTTCATGTCTGCTGGTTTATTTTGAAATTATGTTCTTCTAATTATGTGAATTGAAAATGGTATAATTGATTCCATAATTTAAATCATAATAATTCATATTATCTAATAATTTAAACTTATTTTTTCCCACAATGAATAATAAAAACAATAAAATTTAAGTACTGATGTTAAGGTGAAAATGGGTTTATAGGTGAGTCAAACTAAAAATGATAGGGTTAAAATAACCATAAACCTCAACTAAATATATTAAATGACTTATTTAGAAATTATTATGTACGATTATCTAAAATATTCTATTTTTAACACTTTTTTCTTATAAAAAATTCAGGAACGCCTTTTTCATTTCTATAATTACAAGTGTTCTAGTCGCCTCACATATAAAAGGTCACCACTATCCCCTCTTATTCAAATCATAATAGAAAATTATCATGGGTAGTACCTAACGAAATTGATTAATTACTTCCCTTTATAAATATGATATCAATTATTTTGATTATAATTACATCCTAAGAATCCATTTTGTGCTTACCTAAGGAGGTTGTCTGAAGTAGAGGCATCATGCTTAACTGAGTGTCTTTATATTATATATTATCCCATATCCTTCAAATATTATTATATTATAATTATATAGTATCAAAAGTATAAAACATATATATACATATAATTATATTTATGAAATAACCTAAATCCATCTTATCTTCTATATAATGGGATATGAAATCACTATTTTTACGGCAGACTACCGCCTCACGAACATATGTCAATTGTTTTCCATAATTTCATCTAAATGATTGATATAATGATGATTTAAAAGTATATATAAGATATTTCAAACATATTTATAAATATTGAAATATTATTTCACATATACCATTTTTACTTTCCATTCTATATGGGATATAATTACGCCGCTTGTGTGTACAATGGACTACCGCCTCATTATGTGATGTAATTTATTTTTAACCAAGGAAATACATGGAATGTAATAAGTAATGTTTTAAGGAATATATGTGATATTAATGAAGTAATTATTATATTCATATAAAAATTATCATTCTAATATGATAATATATCATTTTATTTAAAAAATGAAGAATGATAGCGTTGTTCAAGCACACATGTGGACCACCGCCTCCATGAAGTGATGTCGTTATTTAATCATAACCAATGAAAATATATTGAATATATTAATATATTTAAATAAATAATATATAATTTGTTATATTTTTTTCATTTTTAAAGATAAAATATTATATAAATTCTTCCCATAATTACATTTGAAAATGGATACTTTACCCATGTGTATGTAGTGCCCACCATCTATATGATTATAATGTAATTAATTTTTCATAACCATATTTAAATATTGTATTTAAAATTATAATTTATGTATGAAATATAATTAATATTTCATGGTTATTATTCTAGGTATGTTCAAATAGTGAACTCTTTGACCATGGTCAACACACCAATAACATTTTAAAATAATGAACAAAATATCCTCAAGACACCCGACCTGGACATACCTGAATAAATACTTTAATATTTTATTAAAAAGAAATAAAAAATTATTTATGATTAAAGTATTAATACTGGAATGGATTTTTTTGAAATAGAATAATTTATATATGCTTATTATATAGTATTTTTTGGACATGCATGAAAAATGTGGACTCAAGTTAACAGATATCTCACCAAATATTTTTATTTTGTGGTGTATATACTTAACAAGAATGTATTATATGATTATTTTCAGGAATATTTTTTGGATTTAATAATATATAATATTTTCTCACATTTCATGTTGTTTTTATGAAGATATTAAAAAATTTATAAGGGGCTTCATCTCAATTTCTGGTGATTGAGGCATATTATAATGTCACACACCTATCATATTTTATGAGGTGTATCTAATTCCCATTATAACACGTTTTATCATGAAATTATTATTTTAATGATATTTAAAGTATCATTTTAAGTTATAATTTCATTTAGATTACAATTAGAAAGATTACTAATGTGGAAAAGGATTTATGTTAAAATATCTTTTCTATAAGGATTGTTTACATTAATGGCTCTTTATGAGAAAATAATGTGATATTATTTTCTTGAAACATATCTCTTTTATTCTTCTTTTGGGTATGAATGTGTTTTAAATGTCTAATTTCAATTTCCAATCTTATTGTTCAAATAAAAATCAAGATTTTATTTTTTAAGTGATATTAATATGGTATTTTCTTATAGAGAAGGTATATTTCTCTTCCAAATACACATTTTATAAAATGATTTATAAACATTTATTTCTAAAAATAACTGATTTCATAATGTAATTTTATATTATCTTTTACCGAATTTTAAAATGTTTTGAATGTAAATTTCTTATCCTTTTGTATATGATTCACTTTTGAATCCCAATTAAAAAATTATTTGAACGGAATATTTATTACTAATGTTAATATCATGAATTTATTTACCCTCATCATACACATTATTATACATTATATTATTCCATGTTTTTCTTCAAAGAAAACTATTTTCAAAATATTTTGCGAATTTATATTTTTTACAAGAAATATTAAAAGTAAAATATTTATTTTCCTCTAAATAGTTTTATCGAATTTTTAATGGTTTTTCTGATCACCAGCATGAACAAATTCTTCTATTAAATATGATCAAATATCGATATTTTTAATGATACCCTCTTCATTATTTCTCTATAAAGATTATTATTATTTTTAATGTCATTTTTATGGAACATACTTTTTTATATGGGTTAATCATGTTTGGAAATCATTGTTATGGAACGAATTTCTTCTAGACATGGTAATCACGGTTTAAATAGATTCTTATATAACTTCATTATTTTCTTGAGGTAAATAATTATGAATTTAGGTGATTATTTAACCCATTTTTTCGTGGGATAATTAATTTCTAAAAAATAAGTCTTTTTATATGAATTTATTATGAAATTAAAGGTTATGTATAATATTAATTTCAGGTTTTAAGGTATTATATATGATGGGTATCCCTAGATATCAAAGGGTGTGCCTATTATTTCTTATGTGATAGATGTACGAAGATAACACACCAATGCATTGGGTAATTATTGTATTATTTGGATAATTATATTTCAATTTAGTCGGAGAGTTATTATAATTGTAAGTGTTCTGTAAGGGTTTCATGGCAGTGATATCCCAAAATTCCATCACATTTTCATTATGATTTATATGTGGTTTAAATATTCTCTTTAGTCAAGATTAATATAACATATATAATTACTAATAGTTTTTATTAATCTTTACATTGTTAAATCCTTATGCCATGTTTTCATGTTTGATGATGTAGGTATTGATTGGTATGTGTACTATTATATTATTCTCATACACATTGACTATATCAAAATTCCTTTATAGTCACCCTATTATCACTGATGAAATTCAATAGTAAATGCTTATGTTTACCCTTATAATGAATTTCAACACAACCTTTCTATGTTTTAATTTTACCTAGGTTATCATGATATTTTTTAAATGAATAATTTCTGGAAGGGTTTCATTGGATTGATTATAATTAGCCAATGTAGAAAAAATAAAATATGGGTAATGTGGAAGAAATTATAATTTAAATACATAGGTATTCATTAAGTAGTATTTTTTCCATTTTATTTAGAATTATAAACCAAAATGTTCCTTGAGAATGTAAGTCATTCAATATTTTCCTTTTTATATTCAATGTAATTTATGGTGAAAATTAATTCACCAACATCAGTATCAAATATAAAAATATTACATTTAGGATTTTTTGAATACATACAATAGTGAGGGTTTAGGGATGTTATATTTGGTATTAATTGAATAGTTTGGATAAATTTAGAGATTCATATGTTTTCATATCAAATTGAATCTTTAAGGCTCATATAGGTAAGGGATTATAAAGTGTGAGGTGTGGTATGTGATCATGAAGATTTGGTGATTTTTCACTATAATGGATTTTATAGGGTTGCTGACTCCCTCAGAGCAGAAGAAAATACAATGTACTAGGGTCTTTTCTTATTTCACTAAAAGCACAAATATTTGGTAGTTATCATGATAAACTATATGAAGATATGGATTTCACTCACAAGTCTTTCTTCTACACCATGGAAAATAATCTACATAATCTAATAATGGAGGACCCTCATCACCAATGGGGTTGAGCTACATCAAACATGGTGTGAAGGAAACATGGTGGCAGATTTCCAATCTTCTGATGCATCCCTGAAGTGCCCTTTTTTAGAGTTCTCATTCACTATATCTCATCCCCCATTATGTGTTGGTATTATCATATGTGATACTCTTGGCCTGCACTTTTACAGGCCTCCTTGATTGTGATCCTATTTTTTCTCCCTCTTATTGTTATAAAACTTCTCTATTGATAGTGATGAGATATTAAACTGATTAATGGAACATTCAAAGACGTTTTTTATGAACTATATGTAAATCATTAGTGTAATGTTAATTATTACTTTACATTTTATAGATATATGTATTAAGGTATTTATTACCATTTGGGTTTATATGATGTGGGATATTAAGGTAATTTTGTGAACACATGTTTTATCATAGTGATGACCATGGGATTTAAATTTGATATGGTGAATAAGAGATTAATTTTTTTAGAATAAGATCGATATATTTTTTTTTGTAAAATGTAGGTAATGTGATAAACATTGAGGTTAGATCACTCTTAAATATTTATGTTATTGAGGTTATTTCATATAATGGGTTATTTATTTATTGGATGATTTAGTTTCTACATTAGGTATTATTGATTAATTTTGGATACTAATGATTCATTTTATGGTTTATTGATTTTGGTAATTATGTTACCTTGCACTAAGCATTTTGGTTTTGATTAGTCTCTAATGAAAAAAGGATTATCATGTCATACCTTCTATGGTTAAGTGGTCCTTAAAATATTATTTTAGCACATCAATGAAAAAATTATCTTTAATAATCATCATAAGGATAAAAATATGAGTTTTTTTTGAAATTGGACAAATGGTGAAATTTTACATTTCAAGTAAGTATATTTCACTATTTTTTCAAAATTGTGGGAATAATAATTCCTCAACTCTAGAAACAAATATCTTGAAATATTTTTTTTCTAGTTACATAATTTCTTATGAACCAATGGCCTTTTTACTCATTTAGGATATATAGATTTTTGTTTCTTAACATTCTATTGATCATTCACTTTCATGTGATCAAGGATCTCTATCACTCTCCAAAATTATTTATGTTTTTCTTCCATGTCAATATATTTACATGCCACCAAAGTTATCTTATGTTGAAACTTAGTTATGTGAGGACCTTCATATTTTTAACACACCAACCCTATTAACCCATTGTCGGTGAATTATTTTATTACACTGGCATGATTACAAAGAATAAAGTCTTGAAGGACCGACCAATTTAACAGTCTTGAAAATAAATATTACAAAAATGACACCAATAATAAATTAGTAAAGATAAATTAAAAAATGATACACAATAAAATTAAATAAATCACATCACTGAAAGCTTATTTAAATATTTCTTATTCATTACCAAGAGAAGTTAAACAAAATAATGGTGGCCTCAAAAGCTCGGTATGGGTAACTAAAGCGAAAGCAATAATGAATAAATCCAAATATATTAACATGGAAAGGTAAATAAATGATAACACATTATATTAATATAACTTTATAGGAAATATAAATATTTCCAGGTATGTAAACCGAAAACACCTTCAATTAAATCAATGAATTGAAAATGAGATGCACCCATAGATCTATCGATGCAAAATATCATGAATAAATAATAACTAAAGTCTCTATAAAGGAAATTTTTAATTTCAAGATGTTATATTTCCAAGTCACATGATACCTTTACCATCAAAATTTAGTTCAAAATATTTGGCCAACTAATTTTTCTTATGAGTTCACTAATGCGTCAACGGGCTTGTATTAATAAGTATTTAACCCGAAGGGATTGCAATAAATAGTCCCCAAACATTGCTTTGGTTGTCCAAATAAATTCTAATATATTGAATAAAAACATTCCTTATCAAATATACATATTGAAAAAGAACATGTATTTTTAATAATACCTCAAAGTAGTATATATAAGAACAAGGGTTGTTGACATTAAAACATTCTTCAGGAAAAATAAATTTTAAACATTCCAAAGTGTCCCATACTACATGAAAGATTTAAATAATAATTCATCAAGAATAAAGTGAAAATCATAATATAATTATAATAAATATATTCATGACATTTCATGTCAAATGGAAGTATATATACACAAAAAAATGATTTTGTGCATAAAAAAAATAACCCCCATTGGAATTCAAATTGATGTTAAATCCCACACATTGTC
This sequence comes from Viscum album, assembly GCA_963277665.1. Lineage (NCBI taxonomy): Eukaryota > Viridiplantae > Streptophyta > Magnoliopsida > Santalales > Viscaceae > Viscum > Viscum album. The sequence continues at coordinate 641,064,631 of OY728119.1, forward strand.
ATTCCATTTTGTTGTGTGGTCTTTATATTCATATATGGTGGTTTAATAAATGTTAATAACTATTATAATAACCATAATCTAGTTTATAATACCATATATTAACTTCTTATAATATCTCATTACCTAATTGATAGTAATCTACATTAACTTTAATATTTCGGGTGTTAATTGCCTAGTTTTCTAATGTATGTTTTCACTTGTTACTTATTATTACTATTATTAGATCACAATTTCATCATCTCTAGAATGTAAAAAACCGGTTAATTATATTATATTTTCAATAAATATGTATTTATAATTTTCTATAATATTTTGAGACAAGAAATGAAGTGCACTATTCATGTAGATGGTTAGTCGTACGTATGAAAAAGCATAATTTCTTTACATTGACATATTAAAAAATGAAAAATCAAATATAAATATAATTATTATAATTATATTTTCATATATATTATATATATGTTACATAGATTTATTAAAATAATCCTTAATACATTTCACATATGTATTAAATGAGTCATAACACTTTGAGAGGGTGATAGTCCAAACATCGTTAAATAAAAATTTTATATTTACGCAAGATAGATGCATAATGGGATGTTTTAGATAAACATTTCTAAATAATAAAGAAATTATAAATATAATATATATCATATATAAATATATTTTGTTTCATAATTATAACCATGATAGGTGGTAATGGAAAAATGAACAATCATCATTTTGTGAGGCAGTAGTTCACCTCACACAGAAACAGTATGTTAGTTACCCATTAGATGGAGGTTTATTTAATCTTAGGTCTAAATAATAATATAAAAATTCCTATAATATTTATGTTACTATTTTTTATTTATTCATATAATTATAATAATATAGAAAGTGTATAGTGGTAATGAAACTAAAAATCTTGAGAGAAGACGTTACCTCTTAATCTGGTAAATTCTTTTGGTTTATACCAAAATCCTTCCTTGGAAGCATTTCTTCCAAAAGGGATGATTAAAGGTAGAAAGGAGAGATGTTGGGAAGATATTTGGGAAGATATTGGCCTAATCTAAGAGGTTTTATATGTGTGAATAATTGGGAGAGATGGTGACCTTTTATAGGGAAAGAAATGGACTCACTTGGATTTTCTGGAAAAAAGATAGGTGTACACATGTTATTGTCTAGGAAAGTCATAAAAAATAATGGAAGACTTATGAGCGATATGTGTTCATCCAATGGGTTTTGGAAAATTCTATAGGTCATTTGGGCCGTTAGGATAATGGTTTAGTTCATTATTAAGCTTAAGTTTTCCTTAATAATTGTAATTAATTGTAATTAATTTAACTAATAGCTCTAGAGGTGAAAATTGGTATAATTATAAATTAAAAATTATTAATATTTCAAATATTGAATCCATTTTTACAATTTAAAATTTAATAATTGGAATAAATTAATGAAAAATTCCTCCCGCGGGCAGGATGATAGTGAAGGTTTTAAAAGTAAAAACATCCAAAAGATTGTTGTAGTTTCATAGATAATTTCAAATTGAAATTGGTTATAATGACCTAAATTGCACTAATGGATACAAATATTATCTAAGTAAACATAAAAAAAATATTAAACATAATTTAACCTTACAAATAAATTATATGAAAAAGATGTTTTTAACTCAAATTCATTATTTTTAACTATTCATGAAAAATTAATATGTTTTTGAAAAATATGAAAAATTAACCATAAAATAATTTTTCTTTTTATATTTCAAATATGATGTTTATTTTAATATAATAATTAAACTAATATTTTTATAATTAGTATTTAAAATTAGTTCGGCATTGAAAATGGTAAAATTGCTCTTATAAGAAATTGATTTTTATGTTTAAGGTATGGTTTGTTCTTATCATATGCATATCAGGCATAATGGATGAATATAAAAAATATTTTATTTAATATATAAAACATATATTTTATAAAAATATTTCATTAATTATAATTAAATATGTTTATTAAGATAAAACTCATTTGGAAGCATAAAAATAATAATATTTCATTTTATATCTAATTGGATATTATTTTCATTTCTCATTAATTAGTAACCCATGAATTAATATTATATTTATACAAGGCATAAATTTTCATAAGATAGTTTATACTATTCATAATGTAAATTTTATATTTTATTATATTACATACTAATATTTTTATAATATATTGTTGTTCGGTAAAACTCTGTCTTGCGTGTAACGCAAGCCATCCAAGAAGGCCTCTCTTGAGTGTAATGTATGCTAAATCATGGATGGGTGAATTGAAAATTATAAAATATTTAAAATAGTAAATATATTTTAATTTATTAAAATATTATATCCCCTTAGATGCTTGGTGATTCATGTCATGCACGCATGGTGTCACGTGTCATGCACCGTATTGAATATAAGGTTATTACTTTATAATTTAATGGTGTTACATTTTCCCAACCTTAATTAAATTGTGTCCTCACAATTTAAACTTTATCATAGTGATATAGGGTTATAAAATAAACTACTTTTTTAAGGCACACATCATAAAATGGGTTAATATCAAATATTATTAATATGAGAGAAAGGAAAGTACAACTATCAAAAAACTATGTACCCTAGTAGGATAACATATGTGTGAAATAGAAGGATTGATATGGAAGAAAATATCCAAAAATAAAGTTAGGATAGAGAGTTATAGAGAATATATTCATATAAATGTTGTAAACAAGAAAATTATAAACCATAGGAGTGAAGAAATGTCCTTGGTATCATCAAAAATGATGATAATATTAAAAAATGATTGTTTAAAACCCCTTTTTTCTATAGTTTAGGAATTATTTCACACAATAAGAATATAAGTAAATATATATTTCAATAAACATAATAATTTAATTTTATTATGCCTTGGGACAATTTTTACATTACCTCGATGAAATTGTTGCATTATATGGTTAAGTAATACATTAACCTCTAAAATCACATATAATGATCATCTTAAACCATTTTATAAATGATTAATTTTTCTAACAGATTATGATCCAATAACATTGGAAGAAGATTCAATGAATTTCCAAAATGAACATGTCATTGTTCTTTAGTCAACGTTGAGTAGCTCTAAATTTTCATATTCCAAACATGCGAATAACCTTGTCATGTATCCTTTAGAAATAGGGAAGTAACTTGAATTACCATGCATTATTCCTTATTGATAATACATAACAAATGTTATTGAATATGTACCATAATTCCAAAATTTTTGTGAACTCCGTCAATGATATCATAAACCACTTTTCGACAAGCCATTAATCGGTTCTACAGTAGTCAACACTTATCCAAATCAATTATTTCTTCATCATTATCTCAACATAAAGAACATAGTAAGGGTTTACTTTCCCTCAATTATGTGTTTTATGAAAAGTTTAACTTTATACTGAAGGACCATTCTTGGAACCATTTATCATATGATCTAAAATATTTTATAAAAAAGCGATGTAGTATAATCCTTATATATTTCATAAATTATACATGAGAACATCATAAACAAAATAAGTTTACAATATATATATATTAAATCAAGATAAAGAAGTAAATTAATCTTTCAACTTAGGTTGTGTAAATAACATCTTATTCACCTTAATCCATTTTCTTCTTCGAAGTTATATTCAATTTATTTTGGGGGAATAATTTTCTATGGTTCACTATCTCATTGCAGTTGTATCATTGACTAGGAATTTTTTCATTCTTCCCATTGTATTTTTTGTCATGGTGATCCTTTTCCACACAATTATAAAAAACTCCCAATACATTAAATTTAATTCCCCAAGCCCATTTACCTAGATTCAGTGCATTATTACATAATATTGGCATGATACAAGTAATCATGCCCCGAAAGACTGGTCTGTTTAGTAGCCTTGGAAGTACTAGATATATTAATAAGTTTAATATTACATCATGAAATAAAAACATCAACAACATTTTGTCCCATTTTTAACACAATTATCTCCTTATCATATCCATGCAAGTCAACAATAAAATACTTCTTCACATACTAGGAAAAATAAATCATATAATGGGATGAGATCTGATGCTCCGTAAGGATAACAATATAGCGGAAACTTTCATAAAAAAGTAGAAACCGTGAAGTCAATGTAGAAGACTAAAACAAAATCCTTTTACACATAAAAATAAGAATAATATAACATTGATAAAATGAAATAACTCTTCTTAATTATTCCTATTGATGTTCTACTAGTCTAATAGTCACTTTCAATATCAATATCCACATTTATAATGATGGAATGTATAATTCTAGACTTTATAGCCACATACTCAAGGCCTTATGCCAATACTAAAAATAGGATTTTGTCCAGGCCTTATGCCAAGACACTATTTTTTCTCTTGAGACCTACCGATGCATCAAGGGGCTATAGGGGGATCCCCATTTCACTTACTAAGTCCAATACATTCCTCATATGAAAAGGTTTAAACATAAAATAAACATTCATATTTAAACTATCATACAAAATGTCAATACATTATCCATAAACCATGAATTGTGTAAAAATAACACATCCATTGTCAAAAATATCACAAAAAGTTTACTACAATATGGAATATTTGTATCATAATAAATCAACTTCAAACGAGTTTAAAATCCATCTAAGGATATTGATGTAGATGAAATCAAAACTTTTTGAGAGAAATATCTCTTTCAATTTTCAAATAATTTAGAAGTCATTAAATTATAAATGAAAAAATTTATTTTGAAAATATTATTAAAATCTTGTAAGGGAATCTTTTAAGGTGTTAAAATGGCAGAAAATAGCCTCACCCGCCGTATAAGTTAAAAATCATTCTTTCCTTAATTTGGTCGAAAAGTTTGTAAAGGACCTTGTTTGGAAAATGATGAAAATATTCCTTTATAAATTTTTTATAAAATGTAAAAAAAATGGATTAAATTACTTTAACCTATGGTTTAGGAAATAGTAAAAAAATTTGACATATATTTTTATGAAACACTGATATGGATGATAAAGAGGTCCCAATAGATACTTACATAAAAACAAGCTCAGAAAATAAAGAGATTGTGAAATTTACCCTTACCATGTACTTTTCTTTAGTCGATGTTATGTTAACCTCCTATATAATAGTTAAATTTTTTATTAGATTATACAAGAAACATATACATAAATATGATATCATATATAATCTTATAATATTTCATTGTTAATAATATTTTATTTGTATCGTCATTTTGGGTGTTAACTGATTCGTTTTCCTTTATATGCTTGGTTACGTAAGATATGTTTGATATGGATATGATGTATGTGATCTATATAAAGAATTATATTATGTTTATAAATATTATTTTTAATCATAAAATGAAAATTATTCATCAATTATTATGATGGGGAATGAATCTTATCTCGTTCATGGAGACGTTAATCAATACGTACACACAAGAGACAATATCATTATATTGATGGTGAAATAGTATGTAATTGGATGTTATATCATATATAAATAATAATTAACATGTAATATTTATTATTAACATCAGTTAACTTCATTATCATCTCCATCCAAAATAATCATGTGTTTGAATAACAAACTACACCATGACTTGGAGACGGTAAGAAGTACGTATGCACGTATGGTGACTTTTTCATTTATAGGATGGATGGAATAATGAATATGGTTGTACCATATTTATAATAACATCACAGTATATATATAAGATACTGGAGATATTAATTAAAAATGTAAAACCATAAAGAAAGATTAAGTGGAAGATGAAAATAACTCCAGAGAGCTGATGAAATATTTACATCTTCTTCGGGTTCTTCCTTTTGATTTGATCAAAAGGGCTCCTTAGGTTTGGTTTCTGGCCCAAGGAAGGACTCTATGATTATGGGAGTAAATTTGGGAGGAAATTGGGCTAGTGGTTGTCCGAGAAAAATGGATTCGGATGTGTGAAATTAATATTTGGTGAAGTACCCTATTAAAAGTTAGGTGAAGGTCACTTTAGGAAAACCTTGAAATATTAGTTTATAATAAAATAATTTTCAGCCTATAATGGTTCCAGGATGATTTATTTAGAGGCTAAGGTGTGTATGGGTCGAAAACCCCTCATCCAATATGTTTTATATAGGTTTATGTCAACATATTGACCTTATATTTTATATTTAACTCTTAGTTAAATAGTTTGTCATTTACCATGTATCATTGTATATTTATATTATGTGGTTATTAAAAATACTATAAAAATCCAAGAGAACCCCAAGTGGTTCATTATTAATATATATAGTCTTATCTAAGTCCTTTGGCTGAACCATGGATTTTTAGGAATATTCAATAAATTAATAATATAGTATTTGTTTTTAAATAATAATCATGTCATGTTTGACACAATTTAGTATTTTGTATTTGTGAAAATCATAACAACATGATTACTTCGAACAAAAATTATTCACTCAACCCTATCATTTCATAATAACCTAAAAAATTTGAGAAATTCTTAAAAATTATCAAATAACATTTATTTGGGTATTTATAATTTCAATTATTTTATTCTTTCAATAATAAGGTAATTACAACATCATCGTTGGGTCATAAATAAATTAAATTATTTAATATCTAAAAATTATAAATAAAATATCATTATGTAGGAAATATTTTTATCTTTATAATGAATATTTATTGTCAAATTTATATTGTTTTTATCCATATATTAAAAATGGTTTTTTTAAACATTGAATTTAACTCTTTTAACTCTTCTCTAAATAAAAAACTAATTAATGCCCTAATCTTATCCAAGTGAACAAAATAGGATCATATTTTATTCCTAAGGTTGTTTTTGTTCGAATTATACTTATCACATAGAATTAGGACATGTATTAGGGTAATTATGATATCATTTTGACCCTTAATTACCGTATTTACTTTTAACTATGGTAAATAAAAGTAAAAAAGATATTATTCACCAAAAATTATTTTCATCTTATTGAACCACATTATACTTACTGGTTTGAACCGTGTATTTCAGATTTTTGAAATTTTACAAACATAAGCTCTAAAATTATGTTTTATGCAAATTAGCAAATGCTCCTAGTAGGTAGGTAAAAGATGGTAAAAAGTTCCATAAAATTTACACATATCCAAACTTATTATAAAATGACTCCAATGAATTTCATTGTACTTATATAGGTATTATGTATCTATTTTTACCTAAAATAAATTAAAAAATAATTATTATTTTTAGAAAAAGTTGGTTTTAAACAATAACTCATTGTTTTTCACTATTCATCAAAAATTGAATGTTTTTAGAAAAACACAAATAATTCACCCTAAGCTAATTTTGATATTCCAAATTCAAAAATGAAGTCCATTTTGAAAAATAAAATTTAAAAAATATAAAAAAGAGGGTATTACTATTCATAACGGCTAGCTTGATTGGTCTCAGTGTGTTAGAATCTTGAAGTTACGTACAATGAAAGCAATTGCATTATTAAAAGAGAAACATATCGTGGAAGCTTGGGGTGTTACATTCTTCACTCATTAAAATAAATTAGTCCTCAAAATTTCTAAAATATTACTGTGTAAATTTTTTTTATTGGTTCTTCATCATAAGTTCCTCTGGATCCCATGTTACCTCTTCCATCTTATGGTTTCTCCATAGAACATTCACTAGATGAGTCATCCAGTTTCTCAACACTTGTTCTATAGTATCAAGAATTCTGATAGGTTATTTATAATAACATAGATTGAGTTCCAGTTTTAATTCTTCATAGGTGAGTACATGCTTTGGGTTAGACATGTATTTTCTAACAATGATAAGTGGAACACATCGTTAACTCTAAAGAGACTTGGAGGCTTTGACAAATGATAAGCTACAACTCAAATTCATTCTAGAATTTTAAAAGTTCTGATGTACCTGGGACTCAATTTACCTTTCTTACAGAAGTGTATAACACCCTTCCATGTAGATAACTTTAAGAAAACATGGTATCATACTTCAACATCCAAATCCTTCCATCAGTTATTGGCATAGCACTTTTGCCTACTTTGGGCTTATTTAATGTGGGTTTGGATCACCTTCACATTTTCCATTGTTTCCTCAACACGTTTTGGGCCTACGAGTTTTCTTTCCCCAACATTGTAATATCCCAGGTAAATAAAGAATAAAATATTTTCATATTTATTAATATTTACGAATTAAATATTAATTTTACTTTAATGGGGTTTCTATGTTCGATTGCGTACCCTATACGCAAGAAAGAGTTTTTTTTGAAATCTTATGTTATACACTAGTAGTGAAATAATATTATTTTAAATGGTAGTGAACAGATAGCCGTTGTATTGGCGGTAATAGATAGAAATAATTAAAATATGATTATATATGTTTTTAAATGTTTTTAAATTTATCCAATAAAAGATAAAGGCTTAAAATTCAAAATGAATTCAATTTTAGGCATATATACCATAATTTTCACTAAAGGATCACTTATCTCCTTTTGATGGGGAACCATCATTAAATATAGGTTTGGTCACTATTATACATTCTATTGGACCAAATAAAACTCTTCTTTAGAATCGGGACATCAAAATTTACTTTCTGTAAATTTTTGGTATTTTTCCGATAAAATTCATTTTTTTAATAGTGAAAAATGTTGTATTTTAATTCAAAATCTCTTTTTAATATAATTTGTTTATATGATTAGATTATCTTTTGAATTGTTTTTAAAGTGAAATTATAATATATTTTTACCATTTAATCCAATAGTGGTCATTGGAATTAATTTCACTTTGAAATTGGACTTAAACTAGTGTTAATCTTTTGATATATATTGTTTCATAAAAACACGCTTTTTTGACAGCGGGAATTAATTATTAAATTAATTATTGAAACTTGTATGTTTTGAATTTTTTAAAATAGAAATCATTTTTGAATTCAGAAAATCAAATATATCTAAGGGTGAAGTTTTGGTATTTTTCTGAAAAACATCAATTTTTGATGAATAGTGAAACCACTAAGTGGTACTTAAAAAAACTGATTTTTCGTTTAAATGAAATTTTACCACCTCAATGTTTTTAATTTAAAAAATCTGACATACATGGTTTTCATTAGTAAGTATAATTTGGTTCAGTGAGATTAAAATAATTTTTTGGTGAATAGTAAATTTTATGTTTTTAATCCTGATTAGGGGTAATTAGTGTAAATTAAGGTAAAAATAATGTTTTAATCATATGAAATGACCTAAACACATGTCCTAACATTATTGGATGAGTAATGTCATACCTAGACAATCCATGGGTCAACTTGGGGACCCGATGGAGCCACATTGGTAGGAAAATGACATTAATAACTTTTTATTTAATGTTAAAATAAAAATGTCACAAACATGAAATGTTTTACTAAAACAATTTTTAAATGGGGTTATACAATCATAATTTTGACTATAAATATTCATTAGAAATCGAAAACAATTTACCATTTCATGATAGTTTTTTATAATTTTTAGACATTAAATAAATTAAATTATTTATGACACTATGATGATGCAGCGATTAACTTATTATTTAACAATTTAAATAAAATGAAAAGATGATGTAAAATCTAATATCTACACATGTCAAAAACCTATTGGATGGGTGTATTTCAAACTATTATAACCTTATCATCGAAATATATAATTTTGGGACCTTTTGAATCCTAAAATAATTTTATAATAAAGTAACCTTTTATAACTTTCCAAGAGTGCCCCTCCTCTCCTCTTATAAAAGGCCCCCAACTCTACCACCTTACCCACACATATCAAGCCTTTGGATCTGATAAACTCTGCCCATTTTGTCTCTACATATCCCTCTCTTACTCATATAAGCCTCACTTTGGGTAGAAGTGATCCCAAGGAATCCCTTGAGCTCAAATCAAAAAGAGTTACCCGTTTTAAAGGTAGTGTTTTGTCTTCTGTTCTTATGTTTTATTTTGCTACTCCAAACCACTAAACTCTTCTTATTCCTATATTTTGCAACAAAAAAAGTATTTTCAATATAATAGGATGTTATTATGTGAATTATTCGAGCTACGCTTACACACACCCACATCTAATGGTTAAAGAACATACTGTTTTTGTGGATGGAAAATTTCTGCCTCACGAAACGATGATTGTTCAACACTCATATAACACCTTCAAAGGTGGACATTAAGATGTCACTATATTTATATATGAAATATAATATGTTTATGTTTTACTTAAGCTTCTGTATTTATCATTTATGGAAGAACTTTATGGTTTCCATTATGGGTAAACGTGATATCTTCATTTTAGGAAGTGTGGACTACCGCCCCCTCAAAGTGATTTGATTCGTTAATGCCATATGTGGGACATATAATGGATGGAGTTAAAGTTATTATATATGATGTTATACTGGAATTATAATATACCATTATATCATTATGATTTCACTCCATTAAATATGAAATTGAAATGAAAGTAGCCTTCATGCGTACGTACGGCTTACCGTCTCCATGAACGGTGCATTTCACTTCATACCACTAAATGTTATATACTATTTTAAATGCATGTATATGATGGATATATATTATATATATGATATTTACATCATGAATATAATTCTTTATATAATGGATATTTTACCACATGAACAACTTGTAATTATAAAGAGTTTATTTTTGACTCAAGTACCAAGGATCGAAAAAATGACCATTATTAACTGAAATAATTATGTAGTGTTCATAAAATGGTAAAAGTGATATAAAAGGAATAATGAACTTGAAAAATATTCTTAAGCAAGTATAAATTAACTCATGTTTATTATTCAGGACGTTAAAGAACGATCGAGTCATGTCGGACCCGAGGTAAGGGACTTCGTCTCAATCTCCTTTCATTGAGGCATATTTTGTTATAATACATGGCTTTCTTTTATATGGTGTATAATCCCCTTTGACTTTTAATTTAATAAAAAAGGAAACCTTTTCTACAAATCTTTTTACTAAACAACAAAATGTAATGTTTCATTTAACGTACACGTTGACAATGGCCTTTTCCGCCGCCGCGAGTATTATTTGGTCTATGGCTTCCTAAAAAAGACGTAATGTTTTTTTAAAATTAAATAAATAACATATACTCTTTTATGTATTTTGGTGTTGAAAATGGTTTTTATAATGGATTTTTTATGTCAATATATTTAAGTGATATATTGTGATCAAAGTGTGGAAATGTTTTCTTTCCATTATATTTGTTTTATTTATTATGATTTTATAATGGTACTTGGACGTTTGAAGGGTGGTTACGTGACAAACCATATGATAGGTGGTGTCGTGAATACCAGGATGGTTGGTTACGTTATAACCTCCAATTCATTGGGTATGGAAGTCGGCCGTATGGCTATTCCATTAAGTTATTTGTGTGGAAGTCGATCATATGGTTATTCCATTTAAGTATGTTTATGTCCCAAGTTACCTTCATATGTTATGTGTTCATTATATGGGTTTTATAGTAATATTTTGGTTACAAAAGGGTATGTATTGATCTTTTATTTAGTGATGAGTTTTTACTACTTCATAAATGTTAAATGTATTACTTTGATAAAGTATACATGGTTTACTTGTTGTTTTGAAAAACTAACAGTTTTCATTCTTTTTGTATCCCTTACTGAGATTTTTATGCTAACCTCAAGTTTTTTTGAAATTTTTTTCACAGGACATAATGTTGAATAGTGTCAAGGATGGGATCAAGGGAAAGTCATGCTATATAAAACATAGAACTAGACATGTTTCTTTTTAAGAGTTTTTATTTTATGGAAACTTAGTAGAAGTTTCTACTTTGTAATCTTTTGAGATGTAATAGTTAAGATCTAATTATCTAAAACTCTAAACCTGAAAATATCCACAATGGGAATTATTCATTTAATTCAATGTTAATTAATATTTAATGCTGGGGCCTTATAGTTGGTATCAGAGGTCGGTTTAGACAACTTTAGGAGTTAGAAATTTTTTAAATTATAAATTAATTTATGGTATGATAGAAATGATATACCATTTAAAGATTACCATGTTGCTTCGCCTAAGATATTTCTGAGTTCAGATTGGTTCTCCGCAAAGGAAACAAAGCAGCTATGTTGTGACATCATCAGGAAGAAGAATACCTTCCAAATTAGCAACCCGAGATGGTTGGAATTGGAACTGAACAGTTTGTTGCAGTGATGCACAGTTGACTCAGGCAATAAATGGTGGTGGTATCCATGCACGAGATCAGCCAGATCAACCGCAGAGGAACATGTCGGTGGTGGAACATTTCATGAGGCAACATCCCCCATCATTCAGAGGATCATCTAACCATGTGCTAGTTGAAGGATGGATTAAAGCGCTGGAGAATATTTTTGATTTCATGGGGTGTTCAGAACATCAAAAGGTTAGTCTTGCTATTTTCCTTTTTGAATGTGAAGCAGATCAGTGGTGGCCGATGATGAAAAATATCAGGGATAGTGATGAGATTGATTATCTTCACTAGGACGAATTCAAAGGTTTGTATCTTGACAAATATTTTCTTAATTTGGTTCATCATAGGATGGAAAAACAATTCCTGAAATTGAGGCTGGAGGATGATTCAGTGGCTGCTTATGAAGCAAAGTTCACACGACTGGAAAGGTATGCTCCAAACATCATACGAGTACTTGATAGTAAAATCAACCGTTTTTACTCAGGGTTAAAGCCAAGGTATCGAAGGGATTTAGCTTCTTGTGAGTTCAAAAGGTATGAAAAACTTGTTCGATGTGCGGAGAAGGTGGAAATTGAGTTTTCCGATGATGAGGTGATCTTTGAAAAAAAACTTAATAAGAGGTCATGTTGGCAGGCAAAGGAGAAGAATTCATCAAAGAAACAAGGAGGTAAGAAAACCAAATATCCATCCTCTGAGAAGTGTGGTAAAATGTATCCTGGAGAATGTTTATCCATGTATGGAAAGTGCTTTCGGTGTGGTAAGTCTATTCATATTGCTCGTAACTCTAAGGAAGATGAACAAGAAGGCAATGAAAAGCCAGTGGTAAGATGTTTTAAGTGTAATGAAATGGGTCATTATGCAAATGAGTGTATAACGAAGAACTCAGCTGAGGGAAAGCAGCCAGACTACAATCCGAAAGGGGTGGTGAAATCCTTTGCAACTACTTCAGTAGATGTTGGGCCATCGAATGAAGTAGTATCAGGTACACCGTTTGTTTGTTCATATTATGCCAATGTGTTGTTTGATTCAAGGTCAACACATTCTTTCATTTCTGAGAAGTTTTCTAGTAAATTGGAAATTCCATCTCATGATATGAATCCTGAGCTTAGGGTAAAAACACCCGGAGGGAACGTTGAGGCAAAAAGAAATTATAAGAACCTTCCTATCCTTGTGTGCGGAAAGAATCTACTAGCAAACCTTATTGTTTTGCCTCTAGTAGAGTTTGATTTTATTTTGGGCATGGATTGACTTTCTGTTTATCATGCTAATATTTACTGCAGAGCTAAAATGGTTTCTTTTCAGAAAGATTTTCAGTTTTTGTACAAGAATGAACCATTTCTTTTGATAACATATCAGGAAGTTGAGAAACTAGTAAAAGATGGAAATGAATGTTACCTTTCACATGTTGTTGAAAATAAAGGAACTATTCAGATTAATGATTTTCCAGTGTTAAATGAGTATCTTGAAGTTTTTCCTGATGAGTTGTCTGGTTTTATTCATGATCAGGAAGTTGAATTTATTATTGACATAGTTCCTGATTCTAAGCCAATTTCAAAACCCCCTTATCGAATGGCTCATGTTGACCTTTTAGAGTTAAAGAATCAATTGCAGTAGTTATTAGATAAATGCTTCATTTGAACTAGCACATCACCATGGGGTGATCCTGTCTTTTTTGTTAAAAAGAAATATGGTTCATTGATTCTTTGCATTGATTATAGATCCCTGAATAACATTAATGTTAAGAACATGTATCATTTTCCTCATATCGATGATTTGTTTGATCAGATCCAGGGAGCTCTGTATTTTTCGAAGATTGACTTGAGATCAGGGTACCATCAGTTGAAAGTAAAAGAAGTAGACATTCCGAAGACTGTGTTCCATACTAGATATGGCCATTATGATTTTTTAGTCATGCCTTTTGGGTTAACCAATGCACCTGCTGTATTCATGGACCTTATGAATATAATTTTCCATGAGTTCTTGGATATGTTTGTGGTTGTTTTCATTGATGATATTTTGGTGTTTTATAAAAGTAAATAGGAGCATGAAAGTCATTTAAGGGTTATCTTGCAAACCTTAAAAGAAAATACACTTTATGGAAAATTCAGCATGTGTGAGTTTTGGTTACAAAAAATTTCTTTCCTTGGTCAAATTGTTTCAAAAAAATGTCATAACTATTGATCATGCTAAAACAAAAGTTGTTGAAGAATGGCCAAGACCCACAAATGTAACTGAGATCCGTAGTTTTCTTGGTTTGGTAGGTTACTACCGAAGGTGTGTTGAAAATTTTTCACGGTTATCTAGTCAAATGAATAAGCTAACTCGGAAGGGTGTTAAGTTTATCTGGAAAAAATAATGTGATGATTGTTTTTAGGAGTTGAAAATAGATTGGTGAATGCTCCAGTTTTGTCACTTACTTCCAGGAATGGTGAGTTTTTTATATACAGTGACGCTTGGTTGAAGGGACTTGGCTGTGTCCTTATGCAGAATGTTCAGGTAATTTCATATTCTTCACGTCAGTTGAAAACTCATGAGGTAAATTACCCTACACATGACTTGGAATTAGCTTCTATTGTTTTTTCTCTAAAAATTTGGAGGCATCATTTGTATGGAGTAAAGTGTGAAATATATACTGTTCACAAATGATTAAAGTATATATTCACTCAGAAAGAATTGATCATGAGATAGAGGAGATGGCTATAATTAATCAAGGATTATGATTTTACACTTCATTACCATCCGGGAAAAGAAAATAAAGTGGCTGATTCTTTGAGTCGAAAAAGTAATGCTTCATTAACCATGCAACGTTTGGAATGGGATCCTTTGGTTTTTGATTTGATGAACATTGGAATAGGAGTTGTTGGTGCAGGAAGTTCTTCTGTTTTGTTTCAGGTATCAGTGATGTCTTCTCTCTCAGACAGAATTAAGCAATTGCATAAGCAAGACAGGGAGTTGTAGAAAAAGGTAGAGCTGGTTCAGAAGGGTAAGTTGCCTGAATTCAACATTGATAATGATTTTGTTTTGAGATTTGGGAAGATATTATGTGTGCCAAGTGATTCATAGTTGAATAATGAGTTGTTATGTGAGGCTCATAGTTCCCCATTTTCAGTTCAACCTAGCAGTACTAAGATGTACAGAGATCTGCGGGAGTATTACTAGTGGGATGGAATGAAAAGAGATATTTCTGATTTTTCTGTGAAGTGTTTGAAATGTCAATAGGTTAAATCAGAGTGGCAGTTACCAAAAGGGATGCTTCAGCCATTACCATTGCTAGAGTGGAAATGGGAAAATATATCCATGGACTTTTTGTGGGATTACCGAAGACAACTCGAGGTAATAATGCAATCTGGGTTATTGTTGATGGCTTGACTAAATCTACTCATTTCCTTCCTATTCGAGATAATTTCTATGTAGATAAACTTTCTCGATTGTATCTTAAAGAGATAGTCAGGTTGCATGGAGTTTCAATATCCATTGTATCTGATCGTGATCACAGGTTTACTTCTAACTTTTGTAAAGGCCTTCAGAAGTTGTTGGGTACTGAATTAAATTTTAGTAAAGCTTTTCATCCTCAGTCAGATGGGCAGTCAGAACGAACAATTCCGACATTGGAGGATATGCTACGTTCTTGTTCGATGGATTATCTGGGAAGTTGGGACCAACATCATTCTTTTCTTGAATTTTCATATAATGACAGTCTTCATTCCAGTATACAGATGGCTCCTTTTGATGCATTATATGGGAAGCGGTGTTGAACTCCGGATTTTTGGGATGAAGTAGGTGAAAGGAAGCTGATGGGACCAGAATTGGTAGAACAGATGGCGGAAAAAGTTCATTTTATTCAGAAACACATGAGAATAGCTCAGAGCAGACAGAAAAGTTATGCAGACAACAGGAGGAAGGATCTCTCTTTCGAGGTAGGTGATCATGTTTTTCTCAAAGTCTCACCATGGAAAAGTGTGATGTGATTTGGTAGGAAAGGAAAGGTGAGTCCAAGGTTCATTTGACCATATAAAATTCTAGAGAAAGCTGGATCATTTTCTTACTGAGTGGCTTTACCTCTGAGTTTATCTCAGGTACACAATTTTTTCATGTTTCGATATTGAGAAAGAATAGTCCAGATTAATCTCTTGTTTTGAGCCCAGAGGTGGTTCAGTTGGAAAAGAATCTCTCTTATGAAGAAAAACTGGTCTAGTTTCTGGACCGAAGAGAGAAAGTGTTGAGAAATATGGTAATTCACCAGGTAAAGGTTTTGTGGAAAAACTATATGTTTGAAGAGGCAATGTGGAAATCTGAAAATGCTATGAGGGATAAATACCCCAACTTATTTTGATAAGTGAATAAAATTGCGAGGACGCAATTACAAAAATGGGGGAAGGATGTAACATCCCAGGTAAATAAAGAATAAAACATTTTCATATTTATTAATATTTACGAATTGAATATTAATTTTACTTTAAATGGGTTTCTATGTTCGATAGCGTACCTGATACACAATAAAGTGTTTTTTTGAAATCATATGTTGCACACTAGTAGTAAAATAATATTATTTTAAATGGTAGTTAAAATGTTGTCATTGTATTGTCGGGAATAGATATAAATAACTAAAATATGATTATACATGTTTTTGAAATGATTTTATATTTATCCAATAAAAGATAAAGGCTTAAAATACGAAAGGAATTCAATTTTAGGCATATATACCCTAATTTTCACTAAAGGTTCACTTATCGCCTTTTGATGGAAAACCATCATTAAATATAGTTTTTTTTTCACTCTTATACATTCTATTGGACCAAATAAAACTCTTCTTAAGAATTGGGACATCAAAATTTTCTTTGTGTAAATTTTTGGTATTTTTCCGACAAAGTTCATTTTTTTAATAGTGAAAAATGTTCTATTTTAATTCAATACCTACTTTTACTCTAATTTGTTTATATGATTAGGTTATCTTTTTAATTGGTTTTAAAGTGAAATTATATTATATTTTTACCATTTAATCCAATATTGGTCATTGAAATTAATTTCACTTTGAAATCGGACTTAAACTAGTGTCAATCTTTTGATATATATTGTTTCATAAAAACACGATATTTGTTTTGACATCGGGAATTAATTATTATATTAATCAATTCAACTTGTATGTATTGAAATTTTTAAAATAGAAATCATTTTTTAATTCAGAATATCAAATATATCTTACGGTGAAGTTTTGGTATTTTTCCGACAAAGTTCATTTTTTTAATAGTGAAAAATGTTCTATTTTAATTCAATACCTACTTTTACTCTAATTTGTTTATATGATTAGGTTATCTTTTTAATTGGGTTTAAAGTGAAATTATATTATATTTTTACCATTTAATCCAATATTGGTCATTGAAATTAATTTCACTTTGAAATCGGACTTAAACTAGTGTCAATCTTTTGATATATATTGTTTCATAAAAACACGATATTTGTTTTGACATCGGGAATTAATTATTATATTAATCAATTCAACTTGTATGTATTGAAATTTTTAAAATAGAAATCATTTTTTAATTCAGAATATCAAATATATCTTACGGTGTAGTTTTGGTATTTTTCTGAAAAACGTCATTTTTTGATGAATAGTGAAACCACTAAGTTGTACTCAAAAAACTGATTTTTCGTTTAAATGAAATTTTACCACCTCTATGTTTTGAATTTCAAAAATCCGACATATATGGTTTTTATTAGGATGTAAAATGTGGTTCAATGGGATTAAAATAATTTTTTGGTGAATAGTAACTTTTATGTTTTTAATCTCGATTAAGGGTAATTAGTGTAAATTAAGGTAAAAATAATTTTTTAATAATATGAAATGACCTAGACACATGTACTACCCTTATTGGATGAGTCATGGCCGACCAAGACAATCCATGGGTCAACTTGGGGACCCCATAGAGCCACTTTTCTAGGAGAATGACATTAATAACTTTTTATTAAATGTTAAAATAAAAATGTCACAAACATGAGATGGTTTACTAAAACAATTTTTAAATGGGGTTATACAAGTCATAATTTTTACTATAAATATTCATTATAAATATAAAAATATTTCATACATCATTATTTTTTTTTTAATTTTAGACATTATGTAAATTAAATTAATTTTGACACCATGATGATGTCGTGATTACCTTATTATTTAACGATTTAAATAAAATGAAAAGATAATGTAAATTCTAAGACCTGAACATGTAAAAAAGCCTATTTTATGGGTGGATTTGAAATATTATCACCTTATACTAGAAATAAATAAAATTGGGACCTTTAAAATCTGAAAAGCATTTTATAATAAAGTAACCTTTTATAACTTTCCAAGAGTACCCCTCCTCTCCTCCTATAAAAGGCCCCCACCTCTACCACCTTACCCACACCTCTCAAGCCTTTGGCTTGGCCACACTCTGCCCATTGTGTCTCTCCACACCCCTCTCTTACTCTTAGAAGCCTCACATTGTGAAGAAGTCTTCCCAAGGAAGCCTTTGAGCTCAAATCTAAAAGAATTACCCGTTTTAATGGTAGTGTTTTCTCTTCTGTTCTTATGTTTTATTTTGATTCTCCAACCCCCTAAACTCTTTTTAGTCCTTTATTTTGCAACAACACCAGTATGTTAAATATACTAGGATGTTTTTATGTGAAGGATTATAGCTACACTTACACACACCCACATCTAATGGTTAAAGAACATACTATTTCTGTGGATGGAGAATTTCTACATCACGAAACGATGATTGTTCAACACTCATATAACACCTTAAATGGTGGACATTAAGATGTCACTATATTTATATATGATATATAATATGTTTATGTTTTACTTAAGCTTCTGTATTTTTCATTTATGGAATATGTTTGTGGTTTCCATTATGGGTAAACGTGATATCTTCATTTTAGGAAGTGCAGACTACCACCCCCTCAAAGTGATTTGATTCGTAAATGCCATATGTCGGACGCATAAAGGATGGATTTAAAGTTATTATATATGATGTTATACTGTAATTTTAATATACCATTATATCATTATGATTTCACTCCATTAAATATGAAATAGAAATGAAAGTAGCGTTCATGCGTACGTACGGCTTACCGTCTCCCTGAACGGTGCATTTAATTTCTTACCACTAAATGTTATATACTATTGTAAATACATGTATATTCTGGATATATATGATATATAAGATATCTACATCATGAATATAATTCTTTATATAATGGATATTTTACCACATGAACAACTTGTAATTATAAAGAGTTTATTTTTGACTCAACTACCAAGGATCGACAAAACGACCATTATTAACTTAAATAATTACATAGTGTTCATAACATGGTAATAAGTGATATAAAAGGAATAATGAAATTGAAAAAGGTTCATTAGCTAGTAGAAATTAACTCATGTTTATTATTTAGGACGTTAAAGAACGATCGGGTCAAGTCGGACCCGAGTTAAGGGACTTTGTCTCAATCTCCTTTCATTGAGGCATATTTTGTTCAAATACATTACTTTCTTTTATACGGTGTATAAACCCCTTTGAGTTTTAATTTTATACAAAAGGAATCTTTTTTTACGAAGAGTTTTACGAAATGACAAAAAGGAATGTTTCTTTTAACGTACGCTGTGGCAACGACCTTTTCTGTCGCCGCAAGTATTATTTGGTCTTTGGCTTCATCAACAAGCCGTAATGTTTTTTTAAAATTTAATAAATACCATATACTCTTTTATGTATTTTGGTGTTGAAAATGGTTTTTATAATTGATTTGTTATGTCAATATATTTAAGTGATATATTGTGATCAAAGTGTGGAAATGTTTTCTTTCCATTATATATTTTTTGTCTTATGATTTTATAATGGTAATTGGACATTTGACAGGTGGTTACGTGACAAACCATATGACGGGTGGTGTCGTGAATACTAGGACGGGTGGTTACATTATAACCTCCAATGCATTGGGTATGGAATTCGGACGTATGGCTAATCCATTAAGTGGTATGTGTGGAAGTCAACCGTATGGTTATTCCATTTAAGTATGTTTATGTCCCAAGTTACCTTCATATGTTATGTGTTCTTTATATGGGTTTTATGGTAATATTTTTGTTACAAAAGGGTCTGTATTGATCTTTTATTCAGTGAAGAGTTTTTACTACTTCATAAAGGTGAAAAGTATTATTTTGAGAAAGTATACATGGTTTACTTGTTGTTTTGAAAAAGTAACAATTTTCATTCTTTGTGTATCCCTTACTGAGCTTTTTATGCTCACCCCAGGTTTTTTTGAAATGTTTTTCGCAGGACTTAATGTGGAATAATGTCAAGGATGGGATCAAGGGATAGTCATGCTATACAAAACATGGAACTAGACATGTTTCTTTTTAAGAGTTTTTATTTTATGGAAACTTAGTAGAAGTGTCTACTCTGTAATCTTTTGAGATGTAATAGTTAAGATCTAATTCTCTAAAAATCTAAACCTGAAATTATCCTTAATGGGAATTATTCATTTAATTCAATGTTAAGTAATATTTAAGGCTAGGGCCTTATAAACATCATCCCAACAAGTTGGTGTGTGACATCTCTTTTCATATAACTCTTCATATGGTGCCATCTGAATACTTGAATGGAAGCTATTGTTATAGGAAAATTCGACCAGAGGTAAATATTGATCCCACATACCTTAAAAATCAAGTGAAAAAGATCTCAACATGTCTTATAATGTTTGAATAGTCTATTCTGATTGTCCATCGGTTTGTGGGTGGTAGGAAGTTCATAAATGAAGTTCATTTTCTAGGGAATTCTAAAGAATTTTCCATAATTTTGATGTAAAACGGGGATTAAGATCAGAAACAATAGATATAGGTACACCATGAAGTCTTACAACTTCATTAATATATAGTTATCCCAGGCATTCAAGTGTTAAATATTCTCTTATATCAAGAAAATGTGCTGACTTGGTAAGACGATAAATAATGACCCATATAGCATCCTTAATTCTAGGAGTCTTTGGTAGCCCCATGACAAAGTCCATCATAATATTATCCAATTTCCACTCAGGTATGGGAATAGGTTTCATGACTGCTCTAGGTTATTGCCTTCCAACATTCACTTGTTGACAAACCATACATCTTGACACAAAATAGCAATCTCCCTCTTCATGTTGTGCCACAAAAAAGTTTCCTTCAAATAACTATACATCATTGTGCGCCCAGGGTGTATAATGAAATTTGAACTATTAGAATCATCCAATATCACATAAGGAAGAATGTATACATAGATTATGTACATATATAAAAGTATAAAATAATAGAGTAAAGAAAAATTTCAGTGAAAATCTATGGTATAATACTAAAAATATAATGGGAGAACAACTGGTTATTAACATTTACTTTAAAAAATAATAATTTTTGAAATGATTTCTAAGGGAAACAATATATTTAATTATTCCTCAATATACCCCATGCCTATAATATTTTAACCACTAAAAAAATATGATATGAAACTATAGTTCACTAACCAACTATTTTAGTTAAGCATAAAATAAAATCGATATGAATATAATATTCCATTGAGTGATGGATATAAGCAACCAAAGATAATAAAAAATACGTATTTAACTCATTGCATCAGTAATAATATAAAACAAGTGTATGAATGGTTATCCATAACTGAAGGTCACTATGTTAGGACCCATCCCCCGGGGCCCATGTTGTGAATAACCCAAGTCTGTCTTCTATAGTTCAGGGGCTGGTGACTAGCACCGGGAAGGCATATCCCTAATACCGAGAATGCATTGCCTTTGAACCTACAAACTCACACAATCCAAGTACAGAACAAGATGTAACAACAATGTAATATATATAGTAAATAGGGTGAGTATAGTATGTAATGGCGGTCGGAATACAATCCCAACTGGAATGTACAAGTAAAACTGAAAACAACTCCTGTGAACACCCGTCAAGGATCTTACCTGAAGGGTAGATAAAACTCTCGAATAGTCATCTCTGTGATATGTCTCGTCTAATGGTCCACCTCTGAGTAGCATCAAGTAATGGAACCTCAATCTTGATCAATGTTGTCATTCGTCTACACAAGACACAATAAGGTGCAGGCGTAGCCCGTGCAGGGGTGAGTATAACAATACATGGTAGGGACCCCGAGCCCCCGAATGTCTCTCAGAATCTACAAAGGATACACCATAATGCAAGACCACAATTTCAATGTATAAATCAATAGTCATCAACACTACTTAGGTATATTCCCATATATATACCTATGTTATCAATATATATAAACATATCTTACACGTAAGGGGAGAATAACACCAAGGTATCACCATGAAGGTAAAAGTACCACAGGGGTAACACCGCGAGGAAAGAAGTACCACACAGGTAACATCACGAAAGTAAGTACCAAAATGTTATAGCCACACAGAAGAATACCAGAAAGTTATCACCACACAAAAGTGTACCACAAAGGTAAACACTCATCTCACACCAGGTATATCTTAAGTACAGATGTTTAGATGAATAACTGTATTTCTAGTTAATATTACTTAGTCGATAAGCTCTTCTGTTGACCCACACAAGATCATAGATGAACCACATAGGTTCTGAAGATGACCCACATAGGATCTATAGATGTTTACCCACATAGGATCTGAAGATTACCCACATAGGATCTGAAGATGACCCACAAAGGATCTAAATATGACCCACACAGGATCCATATAACCATCAAGTACATCTAGCCACATGGTTCCGGCACTAAGCATACTTTATTCTGGGATGATCCACACCTCAAGCCATTGGTCTATATTTCAAAAAATATGAAGTCCCATGAAGAAGTATTTCAATGGAACGCCACACTATAAGGTTCCCCACGCAACAGATGTTGCATCAATTGGATGCCCAGTCTGTAAGTTATTACTGTTTTTGTTCCGAGGGCCCGATTAGATTTGGGTTCGATATGACCTGGACATACACCAACATTATCCATAACTCAATTTGAGTATACCAAAAGTACCATCTCGATTCAAGGAATCCAGTTTCGTAGACGGTTCATCAAATAGAAACTAGGTTCTCAAGATATGGTCAAACAAAACCTATTTGGGTCCAGATGGGCTAGGGTCCGGCATAGATGGGCTGGGCCACGGCAGGCCCGAAATGATGGGAACAACCCATGGGGCTCAGCCCACTCGGCTGGTTGAGGTCCATCATGGTAGGGCCCACCCTAGATGCTACCATGGGGGAATACCCCCCCTGGAATTTCAAATTGTCCAATGGACCATCAGATTTGGCCAACCCTACGATGACATGTGGCACCACCTACTGAAATGGGGGACCCGCTGGAGCAGTCCCGCTCGGCATGATGCGGCCAACCAGAAATCTAGTTTGTTCCCCTTCAAGCAGCGTGATGGAGCCACTATTCCTCCTGTAGCCGGACAAGTGTCAGCCGCCTTGCAGGTGCGCTGTCATGGCGGGAAAGCCACAAAATCGTCCTCTAACGGCGGTGCAGACACGCGCCGCCCCACTGCTCCTCCCATGGCTGACCGAGTGTCAGCCTCGCTGGTGCGCCTCAACCACTCAACAGTCACGACCTCTTCCTCTACCGGCGGTGTGGACTTGCTCCGCCCCGCTGCACCTCTCGTGGCTGGTTGGGTGTCGGCTGCCCTGGTGCGCCACCGCGGCTCGACAGTCGCGACCTCCTCCTCTATCGGCGGGTTGGATGCATACCTCCTTCTTCCACATGGCCATCCAACGTGTTGGCTGCCATATTCTTCCATGGGCTAGCTCAGCTTCATTCTAAGCCCGAAAAAATGTGACATCTGCATATTTGCAATCATCGGGTCTATATCTTCACATTCATATATCTCGCTCAACAAAACATTGTATTTTTAGCACTCTTATTTATATGGAAATGAATAACACATGAAGAATGTGTGATGAACATATAGAAAAGATCTTGGAATATGTGTGGATCGATGGCCATGTTTGTTTATCCACCTTCGTTGAGAATCAAGATTATGAAGAATCAACAAATAAGTGTTTATCAAACCTCATAAATAAACTCCCGACCTTGATCATCTGTTGGAGGTGGCATGAGGAGGAAAATGTTGCTTCTTCACTTCTTGAACATTGTTTTCCCATTCTTGGTTTGAAGGATTCTCTTCATTAGGGGATCTTTTTCGTTGGATGATGTTCTTACTTCATGATTTCTCTAGAAAATGTTTTCTCCACCTTTTGCAACACCCAGAGTGGAAAAATAAAGGGTGAATCCAACTTGATTAAGTTTTAGAAATAATTACCTGACCAATTCATGTTGTCACATCAATTGGGGGATTCCAAGAGTTATAAGGGTTTCAATATCAGGTGGTCCCCACCACCAAAATTCAAATAAGAGGTTTCAAATAGGTAAAAAGTTATTTTTTTTATTTTTTTAACTCTCCCACGAAGAACCAAAAAACCAACTTCCACCCTCGAACTACTATGGATAAGGGGAAGTCTCCCTTAAGTCAATATCATCATTGTGAGTTAAACAGTGTCCTGGGATTTTAATTTCAAACACCGGTTTAAAAGATAAAAAATTTCTGTTGTGCATTTGCTGAACGTACCCAAAAAAAAGTTTAGAAATTCAATCACCAAGCCTCAGAATCACACACCGTCAATTTTTTCTGACTCGTGAAATTTTTATATAATAATAATACTAAATTATTTGGAAAAATTTGGGCCTTTATATTCTCCCCACCTCATGGATTTGCATCCCCGAAAGCCACAACACGAAATAGGGAAACAAGTGGGAGTACTGAGCATGAAACTGAGCCTCCCGCTCCTATGTTCTCTCCTAGAGGTTTCCATGCTTCCAAAACGCACACACCAGAGGTATTGATCTCCCATGTAGGACTCTCTCATGTTGATCCTAAATCTCTACTGGAACCTCCAAAAATGTCTCCCCATTGTCGATGTCCAGCTCTCTCTAGTCAATAGTGTGTGAAGGATCATGTACGTATCTCCTCACCTGGGATATATGAAAAATGTCTTACACCTGGTGTAACTATGGGGGAAGAGCTAAAAGGTACACCACCTCGGCAACTCTATTGACGACCTGGAAGGGTCCGATGAACCTTGTAGATAACATGATTCCCCAGCAAAATATCTTCAAACCTCTTCAAGGTGAGACCCGTAAGAAGACATGGTCACCATCCTCGAACCCGAGAGGTCTAAATATACCATCAGCATAAGACTTCTACCTACTCTGTGCAATCTTAATTCACTTATGTATGATCTGCACCTTCTATATGGTAGCCTATACAATCTCTGTTTCCTTGACTGCTGACTCCCCGGGGACAATCCAACATAGAGGTGAACTGCAAGGCTTACCATAGAAAGCCTCAAATGGTTCCATGCCAATGGTGGAGTTATAAATATTATTAAAAGCGAACTCCACCAAGGGAAAGTGACCCTCCTAGTTGTGGTCGAAATCAACGACGCAATCATGTAGCTTGTCCTCAAGGGTCTAAATGGTTCGCACTATATGACCATCTCTCTAATGATGAAAGGCGGTGCTCAATCGAAGTTGAGTCTCGAACGCCTCATGCAACCCGTTCCATAACATGGAAGTAAAATGTTCATTGCGATCAGAGACAATCGTCGAAAGAACTCCTTGATGCCATACAATATATTTCATGTTGAGGTGTCCCATTATCTCTACTGCTCCAAGATACCTGATAGGTAAGAAGTGAGAGGATTTGGTGATTCATTCAATGATCAACCTGATGGAATCATGTCTCTTGGCCATTCGTGGAAGTCCTGTCATGATGTCCATAGAAATTCAATCTCACTTCCACTCTGGCATCACTAGTGGCTGAACTACGCCTGTTGTAACCTGATTCTCTAACTTCACTTTCTATCAAGTGAGGAATCGTGATACGAACACTTCCACTTTGTTCCACATTCCCAACCACCAGTGCTGACATAGAAGGTCCTAGTACATCTTTTCCACTCCTAGGCGTACCTATAAATGGGACGTATAGAACTCCCTCAACACTTCCTCCCATAGCACCACCGGTACCATAGTACGTTCTCTGAAGAGGATGATGTGCTCCCCACCTTCAAAAAATCCCTCAGGTTCCTGTACTATGGATTCCTAAGCACGTCGAGCCTCGTAGTCATTGTCCCCGATCTATGCCTCCCTAACTCGTAGTTGGAGTGGGTGAGTAACTGTAAAAGACTGAATATAAGCGACTTCATCTCGATCGACATAGGATATCTGCAAAGCCTCTATCACCTCACTAAGAAACTGTATTCTAGATCTCCTCCCAGGTGAATCTATTACAATGTTCCCCTTTCTATAAGTATAGACTATCTCGATGTCACAGTCTTAGAGGAACTCAAGCCAACATCATTGTCTCAGGTTTAGTTCCTTCTAAGAGAAGATATACATGAGACTCTTGTGATCATAGTAGATTATAAAATGTTCTCCCATAAATTATTGTCTCCACATATTCAATTTGAATACCACTACTTCTAACTCCAGGCCATGGGTAGTATAGTTCTTCTCATGTTGTCTCAGCTATTGAGAACCATACGCAATCACTACTCTCTCCTGCATCAGGACACATCTAAGCCTGATCCCTAATGTGTCGCGGTAGACTATGTACCCAACACCCTCCTCTGGTAACCTCATGATGGGGCACTCGTTATTCTCTTCCTTAGCTCCTAGAAACTCAACTGGAATTTCTCTGACCACATGAAGGGTTACCCATTCTACATAAAAGATGATAAGGGTGCTGCAACTCTACAAAATTTAGGCACAAACCTCCGATAGTAACTGGACGAGCTCAGGAAACTCTGCACATCTATCACACTCTTCGGTGGATTCCATGAAAGAACTGCCACAATCTTCACTCGATCCACCACAACTCTAGCTTCCAAGATGGCGTGTACTAGAAATTGGACCTCTCATATCCATAATTGACACTTAGAGAGTTTAATATAAATATGGTGATCTCAGAGTGTGTCTAGAACTATCTGCAGATGATAGGCATGCTCCTCCTCTATAGATGAGTATATCAGGATGTCATCAATGAATACTACCACAAATCGGTCAAGGTATGGCTGGAAGATCCTATTCGTGAGTCCCATGAACACTCCTGGAGAATTGGTCACACAAAATAGAATAAAAAAGAACTCATAGTGTCCATACCGAAATCTTAAGGTCATCTTTTTCACATCCTCTTCTCATACCCAGACCTAGTGATAGCCTGATCTGAGGTCTATCTTTGCAAACCACCGTGCCCCCTTCAGCTGATCAAATAGATTGTCAATCCTTTGGAGTGGGTACCTATTCTTCACAGTCACCAGGTTCAGGTACAGATAGTCCACACATAGTCTCAAACTCTCATCCTCCTTCATGGAGAACAAAATCAGGGCTGCCCAAATAGAAACACTAGGCCTAATGAACCCCTTGCTCTACAAATCCTCTAGTTGTACTCATAACTCTCAAAGCTTTGCGGGAGCCATATGATTTGCTGGTGTATATATTAGGGTGGTCTTGGGGTACAAATCGATATAAAATTCCACCTCTCGGTGAATAGGTAGACCTGGATCATCATGAGGGAAAACATCAGCATACTGGTCCACCATTATTAGATAGCTCGGATAATCAACACCAACCAATCTGAGGTTATGTCTAGCCAATTGATTTGTGATTGACTGCACCCTCTTCCAGGTAAGTTTGTCCTGTGCTGCAAAGGTTCTCATCCCACTGGTGTTGGAAAACCCAGTCACATCCTTGCAGACACACCACACTTTGCGCTTAATACAGTCGATCTGAGCATGAACTGTAGATAACCAATCCATACCCAAGATGATGTTGTAAGGCCTCGAATCCACTAATAGAAGATCCCAGCTGAAGCTCTCACCTCCTAGAGTAATCTCACTCAACCAAAAGTATTTTTTAATCATTGAACCCTTCCCTATAAGAGTCTATAGCCATATAGATCGAACCAATGGCTCCATCGAAATCTCCGAGATCTGAACGTGGGTTGTGGAAATAAAAGAGTGATGGGATCCTGTGTCTATAAGTACTACATATAAGGTGGACTAAAAACATATCATACATCAAATCATCTTCAAAGCACCATGATCCTAGGACTCAGCTATCTAGAGCTGAGCTCGTCCCTCTCCACCTGCTCCCTGCGGTCGGGGTGGACC
Source organism: Viscum album (assembly GCA_963277665.1). Classification (NCBI taxonomy): domain Eukaryota; kingdom Viridiplantae; phylum Streptophyta; class Magnoliopsida; order Santalales; family Viscaceae; genus Viscum; species Viscum album. The sequence continues at coordinate 641,093,097 of OY728119.1, forward strand.
AGCTGAAGGTGTCAGTGGTAGAACCTTGAATCGGCATACACTGCCTGCTGCATGACCAGCTCCTATTCCACATATGCTTGCTTCCTGTGGACCCCCTTGATCCAAAATTTTCTTCTTCCTAGGTGGTCTTTCAACCATTTGTTGGTCGACTGTACGGATGGTCGGGCAGTCACGAGCCATGTGACCCTGCCCGCTGCATGGGTTACACTGCCTGCTCATTGCATGTCATGTTCTGTATCGAGAGCCCCACAATACCAACCCTGCAACCTGCAGTCATCCACCTATTGGTATGGTCCTATTGTACCTCTACATCATATGTCTACTTCCAGATGCAGATGTCTCTTCTACATGACGTGTGGTGGTGGATCTCGCTGCTGGTGACCGCTTAGCAAGGAAGTTCTTTACTAAGAGTGCTCTCTCTAACACCACCATCTGTGTTGGGATGCTGATTGAAATAATTGAAGCTCTAATATCTTGTCTTATCCCATACTCGAAGGTCCGGATCCAGAATAATGGGTCCCTCTCCATGTTTGTGGAGTAGCAAGAGAGGTGGGTGAACCTCACTAAATACTATGCCACTATCATACTGCCCAACTGTATGTGGAGGAGCTCTTGTATACGCATAGAGTGTAAGGTAACTGGGATGAACTCTTCTCTAAAAAGGCTCTCGATTTATACCCAGATGAGAGTCACCTCTACATGAACTAGAAGTGTCATGCTCCACCATCTTTTTGCTGCTTCCTGAAGAAGACAGTTGGCAAGGATATCTTTTTGATCATCTGGTGTCCCTACCAGTACAAAAATACTATCCACGGCCTCTAGCCATTCCTTAGATGCATGTGGATCTGTCTCTCCTCATAAACTCGGTGGCCTATGGTGCTGAAACTCATACAACATGATCATGAAGCGTGCACCCTCTACAAGTAGGGCTGGTGGCATCGGCTGCCCAGCGGGTAGTTGCGTTACTGGTACAAAACCTGACGGTACAACTGCCCAAAGGTTCCCTACACCCAATCCTCATCGCTCGGTGGGCTGTCATTGAATACTCTACCTGAAACCCGCGCTGGATTTCTTTATGGGGGAATCCTAGAAAGAAACAGGTGTTCCACAGTCAACAAGTTATACCTGGTGAGCTAACTAAAGAGATCACAAAGAAAAATTTTCAAAAACACCCACACAATCATTGTTTTCATGCATTGAGTCGGAAATCAAAATTCAGGGTCCCGGTGTGTAGATACATTATCCTTTTCACCAAAACTGGATTCCCCAAACTGATAACCACACTCATAACAGTTAACATTAATGCCAAATAAAAGATCAAAATCCAATTTATTCAATAGAACCGACTCCTCTAATATGAATTTGTCACGACCCGTCCCCCATGGCCCATGCTGTGACTACACCAAGCCCGCCTTCTATAGGACAGGGGATGGAAACTATCACCAGAAAGGCATGTCTGTAAAACTGGGAAAGCTTTGTCTTTAACCTGGAAAATCCCCAAATCCATGCACATAACAAGATGTATGAAATAAGTAAACTATATAGTATATACGGTGATTATAGTAAGTAAAGGGGGAAAGAATACAAACCCAACTTGAAAGTACAACTAAAATAGAAAAGAACACATGTGAACACCTACCAAGGATCCTACCTGGATGGTAGATACAACTCTTGAATGGTCTTATCTGTGATATGTCTCATCGAATGGTCTACCTTTGAGTAGCCTCTAGTCCTGGAACCCTCAGTCTCGATCAATGATGTTCGTCTCCTGTACAAGACACAGCAAGGTGCGGGCGTAGCCTGTGCAGGGGTGAGTTTAACAATACCTAGTTGGGACCCCGAGACCCCCAAAGGTCTCTCATAATCCACAAAGGATAAACCAAAAAGCAAGACCTCAATCTCAAAGCACCAAAAAATAGACATCAACAATACTTAGGCATATACCTATAAATATACCTAAGTAATCAAAATATATACTTATCTCAGACATGAAGAGATAATACCACCAAGGTAACACCACGAAGGTAAAAGTACTATACAGGTAACACCATGAGGATAGAAGTACCACACAGGTAACAACACGAAGGTAAGTAACAAAAAGGTATTTCCACACAGAAGAATACCATAAAGGTATCACCACATAGAAGTGTAACGTAATGTTAAGACTCATCTCACACCAGGTATAACTTATGTACCTAATTATAGATGATTAGCTGTATTGCTAAATAATCTTACATTGTCGAGATTCTCTGTTGTTGACCCACACCGAATCGTATATGACCCACCCAGGATCTGAAGATGACCCACATAGGATCTAATGATGCTAACCTACATAGGATTTAAGATGATCTACACAAGATCTCAAGATGACCGACACAGGATCCGTAGACTCTTCAAGTACAGCCAGCTAGAGGGTTCTCACACAAAGGGTGAATGTTTAAAAAAGGATCTGCTACTCAAGAAAATGGTTGATACTTAAACTACCATGAGATCCCATGAATAAGTATCTCAATGTACCACCACATCATAAGGGTCCCAACACAATAGACAATGCGTCAATTGGAGGCCCGATCTATAAGTAATTTTCATTTCTGTTCCAAGGACCCGGTTAAATTCAGGTTGAATCCAACCATGAAATAGTCCAACATTATCAAAAACTCATGTAAAGTATACCAAGAAGCCCTTATCTCTCCAAGGAATCCAATTTCATGGACGGTTTGTCAAACGGACGCGCAGTTCTCAAGATATTGCCAAAAAGGCGTATTTGGGTCCAGATGGGCCCGGGTCCAGTCCGACCCGACCCAACCAGGCCTCCAAAGAGGGCATCCCGGCCCACTAGGCATGGCCCGCTCGGCTGGGTGTGGTCCGTCATGGTGGGTCATGACCTAGACGCTACTCGGGGGGAAGGCAACCCGCCCCCCAGAATTCAGAACGGTCCAATGGACTGTTCGGCTTTGGGAAACCCGGCGGTGCCATGTGGCACCGCCTGATGGAATGCAGGAATTCCTGAGCGGTCATGCTTGGCATGAAATAGCTGGCTGGATATCTGGACGAATCCCTTTTCAGTGGCTTAATGGAGCTGTTGTTCCTCCCATGGTCAGTCGGGTGTCGTCCACCCTTCGAGTGTGCCACATCAGCTCAGTAGTTGCGGCCTCCTCCTCTATCGACGACGTGGACGGACACCGCTACATTGCTCCTACCATGGCCATCCGGGTTTCAGCCACCCTTGTAGGACATCCGGCTCTATATCCACAACCACCTCCTCTAGTGGTGGAATGGACATGCAATGCCCCGCTGCTCCTCCCACATATGGTCAGGTGTTGGCCTCCCTAGTGCGCCATGACGGCTCAACTGTCGTAACCTCCTCCTATACTGGGGGCACGGATTTGCGCCTCCATCTTCCATGCAGTCAGCCGTTGTGCAGGCCACCATATTCTTCTATGGGATAGCGCTACATCATTATATTCCCAAAAAATGTGATGTTCATATATTCACAATCCCCAGGTCAATATCGGTACTTCCATATGTGACGCTCAACAAAATATTGTATTTTTAGCATGCTTAATTACTTGGCAATGAATAATGTGCAATGAATGCATGATGAATGAATAGAAAAGATCATGGTATATGTGTGGATCTATGGCCATGTTTTTTGGGGCATCATCATTGAGAATCATGATTATGAAGAATCAACATATAGATTTTTATAAAACAAAAAAATAAACTCCATACCTTGATCGTTCATTGGAGGTGACTTGAGGAGGAAGATGATGCGTCAATGCTTCTCGAACATTGGTTTCTCATTCCTCATTAGGAGGATTCTCTTAATTGAAGAATCTTATTCATTGGAGGATGTTCTTCCTTCAAGAGTTCTTTAACAAATGTTTTCCCCACCTTATCCACCCCCCATTGGAAGAAACAATGGGGAATCCAACTGGATTAAGATTAAGAATTAATTAAATCACCAATTAATGTTGGAACATAAATTGAGGGATTATAATAATTACAAAGGTTTCATGTTTGGGTGGTCCCCACTACCAAAATTCAAATAAGAGATTTCAAATTAATAAAATAAAAGTTGTTGTTTTATTGTAAATTTTTTTTAACTCTCCCATGAAGAAACAAAAAACCAACATCGACCCGTGACCTACTGTGGTCAAGGTGAAGGACCCCTTAAGCGAATATCACCATTGCCAGTTCAACAGTGTCCTTGGATTTCAATTTCATGCACCCGTTCAAAAGGTACAAAATGATACTTGTGTGTTTACTGAACATACCAAAAAAAGTTCATAAATTTATTTTAGGAGCACCGGGCCTCAGAATCATGTTTTGTCAACTTTCACAGACTCATAATATTTCTATATAATAATTAAAAAATTACATGAAAAAATATGTGTCTTTACATACTATGTATTGGCTACCATAAAAGCATAACGAAAGGATAAAAAAGTGTTAAGGATAATTTCCCAAAACCTAGAGAATTGAATTTATGAAATTGATCAACTATAAAAAAGATATGTAAATATTGGAGGTAAAAGGGTTATATTAACATAGACATTTTGAATATGATCTCCCATGGTATATTGACAATGACCAAGATTAACATTAAAAGATGGATCACATGGAGATAATGAGAGGGAGAAAGCAAGATTTAGAGGATAGTTTTGACTAGTGTTTTCTTACAAATATCATTGTAAATGGGTTGAAGGGGATAATATGTTGATATTAATTTATTATTTTACCCCTTACAAATCCCTTAGGATAACATTGAGTACCCTGCAAATGAAAATTAGGTACTCGTTGGCTATACAAGTAGCTATTTCCGTCAACAAAAGAAACCACTATATACTTTATACCCTTCCACCAAACACAGATGATACTCGTATATCGACACTTTTTTACCATCATTTCTCATTCCCTTATTTCTGAAAACCTCTTAAAACCCATATATTTATCAATTTAATAGATAAATGAATAAAAATTGTACAAAAACACAACCTCACAACGATGAGGGCCATTACATGATGTCATATCCCATCAACCCCTCCCTACATCACTTCCACATTCCTCTAATCACAATTATGAGTGTTATACACTAATACATAACTAGACATTAACAATGATAGAAATGGTCTTTATTTGTGCTATAAAAGGAATGACAATGTGAGAGACGTTAAAAGCCTATGACTTTTATCAGCATTGAAAAATCACCAATAAAGGGTATATTTATCAGTGCTTTTAAAAGTACTCATAAAAGAACCATTTAAGTGTGTTTTAATTTAGCGCCATAAAAGGATATATTCATTAGAACATATAAAATCACTAATAAAGGAATTTTGTTTGTTATTTTATAAGCACTGATAAATGTATTTGTATCATTCCTTTTAAAAGTGAATATAAAGGTTATCTTTATCAGTAGTTTTAAAAGTGCTGATAATGATTCATACTTCAATACAATATTACAACACACTACAAACACACTATAATGTGATGTAACAACACACTGAAACACTAGAAAAACACAAGAAACAAATCAGATATCATCATAAAAATTCACAATATAGAACTTAAATCAAATGAAATTTAAAACAAAAATACCAGAAACAAAACAATATTATTGACATTTCAAAAATTGGTTTATAAAATTACATTAATAAAATTTATTATATACATTGAAAAAAGAATATTAACTATTAATGTTACCATGGTTTCCATTGAATATCTTTTTCAATGTACCAACATTTCATGAGTAGTTTTGAACAAAACACCTCATCTCAAAAAAATACACCTTTAAAAGAAAATAATTATTATGAGTAATAAGAAAAAGAAATAAATTAAACATAAAAATAAAATAATACATTAATTATATAAACAAGGATTTTACTATGAAAATATCAAGATTACCACTGTGATTGACTAGGGGAGGGAACTTGAATGAAAGTGAGAAATGTCAACACTACAGGAGTGAACTCTTTTGTAAGAGAATAAGCCTATTAAAGGTTTTTTTGTAGAAAGGGATTAAAGATGGACAGAGAACCCAAAATCAAACAAAATAATCCACTAATATAATAAAATAGTTAATAATACAGTAATAATAAAAATAAATAAATTAAACATACATATGAAACAACAAATTAATATTGTGGAAAATGATTTTACTATGAAAACACCATGATTGCCATAGTAATTGAGAATTGGAAGCTTAATTTATCTTATTACAATGAAAATGGAGGTAACGTGAAAGAAAGTGAAAAATGAACCATTATAGTGGTGGAATGGTTTTAAGGCAGAATGAGTAAGAAGGTTAGACATATCACTGAAACTCAAACAAAAGAATCCACCTGTATAGGAAAAAAAATATTATGTGGTTAATAAATAAAAAAGAAATAAATTAATCATTCGTATGAAATAATACTCTAATTCTATAGAAAATGATTTTATTGTACAAATATCATTATTACCTATGTAATTGAGTAGAGTCAACATCATTTCTCTTCCTGTAAAGGAAGAAGAGATAACATGAAAGAAAGTGATAAATGGACCAATGTATGGGTGAAAAGGTTTTAAGGGAGAATGAGCATGAAAGTTGGATAGAGCACACCAAATCAAACAAAATAATCCAAATATATAAGAAAAAAATTATTATGTGATAAATACTAAAAATAAATAACATAAACATAAATATGAAACAATACATTATTTCTATATACACTGATTTTACTATACAAACATCAATATTACCTCTATGATGCGGAATTTAAAACATCGTTTCCCTTTTTTCAAAGGTATTACTCATAGATAAAAATATTCTTAAACAAAATAAATCATCACAGAATAATGATATTTAAAAAATTGTTCCATTATATATTTTTTTGGTAAAATAGATAAAGTATATCGTAACATTACAATTGTGTCTATCCAGTGGGTTTCCTTTATTATAGTATGTTCTTCTGATGCATTGGTAACATCATCATGTGTAGAAGACACTTTTTGCAAGAGTTGTCAAAAGGTTAAACATATATTATGGTAATACCATAGATATCCTATAATATTATGAGGGAAACATAATATATTATAAAAAATTTACCTTCTCATTGAACTATATTTATTTTTTAATTTTTCATGGATTTGGATCCTCTTTTGAGAATCCAAATCCCCACTTTTTTGTCCCCTCAAACGTACAAAGAAATTTTCTACATTGGGACTAAAATGAATGGATTATGATGTTCCTATGAAAGAATAATAGTTGATTTAATCTTCATCTAACTCAACTTTTTTTTAGTATCCACCATGATAATCAACCAATTCTTTTTTGTTGGATTAGAGGTAAAACATACCTGCACTCCTTGTGATGCCATTATGAACAGCACCCCTTTTCAACTTTTACAATGAAATTAAACATCACAAATCCCATTTCTTCAAATTTCTCTCCATTGATATGGTCAACACATTTTCAATGGAAAATCTACACTTTAAATTTTATATAATCCAACTCATATATCTATTTGATAATTCCAGAATATGAAATATTTTCATAAAGTGGAATTCTATACTTGGAGAAAAATAAATGAATTTCTTATCCACAAGTGTAAAACCCCTATTTTACATCATAGTTAAGACACTGTTTTCTTTTGTATAGAATGTATAACCATTAATTACAAACCTAGTGTCAGATATAACATTTTCATTTGGACCTATGTCTAGACATTGATGTTGTTCGGAAATTGAATTCATATTTTTAGATAACTCCTTATGAATTTGATTTATGAACCATCATATAAACTGTTGATTATGTGTATCTGATATCCATATATCATCCCTTTATGGATTAAAATATCTAATAATTCCATTGTGGGATTCAGTTTATAGATCAAAATCTTCAAAATGATGTAATATTTAAAGATGTGCTTGTTCCCACTCTTTCATGGAAACTATAACAGTATATCTTCCATAATTCCCTTCTCCCATGAGACATTTTTTGTGATGATACATTGGGGGATTGATACTTTCAACATATAATAAGTAATCGGTACAGAATTAAATAGCTTCATCAACAAAATATCATTCTACAATACAACCTTCTATCTCACTTATATTCTTGACAAACCCTTTCAAAATCATCATATAACTTTTCGTGGGTTACATCCATATTTAATGGAAAATACCACATAGTTGAAAATCTCTAACCAAGTGAACTATAAGGTAGACCATTATATCAAAAAATTGTGGGAAAAAGAACGTCTATAATTCCAATAATATGATTTAAATATCCTTATTCATGATGGGAAACATCACTGTGCCTACAACCTTACAACATATGGATTTTAAAAAGGAGCAGAGTCTGGTTAATATATGACATACATTTTTTAGGAAGAATGAAATAGTAATAAATAAGAATTAAATATTGAATCAAAACATGAGATTCATGTAATTTTAGTCGTTGTAACATCAAAATATTCATTGAAATGAAATTATTGACATTTGATAAATATCTCTGTGGAAAATTTAAACTCATAAAGAAAAAAAATTGAAAATTTTCCTATCTAGATAGAGTGTAAGATACTGGAGGAAGAAAATTCATCATATTACCCTTAACCAGTTTCAAATCTTCCCTTCTCCCCATTTTAATCATGCATAACATAGCCTTTATTACATGTTTTTTTTCTGGGATCATTTTGTAACGTGAAAACAACACTATCAAATACATTTTCTTCTACATGTATGAAATCAAAAAATATATATGACATACAAAAAATAATAATTTAGTAATTCAATGAAAATTGATCTCTTCTTTCATAGTTTATTTTCTAAGGTTTTTAAAAAATGGTTTACTAAAAATAGTGTCAATCTTTTTTACTTTTTTTATAGTTGATTTCTCGTTGATGGAGATGGTTTTGTAACTTGTTTGATATTCCCATTGAATATTGTCATCCAAGATTGGTATTTTTCTTTATGATAAAAATAATCAACTAACTAAAAACACTTTTTTGAGGAATGTTTTAACTGAACCAGTTATGTGCGTTTTTCACAATTGGGACACCCCAACATGCCTTTATTTCTTTTTCTTGATAAATTTCCATAAGTGGGGAAATCATATATCAGTTTGTACAACATTAAACTCAATATGAATTATTAACATCTTTTAGAATCATATATTGTAACACATGTATCCCACATCAATTTTAGTTCTTTTATCAATAGAGCCAAATATACATCAATATAATTACCAGGTTTCTTTGGTCCAGATATAAGCATAGACAACAAAATGTATTTGTGTTTCCAGAATAACCAAGGTAGAAATTTATAATTTACCAACATGATGGTCCATGTACTTTGAGTACTACTCTATACACCACATGTATTTATTCCATTTTTATATAATCCAAGACAATATTTCCTCAGCTCATCTCCAAATTTAGGAAACATGTAATATGTTTTATTTCTTTGGGTAGAATATGTTGGATGACATAGGTTCCCATATTTAATTATTGTATCTTTATGCCATGTTAACTATATTTCATTTTCATAACATCAATATAGTCCTCTATACCATTGAATAATTTTATTTTACCCAATAGATTTTGAAGGACATGATTCAATTTTCTTGAATCGATATGCGCCACACTTAGAGAATTTGATGTGTGATACATGGTCCTTGTGAAACAATATGTAATAATTTAGGAAAGTTTTTATTTTTTTAGATATCATTCCCATTGAACATAATATTTATTTAGTGTAATATGTTTGTCATGGTACTTAATTTTCGTCTGGTATCATATATTTTAGATGACCAAGTAGTTTTGTAATGCCGTTGTCACTCCATCCATTTCCAGATTCCTAATTATATATCCTCATTACAACTGACAATGTTTTGTATTTTGTAAAACTGGTATGAAATGGTTTCATGGAACAACTATTCAACTTCTCAGACAACATTGGATAATCATGAAGGTCATATTCAATACCCAATACCATTTCTTCCCTATGATCTCCATCATCTTTTACAAAGGTATTCATATCAAATGATTCATAAACCATAGTTTCATCCCAATCGATGTAGACATTCTATTTTCTTTCATTTTTAGTCCAACGTTTATGGGATTTATCTATTTTGTGACAAATAAAATTTTCTTCCAACACTTCTGGACTAATTTGTCTTGAATAAAAATAATGTAAACATGGAAAAAATATTTTCGATGGGTCATATACAATATCTCTTTCAAATTTTATGGACTCTTTAACACAATTTTCATATTCTTTTTTTCAAATGATAAGTGTGCATCCATTTTCGGATCATATTCATACTATTGGGTTTATAAAATTTTAATTTTTTAAAATATATAGGTAAATACGCATAAGATATTCATTATCAAAATTGAAAGTCTTAGACAATTCTAACACGCGAAATATAGAACAATTCATCTAGAATATTTGAGCACCTTGATATTCAAAATCCCATAATAAGGGTTGCTGGAATTTGAAAAAATAAAGGGATATAAAGGAAAATAATAAATGATATTATCATTATGATTTATAGGTATAAATAATAAGATGGATAATGTAATGACCATATAATGAATTTCTCAAACAACACCAAGTCAGGTCATCTTATGACCACTAACTCGCCTAAAAGTCACTAAACTATGGTTTAATTTTTTTTTTGTAAAAAATCATAAATGGGAGCCACCATCCCTAATAAAAACAATTAGTACTAGATTTTGAACAAAATTCAAGCATGACCCTTGGGGTCAATGGGCATGCAAACCCACAATCATCATTACCAAATATAGGTATTCCTGTTAGACTAAAAACTTTGGAAATAAATAATGAAATAGACATTTAGACACACATAAATATCAAAAAAATAAAAAAAAACTCACTCACTTATAGTCTATAAAAAAGATAAAATATATAAAAACCTTATATTCAAACACAACATGAACTAAATGAACTATAATGATTCAAAAATTGAAGGATTGATGTGATAAAACCTAATGTGATTAACTAGGTACATACCCATTGAATATTCTACATAACAGAACTGAGGACCATAATGAATAATAAGAGTAACTTGATCCAATGATAGATATATATAATAGAGGAACCTATATGAATCGACATACATGGTTCCTGAAAGATAGAATCTGAGGATTCATGTCCAGTGAGGTATCCCTTAAAGGTGTAATCATATATATAATAATTAGGGAACCACCAATTTTCTCAATTTAGTAGTCAATAAAAAAGAATATATATGAAAATGTATACACATTTATATACATAAATGAACTTTTTTTAGTAAGATGATATAAAACATTGTAGTATTACCACAATGAATAAATCCAAGGTTTTGTGTCAGGTATAAAAAATAGATCATACATCAGTAGTCAATAGAAAAAATGGACCAAAAACCATTCCCTCAACAATGGACATGAAAAATTTTAGAAGTTGAAATCAAAAACAAAACGAAAAATAAAAAACAAAATAGGAAGGTCTTCCTCACTAGGTTAAAGAAAATCTGAGACCATCTTTGGATATCAGATGAGATGTTCATAGGCAGTCGAGTGGTGTGTTTTGACCTTCTATTCACCGAGGAGGAGCATAAAAAACAAGTGGATTTCTAAAAAAGCTTCTATATCGTGACAGGATCACAAATGGTTAGGGTTTTTAAAATAGATCAGGACACTTTTATCAGCGATTATTAATAAGGGTTGATAAAGAGGCTTTTTATCAATACTTATTACATAAGAAATGATATATGTTCGTTTTATCAGTGTTAAACTTGTAGAACTAAGAAATGTTCATTTTATCAACACTTTGTTTAGTACTAATAAATTTTCATCATTATCGACACAAAAAAAGCACAGATTAAGATTCTTTTATCAGTGCTTATTACAGAATCATTTTTAAAGAAAATATAATTACAATTATAAATAAAAAATGTAAATATTTATAAATACTTAATATATATATGGTAAATATATTCCTTTTTAAATATATTTATTATAATTTTATTATAATTTATTTATTGTTTTATTTTTATTTATTTGTAATTATAAAAATAATTAAAAAATAATATTTATATTATTATAAATATTTAGATAAGTATATATTTATATATTAAAGAAATATATATAAATATAAATATAGTAAATATATTCGTTATTTAAGTACATTTATTATAAATTTAATAATTATTTAAATATAAAAAATTATTTATTTCTAATTATTTAAATAATTTAAAAAAATTATTTTTTATTCAAAATTATAAGTATATATTTTTATAAATATAGTGAATATACATTTATAAATAAATGTATTTATAAATATATGTTTCTATAAATATATTTTTTTGTAAATATATATACTAATAAAAATGTTTTGACTAATATATTTTTCACATTATTAATGAATATCTAATTTTGAGTGCATGCATATATGTAAAAAATGAGTGAAATTGAATAAATTTAGATTATAGGTAAACATTACCAATATTGAAAAAATGGATAAGTTCTCTATGTGTACATATTATATATAACAATTCATAGATTATGTTTATGTGAAATCAATATAACCCACATTTGATATATATTAAATTAAAAAATAAAATGAAATTCTATTATATATCTAGAATTATGCTATTAGTCAATTTTTTTTAATTAATATTAATTTTTAATTATATACCATTATTCAATAAATATTTGATAATTAAATGTAAAGAAAATAAATATTTTTTAATATATAAATCATATTTATACACATTAATAGATATTTATATAATTAATATATACCGTTTAATAACATTAATTATCATAATTAGCTAATTAATAAAATGGTTAATATTTAGTAATTCATAATCAATCAATTCATTTTTATCAATAGTTATTCAATTAATAAAATTTAAAATATTTTTATAATAAAAACAGTTTTTATTTTTATTTATATAATTATTTAATTTTATCAGAAATGTATTGATTAATGAAATTTTATGAATGATAAAAATGAAGCACTGATAAAGCATACCCTTTATCAGTGTTAAAAGTAATTCACTAATAAAGGATACCCTTTATCAGTGTTAAAAATAATTCACTAATAAAGGTTTCCATTATCAGAGAAAAAATAAAAGCACTGATAAAATGTTAAATCTATGAGTGCTTTCTTTAGATCTGATAAATATTCCATTTATCTACGTTTCAAACTAGTGCTGATAAACAATAGCACTATTAAAGGACTATTTTGTCGTAGTGATACTTGTTGAGTAACCACATTCTTCCACTAGAATTATTTCTTTCATTTTCAAATTTAAATTCCTGAATTTCACTTTTCATCCATTTATTCAAATCTCATTAAATCATTAACATAAAATAAAAATACTACAATTCTCTTTGTACTTTGGATTCCATTAGTGAAAACAATTTCAATTCTTTTTGATATATATATATATATAATATTAGCTTTGAAATCTCAATATTTAACTTAATACTTTTATAGTAAACATCCACAATTGTAGAATCATGTTACATCCTCAAAACCCTTATTACTTTTATTATTATATCATAATCGATAATAATTATCAACTTAAGAATTTCCATATTAAATTCATTAAAATTATTTTATGATTCATCGTCTAAATCCAAAGGTATTTTATCTTCAAAACATGTGCCTTTTTTCAGTAGTGAATTTTATATAAGATGTCGTGGTGCCCACTTATAGTTTATTCTTCACTGAAAAAGGTTGATTTTCATGTTTCTACAAATCTACACCAATCTATAGTATTTATACCAATTTAATATATATTAAATAAATGCATATATTATCTTGTTAGCCACTTATGTATGATGACTATTATTTCATTTTTAGTGAAAAATAATTTAATTTACTCGAATACTTATTCTTTTTATTTTTCATCATATATATTGTCACAAAATCAAAATGCTATATATTTCTAGTTTTTAGTATTCATAGAAACTTTTTATTCATGATATCGTCCTTAAAAATTATAGATGATGGAAGGTGAGACCGATATAGATCATGGATACGTGTTAATCCAACATATCTCTCTAATGAATTTGGAAATGATATAATCATTAGAGTTTAATATTATGTTTATAACCAGGTGTGTTACACCTATGTAATTAATTTTGATTCAATTATTCCAACATACGTATAACATGAGGGAACATTGTTTATGAATGCGATGCTCCAAGATAGCCATTTGATGATTTCTTGTGACAACCAGGGTAATCCTAGTAATTAATAAATCATATGATTAGTATGTATTAATTTTATTTATTCTCATTGATTATAGGTTTATAAAAATAATGTTATTTATATGTTTCAATCCAAAAATGAAATAGTTATTATTTTAACAAAATTATTGTTCCACGTATTAACTGGTTCTATTTAATTGTTATGTTTAATTTTATTGAATGTAATTTTTTTTAAAAATTATTTAATCTATATATTTATCATATAAAATTTTAACTAAGGTAAATATTTCATATTTTCCTAAGTTAGTTGTATTTTGGGTAAATATTGAAAAATGTCATTTTGAAAAAATACTGTTACTTTTTGACATCATTATGATGTAATATTGACATAAAACTTTATAAATCCATTTATATAACAACTATTTTCTTATTTAGTAGAAAAAATTAAAAACATTAGTTTGAACATTGTAATTCATGATTTAAATTTTAGAACATAATATATATTTTTTTCTAATTAAAAACTATTTTTGAATCCTTCCATCTAATAGAATGGATGGAAGATAATTTTCAGTTTTGGTAGGGTAAAAATATAATATAAATAAATTTAGATTTATTATTATCTAATTTACACTATTATAATTAATTATATTCATAATTTCATTATAAAATATTTTTTATGCATAAATTTTTTTTCCAAAAAATTCGTTTTTATGGGTTTTGATTACGTATATCGTATGAGATTTCTAAGAGCTTCAATTTAATGAAATGTATTCCAAATTTTGAACCATAATTTCAATTTTTTCGTAACTCCTCTATTATTATTGGTCAAATAAATAAATTACCTTGGTAAAAAGTTATGTTTTTTTAGTAATGGTTCAAATGGGTTAAAATGGGTTAAAATAATGGATAAGGTTTAGAATATCTATAAAACATATTTAAATTTTTTTTTTTGTTTTTTTTCCTTATAAATATTTTACTATAAATTGGGTTTCCTTTTTTATACATTACCAAGAATAAGTATTTATATTATTTTAAAACATTGAATAATTTCAAGAGTATCAATCCACTCACTTATAAAAGGGAATCTCCCCTCCTCAAAAAATCACAAAACATGAGCACTATATAAAATCAAGAAATTCCTTTATCCTTCACATGATCTCTTAAAAAATTCTTAGAGGTCTTCTTCTTCTCAAAAGACCCATACTATAAGGCATCATGTTTAATCCAAAGGATGTTATCAAAGAAGCGGGTATATGCCCTATCCTAACACCTCCATGTTTATTTCTTCATATACCTCATTGTAATATGTTATAACAATTATAAATTAATTAAATAGGTGTATAATATATACTAAAATTGTATTATGCTTATGAAATAAATTTTTTATACCACCTTCCAGTCCTGTTGGAAATGGAAACATCATCCATGATTAAATTTCCACCACAACATTATTGAATTGATCTGTTGTTTTCATCACCGAATCACATGGATGGTCCTAAAAATAAAATTAATGTGTATATATGAAATTAATGAAATTAATGAAATTTATATGATTCTATAATGATAATATATTATCTTTATTCTTTCCCTTCCATCTATTGGAAAATTATATTGTCACTCTTTCCTACATGTGGACTACGACCTCCACAAAGTGATGTAATTTGTTTTTTATTTATTCCTTACACTGATCTTTATAAGGATGGATATAATTAATAAATATTTTATTTAAAATATTATGATTATTCTTGAAAATTTAAAACCATATATACTATATTTACTTTTGATCCATTTGAGAAATTAAAACATTGTTGATGTCTGTGTACAGACTATTATCTTAATAAAATGACATGATTCATTTTTCATTACCACTTAAAATGGTTGGTTTTAAATGTGTATTTAATTAATAAATTATATAACTATAACATTTATAAAATTCTAAATCTTTTTCACTCTTTTCCATGGGGAACATATACAGTCTATTTTCAAAATTAAAGACTGGATGACCACAAAATATTTGAAGAAAACTTAACTAATTTTATAAATAAATAAATAATAGAACTAAATTTAAAAAGGAATAAATATAATGGAATGAACATGAATAAAAGTTCTTAAGAAATTAAATAACTATAATAATTTTATTATTTAGCGGTTAGAGAATATATGAAGCAAGGTGAGACTTAAGGTATGGGATTTTTCGTTAGAACCTTTTGTAAATATTTCAATACAAATATGTTTCCACCATATCCATATTCTTATAATAGTATTAATATAATTATTACATATTGGTAAATTTTTTATGTGGATATTTAAAACTATTTTTTAATTCATTTCCAATGTTTTAAAAAATTAATCTTTTAAAATGTTTCCGTACAAGTCATTTTTTCTTCTTATAAAAGTGAAAAGGAACCTGTTTTTTATTTTTACTAAAATATTCCCCCTTTTCACCATTAAATACATTTTGCATTATAATTACTCTACTAAAATATTTACTTGTTATTCACAGAAGAAAATATTCCTCCCCTTTTTATAAATTTTCATTTTAAATATTTTTAAAAATAAATTAATATTTCATTGAAATTTTATAAGATAATAGAATAAATATTTAAATGGATTTATGATGAAAAAGTAAAAACATATAATTGTTTTCACAAGGATAAAATACATGGAAATTATATAGTATTCTATGTGATCCTAATATAGCCCAAGAATACTGGTAATCTAAAATGAATATGTTAATTATTTAGTCTTCAAAGGAAAAAATTATAGAGATAACCATCTAGGTTATTACTATAGAATTACATGGGCATCCGTTATTCTATCTTGGGTTAAAGACTAGTGAAAAAAGGTTTATGAATATAATTATGCAAGATATATATTTTATTCCTGATATTGGTTTTTATGGAGATATTTTTATTTCATGATATAATTAGAGTTTATTAACCTTCAAAAAATGAACGGTTTGTTTTTTAAGAAATATTTTCATAATTTATTAGTTATCTCAAGATGACTTTATTGTTTTCCAATTATAATTAATGGAATTAAAATATTAACTTTGAAAACATATTTAATTTCATATGTGTAAAAAAAATTATGTTCATTAAGTTTTATTTTTGAAAAGAAAAAAATTTTAATGAGTTTTGTTTCATATGAATTATATGTTTCCTTTTTCTGTATATCCCTTACACATCATTTTTTTCATATAAGAGATTTTAAAATATTTTTACAGTATCTATGGCTGAGTAGGAACTTTAAAAAGATCCAAATTTCCACATTATAATCATCTTGAAATAAACAAAATTATCTTCAATGAAATAGGTTGTAATCTTAAGACCTGTTTTTATTAAAAAATGTGCATTATGTGGAAGTATCCACATTGTTATATAATGTTTTTCCTAAATATAAAATAGAATAAACCTAAAAGATCAAGTGAATATAAAAAAGATGAATCCCTTTATTTAAACTCTGGTTGGGGGGGGGGGGGGGTAAAAGTGACAAGCTATTATAATTTATATTAGAGAATGTTAATTGAAAACATTGGAGGATAAATGGATGTTAAAATTCAATCATACGAGGTTAATATTTATGGTTATATTATGATGAGATAGATTTTGATGATTTGTGATTTTCTTCACCTAATCTAGGTATATTTATAATGGATTTACATAGAGTAAACATGTAAACTATCATAGGATGGAATCCAGGGTATAATAGTATTTAAAACCATAAAACTGAAATGATTGGAAAAGAGAAATTTATAGCAGTGTTAACTCAGTTGATATAGTATATTAATAGTGAAACCCATGAAATATAATGACCAATTTTTTTCATAGGGTAACTTATCTATATAAAAGTGCTTCGTGAAATATCACCCTTTGAATTTTAGTCATTATTTTTACATAATGAAAATAAATGATAGGATAAATTCACTGGATAAGGTATTTTTTTGTTTTTTGATAGACGTAACATAAAAAAATATTTATTTCTAATTATCATTTTAATGATAAAGTTAATCAAATTTTTTCTCTGATTAATACTACAAGTGGAAATTATGTGATTGATACCATCATGTAAATGATCATTTAAGATCATTTCCTTGATTATTATTTTTTTAAAGATTTCCTACTAATAATTGAATGTTAATTTATAGAGTTGAATGAAAAGGAAGAATAATTAATAGATTTTAATAAATAAAATTGTTATATATTATCTAAGTATTCACCAAATTTCATTATATACTATGAATGTAATTTGAATTTAATTTAAATAGGCCAGAAATAGTGTTATGAATATTTTTAGGCTATCATGAATTAAAAACTTATATGTTTATTTTTTTGATGTGCTGAGAAAGTTGAGATATTTTTTATAATACATATATACAAGTTTTCCAAAAGTGTAATAAGTGGTCTAGGTGGAAAACAATATATAATTATTCTACTATAAAATATAGATGTAACACCTACCACACATGTCATATATATATATATATAATAAATTTTAAAAAATTCTTTTGATAGGATTAGAAAATTCTTACTGATGTGATAATATTAATCATTTTTTTTTGAATTCAAGGAAAAAGTTTTTATTTGACCAATAATTTGAAATAATAATAAATCAATCGCGGGGAATTTTAACTTTAATTATTTGGGTAATTATTATAACCCATGTATGATTTTAGTTACTCAATGTTAGAATCATAAATATTTAGAACCAAAAGGTGTGAAAAGTATTTTTTTACTACTACAGTAGATGTGGGGCCCCCAAATGAAGCAGTGATAGGTATATATATATATTTGGATTATTTAATTGTCTTTTTTTTTCTTTTAGATCAATACATTTTTTATCTTTGAAATTTTCATATAAAATGTAAATAACATCTCAATATATGATTTCATTTATTTTTTTAAAACTCTAGCGGGTAGTATAAAGGCAACATGAATATAAAGAAATATTCATATTATCATTTGTAGAGTTTTTTTCTATAATACATTATTTCCTAAATACTATATAGCATGAAATTATTTTGAGTATATATTGGGTTTGGGTTTATTAGGCTATGATTGATTACATTAAGAAAGTAGTTTTTTTAAAGTAGTTTCAGTTTATATATAAAAATGAATTCAATCATTTGATAAACTATCAAAAAGCTAGGAAACTAATATATAAGGGGAGTGAAAGTTAACTTTAACATATTATTGAAAAGAAAAAAATTATTCAAATTAGTAATTTATAAGTAGTAAATTAATTTATTTATGCACTTAATTATGATTTTCTTTATGGTATTCTAAATTTTAAAGTTGAATTAACAATTAACATAGTCCCTCATGAAAATCCAATTTCAAATCCTACCTTATAAATCAATTTTTGAAAAATATTTAACATGAAAATGTAGTTATAAAAGTTAAATGATAAGGTTATTATTCATCCTTCCACTTCACCTTGGGGAGCTCCTATTTTATTGGTTAAAAATATGGATTGTTCTAGGAGACATTTCAATAATTATAGAGAACTCAATAACATCACTGTTAAGAACATGTATCAATTGTCTCATATAAAATGACACGTATGATAATATCTAGGGTGCTCATTATTTATGAAATATTGATCTTAGATAGAGTTATCGCTATCTATAAGTAAAGGAGGAATACATTCAATCAATTACACATCATATAAGTTATGTCCTTTGTGAGTTTTTAGTTATGCCTTTTGGGTTGATGAATGTACTAATATATTTATGGATCTTAATAATAGTGTTTTTCTATTATATTTAGATACAGTTTTTGTAGTCTTTA
Source organism: Viscum album (assembly GCA_963277665.1). Taxonomy (NCBI): domain Eukaryota; kingdom Viridiplantae; phylum Streptophyta; class Magnoliopsida; order Santalales; family Viscaceae; genus Viscum; species Viscum album. The sequence continues at coordinate 641,113,093 of OY728119.1, forward strand.
TTGATGAAATTATGTTTTATTCTAAAATTTATATGGAACATGAGAAACATCTAGGGATTTATCTATAGATATTTAATAAAAATATGTTTGATGGAAAATTTAAAAAATTATAATTTTGGTTAAAATAGATTTCATTCCTCATGAACAATGTTTACAAAGAGAGCATAATTGTAGGTACTAATAAAACTAATGAGTGAAAGAGTTGAAAATTCCAACAAACTTCAAATATTCATGATATTTTCTTATATTTGATGGTTATTATGGTTATTTTGTTGAAAACATTTACTGGTTTTTTAGAATAATAACCATGATAAATTTTAAAGAAGTAAAATTCATCTTCCTGAAGGAATCTAATGAATAATTTTCAGGATTAAAAATAATATTGGGTAATGATATAGTTTAATTATTTATTATAGGAAATAGTCATTTTTTATTTATGGAGATGTCTCCTTTAATGGGCTTGTTTGTGTTTTGATTTAGAATTATCGACTGATTTCATATGAAACGCATAACTTGAGAACCCATGAAATGAATTATCATACACATGACCTGAAACTAGATGTTTTATTTTTTACATTTAAAATCATGTTATATATTTATATGGTAAAAAATGTAAAATGTATATTGTCCATAAAAATTTTATGTATATATTCAATCGAGAATTATTTATCATGGGCCATAGAATATGGTTAGAATATATAAAGCATTATATTGCACGATTCACTATCATCCATGTAATATAAATAGAGTAATTAACTCCTTGATTTGAAAAATATAATATATCATTACACATTAAATTCATGGAATATTATAATTTTATTGATGATTTAATTATTTTATTCCTATAAATTTTTCAATAAGGAACATCCACTCTTTAGGTTCAGGTTTCCATGAAATACACTTTGTGAGACATAATTAAGCATGCCTAGAAGGAAGATTCTTGTGTAAAACAAATAATAATGTATTTTAAGAAGTGTGAGTTTCGAAAATTTAACATTGAAAATGATGTTGTTATTATATTTTTAAATAGGTTTTTAATGTTATTCAATGTTTAAGAAGGAATTATTGAGCAACATATAGAGATTTAACACACCCAAATTTTATTATATATTTTACTTTACTTTTAAACTATTTTCAATATTTTTTTCCACATAAAATATTGATCTAAACTGTGACCAAACATATTTGACGAATATTATTTAAAAAATATAATAATAATAAATCCTTTTGAAAATAAAAATACTTTAATCAATTTGAAATTCTTACAGATTACTATTAGGAAAACATTATTTTTTATAAATGAAAATTTCAATTCAAGTTATATTTATTCTTATCTTTAATTTTAATATAAAAGATAAATTTAAAAAAATTATTTTAATTATGTAAAATTTACTTCATTTTGTAATTCATCACATCAAATCTATATTAAAGTGATTTTTTATGAAAATATTTATTTTTAGGAGAATAGTTGAAAATACTGTTTTGAAAAATATTTTGAATTTAATGAAATTATAAGTGGATAAGTATGAAAATGAAATTTATAAAACAATACTATAAGAAAAAAATTAATTCTATAAGATATATTTAAAATTATTAACATTTTAGTTTAGTTTACAAACCTATCTCTAATATTTTAATCTTATGTTATACTATTGTCTAAAACATTTTTTAATAAATTTTATTTTTAATATTTCAATAAGTGAATGGATTAAAATAGATTTAAATTTTGAAACTATAATTTAAATATTTTAAAATATGTAGCACTTTATTTTTAGGCATAAAAAATAAATTACATTGGTAAAAACTAGTTAGCATGACATAAGCCAAAAGGGTAAAATGAGTTAACCCAAGGGGTAAAAGACATAACATATTAAAAACATCTTTCTAATGGTGTGGTTAATGTTTTTTTCAACAAAACATTATCCCCACCCCCATTATGTTCCATTTTAGAGTCTTCTTAACATGTGAAACTTGTTTTATATTTAAATTAAGTTGAAATAATTACTAATATTCCCTTCTCTCCACATAAAAAAGTGACCTCTCACCACCCCCATCAAGTCCAATACAAATTTTAGGTTTCCCCTTTAAGTTATTCACTATTTTTTACCATATAATCCTCTTTCAATTTCTTAATATTTTGGTCTCAATATTTTTTCCTAATCCCTACCTTTCAAAGGAATCATTCTATGGAAGCTCAAAGATCTCAATGCAAGTACAAAATTTTCCAATTAATTTTTTATTATATTTCTTTACCTTATATATATATTTTTACAAATATTTTATTATTAATTCAATATTAATATTATAATTAATTTTTTTATATTATAGGAATAACCATTAAACCCATTTCCAATAACAACACAAAGTTTTATTTATAGAAATTACCATATTATAATTTTGTCATATGGTATAAAATTATAATAGAACTTAAAAAAATTATAAATGATGAATGAATTAAAATAAAAACATTTCTAGAAGTTGAGGATCCTGTACTGATAAAATAGTAACAAGACCTTTGGAATAGTAATGGGGACCTTATTAATATGAAACTAAGCAATTGAATAGTTACCTCACCAATGAAATTATAAATAAAATATATCCATATAATAAGTGATAGTATTATATAATTATAACATAGTATATATAAATAAATATTTAAAAATTATTAATTAAGTATTAGTATTTTGTTAGTCATAAATATTTATTACGATTTAATGAATAATTTAATAAATTAAAATAAAATTTATTTTTAAAAAATTTATCCCTAAATTATAGTTTTTATTTTTTATGATTATAAGATAATGTTATGAGACCATAATAAAATTTTCTAACTGTTAGAAAAACTATTACAGTTTTAAAATTTTTATTTTCCAAGTAAATAATGATTTTAATAAAAATTAATTTATCATATTTATATAATTTGATTCATAAAAATAGTTCATTTTTGGATTCTACAGATCAAAAAAATCGTTAGGGTTAATTTTAGTTATTTTTCTCAAATATATGATTTTTTTATGATTAGTAAAATATAGTAATTTACAATATAAGTAAATAAATGAATTTTTATGTCATGATAGAGTCATGGATGATGTAAGTGACCTTTTTTTATAATTAACATGGGAAACATTACATTATTTATTCACAAGAATCAGCTCTATTTCTTGTCTAGAGTAAAATAATAATATATTTAGTAAAATAATGATAAAACACCCTTATCCTCCACTATAAATATCACCAATCACAACCGCTTATCCTCACTCCACTCAAGCCTAGAAACTTGTAAAAATTATGCCAAAATATCCCCCCTATACCCTCCCACCACCCATGAGCTTTTGGTCTTATAAAAAGATCAGAACCTACTCCCTAAGGATGTTCTTAAGAGGAAGGAATCAAGAGGTAAACCCCTCTTCCATTTTCATTCAATTTATTTTTCATTTTCTTTTATTTTATTTTCTTTCCTAAGATCCCCTCATCCAAAGGGAATGATAACTCTAGTAACTTAAATATACTTGAGTTTTTGTTTTGATAATTTAATAATTCTTCACCATTTCGCTTCACCCTCCTTTAATATTATTAATGAAAACACTGTCTATGATGTATTAATTTATCGCATTCAAAGACGGCGGGTTTTTAATTTCTATTACCATATTCAAGTCTTTTGATGAAAACATATTTTTGCTCAAAAGGATCATAATTTATGTATTATATCTTATTTAATGTTCCAGAATCATTATACACACATGATGTTATATAATAATAGAAAACTAGTTTGTTGCGAGTGAAACCACTCAAAATAATCAAGGCGTTTATAAATAATGATTTATCAAATGATTCAACCAAACCCAAAATAATAAAATTACTTAAATGATTGTTTAAAGTTATATATAATCATTAATAACTTATTACTTTAATTATGGACTTCAATTTCTATTTTTCATGAACTTTCATACTCTTATATAAGCTTGCTGATCATGAAAATTAAGAAAACATGCACTCACAAATGAAAAAATTGAACATTAGAACTCATCAAAATGGAATAAAAGAACTAAAAAAATTATACTAAATCAGTTAAATATAGAAACGTCTATGCAATTATTAATTAGTTTATATAATTTTATTATCTAGGACATTAAGATCATGGTAAGAACACCTTCGTGTGGGGACCAAGTTGGATGGAGAATGAAGTTTGAAGAGTTAGCTTTTGAAGAGTGTGGTATTTTGTTGTCAAAGAATATTAATCAATTCACTTTGTAATGGACTTAAAACTAGACAACACTTTCCTGCTATGTATTTCACAAATATCATATGTTAATAGAACTTGTGATGCAAGCCTTATAAAGGAAAAGGGACGAAATGATGATTCCATTCATATACAGTCTTGATTGGAAGGAATGATGTTGTTGGAAGATAGGGAAGTTTCAATACATTCCATTGTAATTCTGGAAATGCTAAATCTAATCTATCAAAGGATATATATCATGGTAGTGGAGTTAGTGATGAAAGCTGAATAATGGTTATGGGATGTAGTGAAGATTGAAATGAAAAAGGAATGGACTATTTGGAGGAGGCACAAAAGAACTGTTTAAAGTGGCGCTGTTTTCCAGTATTTTCTAAAATTTAGGGCCTAAAAATCGAGGAAAGAAGAAATGTGTTTTTGGAAATGGTTATTACGTGCATGTTTGACGATTGTTCATATTTTTATGGGCAAGTCCTGATTCATCTTCAAAACATTAAAAAATGGCGAAGGCATGTAGTGCTTGAAAAATTAGGCAGAGTGCGCGAAAAAAATAAAGGATCCGTGAAATATGAGTAGGATGCACGAAAAATGAAGTAGTGTGTGAAATATCAACGTGATGCATGAAAAATTAAGGCTGCACGAAATAGAGAAAATGAAGTTTTTCACGCAAGAGATGTTTCGAGATCAGAAGCTCAATAAATGGAAAAGGAATGTGGTGCCTAAAAAATAAGAGCATTACACGAAATCTATTGTTGTGCGAAATAATTTTTATGTGCCTAAAAAGGGTTTTTACACGCGGATACGTGTTTCTCGCGCGGGGTCAAAAAATGCATATAAATATGATGTGAACCCCTCTCATTTGATAATGCTCGACACTTAGAAGAAATTCAGAGCTCTAGTGCACATAAAACTTTACGCGAAGTGAGTTGATTGAAAATAAAGAGGTTTATGCGAAAAAAGGAAGGGTGCACGAAAAAGTGGGAAGTTGCCCAAAAGTGGAAAGTTGCGTGGAAAAAAGAATTTGCACGAAAAAGGTTCTTCGTGCTAAAAGTGAATTTTTATGCGCAAGACATTTGAATTGTGCACATGAAATCGTAAAGGCTTTGTGAAAAATTTGGGGTCTTCTATCATATTCAGTTGTGTATATGGGAGTTCTTACCAGCTTCTGGGTAGAAAAGTGATGATTTGTACTTCAGAGAATACAATTGTTCAAATGTAAAGAAGCACTGAAATACTATAATTCCCTATTTTTGCTAAGAGGGTGCACACGTTCTTATGGATTATTTTCCAAGTGCTACAAGAGTGTGAGGGTATATCCTACTCTTCGTATTCTACATCAAAGGATTGTTTTCAAGTGGATTTTCTGGTACTGGATTATTTCTGTACCATACCAAGGATGTAGATACAATTGTTGAGTAGTGAACCTTGTAAATCTTGTGTTCCTATGGTTGTGTTTGTTTAGCTGAGAAGAAACTCTTTAAGATGAGATGAATGTTGTTTCAATTAGAAGGAGTCATAAAAAAGATACGTATTTCACTGATTCACCCCTCCCCCTATCAGTTATACTTGGATCCGGATTAGGATCATTAATTGTTATCAAAGGGCAGATTTCCTTTGTTTATTCTTTGTTGATGTTCTGAAGAGAAGTTTTGATAGAAAATCTGAACTGTGTGAATATTAAGGGGATTCCAATATTATATATGAATAATTATCATATCTCAAAAGATAAAACGATACCTTATCTTATGTCTCTTGGATATGAAGTTCTCGAAACTACAATAGATGGATTTCCTGTTATTGATGAAAAAGTTCCTCTTACTTCCACGGATAAGAAGAATCTTGAGAATAATCGAAGAGATAAAAATGCATTACTCTCATCACATTATGAGAGTGGTTTTTTAAGAGTGAAAGGTGTCGCTACTTCTAAAGGAATCTGTGATAAGTTGATGAACATCTTTGAAGGACATACAAAAGTGAAGAAGGAAAAACTAAAAACCTAGAGTCTCAAGTATGAAGAATTGAAAATAGGAGAATCTAAATCTGTTGGGGAATCTTTACTAGGGTTAATGACATTGTTATTAAAATAAGATGTCTTGGTGAAAAGTTTTAGGATTTTACAGTTTTTGAAAAGATATTGAGAATTCTGCCTGACAAATTTGATGTTAAGGTTTCATTAATAGAAGAAAGGGACCCGAAAACATTATCTCGTGATTATTTTCAAAGTATTGTCATCACTTAGCAGATGATAATGGAGAACACCATGAAGATAAAAGAAAAATTTGATAGAGAAATGTCTTTCAGGGATGAAAAAAAGAGAAGTTGAAGATAATTCATATTGAAGAAGAAGCTGGTGAATCCAACTCTAAAAATGAGGTATGTCAAAATTTTGATGAAATTTTATCCTTATTTTCTAAGAAATGATAAAAGAGGAACATCGAAATACGAAGGAAAAATCCCTCTGAAATGTTTTGAATGTGGAGTTATTGGCCACTTTGCTGCTAATTTCCCTCAAAAAGGGAAATATGACGTCGGTGATGTAGAAGAAAGAAGATCAAGAAGGTCATGAAAGAAACAGGGTAGAAAATATAAATATTCTAGTAGAGGTCAGAATAAAAAGTTCTTCAAATCAAAAGGAAGAAGCTTTTTGTCAAATGATCAAGATGATCATGATAGCGAGACTGAATATGAAAAATATTCTACTAAGAAAACTAGAAAGAGTAATTAATTTTGAAAAAGTGAATAATGAGGATTATGAGAGCTGTAATACTAATGAAGAATAAACTCAACTTGAATAGTATCTGAAAGAAGAGCTGAAGGAATGTTTGAGGAAGATAATAAGGCATGAGAAAGAAAACAAGAATTTGATACATGAAAATTCGACATTAAACAATCGAGAAATCTTTCATGATGAGAAAATCAAGATGGAAAATGAGATTAATGATCTGAAGAATTCTCTTGAGAATGCAAAGAATTGCAATGATCATATTGTAGTAATGCTGAAGGTAAAAGAAGAAGAGTTGGACCTTGTTCAACCAAAGAATTCTAACTCTGAAGAAATAAATACCAATTTCAAACATTCTATCTTGGAAGTTGGAGAAATTTATAGTAAAAATAAACCAAATAAGGATCCAAATTTGTTTCCTTCAAAATTTGACTGGAATGACAGAACTAGTTCTGGGAAGAACATAGCTGTAAAGACTATTTACGTGGCCAAAGCCAGCAATGCTGAAAAATCAAAAGTCCATAATAATCATGATTCCATAAAGACAACTAATACTTCTGGTACTGATGACCTTGAGATGAAGATGAGAGTTACAAATGAAAACATTAAGGTTTTTGAGAATCGTGCTCACAACTCTGGTTATTATAGAATTTTTCGAGGCCAATATTCTTTCTATGGTAACTACTGGTGTTGTTGTGGATTCGGACACATAGAAAATATGTGTTCGTTCAAACTAAAACATTACAACTATTCTTTATGTTTTGAAATACAAGTATTTAAAGAGAGTAAATCCTATCAAAAGACAATGTCTCCAAATAAATTTCAGAAGATATGGGAGAAGGTTGGTGTGAATGTTGAGAATTTGTTCCAGCCACTAGAAACTATTTGTGATAGATGTGATCGACAATGAAATCTTATTAAGGATTGCCTTAGTGTGTTACTAGAGAAAATAATGTTTGTTAACAATCATAAAAAGCCCAAATTTTTAAAAGCTAAAAGTGATAGGTCTGATAAGTCCGAAAAGAAAGAATGCATGGTTGTCTGGAGAGAACACATTGACATGGCTAGGAAATTGGGAGAAGCGCAACAGAAAGTAGAAGAAAAGGGAGAAAAAAAGCTATTGTTGTCGAAACTACTTTGAATGATAGAAAGGGAGATAGTCCATGAATTATCGACAGTGGGTGTTCCTCTCATATTATAGGAGACTTAAAGCTGCTAGAGAATGTGAAAGACTCCCAAGAATGAACAGTGACATTTGGAAATGATGAATTTCTAAGGATCAATGGTGTTGGATTGGCCATCATTGGAAAATAAAAAGATGAAATCCAGGAAAACACTATATGTTGATGGGATGAAACATAACATTCATAGTGTGTCACAACTCTGTGACGAGGGAAAACAATTTATCTTCACAAAAGATTTATTTTTTGTGAAAAGTGAAAATGACAGAAATATTATCACAAGAGGCCAACATACAAGAGAGAATTTTTTCCAAGTTGGTGAAGTGCATAACACTTTTTACATGGGTATGGTGGATGGAAAATCAGTTATGGAATAAAAGGCTAGGACATATGTGTTAGAGAAATATGTGAAAGTTATCAAAGTGGGATAGTGTCCGATATATGCTTGATTTATCATGAAAAATAGATTGGTGATGCTCTATTTGTGAGAATGGGAAGATTGAAAACTCTATTCATAAGAAAGTAAAAATTTTCTCAAAAAGACCCTTAGAGCTCATACACTCTGATATCTGTGGACCAATGAGCATGAAATCTACAAATGGATATATGTACTTCATTACATTTAATTATGACTTTACTCGCATTACTTGTGTTATGTACATGAGAAATAAGTCAGATGCTCTGAAAATGTTTGAGTTTCAGGAGTAAATCAGAGAAAGAATATGAGTATTCAGTGAAGAAGTTGAGAACTGATAATGGTGGAGAGTATAAGAATAAATATTTTGTAATTTACCTCAAGAAACATGGAATTCAGCATGAGTTCAGTTCACCATACACACCCTAACAAAATGGGGTTGCTAAATGAATGAATCGATGTCTTGTGGAAATGTGGAGAACTATGTTACATGAAAATAGTATTTCTCATTATTATTAGAGACAATCCATGAACACTAATGTGTATATTTAGAACAGATGTTTGTATAGTGAAAAATCGGATATGACTCAATATGAAATGTTCTATGGAAAAACTCCAAGTTTGAAACAGTTAATTGTTTTTGGGAGTCCATGTATTATAATGAAGAAAGGTGGAAACCTGGGAATGTTTGACCAAAGAGGAGCTAATAGAATTTTACTTGGATATTCTCTAGAAGGAAGATGATATAGATTCCTCAACAATGAAACAAGAAGAATTATTGATTCCTGGGATGTAAATGTTGTTGAAAATTATGAGAAGGAAAAGCAGTCATATGTGGATGTGGAAGTCGAGTAGGATAGAGAATTTTTTGTTAACAATTATGATAATGTTGCAGACTGAGTTAATATTACTCAAGAAGAGGAATTAGACTCATTATTATCGTGTGATGATTATGGAGTCCAATGTACTCATCCTAGGTTGAGGAAACAAGTGGAGTCTCAGAACATTATTGAAGATAACAATCAGAGGGTTCAAAAAAGAAGAACAATGAATGAAATATCACATACTTCTCTTTATTTGAAAGTTAAACTGAATGATATAAATAAAGCATTTGAGAATCTAGAATTGGTTCATGATTTGAATGAAGAGCTTGATCAGATAGAGAAGAATGATTGTCTCGCCACGCATGATGGGGTCATGGGGATGAAATGTATGCTACCCGACTACTGGTTAGAGAAGGTTAGGTTATACATAATCACTCATACAGGGTGCACCGTTTTCTGCCATGAAACGCCCAACAGTTCTATATCCAGTAATAAATGGACCTGCTTTCCAAAGGCAGGCGTTTTCTGGGTGGTTTTACCAGCAATGCTTAAGAACTCACATTGGTCGAGATGATGGGAAGTTGGGCTCGTCGCACCCTTTTGGGGGGAATTATTTCTTATTTTAGGACTCTCTTATAGATTTCAGATGTATTCATATGTTCGTGAATCTTTGGTTTATACCCAATCATAGTATCCATGGACATCTCCCGATTGGAAATGGTCAGCTAGACGCAGGGATTCAGAATCATTTATGCCTGAGGTTTACCATCCCTCATTGGATTAATGACCCCGAGAAGTCTGGAATCCTTGAGGTGGCACCAGGGTTGGTATGGTGAACCGTCGTGAAGATAGTCGGATCAGCCGGTTGTCAGGCTTGAACCTCAGGGAGGCTTCCTACATACCCTACCTGGGAGACAGGGATCAAAGACCACGTAGTTCGGATTGGGGTGTTGGAGAACCGACCTGAAGGTGGACCCGAGGGATGGTAAACCTCGAGGGTCCGACGGTGAGCAGGCTTGAACCTCCTGGGAGGCTGCCTACATACCCTGCCTAGGAGATATGGATCAAAGTCCACGTAGTTTGGTTTATTGTGGATTACGATCTGAGGCAGCCTATAAGAGGATGTCATGGTCGATGCTTACTCTAACCCCACGTGAGTCATGCTCGGTGTGAGAAACAAGTGGCAGTAGGGACCAGACGATCACGTAGAGAATGCTGCTTCCGTGAAAAGTGAGTGGGACTTATGCATGGAGAGGCCCAGAAGGTGGGGGCTTACTCCGAGATGGTATCCCAAGGAGACAGATCGTAGCGAGAGAGGGAAAGAGGTACTTCTATACCCATCACCTCCCTTATTAAAAGGGAGAAGTACCGAGGTGCATGGGGGCTTCCTTCCGATGAGTATTTTACTCCCCCCCCCCCCCGAAGATGGGAGAAGTACCCCAGCCCCAACAAGTGGAGGTTCATAAAGGAGATCCTGAGCTCAGACTCCACATTACCATGGAAATGTGTACCCAGTAATGCTTCGGGAATCTACTCAAGGGTTGGAGAAACCCCTTAGCCCCTGTATAGCGTGGGTATGTAAACTCAAAACGGCGCACTGATGTGCCTGGGGGTTACATCACATGGGTCTGTTGGCTCTGGTGAAGGCCTCGGCTCAGGGTAGACGAGTGGGCCAATGAGGGAGTCATGGAGGATCATGTTGGATTGGAAGGATTTTTTATGGATCGTAGAACTGGAACTCTGAAGGATTCAGCGGGCCACACCGGGGTATGAGTGGTGGTGACCTTCGCGCAGAAAGGTGCTACACGGCTGGAAAGGCCATCCGTGAACGAGGGTGGCCAGCAGACTGATGGTCATCCTGCAAACCAGGGTGGTTCACAGAATGGTGAGAATCCCATGAACCAGGGTGGTTCGCAGCTTCAGGTTCGGTCCACGAATAAGGGTGGTCCGTAGAGGGTTCCATTTTAGCAGTGGCGGCCAAGGGCGGGGCCGACTGGAGGCTCATCGGTCGGGGCTTTGCCCGCATAGGAGGGTGATACTCGGTGCGTTGGATCGAAAAAGAGGCATAAACTCCCTGGTCCGCGGGAAGTACATCCACGGAAGGACCATGGTTCGCATTTTTCTCTTCTTTGTTATTTTAGGTTCGCGGTTCACCAAGTTATTATGCATTTTTGGTTCCTTATTAGTTTGTTCCCAGGTTTATACCTGCTCTGGTTCGTGAACTTGAACATTCGAAGTCCTAAGCCTTCCTTCAAAATCCTTCCACCCGGATCTGATTGATCTTCTCTGAGTCCTCGAATCCTCCTCTTTTATTTCACTCGATCTCCTTTTATAAAGTGGGGAAAAGGATGTATCTATGGTCATGCGACACCTTTTATGGAGGCCCATGACTGAAAATCCAATTCACGTATGACTTGGTCAAGTCACAACTCACGGAGGGCATTGAGCGCATCTCCCCCGTGAACCAAACGATCTACCCTGCAAACCAAACGAGCTCAAAGAGTGCTTCGTGGACGCGGAGGGTTCCGCCTCCATTCCAAGAACACCAGAGGATGCGGCTTGGGATGGTCGACGCGGTCCGTGGCTCGGGCGGTTCATGACGGTGGACCGTTTCAGTGCCTATTCTACTTCGCGCCCACGGAGGTTCTCCACCTCCATCTCGCGAATGAGGCTGGTTCACAGAGGGGGGCAGTTTGCTGAACCGGCCACGTAACCCTCGGGCTGGTTCGCTGACCGATTGGTCCTTTGCCAATTTTCATTATTGGCCTCCTTTCATCACCCAATTAGTTAAATGGAATTGGGTAAAAACCCTCTTTCGAATCAAGGGCATTATTATCATCATTTGTGGATTTTTCAGGACCCTGCATATGCCCCCATCAGAATGGGGTCTGATCGGAATGAATAGGAGGATATTACGATGTAGAGTGGTCCTGAAAATCGATAAGTGATTGGAAAATGGTCTAAATTTTGCCTCATCCAAGGGACTCAGTGAGCACAGTTTGAATTTTTCTAGGGTTTTATAGGAAAACCCCACAAACGTTTTGTCTTTTCTTTTAATCCCCTAACTTTTCCTAGGATCATTTATTGTGAACCCAGTGGGTATGGCCCGACTCTTTCATAGGTCACCCTTTTTTGGGTTTTCGGCATAACAGGCTTTGTTCCTCTTTTGTGAGAGTTTTAATGTCCCGCCATCAAGATCATCATTACTGATGCTTTAGGTTGAATTGCATTGACCAACTATAGTAGATAAGGGGCCCCAATGAGGTTTAGTTGATTAAAAGATGTCTCAGTGTCCTTCAGAAGCATGTGGAGGGAGTGTGTTTAGACATGAACGACATGCAGGGCACGTCTCAAAGCATGGGATCCACATAGGCGTGCAGTGGTGGGAAGAGCATCACCAAAGGAAATCATGCCTTTGGTAGACAGGCCATGGGCGATCAATATGCAGAGCCGCTGATGGAATGGTATGCATAGTCGTGCAAAGGTGTCCTTCTGTCAATGACTCTCCAGTTCTGATGGACACAGGACTTCATGAAATTCCGGCTTATGGAAACCACCATGGGTGGCTCGGAAATGGTATGTGACGTCTGAAGGGTTTTGAGAACATTGGTATTAATCAAGAGTGTGGAAGCAAGGTTCCTGTCCTACACATTTATCTAGCGTAAAGGATGGTTGGGGCATGGCACCGTTCAAAGTCATGCAACTGGGACATAATCTAGAATGGAACAGCTTCTCCTGGTCCTCGGTAATCTTGTCAGAGACGTTCCCCCATATTCCGGATGGCTTGTGAAAGAGGTTAGTAAACTGCAGCTCAGAGGGTTTCCCAATGGATATGGGGGCTCAGTGTCCAGCAAGAATATAGAGAGAGGCATTGCCTAAAGAAATCATACCTTTGGTAGACGGGCCAGGGGCGATCAATATGCAGAGCCTCTGAGGACATCGTATTCATAGTCATGTGAAGGTGTCCTTAGGTCGATGATTGTATTCTTTAGATAGCCGAGAAACTTCAGGGAAGTTGAGATTCTGGACCAACAGGGGTGGCATACAAGGGTTTGGCTCTTTCAAGTTGCAATGTATGGTTTACGAAAAGAGGATGTCTGGAAACGGGAGAAACGTCCTAGCTAAATTTATAGGAATAGGTGAAGTCATCCCTCCCCATGCTGATGTGAGGTGGTAGTTTGTGCAGGTCTGGCACATGCACTGAGGGGGGGGGGAGGAAAATCCATATCCCTAGCTGGATGCATGATGAGTTTGGCCGTGAAGTTTGACGTCATGCGGGAAAGATGAAGTCCATGCATTTTAACGTCGTGCGGTAAGGATGTGGGACATTTTTTTACATTCTGTGGAGTTTAACGTCATGCGATAAAGAAAAAGTACTCCTAGTTTAACGGTCATAGGGCTCGGACCATTGGGTGACTATTGCTACAATCACTCAGAGGACAATTGAGTTAGGATGCTCTGGAATGCTCTGAACAAGTGTGTTGGAATGAAGGTGTAAACTGTAACTCTGGGGTTTCACTGATTAGGGGAGATGATATGGGGGTTCTGAGGCCGGTAAGCGTACGTGGCTAGGAAGAGTATTGCCTGGGGAAATATTTCCTTTGATGGACGGGCCAGGGGCTATCATTATGCAAAGTCGATGAGGTCATGGTATGCATAATCGTACAAAGGTGTTCATGGGTCAACAACTTTTCACTCCTAATGGCCATGAATGATCACGAAAATCCGAAATTGCTCACAGTACAGAGTTCATAATGTGGGGATAATTGTGTTCTGAGCACAAAGGAGGTATCATCACCATAGTTTCCTGCTGAGTCAGAGTAGCCCATTTCTGGATTGATGCTTGTAGATGAAAATTTTCGTGTGAACCGTGGGTGGATACATAGGCTCATCGGGCAGGGGTTCCCCGATAACACTTGGATGCAGGTGAGGAATGAACTTGAAAACCACTACTCCATAAATATCTGGATCAGGAGGTATGGCATGGGGGAACTGGGGTCGGTGAGCATATATAGATAGGAAGAGTATTGCCTGGGTAGATCATGCCTTTGATGGATGAGAGATGGGAAATCATTATGCAGAGCCGCTGAGGGCATGGTATGCATAGACATACAAAGGTGTCCATGGGTCGATGGCCTTCCGCCTCCGATGTCCATGAGTGGTTATAGAGATCCACAATCATCTGGGTCGTGGAGTCTTGCGTATTAAGAGGATGCATCAAAATGCGCCAGGAGAATCCCTTTTCCATCCCGCCATATATCTTGTGTGGGTGTTGATGAAGCCCATGCAGTTTAACATCATGCGGTAAGGACGAACTCCATGCAGTTTAAGGTCATGCGGTGAGGACGAAGGTGACCTGACATGAAAGGAAAGGGGGGGGGTATGCACAGTTTAACGTCGTGCGGTGAGGATGACTTCTGTACAGTTTAACGTCATGCGGTAAAGACGGGTAGCATTTTTAAAAGATTCTGTGCAGTTTTATGTCATGCAGTGAGGACAGGGTGTGTTTTTATATTCCCTGGAGTTTAACGTCATGCAGTAAGTATGGAGTTGCAAAGCCCACTCTTGATTAGGATGTAACTGGGCTCAAGCATCTTTGCATTTCCAAGAAGTGGAGAGGGGTCGATTGGTGTAAATCGCGGTTCTGGGGAATCTTGGATCAGGATAACTGATATGAGGGCCCTGAGGCGAGTAAGCGTACGGGGATAGGAAGAGTGTCGTTGTGGAAATCTTGTCTTTGGTAGATGGTCCAGGGGCTATCAATATGCAGATCCGTTGAGGGTGTGGTATGCATAGTCATTCCAAGGTGTCCACGGGTCGATAACTTTCCTCTTCCAAAGGCTGTGAGTGGTTATGAGGATCCGCAATTATCTTGGCCACGAAGTCTGTCATTTGGGAATGAAATGTCTGGACATGTCGGGCATAATCGGACCTAGTTGCTATTAAATATTAGAGAGCTCCCTACACTAATTTATTTTGTGTGTGGGGGTGTACCTTCACTCCATGCAGTTTAATGTCGTACGGTAAGGATGATGTACTCCTAGTTTAGCTGTCATAGAGCTTAGACCACTGGGCGACTATCGCTGCAGTCACTTGAAGGATAACTAAGTTAACATGCTCTGATATACTCAGAACTTGGTGGGGGGATGAAGGATGTAAACTAAAACTCTGAGGTTTCCTTGATTAGGAGATGTGGTGTGGGGGATCTGAGGCCGGTAAGCGTACGGGGTCAGGAAGAGTACTGCCCAAGGAAATATTTCCTTTAATAGATGAGCCATGGGATATCATTATGTAGAGCCGCTGAGGGCATGGTTTTCATAGTCATACAAAGGTGTCTCCGGGTTGATAACATTCCATTTCCGATAGCCATAAATGATTATGAAAATTTGAGATTTCTCATAGCATAGAGTTCAACACATGGGGATAATGGTGTTCCGAGCATACATGAAACATCTTCAATGCAATGGTTTTTTGAGTCACAATACCCTAGTCCTCACTTGATGTTCATAGATGCAGGTCTTCATGTGTATCATGGGCGGATACATAGGCTAACTGGGTAGGGATACCCCAGTGATTTTGAATGTAAAAGTGGGACGAGCTTGTAAACCACTGCGCCATAAATTTCTGGGTCAGGAGGTATGGCATGGGGCTCTGGGGCTGGTAAGAATATGGAGATAGGAAGAGTGTCACATGTGGAAATCATGCCTTTTGTAGACTGGTCAGGGCTATCAATATGCAGAGCCGCTGAGGGCACTGTATGCATAGTCATGCAAAGGTGTCCACGGGTCGATGACTTTCCACTTCCGATAGCTGTGAATGGTTATGAAGATCTATAATTATCCTGGCTGTGGAGTCTGATGTATGTGGAGGACACATACAAATGCGCAAGGAGTATCTCCACCTCGTTTCTCCATATTTCTTAGGTGGTTCAGGAAAAAATCCGTGCAGTTTAACATCGTGCGGTGAGAATGAAAAACACACCTCCTACAGGTCCTGTCCATACACGGGGGAAAGGGGCATTTTTAACTTTCATTATCCATGCAGTTTAACGTCATGCATAGAGGACATAAAAATAAATCCCGTGCTGGTCTAGCCCATACACTAGGGAAAGGAGGCATTTTTAAATCTTGTTATCAGTGTAGTATATCGTCGTGTGGTAAGGACGAGGAGTACACCCCATGCCGGTCTAGTCTGTACATGGGGGAAAGGGAATTTTTATCTTTTATTTGGGGGGTTGGGCCAATATGGGGAACCCTGGCCTCACTACATATCCTACAAGGGCAGGAATCAAGTCGTATGTAGTTCTCTGGAAGAAGTACACGCCATGTTGGGATAGTCCGTACACAGGGAAGGGGACATTGTTTAACTTTTATTTTTTCTCATTTGGGAGTGGCTAGGCCAGGATGGGATCCTGGCATCGCTATGTATCTTGCAAAGGCAAAAATCATGCCGGATATATTTCTCTGCCAAATACACCCCGTGACGGTCTGGTCCATACATGGGTGAAGGGGGAATTTTTTTCTATTTGAGAGGGGGTTGGGCCAGGATGAGGAACCTTGGCGTCGCTATGTATCCTGCGAGGGCGGGAATCAAGCCGTACGTAGTACTCTGAAAGACAATACACCCCATGTAGGTCTGGTCCATACACAGGGGGAGGGGTAACTTTTAAAACATCTTGTTCGTGCAATTTAATGTCACGCAGAGAGGACAGAATGATCTTTGTTTAAGGTCATAGAGTTTGGACCGTTGGGTGCCTGGCAGTTTAACATCATTTATCTCGGACGAAGAATACACCATGTGCAGGTCTGGTCCATACACGATGGGAAGGGAATTCTTAACTCTTATTATCACTTAATATCTGTGCAGTTTAACATCATGTAGTAAGGATTAAATTATCTTAGTTTAAGGTCATAGAGTTTGGACCATTGGGTGCTTGGCAGTTTACCTTCTTGCAGCTCGGACGATCCTCTCTTTTTTTGTCTTTTTTTATATCAGTGCAGTTTATCGTCGTGCGGTAAGGACGATAAATACATATGGACTCTATGTGAAATAATTCTTCTGGAATATCACATTGGTAGGAGATGTGGTGAATTTCCCGTCCATGGAGATCAGGGTATATGCTTCGTTGGAGTAGACCTTGTGTACCACGTACGGTCCCTCCAACTTGGGCACCAGCTTTGGAGGTTTCTTTCAAGGTATCATTTGGTTCCGGAGTACCAATACCAATTCTACATCCAGGAAAGACCAAAGATGGACCTTTTTATTTAAGTCTCATGCAATCCAATTCTAGTAGTCTTTCAAATGGTGCAAAGTGTGAAGCCGCTTCTCGTCCAGCTCTTCCAATTCACACAGCTGATTTTCTGATTGCTCATCATTGGAAAATTGATCACAGATGGCAACAATGAGTGAGGGGTGTTGGATTTCAATGGGAAGGACCACCTCTGTGTCATACATTAATGAGTATGGGGTGGCCCAAATAGTGGCGAAGATTGTGGTTCGATAAGCCCACAATGCATAGAGGAGTTTATCCAGCCGTGACTTCTTGTCTTTGTCCACCATTTTCTAGAGAATGTTGGACATGGTCTTGTTGAAAGCCTCTATCTGTCCGTTGGCCGCCGCATGGTAGCGGGATGAGTGGTTAGCCTTGATTCCATACTCTTGGTATAGTTTCTCCAATTCATCAGAGCATAACTTGGTGCTGTTATCCATCAGTATGGTATAAGGGGCACCATATCTGGTGATGATATTAGTTTTCATGAAGCTGACAATGCTTCTTGCCCCAACTTCCTTAAGGGGTACGACTTCTGCTAATTTGAAAATAATTTTGTTTCCATGAGGATATACTTCAGCTGTTTGGTTGTGAAGGGGGGATATGGTCCCACAACTTCCATTCCCTAGATGGAAAATGGAAAAGAGTACTTGGCCTGGTGAAGTAACATTGGGGGTTGGTTTATGAAGGTGGCAAGTATTTGGAACGAGCGGCATTTTTTAGTAAAGCGCTCGAAATGTCGTGCCACTGTGGGCCAATAGTACCCAAGTCTTCAAACCTGATGGGAATGCTTGGTCCCTGGCTGATGTACTCCACATACTCCAGCATGCACTTTAGTCATGACGTCGGTGGTTTCTTCTCCGTCAATACACTTGAGGAGGATTCCGTCGAGGCCTCGTTTGTAGAGGACTTCTCGCTTACCCGTTCTTCCATATAGGACAATGTTGATTGCCCTTCTCCGTATCTACTCTCATTCATCCCTGTCTGATGGAAGTTATCCCCTTTTATGGTAGTTTACAATGGGGTTCATCCAAGAAGTGGTGGGAGAATATGGCTCAGAGACAGGACTGACTTCATGGATTTCCTCCGTATTGGTCCAAACATATTGAAAGACTATTTGGCGGTGAGCAGTACTGTATACTATTTCATCCCGGTCTAGGTCGGCTAGGGATGTCACCGCGTTGGCTAATGCGTCAGCCTGGGCATTCTAAGACTGGGGAATGTAGGCCAATTTTGGTTCTGTGGGAAATTCTTCCATTAATCCTCAGACATGGTCAAATAGGGGAATCAGCTCATCCTTTTTGATGTCATAGTCACCATTTACTTTCTTGATGACCAGTTCCAAGTCACATTTTACCTTAATGTGTTTTACTAGTGCCTGGAGTGTGAATTTCAGGCCTACAATGAGGGCTTGATACTCCACTTCATTGTTTGTACATCCATCTGGCAGGAGGAAGGAATATGGAAAAACTGCATATTCCGCATGATTATTATCCCAAAACCCACCTTATTGAATTTGGGATCTTTTATCCTTTTCCTAGTTGGTATCCAGGATGTGTCGTCGAAGTACATTTCTGATGTTGGGAGCTCCCCTTGAACCAAGAAGATGTCTTCATCTGGTAGCTCGATGTCTATTGTGGTAGTCCCTATTGAGGGGTGCTCTGCCAGATTGTCTACTAATTCTTGGCCCTTGATGGCCTTCTGATCCATAAACTAGATGTAAAACTACTATATGATGACATTCCATCGGGATAGGTGCCCGATCAGCATTGGCCAGCTGAGGATGTACTTAGGTGGGTTATTAAGAGAGACCTAATGGAATTAATGATGTTGCAGATAATGTCGCATTTTTTGGACCACGAACACCAAGGAAAAACATATCATCTCGATGTTCGAGTTTCGAGTCTCAGCATCAATCACTGTTCAGCTGAGGTAATAGAGACTATTTTCACTTCCGGCTTCGTTCTTTTGTGCGAGGAAGGCTCCCAGTAACCGCTCTAGGGCCATCACGTATAGGAGGAGAGGTCTTCCTACAACCGGGGGCATGAGCACTGGTAGGCTTAAGAGGTACCTCTTCAGGCTGTCAAACGCCTCTTGGCAGTCATCAATCCATTGGTATTTGACTCCCCTCTTCATTAACCTGGTAAAGGGAAAACATTTACCCACTAGGTTGGCTATGAACCGCCTGATATAGGCTAGGTGTCCTTGGAATCCTCTCAACTCAGTGAGATTGTGGGGAGGAGTCATTTCGAGGATAGCCTTTGTCTTTTCAGGGTCAACTTCGATGTCTCGATGGCGTACAATGAAGCCAATAAATTTCCATGAGGTATCCCCGATGGTGAACTTCAAGGGGTTCATCTTCTGGCTATACTTTCGACGATTGTTGAAGAAAATCTCAAGGTATAATAGGTGATCTGAGCACTGTCTTGATTTGACCACTAAGTCATCTACATAACATTCAATGAATCTCCCCTGGAATGGCTTAAGATACGATGCATGACGCGTTGATATGTGGCACCAGCATTGTTGTGACCAAATGGAATAACTCTGTAACAGAATACTCCTTGGGGGGATCTGAAGTCAGTGGCTTCTTCATCTTCTTGGGCCATTCGGATTTGATTATGTCCAGAATAGCCGTCCATTAAGGATAGATCCTCATACCCAGTTGTTGCATTGATTAATAACTTGATGATCGAGATCGAGAAGTCATATTTTGGGAAATGCTGATTGAGATCCCGGAAATCGATGTAGACACAGATTTTCATGTTCTTTTTCTTGATGAGGACAATGTTGGCCAACCAGATGGGGGTACTGGACCTCTTAAATGAAGCCTGATTTAATGATATTATCAACTTTAGCCTCTATTTTGGAATCATGTGAGGGATGTGTCCTTTTGGTGGAGTGTTTATAGCCCTGGTGGTCTTCTGGAAGACCCAGGTGATGTGTCGCCACTTCGGGATCGTGTCCTAGAATTTCTGTGTAGTTCCAGGAAAAAATATCCTGATATTGCTTCCAAAAGGAGGTATATATCTTGTGCTCCTCGGGGGACATGGCTACAACAATGAGATTAGGTCTCGGATCTTCCTTGGTACCCAGGTTTATTTCCCTGAGCTTGTCCACCATGGTGGAGATACCTTACTCAAATGCGGGAGGGGTGTCCTTGAGATCTTCTTCCTGTTCTTCTCCCAAATCCTCATCTTTTGGATCTGATGGGGGGTGAGCCCCCAGCGCAGGTTCATGGGAGTCTAGTGGTGAGGGAGAGGCATAGTGGGAATCCTCGCTCGACTATTTTTCCCCAGATTGTGGGTTGGTGGATGTTCCAGGATTGTCATGCTCGGTTGTTGTGGCTGAAGTCGTGAGGATATCTGAGTGTGTGTCCAAACTCGAACCCCTGCTCCCAATATGATTGATGGGCAGTATGTAGTCTCTTCCAATCTGCCTGAGGGGGTCATCAGGAACCACTTCTAGACCATTTGGAGCGGGGACCCAGTCAACACCATCGGCCAAAGTATTCTTCTTCTTTTGCTCACAAACTCCGTCATCAATGTAGTGTGACTCAGAGAGCTCAAAAGGGGCCTTTTCATCATACAATGTCCCGCTTTTCCCATTGACGCGGTACTTAATACACTTGTGGTATGAAAAAGGAACAACCATGTGATTATGGAGCCACGGCCTCCCCAGTAGGGCATTGAATGTTGTGTTCTGTTGGACCACCAGGAATTCCGAGTAGGCCACAAGGTCACCCAAATGGGTATTTATCTTGATTTTTCCCATCGGCTTCTTCTCACTCTTGTCATTATCTTGGAGAGTGGTGGATGAGGGGATTAGGTCACCATCACTATGGTCCAACTTACGAAGTGTCCGTAGGGGAATGAGGTTAACTCTAGAATCGTTATCAATGAAGACTTTGCAGATCTCAACATCATCTAATGTGATGAACACATATAGTGGTTTGATGTGTCCTTGAAGAATGGAATCTTCATCCTGGTCAGTGAAGGAAATCACTGCATTGCATTTAGTCGGGCTTGTCTCCATTTGGTACACTTTGGCGGTAGCTACCTTGGCTTGAAACTCCCAGGGGATGAGCAAGGCTTCAATAAGTGCCTCCCTGAGGTCGGTTGATAGACTCTGGGAATCCATGATGGACAACTTGGCTGGTACTGATGCCAGCTGCTAGAGGATATCGTACTTTTTCTCCAACGGCTGACGCCTCTTCGCTGGCAGGAGAGTTCTAGCAGGTGGCTTGGGAGCTGGAGTATGTGACGAGGAGGGACCCGCCATGGGGTCAGATGCCAACGATGTTCCCACGTTCTGGGGACTTGGCCGGGCCAGTCTATTTGTGCACACTAGGCTGCTAGGAGCCTGTTCCTCCTCTGATGGGTATCGTATAATAACGGGGACATGGTAACCGCTTGTAGATGTGGAGGGATGTTGTTTCTCCTGCTGAGTCTGTTGAAGGGATCTCCAATGGGTTTCCATGATATTAACGGTTCAGGCCAGGTTCCAACCATAGGGTTGGTTTCAGCTATGACTATGTCTCCCTTGGTATCCCCTACCACTGCGATTCCTCCTCCCAACCCCTTGTGTCTAGAACACTAGTTCATAACCGTTCCTTTATTTAGGGAATGATTCTATAAGATGGATGACATTGATAGAACAAAAGATTGGATCTTTATCCTTTGACTAGTAAACCTGGTCAGTTTTCCCTGATAGTGTCGTTTGGTGGGTCGGTGCCGATGGCACCAAATTCAAGGGCATATAATTTTCCAGGGTCGGGACTAACCTTGGTCATGTTGCGGACTACTCATTTTGCGATTGTTTATTCCTTCTTCAATTTTGCCCAGATGACCAGCTCATGGAGGGTTGGTAGGCCGATACATTCCGCTCTATGGCTTTAGGGACTGTTGGAGGCAACACCGGCTGCTATAGTTTCGCTCGGAGTATTCCTTGGGATCGATTGATAGTATTTCAAGTCATCGAGTTGTCAAATTTATGCCCCTTTTTGCTAGTGACTTCCTGCCACCCCTCCCCTTTGCCGGAGTCAGTGGTAGAAATATACGTCACATGTGATGTGGGTGGTCCTAGCTGGACCTGCACAGAGTCTACCATCCTTTGTAAGAGGTCATTGAAGACAATACATTCTTGAATATTGTGCCACAACATCCTATGGTTGGGACAATAGTCTGGCCTGTCATCGCGACCGACTTCTTTGGGTTTCCTCGGCTCCGAGAGGTTGGGTATGTTGAAATTCATGGCGGTGATGAAATATTCACAGACTTGGTCCTCTCGAAATGAGTATGTTTTATGTATTCATTCCTCAAACTGGTTCCACTTCACCCCTTTCTGATCATCCCTCCTGTACGGAGGTGGCCGTTGATATACATGGGGCCCCTGATGATTTGGTGGAGGCATAAGCAGTGGATCAGGCATAGGGGCTGGCTTGAGCGTGACAGAGGACGCTTCCACTCTAACTTTTCTTTTTGCAGTAGCTTGTGAGGCTATTCAGGACATCAAATTTGTCCTCTACAGGGAGTCCTCAATTCTCTGGCCAATGGCCAAGAGATGGCGGGAGCCAGTGGTGCACTCCACTAGTATGAGTGGTTTTAGCAGCTCATCTCGAAGATTGTCAATGCATATGTCAAGAAAATCATCTTGAGGAATTCTAATATTCTAAAAGTATGTCATACCTTTCCATATAGAGATGAAATTTGAGACCCTTTCCTTCTCCATCTGCTTGTTGTTCATGAGGTTGCTGACCATTGTCTTAGGGAACATTGAGCTGAAGTGGAATAAGAACTACTGCCAAAGGACTTCCCAGCTTTTTATTGGCTGTGCTGGAAGACTCGTATACCGGAAAAAGGAGGATCCATGCAAGGTCTGCACGAAGCATCTGTGTTTCACAACTTCTTGTTGTTCTAGATATCCCATCATAGGGCCGCAATAGGATGTGTAGTGCATCAAATTCTGCTCCGGATTGCCTGATCCATTGAATATAGGGAATACAGGGATCCCAATATTAGGTGTAGGTGGTGTGTTTCTCACCCAATCTGGGTAGGGCTTCCACTCTGGCTGTATCAGAGCGCGTCAGCCATCTATTGCCTCCAATCGAGCTGTTAGTGCCTCGATGGTGCTGGTGAGACCCTGGTTTACATCCTGTTGGGCCCAGTCTTGGGAAGGTGTAGCATGTGGCATTGCTTGAGGATCCGAATCAGTCGGTACAAAGGGTGCATATTCCATTCGGGACACCCTCGGATGGGTTGGGCGCACTTGCTCTAGTTTCTTCTAGATTAGAGGGAAGTCTCAGTATTCATCTGGATCCACATTCAGGTAGTTGGACAAACCAGGAACCTCGTTGGGCTGGAGCCCTGACTGTGCTTCATTTGTTAGGGTAAAACTCAGTCTTTGAGGTTCACTTACTATGAGGGCATGATGTGGCTTCTCTTGGGATGCTTTTTCAATAGGATGGTTCCTTTGGAGTAGCTTGTTGTTAAGCTGTCTCAATTCTTTAATTTCTTCTTCCTTTCGAGAAAACCTCTCTTCAAGTGTGAGTGGCTCGTTTTTGTCAAGAGGAGAGGATGGATTAAGGGCAACCAGTCCTTTGTTCTTATCCTTTTTGGAAGGTCGTAGGGTAAGCAGAGGAAGGTTGGCTGAAGGGGATGCCATATTTAGGGCAGCCATCTGGTTCTGTGTGTGCACACCCGGTGGTTCGTTGTGAGGCACGACCAGACCGAAACTATCGTCTCTCGATCCATCTTGATTTGCAGCATATATGGTGTCACCCATGGGGTTAAACTCTATGACATAGATATATGCATATTGTGGGGCAGAGAAGATGTCATCTTCCAAATAGGAAGAGGATCTCCCGCGTCTTCTATTGTCCTTCCCTTTCTTGACCTTGGATTGCCTTCAGACTTCTGGACGAAGGGTGACGTAGAGAGTTCTTTGATGTGGCCTCCAGGTGTGCCTTCCTCTCAGAGGGGATGATGATTCAAATGACGGGATGGGATGGGAACCTCCACTTCTGGCTATCCTCCCTAGATGATAGAATACTTACACTTGTGGGGGAGGTTGTTGTTGTGGGGGTAATAATTCCCCCAACCCAGAGGGTTGGGGTTGGCTCTATTCCCTGTACATCGACTCTCTTGCTATTTATATTGGTCTTATGGGGGAATTTGTTGTTAAAAATGCCCCCATCCCTACAGGCTAGGTTGACCCTGGATTGCGGTAGTGGCTACGGCTATTTCCACATACCTGATGTTTCGTGCCCCCATTCTAGGGTGAACTAGGTTTGGTGCCGAGTTCTACGGTGAATCAATCCCTTCTGGGGAGGTAGGAAAAGATCGATGATTGGTCTATCTTAGGCAAGAATCATTTTGTATGCCCTCAGTGGCCAGATTTAGGAGTTCTTGAATAGCTTATTCTCGTTGGGCCTGATGCTTCTGGGACTTACTCAAGGCCCGAATCTATTGGGTGTATTTCCATTTGTGAATAGAGAGACCATCTGATTGCCGTCATAAAGTGATGACTTTGAAAGACACCATTCAGAATGGGTTCTTCTGTGTGGGGAGCGGAGTGAAATGCAAAGCTCCATGTTCCCCCAATCCTCTGATATGGACTCCCATGGGAGCATCACCGATGAGGCGACACAACTGGTGCAGTGCACGGAGGCAAGCAATCTCCATGTTCCCTTTACGCCTCTCAGGTCGTCGTTGTTGTGTCGATGGTAGAGCTTCCAGGTCGATGTGACGCAGGAGATATCCTATTTTATTGACATGGTCTACATACCCGTCATAGGTCAGAATGCTTTATTTCAGCCGACGAAGGGTTGTCCATATATTATGGTGGATTCTATGCACGCATTCTTCCAACAACTCTCTGGGTATATCGAACTGAGATGTGGTCGTAATCCAAAACATAACTAGTATATAATCCCTAGCCAGTCGTTTCCTTAGGTGCAACATGTCGGCGTACTCCTCTGCCAGTGATTCCTCTACCTGGTTAGCCCATCTAAGACGCTCGGTATTAGTGTGGTCAGAGGCAGTGGGACCGGTAGGTGCTGAATCCTCATGTGGGTGATTCTGAGGTGGTTCAGAAGATAAATGTGGCCCCGGACTATCTCCTGAATGAAGATGGGTGTCGTTGGAGGCTAACTGGGAATTTGACATGCTCGATCCCATCCTTCTGAGTTCCTCAACATACGAGGGCTTTTATATGATTGATTCGACAGGGGGAGGACCTTCCTGTCGATGTGATATGTCATCGCGGGGAGGGACTTCGCAATGGCGTTCGTAGTGGCGAGGACTACCATTACTGCTTGATTCCTCACTGCATAGATGAATTTTGCAGTGCATACATTGCGGAGGACCTTCAAGGTGTGTCGCAGTAAGGGGAGGGCCTTCTGGCTGCGTAACGTTGTTATGGGGAGGGAATTCACAATAACTTCCATCATGGTGAGGATGACCATCATGGTTTAATGCTCGGTGTGCAACCTGGGGAGGACCTTCAAGACACGCAGTGACAAGGGGAGGACCTTCTTGTCGCTTGGGGCCGCTGCGGGGAGGACCTTCGCAACAGCGGTCGTGGTGGCGAGGACTACCATCACAACTGCTGCAATGGCGAGGACTACCATTACAGCTGCCGCAGGGAGAATATCTGCAGGGAACACCCTGGGGAGGGCCTTCAGAATGAGCCGCAACGAGGGGAGGGCCTTGTCGTTGCGTGACATCTCTACAAGGAGGACCTCCACTATCAGGGTGGCGTGGAATACCACCATGATCTGATGCATGACTGCGTGAAATGTCATTGCAATGTAACCCCTGTGGAGGACCTTTTGGGAAGGCCATGATAAGGGGACGACCTTCTTGTCGTGATGAGACGTCACTATGGCGAGGGCATCCATAGTTGCAACTATGATAGCGAGGACTACTATCAAAATTTGTGGTCCAACTGCATGGAGAGTGTTTGTAGCATATACCCCAGTGAGGACCTTTAGGGTGGACCGCAACAAGTGGAGGACCTTCTTGCTGCTCAATATTCTGGTCATGTAGAGGGTCTTTGTGACTCGAATCAAAATAGTAGCTCTCTGATCAATCATTATATTCCCGTGGGGGAGGCCCCCACGGGTGCTCTGGGGAGGACCTTCAGAGCTGCTGGTAGAAACATTGTAGGGAGGACCTTCGCAACTGCAACTACCGCTCCCATAATATGATAATGGGTGGGCAGGGTTCTGATCATGCGATGTGTGATTAGCGGCTTTGGGAACCCCAACTTCCAGAAGAGCGGAGTCATGGACCTGCTCTTTATTTTTCAGGTTCCTTCAGCGTGTTCGGGGTGCTTTCTTGCGGGTAGAGGTGACCGTCTGCTGTTGAAAACGACCATCAGCTTTGGGTCCCTGACTAATTGGGTCCCGTGATGCCGCTGGGATATACTGACAAACATCTTTACTTTTAGCAGGTATATATGCCTTCTTTGGATCATCCACCATGATGAACATGTGTCACCCAATTAGAACGATTGAATATGATTGATTCGGTTGCCCTTGCGTCACGGAATATAACTGGTGACCCTCCTCGCTGGGAGTAGGGATGCAGATCTACTCTGAGGTGGTTATCTCCTCTCTTATATGAGTCACCTAAATTGGGGAGACAGGCTCATGGGCTCGAATCCTTGCTGTTTCCACTGATGAAATTACATTATAGAAAATCTGCAAGATATGATCTGGGATTGATACATGCTCCTCCATCATTTCAAAGATATGTAGAGAGACATATTTGGCTGGAAAGGGTATGAAGGCCCATTCTGGTATCGGATTAGGAATATCCTACTCTGGTCCTCCGGTGGTCAGTGGGTACTGACAATTCTCCTGTGTCGGGGCATGTGAACGAATCCGCCCTTGTACTGGGATACTCCTGTTTATCTCTCTGTTTGCCACCAAATCGGGATGGTGGACTTTACTTGCATCCGCAGGGAGCTTTCCCTGTATATATTGGTTTCCCACCATATCGAGTCAGTGGCTTTTGTTTGAGGGGAGACGTGCCCGCCTACGAGTTTCCGCCACATCTGTGTGGTGGGCTTTGTTGAACGCCACCATATCAGGATGGTAGGCATCCGGAGTATTAGCTAGGTGCTAGTCCTGCAGGCACTGGGTCACCACCCCATCAGGATGGTGGGCTTCAATACCCTAGGCAGGGAGAGGTGCATGCCCGGTAAATGTCATTCTATGTGAGCGACGAGATTGATAGAGCATGGTGGGGATGTGCATCTGCTCATATGATGCCGCCATGTCTGGATGGAGGGCCTTGGAGGAACGAACAGGTGTTTGTGCCTATTCGTGATGTGTCTCCATGACGGGGCCGTGAAGATCCTCCTCAGGGACAAGGTTGATGACTGGTCCCCATTTTTATGTTTTCTTCCCTCGTCGGGTGGTCCGAGGGGCTAGAGATCGGGGAGTGTGGGGTTGAATCCTCGCAGCTACATCCTCCTGTGTGTGGGGATGTTGAGTCGCGGCGTGATCACGACAACATCTGTCGGCGGGGGCCTTGGAGCGGAACCCCCATTCGATGGTGATGAATCCCTCAATGTAAACCTCAAATGCCTCACTATGATAAGGGAGGTACACATTGTCTCGTTCTGGGGATAGACTCCCGAAACGGTTGGAGACAGAAACTGGGGCTCTTTGGATCTGCCTTTGCGGCCACTGCAGGGTAGGAGACCAGCGAATCTTGGAGTATTGGAGGGCATTGATGGCCACCTCCACCATTGGGAGAGTACCTTTTACGAGATACTCTTGGATCAGCACGTCCGAGACCCAGCTTTGAAGATACTGGGTGGGTGACGAGGTCCTCTGTTGGTGAGGATTCGCGGTCATCGTGTAACCGGAAGTATGCACTTGTGAGTTCCTTCGTGATTCCATTGGATCGAAGGGCGTTTTGTGTAGTACTTGTAAAAAAAATTAACAAATACAAACAAAAAACTTGTCAAAGCAGCATCTCATGACCCCATGCGTAATTAATTACTTTTCTTGGCCCTCCTTGAGAGTATAAGGGGGCACATCGTGGGATTAGGTTAAATCTATCCTACTTGGTTAAAGATTCACGTCGGGTTCACCATTTTTTGTCTCGCGGCGCACGAAGGGGTCGTGGGGAAGAAACGTTTGCTACCCGATGGTTGATTAGAGAAGGTTGGGTTCTACTTAATCACTCATATCGGGTGCACCGTTTTCCGCCTCAAAACATTCAATGGTTCTATATCCAGTAATACATGGACCTACTTTCCAAAGGCAGGAGTTTTCTGGGTGGTTTGACCAGTGATGCTTAATAACTCACATTGGTCGAGAGGATGGGAAGTCGGGCTCATGGAACCCTTTTGGGGGGAATTATTTCCTATTCTGGGACTCTCTTATAGATTTAAGACGTATTCATGTGTTTTCGAATCATTGGATTATTCCCAAGAATAGTATCCATAGACTTCTCTTAATATGCAATGGTCAGCTGGGCGTAGGGATTCAGAATCATTTATGACCAAGGTTTACCATCCCTCATTGGATTAATGACGCTGAGAAGTCTGGACTCATTGAGGCGGCACTAGGGTTGGTACGGTGAACGGTCGTGAAGACAGTCGGATCAGCCGGTTGTTGGGATTGATCCTCAGGGAGGCTTCCTACGTACCCGACCTGGGAGACATGGATCAATGTCCATGTTGTTTAGATTGGGGTGTCAGAGAACCGACCTGAAGGTGGACCCGAGGGATGGTAAACCTCAAGGGTCTGACGGTGATCAGGCTTGAACCTCCTGGGAGGCTTCCTATGTACCCTGCCTAGGAGACATGGATTAAAGTCCACGTAGTTTGGTTTAGTGTGGATTACACTATGAGGCAGCCCATAAGAGGATGTCATGGTTGATTCTTACTCTCATCCCATGTGAGTCATGCTTGGTGTGAGAAACAAGAGGCAGTAGGGACCAGATGATCACGTCACGGAAGGTGCGTCCATGAGAAGTGAGTGGGGCTTATGTATGGAGAGGCCCAGAAGGTCTAGGCTTACTCTAAGATGGATTCCCATGATGACAGAGCATAGCTAGAGACGAAAAGAGGTGATCTTGTTCCCATTACCTCCCTTATTCCCGGGGGAAGTACTGAGTTGCATGTGGTCTTCCTTCTGATGGGTATTTTACTACCCCCCGAATAAGGGAGAAGTACCTCAGCCCCAACAATTGGAGGGTCAGAAAGGGGGATCCCGAGCTCGGACTCCACCTTACCGTGGGAATGTGAACCCAAGAATGCTTTGGGAATCTCCTCAAGGTTCGAAGAAACTCCTTCGCCCATGTTTATTGTGGGTATGTGAACTCAAAATGGTGCGCTGATGCGCCTGAGGGTTACATCAGATGGGTCTGGTTGCTCTAGTGGAGGCCTTGACTCAGGGCTGACGAGTGGGCTAATGAGGAAGTCAGGGAGGATCAGGCTGGATTGGAAGGATTTTATCTGGCTCGGGGAACTGGAACTCTGAAAGATTCTGCTGGCCACAATGGGGTACAGGTGGTGGCGCCCTTCATGCAGAAAGGTGCTTTGTGGCTGGAAATGCCATCCATGAACCAGGGTGGCCCGCAGACTGATGGGAATCCCGCGAACCAGGGTGGTTCGAGGAAAGGTGAGTATCCCGTGAACTAGGGTGGTTCACGGATTCAGGTTCATTCCACAAACAAGGGTGGTCTGTGGAGGGTTCCATGCGAGCAGCAGTGGCCAAGGGTGGCGTCGGCCGAAGGCTCATCGGTCGGGTCTTCGCCCAAGTAGGAGGGTGGTACGCGGTGCGGTGGATCAGAAAAGAGGCATAAACTCTCTGGTCCATTGGTAGTACATCCGCCAAAGGACCATGGTTCACGATTTTCTCTTCATTTCTATTTTAGGTTCCCAGTTCACCAAGTTATTATGCGTTTTTGGTTCTTTATAAGTTCGTTCCAAGGTTCATACCTGCTCTGGTTCATGAACTGGAACTTCTGAAATCCTAATCCTTCCTTCGAAATCATTCCACCCGAATCTGATTGATCTTCTTTGAGTCCTAGAATCCTCCCCTTCTCTTCCGCTCAATCTCCTTTTATAGGGCGGGGAAAATAATGAATCTATGGTCATGCGACACCTTTTACGAAGGCCCATGACCGAATACCCGATTCATGTATGACTTGGTCAACTCGCAACTCACAAGGGCATGGAGCGCATCTCCCCCGAGAACCAAATGATTCCCCCGCGAACCAAACAAGCTCAGAGTGCTTCACAGCCGCAGTGGGTTCCTCCCTTATTCCGTGAATGACAGCGGATGTGGCCCGGGCCGGTCGACGCGGTCCATGGTTGGGGCAGTTCGTGACTCTGGACCGGTAAGGCACCTATTCTGCTTCGTGCCCACGGAGGATCTCTACCTCCATCTCGCGAACGAGGCTGGTCTGCGGAGGGGGGTGGTTCGCTGAACCGGTCGCGTAAACCTCGGGCTGGTTCGTGGTCTGGTTCGTCCTTTTCCAATGTTGAGTATTAGCCTCTTTCCATTTCCCAATTCGTTGAAGGTAATTGGGTAAAAACCCTCTCTAGATTGAAGGGGATTATTATCTTCATTTTTGGATTTTTCAGGACCCTACAATGATACGTGGGAACTTTTACCCAAGCTAGACAACCAGAACATTATTGGTACAAAGTGGGTTTTCGGGAACAAGATGATTGAAGAATGTAAAGTAATAAGAAACAAAGCAAGATTGGTTTGCAAAGGGTATTCATAAATTAAAGGCATGTATTTTGATGAATCATATGCTTCTGTGGAATGATTAGAAATAATCAAAATCTTTTTTTCCATTGCTGCACAACGAGGTTACAAAATAATTCAAATGGATGTAAAATCCACAATCATGAATGGTAACCTTGGTGAGGAATTTTACATTGATCAACCATGTGGATTTGTTTTTAGAAAGGATGAATGTTATGTGTGTAGGTTGAAGATGGATTTGTATGGGCTGACACAGGCTCCAAGGGCATGGTATTCTAAAATAGATAATTTCTTGAAGAAGATGAATTTTTAGAAAAGTAGAGTTGATAAGAATCATTACATAAAGGTGTGTCAAAAGTTTTCACTGATCGTTTTTGTTTATGTCGATGACATTATAATTGCTGTGAATGATGAACGATCATGTGAAATATTTTCTATGGAGGTGAAGAAGTTATTTGGGATATCCATGTTGGGTGAAATGAAATACTTTTTTGGATACAAATCTCATAGAAAAAGAATCATGTCTTTCTGTCTCAAGAAAATTATTCTATGAAAATTTTGAAGAATTTTGGAATGGAAAATTCAAAACCAGTTTCCAGACCAATTTTAGTGGGAACCAAGTTGTCTTAATATGGAGAAGCCAAGGATGTTGATCAGAAAGAGTTTCAAAAGCTGATTGGAAGTCTGTTGTGTTTGACTGCCTCAAGACCTGACATAGTCTATGCTATCACATTATGTGCAAGATTTCAGAGTACTCCTAAGGAATCACATCTGATTGCTAGAAAATGAATTCCTATATATATATCAAAGGCACAAAAAAAATTGGAATTAGGTATGATGTCTCAGGAAGTATTGATCTATTTGGGTATTTTGAAACTGATTGGGCATGAAATGTTGATTATCGGAGATCCAAATCTGGTGGAGTTTTATTTATGGGGAAAAGTTATGTTAGTTTTCATACCAAGAAAAATAATTCAATAACTCTTAGCATAAATGAAGCTGAGTATGTCTCTTCTACTCAAGCTGCAACTCAACTAATGAGGATGAAGACATAGTTGGAAGATCAACTTGTTGAATTGAAGCTACCATTTTACTTGGGATGTGATAATCAGAGTGCGATCAATCTTACAAGGAATCCGGTAAAAATTTCTCGTTCAAAACACATTGACATAAAGTACCACTTTATCAAAGAGCAAGTGGAGAATAATTAATTGAGGTTGGAGTATGTTTTGACATCTTAACAAATTGTAGATATATTCAAAAAACCTTTACGGAAATAACAACTTGAAAAATTGAGATTGAACATGGGTGTCCAACATTCTTCTCATCAAGGTTGAGGTATGTTTGTCTGTCTCCACTCTCATATTGCCTTTGGATAGTGTTTTCAAGGGGGAGATTTGTTTCATAAATATATCCTTATATATTCATTCATAAAGGGGGAGTTGTGGGTAGGCTTTGAATCCAACATGTATGTGTGTGAACTATTCTAACTATTTGTTGGAGTGGTTGTAAGAAACAATTTTGTTTTCATGTAATGTTGATGAAGTGAATAATTATTAATTATATTCTAGAATTATGTTATGAAGAAGTCTGAGGAGATATGATCAGGATATTTCATAGTCACTGCTTTTCGACATCATGGTTTTGGCTGTCAATAATTCTTGTTTCCTATAATGAGTTATTTCATGTAGGCTTAGAATTTTTGATAAGTAATACATCACATAAGATTAAAAAGTTCAGCGATTTATTAATATTGGTTGACAACAAAATCTGAAGGGAGAGATTATTTGGACCATGTTGGATGGAGAAAGACGTTTGAGGAGTTATCTTTTACAGAGTTTTGTCTTTTGTTTGCAAAAAATATTAATCAATTCCCATTATAAAGGACATAAAACAATATGATGTTATGCTGCTTTGTATTTCACAAATATCACAAGTTAAGAGAACTTGTTATTAAATCCTTATGATGGAATGGGGTGAGAAATGATGATTCCAGTCATATACAGTCTTGATTGGATGGAATGATGCTGATGGAAGATAGGGAAGTTTTAGCACTTCCTAGTGTAATTCAGAAAATGCTAAATCTGATCTATCAAAGGATATATATCACGATAGTGGAGTTAGGGATGAAATATGAAGAATGGTTATGGGAAGTACTGAAGATAGAAATGATAAAAGAATGGACAATCTGGAGGTGGAACAATAGAACTGTTTAAGGTGCCACCGTTTCCCCGTGTTTTGCAAATTTTAGGGCCTAAAAATTAGGAGATGAAGAAATGTGTTTTTGGAAATGGATGTTGCGTGCATGTTTGAAGACAGTTTAGATTTATTCGTGCAAGGAATTATTCAAGGATAGATCATTGAAAAATGGAAAAGGCATGCAATGAACGAAAAATTAGGTGAGTGCATGTAAAAAATAAAGGATGTGTGAAATATGAGTGGGATGCACGAAAAATGAAGAGGTGCATGAAATATCAATGGGAAGTGCAAAAAATCAAGGATGCACAAAATATTGGCACAATGCGTGAAATATAGGAATGAATTTTTTCACGCAAGAGGTGTTTTGAGATCAGAAGCTTGAAAAATGGAAAAGGCATGAGGTGCAAGAAAAATAAGAGCCTTGCGTGAAATCTGATGTTGTGAAAAATAATTTTTATGCAGATGAAAAGGGTTTTTAGGTGTGGATAAGTGTTTTTCATGCTGGGTCAAAAATACCTATAAATATGAGGTAAACCCCTCTCATTTTTTAGTGCTTGACACTTAGAAGATATTCTGAGCTCTTGTGTAGGTAAAATTTTACGCTAACTGAGTTGCGCAAAATGAAAGAGGTTTTCATGAAAAGAGGAAGGGTGCACGAAAAAGTGAGAAGTTGTGTGAAAAGTGGAATGGTGTGCAGAAAATGGAATGTGTGTGAAAAAGTGGGAATTTGTGCGAAAAGTGGAAAGTTGCGCGAAAAAAGGAAGATTCATGAAAAAGGTTTGTCACACCAAAAGTGAATTTTTACGCGCAAGCCATTTGAATTGCGATCAAGAAACCCTAAATGTTGCGTAAAAAATTTGGGGTCTTCACACATATTTAGTTGTGCATATGAGTTTTCTTGTCAGTATCTAGGTAGTAAAGTGAATATATTTATTTCAGAGAATACAATTGTTCAATTGTAAAGAAGCACTGAAATTCTGTAATTCCCTATTGGTGCTAAGAGGGTGCACACGTTCTTGAGGATTGTTTTCCAAGTGATACACAAATTTAAGGGTATATCCTAATCATTTTATTCCACATAAATGGATTGTTTTCTACTGGATTGTGTGGTACTGGATTATTTACATACCATACCAAGGACGTAGCTACTCTTGTTGAGTAAAGACCCTTGTAAATATTCTGTTCCTGTGGTTGTGTGTGTTCAGCAGAGAAGAAATTCATTAACAGGAGGCGAATGGTTTTTTAATTAGAAGAAAACATAAAAGGAAAAAGATATCACTGATTCACCCCCCCCCCTCTCAGTGATACTTGGATCCTGACTGGGAACTTCATTTCGGACATAAGGTAATGGATTCTACCGAACCTCCATTATTCATTCAGGTTTCTCTTACTCCCTTTTTACCGTAATGAAATTCTATTTTCTATTTATGTAAATATTTTAAATAATATTTACATGTTCCAGACACATGTATTGGGATATTTTAATCCTTCTTCTTTTGTGATATACATGTTTTAAGTGGTTCATATCTCGATACTTTCTGATAAGCAATCCATTTTAATTGAACTTTCTATATTCTTACCCATTTTCAAGTGCACTCCATAACCTATATTAATCTACCATTATATTTTATAAAATAAATCTTTTTATTAGGAAAAAAATTCTTGGTTCACTTCTTGTTTTATATAAAATATTATGTCATATTCTGTTTTAAAATCCCTTTAATTTTTTCCTTAAAGTATACTAAAATGTTTTAATTATAAATATTATTAAATATTATTTTAGCATATTATCACTTCATTTTGACAACACCTATCCTTTTCTAGGCCTATTTTACCTTATGAACGTCCATTAATGTTCTAAATCCATTCTTCCATTGAAAATTTTATGACATTCCTGTTTTTAATTCCATATGACATGTTTATGATACCCATTTCTTTATATCGGTAAAATTTCTGTTATGTTTTATTCATTCTATATGATTATTCATTTGGAACACATATTCATGGACATGTTATGGTTGGTGCACCCAGATATATCTCCAATGCATTTGGTAATGTTTAGTCTCGTGAAAGGTTATGTGAAACGGTCTTGGTGGTTTGCCTCGACTCATTTTCTAGGTGCAACGGTCTTGGTAGTTAAACTTGACTCATGATCCTTTATGTGCAATGAGCATTCAATCCATCTCCACTGTGTGAAAAAAGACTTGAATCATGATAAATCCTTGTATTATGTTTCTTCCACATTAATATGATTCCATTATTATACAATACCATGTTATTCATGTTAGGATTTCTTAGGTTTAATCGTGTTCTATTCCTTTTTATATCCTTATGTTATGATTTATAACCCATGTGATAGATTTATTATTATGTTTATTTTCTTACTTGGATTTTAGATCATCCCTTTTCTCATTTTATCCCTATGTTATACAATGCAGATGTATGAGAACAATGTAAGTTAGAAACTCTTTATTAAGTTTAAATAAAGAAATGTTTTATTTAATCCCATGTTTTTCATTCTTATATACTGAGTATCCCAAGAAACCGGACTTTACAGTCCTTTGATTATAATTCTATGTTTACTTACTCATAAAATCATGTAATATTATGTGATAAAGGATAGGGTTTCTATAGTTTATATCATAGGACACATATAGTTAATTTTAAGGAATATTAATAGAGCACTTTAGTAAGAACCTTAGGAATAAGACTAACCCAAGAAAACATCCCTCAATTTTGGAAATTATAGAGTACGTTGTTTATTAAGAAAGTACGTCCATGTATGGATACTAAATTTAGACATCGTTTTCGATGAGATGTATCTAGGATTGAAAACTATGACAAGGTGTTTGGGACTTAACTCGGGGTAACCTGTTTCATGAAAAAGGGCCTTTCTGTGCACCTAGTTTGACAGTCCCATGGGATATGCATTGGTAAATTAAAAGGATAATTACGAACCATTATTAGGGGAACAAATAAATTCCCATAAGTATATATGTTAGTAAACATAACATGGATAACATATATTGAATCCTTTAAAATCACAAGTTAGTATATAATTTTCCCTTAAGAGTTTATCCTTTTATGTTTAATGTTTCTTTTTATGATTATTAGCTAATTAGTAAAGCCACTATTTTCACATTACATTTCTTAGTTAATGGTGGGAAATAGTGGAAAATGTGTTAACAATCAATGTGATAGGAAATGTGATGATTTTCCTAATGATATCTTAAATATGATGGTAATGGATTCACAAACCATTATGATAGTGCTATCCCAACTGGATCATGTTATGAATAATAAATTGAATCATGTGGAACACCCTCCATCAATAAATAATGAGTATGCTTAAATTAAATCCTTTATAAAAAAATCCTCAAATGTTAAGTGAATCTATTGATCCCCTCCCCACATTACAACTGATTAACTCCATTCAAAAGATATTCTATATCCTTCTATGCTCAGAGGAAGATAATGTTCTGCTGCTCGTCTATGGTTATAAAGGGGAAGCTGATTAGTGGTGTACGCTAATAAAAAATATGAATTCCATGGAGTAAATTTATTCTATGGATTGAGAGTAATTCAATAAAAAAAAATTTAAAAATATTTTCCTCTGACACTCCTTCTCAAGATGTAAAGGGAGTTCTTCCAACTTAAGCAGAAAGAAGATTATTCTATCAGTTCGTATGAAGAAACATTTATAGGGAAAGAAAGGTATGCCTCCGGATTATTCATGAACACTAAAATCGAGGTGGATATCCTATTAAGGGGACTAAATCCGAGTCTATGAAAATCATTGGTGATTCAAGACTTCGATAGTTGTGATGGGATTTTATATTGTTCACTCAATTTTGAAATAGAAATCAATGAATCCTAATGGTCTCATGTGTATGGTGATAGGAAATAGAAAATGGATTCCAATATGGGTGGATCAAAAAAATCCCATGATGGAAAGAAGACTGAATGACCCACGTGTCAAAATTTTGGGAAAAATCTTCCTTGGAATTGTCTAAACGGAACTTGAAAATGCATCAAATGAGGAATAGTGGGGAATCTGGATAAGAAATACCAAAGGGATATAAAAAATCCCACTTATGTGGAAGAATAGAGGAAGGATCATATGAACGCTCATCCAGTAGTGTAGTTTTTCAACTACAAGGAACATGGGTATTTTGCAGACAAATACTCCAAGCCTAGTGTGTTTGGAGGTAATCATCAACAACCTCTAAGGAGACATGACTTATGCTACCTCTAATAATAATGTGGATTTGTAAAATGATGAGGTACATAGTTAATTTAATTAAGAATAGAAAACTCATTATTTGTTTCTAGTTCTATATATTCTTTCATATCTTGCAAGTTTATTAGGAATATTCAAACACCAGATCAAAATTTTAGGTTGAGTTATTTTTGATAATTGTGAAAGGGGAAATTATTGCATCAAGATTACATAAATCCTCCTCAGTAAATGTGTGTGGAATAAGCATCCTATAAAATTTTATTTTACCTCTTTCGATGGAGTTTTATTCTATTTTGGGAATAAATTATTTATCTTTATTTTAATTCAACATCAACTATTGGGATATAGAGATCAATCTTCACATCTCAAAGCATCCCCCAATTATTTACATATGTAAGGAAGTAGATGAATTTCATTCAGAATAATTATTTTATTTGAGGATATTGCTGCCTTTTGAGTAATAATATCTCACTACAATGATTGAGACAAAGGAGATGACCATTCTTGAAGACATTCCCATCATGAGGTTTTACAATAATGTATTACCTAAAGAGTTTCCTAGTCTTCCTCCTGATCAAGAGGTTCAGTTCATAATTTATCATATTGCTTGATCTCTACTAATATCAAATACACCTTATATACTAGACAGAGTTGATCTAGAAGATTTGAAGAAGTACTTACAAGAGAATTTGGATAAGGGTTTTATACACCCAAGTGCTTCACCCTGGGGTGCATCAGCCCTCTTAATTAATAATAAGGATGGATCTGTGCGTCTCCACATTGATTATCGTGAGCTGAATAAAATCATGATAATGAACAAGTATCACCTACCAGAAATAGGTGACTTGTTTGATCATCAATGTGGGTCTAGTTATTTCTCTAAGGGGTACCTTTGGTCTGGATATCACCAATTAAAGGTGATGAAGAAAGATATTCCCAATAATGCCTTTAAAATGAGGTATAGACACTATTAGATCATAGTGGTGCCATTTTTACTCACTAATGCTCCAATAAATTTCATGGATTTAATTAATATAGTATTTATTTATTACCTTGAAAAAATTTTGGTAGTATTTATCAATGTTATTCTAGTATACTCTATAAGCAAGGAGAAACATGAGGATAATTTCAATACATTATTGTAGACTTTGATAAGGGAAAAATTAATGAAAATTATAGTAAATGTGAGTTTTTAAAGAAGGATGTTTCATTATTGGGGCATGTTGTTACAATAAAAATAATATATGTAGACCCTTCCAAAGAAAAGAAAATCTAATAGTGGCCCATGCCACCATTTATAACGTATAATTGTATATTTTTTGGTCTAATTGGGTATTATGGATGACTTTTGAAGAGATCTTCATGATTTTAAATCACAATTACCATGATGAAACATAAGGTAATGATGTTTTTATAGACTTAAGAATGTGAGGAATGTTTTAAATAGATCAAAAATAAGCTTATCACTGCACCATTAATCACAAACTCAAATAGCAGAGAACTATTTGTGGTATAAAACGATGCTTCAAATAAATTCTTTGGTTGTTTACTGATGAAAAGTGATAAATCATTAGCCTATACCTTAAGGTTGTTGAAAATTCATTACTAAATATATCCTTCGTGTGATATGGAGTTGGTAGTTATGATATTTTCATTGAAAATCTGGTGACATTATCATTATGGGAAGAATCATAAGATATATACTGATCACAAGAGTCTCAAATATATATTCACATAGAAGTAACTTAATATACTGTAATGAATAAGGATAGATCTCATAAATTATTATGACTTCTCAATCCATTAACATCCTGGTAAGGCAAATAAGGTGGAGGACGCTCAATGTAGAATAAAGCATGCATCATTATCAATGATGATAATTAAGAAGGATGCAATATTATTAAACTTGTAAAGGATGTACATGGAATAATTATGGTAGGAACATCAAAAATCATTTCATAAATGATTTATCAACCATCCCTTATGGATAAAATAATAGATTCCTAAATAAATGAAGTGGAAATTTATAAAAGGGTGGAAGTTAGTTGAAATGGGAAATCCTCTGAGTTCAAGATCAGTGAAGATAAAGTCATAATATATGGGTCATGACTTTGTGTACCATTAAATCTAGAGATAATGAATGCAATTCTAAATTATGAACATGGATAAACCTTCTCTTTTCACCCAGGGATCATAAATATATATTGAGTTCTCCGGAAGAACTTTTGATATGACAATATGAAAATGGATATTGTTGAATATACATTAAAGTGCCTTGTATGTCAGCATGTAAATATTGATAGAAAAATTTCTAAAGGATTTATGCAACCATTGTCCATGACAACATAGAAGTGGGAGCACATCACTATGGGATTAGTCATTAGAGTTCCGGATATATCCAGAAAAGAAATTCAATATGGGTTATTGTGGATCATCTTACAATGAAATCTCACTTTTTGGAAATTCTATAAGACTTATCATTGTATGAAATTTCCTGAATATACATAAATATAGTGTTAAGTCTTCATGGAGTACCACTATATATTTTATTAAATCAAGAGCAATTATTCATCACAATGTTCTATAAATGTATCCCACATTCTCTAAGATATGAGTTGAACATTAGTACATCCAATCATCCTCAAACCGATAGCCAATCTAAGAAAACTATACCAAACATGGAAGAAAAGTTGTTATCATGTTCTATGTACATAAAATAAGGATGTGACTAACATCTCCCTTTTCTTGAGTTCTATTACAACATTAGTTTTCACTCCAGCATCCAAATGGATCCATATGAAGCAATTTAAGGAAAAGGTGCAGAACATTGGCATGTTCGGATAATATTGGTGAGAGTAAGCTAATAGGACCTGAAATGGTCAAAGAAATGGTGGATAAGGTGAATACTATTTGGCAGCACATCATGGTAGCCCAAAGTCAAAAAAAGTGCTATAGAAACAATTGTTGATTGGACATGGATTTTAAGGTTGGAGACATGGCATTCCTCGACATATATCCATGGAAGAGGTTAATGAGAATTGGGAAGAAAGGGAAGTTAATTCCTAGTTACATTGGCCCCTTATAGGTCCTTGATCATGTTGGAGTCATAGACTATCGACTATAACTTCCATTGACCACGTCTCAAGTACATGATGTATTCCATGTATCCCTCTTATGAATATACATACTTGATCCTTCACATGAACTGTCTTCAAAGATAGTACAGCTGGAGAATGATCTTTATTATAAGGAGTTGCCAATGATGATGTTAGATCATAGTGGTAATGTTCTATGAAAGAAGACTACTCACCATATCAAATTAAAATGGAGAAACTATAAGTAGGAAGTAGAAACATGGGAACCTAAGGAAGTGTTGAAGGGAAAGTACCCACACCTTTTTCATTATATTATGTAATACAAAATTTCGAGGGATTGATTTAATAAGGGGGGAATAAAAAATGACCCCATGTTTTGTCTATATAAATTGCCTTTTTATAATTATTTAATATTGTATAAAAACATAATAGAATATAACACAAGTTTTATAAATGATGAATGAATGAAATAAGAAATGCTTCAATATATTAAAGAACCTTTACCAATGAAATAGTGACTAGATCATTGGAATTGTAATGTGACCTTTATGAATAGTAAACTGGCCAATTTAATAATAACCTCACTAATGAAATTATAAATAACATTTATCTGCCCTATATGTGAAAATATGATTTAATTATATCATTTTATAAGTAAAAAAATATTTTAAAAATTCATAATTATGTATTGGTACTTTTTTAAGTCATAAACTTTTAATTATGATTTTATGAATAATTTAATAAATTAAAATAATACATATTTTCAAAACATTTATTAATAAATTATATTTTTTATGTCTTATAATTATAATAAAATTTTATGAGACCTGAATAAAATTTTCAATGTGTTAAAAAACAAGTTTTAATTTTAAAATTCTTACTTTCCATGTAAATAATGATTTAATTTTAAAATTAAATTTTTCATATTATTAAAATTATTTTCACAAAATAGATTTCATTTTTGAATTAAACATGTTGAAAAATTGTTAGGGTGAATTAATGGGATTTTTAAAAAATACATGAATTATTTTTGAATAGTAAAATATATTAATTTATTATATATGTAAATAAATGAATTTTTCTATCATGATTAGGTCATGGATGTTGTAAGTGACTATTTGTTAGAATTTACATGCACATATTACCGAATTTAGTCTTAATAATTTTCACTATTTCATGTCTTGAGAAAAATAATAAAATATTGACTAAATTAATGAGAAAACACCCCTCTCCTGTATGATAAATACCACCCCTCACAACCTATTACAATCACACCTCTAAATCCT
Organism: Viscum album; assembly: GCA_963277665.1. NCBI lineage: Eukaryota > Viridiplantae > Streptophyta > Magnoliopsida > Santalales > Viscaceae > Viscum > Viscum album. Next base: position 641,155,302 of record OY728119.1, read on the forward strand.
TGAACCTGTCAAAATTATACTAAAAGATCCTCCTTACCTCCTTACCTACATTCAATAGATTTTTGTCTTATAGAAATACAGAAACCTTTTCTCTAAGGAGGTTCTCAAGAGGAAGGAATCAAGAGGTAATCCCCAGTTGTGTTTTCATTCAATTTATTGTTTAAGTTCCTTTATATTAATTTATCTCCAAAGATACCCTTATACAATGTATATGAATAATATAGTTCCTTACATATACTAGAATGTTATTTTTATAATGGAATAATTCTTTATCATCTCTCATTCCCCCACCATTTATACTAAGAATGAAAACACGGTTCGAGATGTGTTAATTTATCGCATTCAATGATGAAGGGCCTTCAATTTCTATTGACATATTCAAGGCTGGTTGTGAAACCATTTTTATAGTCAGACCAGATCATAATTTATTTATTATATCATATTTAATGATCTTTAATCGTTATACATGCATTATTTAAAATAATAAAACAAAAAAAGTTCGTTATGAGCGAAATTGGTAAAAATAATCCAAGTGCATATCATTAATGATTTATCTAATGATTCCTCCTCTCCTAAAATAAAAACCATTATATGACTAATTAACCATCATTATGATCATTAATAACTTATAACTTCATTTATGGACTTAAATTTCCATTTTACATGAACTTCCATACTCTTCTATAAGAAAGCCGATCGTGAAAATAAAAAAACAAGCACACACAATGATAAAATCAAACATTATAACTCTTAGAATGATACTAAAATATCTAAATAAATTTATAACAAATGAATTAAATGTATAAATTTTTATTATTTATTAATTAATTAATCTAACTAGATTATCCAAGAAATTAATATCAAGGGAAGAACACCTTCGGACATAAGTTATATGACTCTACCTAAACCTCACTAATTCTTTTAGGTTTCTCTTCCACTCTTTTTACCCAAATTAAATTCTATTTTACATTTATTTAAATATTATAAATACTATATACATGTTCCAAACTCATTTATTAAGATCTTTTTATCCTTCTTCTTTGGGGATATACATGTTTTATGTGGTTCCCTTCTTGATACTTCCCGATAAGAAACCGTTTTAAGGGTACTTCTTGAATTCTTACCCATTTTCAAGTTCACTCCACAAACTATTTTTATGTGACCATTAGATTTTATAAAATCAATATTTTTATTATCAAAAAAATCTTGGTTCAATTCTTTTTTTATATATGTATTATGTTATATTCTATTTTAAATGATCATTAATGTTTTCCATAAACCACACTAAAATGATTAATTATAAATATTCTTAAATACATTGTTTACATGTCATCACTTTAGTTTGACATTAACTATCATGATATTTTCCTATCTTACCTTATGAATTTCCGTGTATATTCTAAATCCATTATTTCATGGACACTTTTCGAATATTCTCATTTGTAATTAGTTATGACATGATTATGATACCCATTTCATTCCATTGGTAACTGGTATATTATGATTGATACCTTATGTATGATTATTCCTTTTGAACTCATATTTAGGAAAATTTTATTATGGGTGAGTATAGATAGTTCTCTAATTCATTAGGTGAATTTTAGTATCATGATACATTATGTGCAACGGCCTTGGTGGTTATCCTTTACTCATGCTCCTTGTGCAACAGTCTTGGCGGTTATTCATGACTGAGGATCATTTATGTGAAATGAGACTTGAATCATGATCATATATGTGAAACAAGCCTTGAATAATTCTAAATTAATGTTTTATATTGATTCCACAATACAATTATTCCATGATTATATGATCTTATGTTATACATGATATGATTCCTTATGGTTAATCAATTTATATTTCATCTTATATCATTGTGTTATGATTTCTAACCCATGTGATAAGCATTATTATTATTTTTATCACTAACTTGTCTTTTATATCATACTTTGGTTCACATTATCCCCAGGTTATCCTTTGAAATTTTATGATCATAATGGAAGTTAGGATCTCTTTATTAAGATAAATAATGATATGTTTTATTTAGTCCCATGTTTTTCAATTTTATGTACCTAGTCCTCCAAGACAGTAAAATTTGTGATCATTTTCTTATAATTTGATGTTTAATTGTGCATATAATCATTTTAATATTATGTTATAAAGGATATGGTATCTATATTTCCTTTTTTCCTTAAGGAAAACAAAAACATCATTTGTGTGTTCGTGGAGACTACTGCATCTCTGAAGTAACATATCTCATTTTTCATGTAGTTTCATTTTTATTGAAAAAATATATTAAAATATCTTTAAATAGATAAAAAAATATATCTAAATAATATAATTATTATTTTTAAATAATTATACTATTAAAAAAATAAACTTCTTTCATAAACATGATCATCCATTCATTAGGGTATGTTCATGTTTGAGTCTGTGTAACCACCTACTTGAAAAATAAATTAAAATAATATCATGGATTACTATGAGAAATTAATTAATAAAAATATTTTAGGTAAATATGTAAATAATTATTTTATCTCAATTCTATTATGGTAATATTAATATTAAACTCCTCAATGTATGTTCATTAAAAATCATCAAAATGTTCTCATCATGAATTGCAACTTCAATGACCATAAATATCACATGAATGAAATTATAACATTATAAATAAATAAAAAGAATTAATTATATTTCCTTTAATGATATGAGAATGATAAAATTTTGGAAAAGGGAGAATAACTAACCCAACATTATAAAACTAGTTCCAAACGATCAAGATTACTAACACTCGATATTAAAAATAAATTATAAATAACTTATTTAAATGTAATGAAAAATTGTAAATGATGTTTATAAAAGGTGTTAGATAAGATTATTTTTTTAAAAGGTAATTAGTATATTTATTTTTTTATACACGAGTTTCTGTTGCTTTAGTGTAATTTTATAATTAAGTTAAGGGGTTATTGCTCTTAAATTTAATTTCTTAATCCATATTTCACATCATACACCATTTTATCCATGATATGGTGTGATTACTACATAGTGAATGTATTTTACAATATTCAAGAAATTATTGGGGTTTAAGGATCTATACGATGTTCATTATTTAAATGTATTTTTATTTAATGGATATCATTTTTATAAGGTTTACTTGCTTATATATTGTGCTCCATGAGACATGATTGATATCTCACACAAAACTTTCTTTTATATGCTATATTACATGACATATTTTCGTGAATTTAAGGTAATATTATTCATTTCATGATAGAATAATTTCAAATTCATAGTAATCCTTTTATGATCTTTTAATTCATACATTACGATTATCATAATGGTTTTGTGTAACTCAATTATCGTTCATTGAGTTATGATTTTTCTTACTGAACTAATTTAATTTAAGTTGGGAATGATGTTATCTTTTATTTTATTATGTGTCTTTATCTATTTTTTATATATATATTTAATTTTATATAATATAAAATATTTTATCCCTGGGCCAACACTCCCTGATCAAGTTCTAAAATATAATCTTTACTTTTTTGTATATTATAATGGTAAAATTACCAAATTCTAACCATTGAAAAAAAATACATAAAAATAAAATATTGGACCACTCACATCCCAATGACATTTTCGATTTACAGTTTTAGATAATTAAGAAAAGTATTTCATAAATACTTGGATACATAATAAAACTGGTTCATAAAAATCGATTTCATCTCCCATTATGTTCTTCACATCTACTAGCCTTAGTTTTCATACATAAAATTGTTCTCCAAAACATGGGAAAATTAAAACATAATAAGGGTGAGATGAAATACCCAGTACGTGTAAACATAATAATTTGCAACTTAATTTCATTAGTGAGTATAAAATAAATATAATGGTATGATGACATAATGAATGATCCTGATGATAACATATGAGAATTCATTCCCATAAATTATAGGACCACTAATCAATAAACATGGCTTAATTATTTAAAAAGGGAAGGAGTCATAGGAATCCATAATCATTAGCTATGTGATGTCAATATTGGTCAAAAAAATAAGAAATACCAATATAAATCATAAATAAATCATGTCAGTATCTTGGAACATTATCTTATTGTCACTCTTACAATCACGCTTACAAATGGAATAACATGAATGGTAAATTCGAGAAACCTCTTCAGAGAAAACTATAATTGTTTCACCCCTTGTTTTACAAAAATCCTTATAAGGATATAAATGTCAGACTGATCCTTTTTTTATAATATAACCATCCATCGTTGGTTTATAATAGAAGAATTTATGTTTTTTTATAAAAAACCTTCCAACCATTATAAAAAATATCCATGAATCATAAAATGAATAATGTAAATTGATCTTTTATTTCATCTTAAAACTCATAGAAACAACCATTATTAATTTCATAACAAGATTGTCCTAATGAAAAAAAATGATTTTAATAAAAATATCTTTCAAACAAAACTATTAATTCTAAAGAAATAATAAGAATGGTATAATTATAATGCATTATAAATGGAGAATATGTAATATCAAGGGAATTTGGTTCTGATGAATAGAAAATTTGTTAAAAAAGTATTAAAAAAAATATTTAATAAAATACCATTTCCACTTTTTAAATCACTTTTAAAAACAGAAAATTACTAAAATATTGTGAAAATCTATTTCTTTGAAAATAAACATGAATGATTAAATAGTAATATTCAAGAAAAATAATTATCATGAAGGAATGAAAATTCGTTCATTCCATATATGGTAAAAATAAACATTTTCTTAAAAATTTCAAAAATAGAGTCAAATATGACCCTGGAAGAAATCATTGAGAAATCTATTTTAAATATTTTTTCATAATTCCAAATATAATGAAAAATATCATCACAAAATTATTGGTTTTATGAAATAAAAACCTTAATTTTTTTTATAAAAGATGGATATGGAAGAGAAAAGTATCTGATCTAAAAGAAGATATAAGATCAGGAACACTTACAAACAACATTCTTGATGTTTCATTAATCAATAATAGAGAAAATAGAAATTAATAATGTAAAAAAATTATATAGGATGTGAAAGTAGGTTTAGTTCAAGAAAATAATATCATTTTATTTCCTCAAATGTAAACATGAACTTAAATAGCCTCTAACAGAATTGAGATCGAAACATGAAGCCTTTATTCAATTGATATTTTTCAAATAATGATTCATTTAATGGACTAGTATGATATGGCTCCATAAATCACATAAATTTTGTGATGTAATATTCTAAAATTATTTCATGAGTCATTATGTACACCATACAAGGGTATTAGTGTGCACAACAAGAATCATGTATCAAGACATGAGATTGAAACAAAGAACGAACATAAAAAGATACAATGTTTTAAAGTGATAATTAATTAGTGACGTCACTATGTTGAAATATATAAATAAAAATAAATTTTTTTAAATAATTAATAAAAAATTGAATAAGTAAATTAAAAAATAATAATGTCTTAAAAAATATACATGAAGAAGAGTTATAATCCAATGAAAGTAAATTGAGATAAGAAACCCTTCACCACTTGGTAACATTCATCTCTGACACCATTGAATGAAATAATTTTAATTTAAACATAGTATATAATAAAATATGTAGCAATCGTGATATAAAATTTAAAATGGGAATTATGTACACCATATAAAATAAATTACATGCATAAAATTAAAACATGCATCGATGAAGGAAATTGAGACGAAATCCCTTACCATTTGTTATATTTCTACTCAAATATACATGAATGTAATAATTTTAATTTAATAAAACTATTACATAAATTATGAATGATTAATGATATTAAATGTAAAATGGTCAAAATATCTACCATATAAAATTAATTAGGTGCATAACATTTAAACATACCTCAATGAAGATAAATTTTGATGAAATAACATACCACGAGTCTAGAAATTCCATTTATGCCCTTCAACACCTGTATAATAAAATCATAATAATAATTTAATTGTTTAAATTTTTTTTTATAGGATGATTAAAATATTATTAAAAAAGTTCTTTTATTTAATTTAATGATATATTTAGTTATATAACAATTTAATTCCACATTGTTTATTTTAAGGACATTTGGGACAGAATTTCAAAACATCATTGGTATATTAGTTGTGGTCAGAGGGGTAATTATTCAACCATCCCTAGAGTAAAAATAAATAAATAATTATTATTTTTATATATATTATACTTTTAATTGTAGTTATAAATCTAGGTTATGAAAAATGAACTATGTTACAATCTTTGAGATGGTAGGTCATACATACGCATGTGTAGGGTCCCAGACCGGTTTCACTCCAAAAAATATAAACCTGGTTGGACACATTGACTCATGAATTAATACACATATTCTAGATGTATTATACTTTCAGTGAGGGTCAAGGGTTTTTCTACGGAAGGACTATTCCTTTAGGTTTGAGTAGGGCACATCAGTGAATAACAAATATAATCAGTAGAAGAAATTTATAATATGATTCAATTGAAGAAGAACTAAATTATATAGATAAATATAAGTAGTGTTTTAAACAAAAAATGATGAAAATTTTATGATACTCTATAAAAGGGGAAGTATTTATACAGAGAAACATGCATACACAGTATACTATACAAAAAGATATCAAAACGAACAAGATATATCCATTAGCATCATTAGTATAATATCACCCCTCTAATCCCATACTCCATCATATTATGGGAAATCAAGAACCCGTAGATGGATTCTTTAAATTGTCCCTACCACCATCTAAGAGTTTTATTTGGGTACCAATTGACAGACTGAATAAGGCGTGAGATATACTCAGTATGCCACCACTAATGACATATAATACTTTCCACCCAATGAATATAAAATTTTAGTATGAAGATATAACAATGTAAAGTAGTTATATAAATTGTTAGCATTTCATCATGGGTTCCTCCAAGACAACCTCCTAATAGTACATACTTCATAAAATCTAGGATACCACTAATAATGTATCAAAAAATATATAGAATTATATCTATATATAGAAATAATAGGATAAGTATGCATATATATATAAATATATATATATATATATTATGATACCTGAACCTGGGGTATACCCAAGCATTCCATGTATAAATATAATAGTCTCATGTTTTAGGTATGGTAACCAACCAAATAATTTGATCAAGGATACATATGTCACCATATCCAATAACCTAATGATCGATGTAAAATGTCATGTCAAATAACCTCTAAGATATTTTGAAACAACATGTACAACATTTAATAAATGGTGTGAAATGTTGTGACTAACATCCCAAGTAAAAGGAGAAAAGAGAATCTTGGTTAATTCTATCTATGAACTTTTCTCAATTCCAATTATACATGGGCGAGAAATAATAACAATATTCCATCAAGTATATAATACTTTAACTTTATCCTACATATTGTTTCTAGCCATTTTAAATTTAATTAGTCATTTCCATAATACACTATTTATATAATTGAATATGTAATGGTTATACCATTTTATTCTGTTCAATTAAATTAAATAATTTCAATTTAATTATCATTCTGACCCCACATTGATGGTGGGTTGGTCACATAAGAAATTCTAATGTCAAGGAATTTTATAATAACTTTTCAATGGGTGGAACTATTCAAGAGGAACGTCCTTTGAAAACAATAAGAGTTTAAGGTGAAGTTATAACAGGATTAAAAATTTAGATTAAGGAACATTACAGTTTTAAGGCAACGTGTGAAAGGTCCAATGTTTTTGTATCACATATCAAGGTATATAATAATGAGACTTTAGAGATAATTACTTGACCACTAACTTTAATTTGGATGATGGATCCTCATCGAATATCCTCATTATATTCAAGTTATAATGTAAGAAATAAAAAAATAAAAAAATTAATTTATAATAGATAATATTATCTCCATTATAAATATCATTCTTGGGGGAGAGATAAACAATTAAAATATGAAATCAAAGAGAATAATATACGGTTTTTTATCAAACATAGTTGATGGTGAGTGATTCTAAAGATTTATGAGGGATGATTCAAAAACCCTCGGAGTAAGGTAGTAAGGATCTTCAGACATGGGATGTTTTTTTCATGGAGGGGAATAGAAAATGTGGGTGATGTATTAGATAATATATGGGGAAAGTACTCTTCCCCCCAAATTATTGGTTGAAAGGTTTGGTCGCAAAATTTTAAAAACAATGCAACAACCATCTATTAAAACTATATAAATTTTCACTACCTATCATGGGATAGGAACATCATTTTATAATGTATATTCCACCCATGTGGGTTTTATTTAATTTTCATTATCATACCTACATGACCATTTTGACTACCCCACATAGTTTCTCAAAATTTGAACCACATCCTTGGGGACACATAGTTACTAATAAATGTGCACTGACCATAAATGTTAGAAGATTCCACCAAAACCTGTAGATTGAGGACCGAAAATTTCCATGACGCCCCCAAATTATTCCAATGCCTCTTAGTTACTATTATTAGAGTAAATAAATTTTTCTAAATAGAATGTTAAAATATTTGTACCTTCTGTAAAAATTCAAGACATTGAAACATCCCCACTATAAAACATATCGTACCAAATTTTCCCTTAGGAGTGTGGAAAAACGTCATTTTTGAAAAGTCATAGCCACTAATTATGTATGTCAGCATCTTACTCCCAGTTCCCATCTTGTAAACAGAAGTTTCCATGACCCCCCATATTAGAAAAATTGACCAGCCTCATAAATCCAACCTTCTAAAATCAATGATATGAATATAATGACCCTTAAAAAAGGTATCATCATTTCTCTCAATATTTTAGGATCAAAAGAATGGGATGGATTTGAATTATAATAAAGAAACTACAATATAGAGAAGATTTCATGAATGGCCCAATACCTCTTTGGCATGGGAAACTAATTGGATATCGACCAAACTCTCTATATGATTCAAAAAGGCCCGATATAATGAGGAAATAACATGCCCTGTTTATTAATATCTCAATGCCTGATCCTTGGATGAAATCAAAAAAAATCCCAATGTCACACCTCAAACACTATAGGCTTATGGAAAAAATTAGTATAATAATTCTTCTATATTGATATGTATCCATACGCTTCTATATAATATGTACCTACTCTGGTGTCTTTCGAAAGAGATGAGGTCCTAGTAGGGATTCCTCACCTACCTATATCTAAAAAAAGGATGAATGGAACTACATACATTAAAGGTAAACCCATGAAACCATCTTAATAGATCCTTGAAATATATTATTTTCTGAAATGTTTGTGATATGTGGGTGCTTCTACAAAGAACATCCAAAATCAAGGATGTATGCTCTAAGTATTCTTCAAACATATGTATCATACATTCAAAATTATCATTGTTATAAGGGTGATATGTTATAAAAAAAAGAACCTATGTACCCACTTCCTTAAACAAATCCTTCTATAATACTGTGACACACCAACAATCTCCATCTGATATGATAGAAAGGGGAACACCATGATGGAATATAAACTCTCAGATGTAAATCCTCCAAATATCATCCACTAAAATGGTCGCTCTAATAGTTATAAAGTGAGTGAACTTGGTTGAACTATTGATGATAACCCATAACACGTCATTTCCTTGATGGTATCACAGAAATCCCATAAAAACCTATAGTGAAAACATTTAATTTTAACTCCATAATTGAAAGTGGCATTAAAAGTTCACGAGTCCTCTGGTGCTCCACCTTCACCTTCTTCCAGGTGAATAATATATAATAAAACCTCTAATCAACATCATCATACCTAACCTCTATTAAAATTGGTGTATGTCATGGAACAACATGGTAACTCTATTGAGTACATCCCATTTATGGGAATAAGGCTCCCACATCCATATTTCGTTTATGTGTGTAGTCATTCTAACACACCTGCGATTGTGCACAGTCATGTCCTTATTGTAAACCCAACCAGATGGTGGGTCCTCACATCAGACACTCTCCTATAGGAGTAATAACTTGTGATAAATTTGTTTTACATCAATACTCACTCTAAAAGAGAATATGTACTTAAAAATTTTACTAAAACATGCTTCCCATTATACTCGTGAACCTCTACATATAACCAAGAAAATTAATCCATCAACTTATTCTCATTACTAGCCTCTTCCATAGCTTGTGTATATTTCTTCCAATTCATAGCATCAACCACTAAATTACCATTCTCGGGTGCATAAGTGAGCTCAAAAATGAATGAATGTAGGAATTATAACCGTATACACTATCTGTTATTCAAGTTACCAAGTGAGGAAATGTATTGGATACTTTTATGGCCTATGAAAATGATGATTTTTTCACACAATAAATAATAGCTCCAATAGCATAAGTCATGTTACACAAATTCTAGATCGAGGTCATGTATCAAGTATTTATGCTTGTGGGGCCTCAAAAAATGAGGCTTGTGCTCTAAAAATAGCTCTATATACATTAGAATAGATCCCAACCTGATGCTTGATGAATCATAATATATTGAGTAACATTTTCTAGGGTTCGGAAGAATCATGATCAGTTTTGAAGTTAATCTACCCTTCATCTCCTGGAAGGATTACTCACAAGATAAATACCATATAAAATTTACACCCTTCTTTTTCAAGAACATAAGTAGTGTTTTAAGGTGTGGGAATCCATAAATGAATCACCTATAATATCCATCCATCCCCAAGAAACTCTTTATATCAAATATTTTACGAGGATGATCCCATAGTACCACATATCTCACTATATTTGGATCAATAGATATTCACATCACAGAGATAATGTGACATGGAAATTTAAATTACCAATAAAAATGTGGCATATTTTTAAGTTTACATATAACTAGTGCTCTCTTAGTATTTTTAGTATGATCCTCATATTTTTGGCATAGTCATATAGAGAGTGACAATAAAACAAGATTTCAACCACTAATACTACCAAAAAAGAATCAAAATATAGGTAAAATACTCGATTCATCAGGGAAAATAAATCCATTAACACATTTGAATGTCTGAACAACATTAACATATACTCATAAAGTCTACTGATTTTATGGGAATGTATACATGATATATGTAAAGGAATTAATTTCACGTGATGAAGGCCCAATCATTGATAAATCTTCTAGAATACCCTCCCTCCTCAAAGCTAGTTGAAGAGGTCAGCTATGTTGGGTGGGGAATTCTAGTTCTTGGCTGTAATATGATTTTTATATCAGAATTATACAATGAGTGTAAGGTTTCTATCTTCCTTTTTGGAGAATTAAATTGGTGAACCCAAACATGAAGTATTGTGTCATATAAAACACTTATCTTTAAATCCTCAAACTATCTTTGGATATCATGAAGCATTATTAGAGCTATATTGCAAGGAGTAAGAGATACCAGTTCTTCTCCTGGAACTAGATGAATAGTGTACTCTAATTCACTCAACAGGTAGTCTCTAAAGGTATCATGGGAAGACATCCCTAAAAGGATCCACTATTGAATGGAATTAATTTATAAAACTCCTTGATCACTCAAAAAAAGAATAAACATATCATATTTCACTATGTAATTCCCCGAACCCAGAATCCCAGAGCCGGTGCATTATTTTAATACATTGTCATTATTACAAGGAATCAAGTACCGAAGGACAGATTGATTTATCAGTCTTGGAAAATAGATTACATACATGAATGATACATTACACTTTCTACCATACATCATAGAATAAATAATCCTTTGGGAATTCCATTTTTACCTTAGCTCTGCCCTACATATCAATCATAATAAACTTCTTCGCATCCAGGTGAAATAAAACATAATAAAGGGGTGAGAGAAGATGCTCGGTAAGGATAAACAACATAGCAGAAGCAATAATAAATAATCATAAACTTTTATGGAATGATATAAAATTGAATCACAGGACTTTTAGAAAAATCAGCATATTATTGCAAAGATAAATCAATGAAATCCATTTAATTATTCACGTGGATATTCTACCAGTAGAATAATCACATGTATCTTCAATAACTAATCTTATAATGATTGAATGCATAATGGTGGACATATTAACCACAAAGTCAAGGGCTCATGCCAAGACCCTAAATATAAATTTTTTCAAGGCCTTGTTCTAAGACACTCATTTATCCCATGAGACCTACAGATGTATAGAGGGGCTATAGTAGGCCCCAACTGTCACTTACTAATTCTAATTCATTACTCATATGAAAATGTTGAAACATAGCATAACCATTCATATTAAAACTACCATAAGAAATGTCAATACATTAACCATAAACCATGAATGGTATTAAAAAATCACATCCACAGTCAATCATATCATAACTCATTCAATACAATATGGAATATTTTATTATAATAAATCAACCCCAATCATGAATAATATCCAGTAATGGATGTTGACATAGTTGAAAATGATCAGTACAAATCTTTGAGAGAAATATACATTTCTTTGTGAAATCATTTAAAATTAAAACATTTATAATTGAATTCATTTAAAATGGATTTTTAAATAAATGTGTCCCATACCACATTGAAACATTTTAAATCAATAAACATTTTTAAACAATCATGTCCATATAAATAAATACTGAAAGTCATTTTGAAAACATGGACATTAATTAAAAAAATTTACAGAAATAAATATTTTAAAATTTTAAAATGATGATCTATTTAAAGAATACATTCCATAAAACCTTAAAATATTCCTTTTGAAAAAAGTTGTATGAAACATGGACATAGATTATAATTATGACCGAGTAAATAATTACACATAAACAATCTCGGTTAATAATGAGATTGAGGAATTAACACTTAAATTATAATTTCGTTTAGTCAAGGGTATGTTTAACCTCTTTTATAATGACCATAATATGTTATGAAATTATAAAATTACTATATTTATATTTAATATATCATATATTATTCATTTATAACATCATACTACCCATTTAATAATAATTTTCATGTTAAATTAACATTTCAGATAATAATCACTTTCTTTATCATATGTGTTTTAACTTATTATTCTTAATCGTATCACATAGATCATAATTTAAATAATTCCAGAATATAAAACATTATTTATATATCATATATAGTTATAATATAAATATTTATATTATATGGATATATGAAATGGAAACCACCATTTATGGATACAGTAGGCTGTACATACGCATAAATGTTGTTTCCATTTTCACATTTTATTGAACGGAAGTAAGTGAATGAGATATATGTAATTAAATACATATATATATATATCCGATAGAATTATTATGTAATATATTACATACTTATTAATTATATATTTTTTTTAGTCCTCTTTTTATGGTGAACGTGGAAATGAATCTCATTGCATCGTGGAGACGGTAAGTTATACGTACGCACAAGAGATGATATCTTTCTATTGATAGTGAAATAATTTGTAATTGGATGGTATATTATATGTACAGAATAAGTAAAATTTTATATTTATTATTTAAATCAAATATACTCATTATTATACCAATCTAAATAGTGAATTGTTTAATAAAAAACATCACCACAACTTGGAGATAGTAAGTCGTACGTACACACGCATGGTGACATTATCATCCCTATGATAGGTAGAATACAGAATATTGTTGTACCATATTTATAATAACATCATATTATGTATAATTTACTTTATTTATTATTTTTTTATTTAAACAACAAATAATTAGGATGTGGTAGAATAAAATAACTTTGAAAGCGGTGAATAAATAATTACTTATTCTTTAGGTTCTTCCTTTTTATTTGAAAAAAAAGGGATCCATAGGTTTTATTTTTGATAAAATTAAGGCCTTTAGGTTAATTTTATGGTATTTTTTAGGATATTTGATTAGGGTTTGGCTGAGTCTAATGGAATTGGATGTGTGAATTTAAGATAAGGTGAAGCACACTTTTATAAGAGAGGTGAGGGGCACTTTAGGAAAATCTTGAAATATTATTTTATTATAAATTTATTTTCGGTTTCTAATTTCTCAAAATATATTTATTTCAAGGATAAGGTGGTTATGGGTCTAAATCATCTCATCCAATAGATTTTAGAAAAGTTTAGGTTACCAGATTAACCTTATCTTTTAGATTTAACCCTTAGTTAAATTGTTTAACTCTTACCATTTCTTCTTGTATTCTTTCACTATATGGTAAATAAATATGCTATAAAATGCCAAGGGAACATAAAGTATTTAATTAATAACATTTATAATATTATATAAGTCCTTTGGATGAATATAAGATTTTTTAGGAATAATATTTCATATAATAAACAATATTTTTTTTTAAAAACTCATTTATATCAATTTTGACACTATTTAATAAGAGATTTTTTTTAAAGTTATAACAACATTATTACATAAGAGAAAATACATTTAATTAATCCTAACATGTAATATTTACCTATAAAAGTCTTGGATGGGATCAAAATTATAAATTTACATCAATTTTAATATTTATAATATCAATTATGTTAATCTTTCACTAATAAGGTAATTACTGCATCATCATTGTGTCATATATAAATTTAATTATTTAAAGTATAAAAATTATAAATAAAATACCATGATGTGGTAAATATTATTGTCTTTATAATAAATATTTATAGTATAATTTATATAATTTATAACTCTATATTAAAAATGGTTTAGTCAATTAAATTTGAATTTAACAATTTTAACACTTCTTTAAATAAAATAAAATAAATTTCCTAATCTTACCCAAATGGATCAAAAAGAATATTATTTTTGACGTAAGGTTTATTTTGGTCGAAATAAACTTATCCAATATAATTTGGTCATGTTTTGGGGTAATTTTAATATTATTTGTACCTTTAATTGCATTATTTACTTTTAACCGTGGTATATAAAATTCAAAATTTATTATTCACCAAGAATTATTTTCATCCTATTGAAAAAGATTTTACATACGGATGAAAAGTATGTCTATCAAATTTTGAAATTCAATTCCCAGAAGTGTTAATATTTTTTTTATGAAAATGTCCTAATGTACCTAGAAGGTGTGTAAATGTGTATAGAGGGTGGGTATTAAAGATGTTAAAAAAAGTACAATGAATTTTAATATCTAATTCAATTATAATTTGAGTCAAATGAATTACATTAGGATAGTATATATATTATTTGTCTATTTTTACTTTATGATAAATTTTAATTTAAAATAATTATTTAAATGAAAAATTCGGGGTTTATGTACTATGAAGTATTTTAAATATTCCACAAAAATTGAATGTTTTCAGAAAAATACCAAAAATTCACCTGAAGATAATTATGATATTCTGAATTCAAAAATGAAGTCTATTTTACCAAATTAAATTTTTATGAGTGTCGAAAATTAATTTTATTATTTTTCACAAAATCACATAATAAATTAGTTCTTTTATGAAAATATTTTTCTAAATATGTTACTATTTTAACAAAACTTATACATTTCATTATAAATATGTTTTATTTATTTGGAAAATTTATAAATAACATTTAATTTTTAATTTTTACTATTCATATTTCAATATTTAATGGATAAATAAATATATAATTTAAATAATTATAATACTAATGTGTCGTTTCTACGAAACTCAATCTTGCATATAACGCAAGCCTAATCAGTGTTTCATGAAATTTAAGCTTTTAAGTTACATTAAAGATATAATTTACTATGAAATCCTAGGGTGTTACACTCCCCCCACTTCAATAATTTTCATCCTCACAATTTTAAATTGTTCTTCGAAAATAAAAGGTTAAAAATTAGAAAATACCTTTGTCGAAAACTAACATCAGAAATAGTGTAAATAAAATTTAGACTTACTAAGAGGGAAAGGGAAATGAAAAAGTTGCCAAAAAACTATGATTTTGAATAGGGGAACATTTGTTCTAATTAGAGACACATAATTGTAGGTAAAACATAAATATTTATAGGGAGTTATTGAGGTCATCAATCACAAACAAGTGAATAATAAATGGATGATTAAGGGCCTCAAATTTATAAATCTATGACGATTTAAAATATCATCAGTTCAAGAAAACATAAGGTATTATTATAACACATTTTAATTTAGATTCTTTATTTTCATACGATGAGGGATTAATTTACTATCAAGATAATGACTCAAGGAAACATACTTGATTTCATTACCTATCATAATCATATTCTCATCATTTGCTTGTTCTTCGATTTATTTTCACTTCATTCATTACACTAAGAAATGAATGTAAAATAATTATTTTTTACACCTAAAGTGCATTTGATAAATCATACTGTCCAAAATTATTCCATTAATCCTCTACATGTGTACTAAAAACCAAAATGTTATATAAAAGTATCCAATATATCATACGTTAACCTAAAAAAATATCAAATTCTCAACTTACTCAATTGAAACCATTATACTTATCCAAAATACATGTGTCTAAACTCACAATCCAAAAATTTATAAGGATGGCCAACATTACATAATGAAGATCTATTTTTTCACATAACAACTTCTGAATACCTTCATCATGTGTTCTATTGAAACATTGTAACAACATAAATTAACCAAAAACTTTATTTGAATATGTATGTACTTCATTATTCCTTTTTTAAATCATATAATACTGGATAAACTCCCTAAATCCATAAATTTTGAAAACTCCAAATAATGATGGTATAAAGTGCTTTTTAAACAAACCAATAATCAGTTCCAAGGATGTAAATAATATTCAATATACTTTACCAAAATCAATTATCTCTTAGTAAAAAATCATTATCTCAGTTTTAGAAACATATTAACAGATATATTCCCCCCAACCATATATTTTCCAAAATGTTTAAATAGAAACTGTGTCACATTACTTGGAACCATAAAATCTAAAATCCCTAATGAATTAGTACTATTGTAAAATACTTATATTCTATTTTTCTATTACTTGTATATCATTAATACAATAATAAAATGACACAATTCGTTAATAACAACACTATAAAAATAATCATTCATCTTCATATGTGGTAGTATCATAACTTGATTATTATCCAACAGCAACATTTGGGCTATACTCTGATGATTGGGACATTGATTCACGTAGTTCCCCAATTCATTACAAATGAAGCATTATACATTTTAAACCTTTTTCTTATCCTTGAAATCGCGAAGTTGGTGTCCTTTTTCTCCAAAAATATAACAAACCCTGAATCTCTTCAAGCACTTCCTAGGTTGATTCTGTCAATAGTTATAACATATGGGAAAATCCTTCTTTCTCTTGTTTCTTTTATCCATCTTTCCCTCGGCCATCCTCTTCTTCTCTGGCTTCCATTCATTTCCATATGACTTAAATAATTATTTACTTATCTTATCAAAACATGATATTATTTCTTCATATGATGAGAATATGTGGGAGACTAATTACTTTCTAAATATTGGCATAAGACCATGAATGATATTATACTTTGTAATATTTGGATCATTCGTATTACTAGAGTTATCATTCTTATAACTGAGCACCATTTCTAAATGATGAAATTCAGTAGGTTAGATCATATCATAATGGATAATCCAATAACTAGTAAAATTATCTCAAAATTAATTGAATATTTTCACACATCTAGTCTCATAATCATAAAAATGGTTTCCTTACTGACATATTTACTCATAAATACTTCATAATGGTTTGTAAATAAAATGTGAATTATCAAAAGTATATCCCCTGAGAGTGTCAAACCAGGTGCACAGTAAGGGCCGTTGTTGTGTACCAGGATACATCAGGTCATGCCCAAAACTCCTTGTAAGAGTTTTCACTCCTAGGTATATCTATTCCATAACCACCTCCGCTTGTAGTATTCAGACATGGATTTATTTCCTGGAAAACCCATATAATATCTAAAATAGAAATTATTTTGCATGTTCTTCTATACTAATATTCATAGTCTATCTTAGGGTAATGTTTCCTAATCATAGTTTTTATAAATCTAGTTTCTAAGGTTATTGTAAAACATTCTCTAATACCAACTGTAATGCCCCAACCCCAAAATCCCAGATTCGGTTCATAATTTTAATATATTACATGATTATAAGGAATCATGTCCCAAAGGACCGACCAGTTTAGCCATCTGGAAAAATATATTACATACAAGAATGTTACATTACACATTATAAAATACATAAAATCAAAAATAATAATTTGTGAATGCCGTTATTACCTTATCTTAACCCGGAATATCATTCATAATACACTTCTTGGTATCCTAGTGAAGTAAAACATAAGAAAGTGGTGAGATCAGATTCTCAGTAAGGATAAACAATACAGTAGAAGCTATCCAAAATAATCATAACCTTTAATGGAAGGGTATAAAATTGATACAGAATCCTTATAAACATAAAATTAAGCATAATATGGAAAAGATAAATCAAATATTTCATTTTACTTATTCACATGGATAATATACTATTCGAATAATCACATGTAACTTCAGTAATTTAAATCATAATGATGGAATGCATAATGTTGAACATCTTAACCACAAAGTCAAGGCCTCGTGCCAAGACCCTGAATATAAATTTGGTCAAGGCATTATGCCATAACACTATTTTGTCTCATGAGATCTACCGATGAAATGAGGGGCTATAACAGGCCTCACCCTTCACTTACTAAGTACAATGCATTTCTCATATTACAATTTTGAAACATGACATAAACATTTGTATTAAAACTAGCATACAAAATAACAATTCTTTAACCATAAACCATGAATGATATAAAAATATCACATCTTAAGTCAAATATATCAAAAATAATTCAATAAAATTTGAAAGACATTATTATAATAAATCATCCTCCATCAAGAATAATATCCAGTAGTGGATGTAAACATAAATGAAAAGGATTGGTAAAATTATTGGAGATAAATATCCATTTTTTTGAAATCATTTAAAATTAACCTATATGTAAAGGAAGTCATTTAAAATGGTTTTCTCAATCAAATTATACTATACCACTTTGAAACATTCTAATGGAATTCACATTTTAAAACAATCATGTTTATATAAATAAATACTTAAAATCATTTTGAAAACATGGTCATTAATTAAAGAGATTTAGAAAAATAAATCATTAAAAAATTTAAAATGATGATCTATTAATATATTCCCTTCCATAAAACCTTGAAAGATTAATTTTGAAATCATTTTTATGAATCATGGACCTGGATGATAAATATTTCCATGTAAATACTAACACAAAAAAATATTGGTTATTAATCAGATTGAGGAATTAACCCTTACCTTGTACTTCCCTTTAGTCGAGGGTACGTCTAATATCTAGTATAATGACCATATAATGTTATTAAATTATACTATAACCATATTAATATTTATTATATATTATATTATTCATTTATGACATTATACTACCCATTTAATAATAATTTCCCTGTGAAAGTTACATTTTGGGTAATAATCACTTTCATTATCGTACGTGTTTTAACATGTTATTATTGATCATATCAGTTAGATAATTATTTAAATAATTCCAGAATATAATAAATGATTTATATATAATATATATTTATAATATAAATATATATAATAGATAGATTTATTTAATGGAAAACACCGTTTATGGAGACGGTATAGGTTGTACGTATGCATAAACGTTGTTTACATTTTCACATCATATTGAACAGAAGAAAGTAAATGATATATATGTAAATAAATACATATATAAATATAAATAGTAGAATTATTATTTATTATATTAAATACTTATTAAAAATATATATTTCTACAATCTTTGTTGAGTGGTGAACATGGAAATGAATTGCATCGTGTCGTGGAGATGGTAAGCCGTACGTACGCACAGGAGAAGATATCATTCAATTGATGGTGAAATATTATGTAATTGGATGGTATATTATTTTTAAATAATAATTAAAATTTTAAAATTATTATTTTACATCAATTATACTCATTATTATACCCATCCTAATAATGAAGTGTTGAATAACAAACTACACCACGACGTGGAAACGGTAAGCCGTACACACGCACGTATGGTGAATTTTTCATTCCTAGGATAGATAGAATAATGAATATAGTTGTACCATATTTATAATAACTTCATTTTACGTCTAATTTACCAGATTTATTATTTTTTTTATTGGAAACTATAAGAGAGAGGATGTGGATGATGAAAAGAACTTTGAAAGAGGTGATGAAATAATTACCTTTTCTTCAGGTTTTTTCATTTTATTTGAACAAAAGGGATCCTTAAGTTGTCTTTTGAATCATATTAAGTCCACTAGGATTATTTTAGGGTATTTGGGAGGATATTTGATCATGGTTTGGCTGAAAAATGGCTTTGGAGGTGTGAATTTAAGATAAGGGGAAGTATCCTTTTATAAGAGAGGTGATGGGCACTTTAGGAAAATCTTGATATATTATTTTATTATAAAATTATTTTCAATTTATAATAGATCAAAATGGATTTATTTAGAGTATATGGTGGGTATGGGACGGAATAATCTCTACCAATAGGTTTTATACAAGTTTATGCCACCATATTAACCATATCTTTTAGATTTAACCCTAAGTTAAATAGTTTAACTCTTATGATGTCTTCTTGTATTCTTACACTATATGGTTAATAAACATACTCTAAAATTCTAAGATAACCTGAAGTGGATCATTAATGACATATACAGTATCATCTATGTCCTTTTTCAAAATAGTAGTTTTTTTGGAATTTTATATAATTTAATAAGATTGTATTTGTTTTAAATGCTCATTTCTGTAAATTTTGACACTATTTAGTAATTGATATTTGTTAAAGTTATAACAACTTGATTAAATTGGGAGGATACATTGAATCAAGACTAATATGTCATATTCACTCAGAAAATTATTTTATGGCCTCAAAAGATTCAATTTACATGTATTTTAATATTTATAAAATCAATTATTTTTATCTTTCATTAATAAGGTAATTACTGCATCGTCATTGTGTCATATATAAATTTAACTATATAATGTAGAAAAATTATAAATAAAATACCATGATGTCGGAAATGTTTTTAGTTTTATAATTAATATTTATTTTAGATTTTATCTTATATATGACTCTATATTAAAATTGTTTTAGTCAATAAAATTTAAATTTTACACTTTTAACACTTCTTTAAATAAAATATAATACATGTCCCAATATTACCCAAATGGATCAAAAAGGATCTTAGATTTGTCATACGGTTTATTTTGGTTTATATAAACTCATCAAATAGAATTTGGACATGTGTTGTGGTATGTTTTATATTATTTTTACCTTTAATTAGATTATATAAATTTAACCGTGGTAAATATAATTCAAAAGTTACTATTCACTAAAAATTATTTTCATACCATTGAACCACATTTTACTTACTAATGAAAATTGTGTCTGTCATATTATTTAAATCCAATTCAAAAAAGTGGTAAAAATATGTTTTGTGCAAATTTTCAAATGTTCCTAGAAGTTGGGTAAATGTGCCTAGAAGGTGGGTAAAAAGATGTTAAAAAAGTTCAATGAATTTTTATATCTAATTATATTATAAAATGACTCAAATTAATTTTATTGTGATAATATATGTATTATGTATCTATTTTTTCATTAAGTTAAATTTATATTAAAAAGAATTATTTAAATGAAAAATTCAGTTTTTATGTACTATGCAGTATTTTTCACTATTCATTAAAAATTGAATGTTATTATAAAAATAACAAAAAATCAACCTTAACAAAATTTTATATTCTGAATTCAAAAATTATTTCTATTTTACCAAATACAATTTTCATGAGTGTCTAAAATTAATTTTTTTATTGCTCACAAAATGACATAAAAGTAGTTATTTTAAGAAAATTGTTTTTCTAAATATATAACTATTTTAACAAAACTTATACATGCCATTATAAATATGTTTTATTGGTATGAAAACATTATAAATAAAATTTAAAATTTATTTTTTTAATATTCATATTACACTATTTAATTGATAAATAAATATATCATTTAAATAATTATAATACAAATGTGTTATTCCACAGAAACTTAATCTTACATATAACGCAAGTATGGTTGGTGTTGTGTGCAATATAATCTATTAAAATATATTAAAGAGACAACATACTGTGAAATATGTGGGTGTTACACACACCACACAACACATGATGATCATGTGTGTCTTAGGTTTTTCAAATGTCCCTTTCTCCCTAAAACGTGTTGTTACCACCCTCGTGTGATAAAAAAGACACCTAAAATTTATAACAATTGATATGGTCCTAATAATTTTTTAACCAATCCATTATAGAATTAAAATCAAACGGGACATTTCTATGATGAAGAGGTTCCCTAAAAAATATAACATTACAACCTAGAGGTTAAAATCCTTTCTTCGACATATAATGTTTGATTGTATTCCCAATGGGGAATCTAGATACATTACCCCATGTACGTACTAAATTTAATGCCCCTAAATTTCCATAATATCATCAAATATAAAAGACTACTATGATCTTATATAAAATAGGGTTAATAGTAATGTAATGGACATTAAAACTGTACCTTATACTGTAGATGGATGGTGCTATGCTCCGTCGATATATGTTGTAATAAATGATGTTGGACAATACCATCGCACTGAACCACATCCTTTCTATCCATAATGGGCTTGTCATACTGGTGTCACATCTCATAACAATGGATCTCAAAACCATGTCCACCACCTCATCCAGATTATCCAATAGTATAACAACTTCCAATCTGATAAAAATGTGTTGATCCTACTCCCGATCATGGAGTCAGTGAAAAACCCTTTTCCCTGTGTACTGGGGGAATGTTTCCTAAAAAAAATTTTAGAGGTACAATTTTTTAATAAGCATGGATTTTAAATGGGTCTTTGTTACATTGGTGTTTTTTAACTGGGATTCCAAAACTAGTGGCATATCGCCGAATTATCAATGTGTTTTATCTTATAGGTACTTATCTACTAGAAGACACAATGCACTGCTTTGGGCCCCTCGATGTGTTGATTCCCTATCTCAGTGGTAAAACACTCTTTCCCACACCCAAATTATACTCAATAATGATGTGTTGATTCAAAATATTTAAAATGATAGTCAACCAAAATATATAAACATGAGATCGAATGGAATATACAATTCCATCCTCAAACCATCTCACTGTCATTGTATCATCCTCAACAAGTCTCGGTGTAAAATGATGGATCATTAGGAAATGAATGGAATACTCCATCATATACATAACACCCAGTTGAAGGTGAATATATTAACTATCCCAATGATCTACTGGTTTTTTTAGATAACATTATCATTAAATTTAATCCACAAATCCTTCCATACCATATCCTGATATTGACAAGATCGTGTGTCATTATCCCCCCATAACATGGAGGAGTCATGGAGAATGTGGGTTTTTATCTTGATTCCACATTCTAGATGCATATCCATGTTCTTCAATATATATAAAATTGAATCCATCAACGAGTCAACAACTTGGGGGAAGCATTACCCAATAATATATGTGGATTTTGTTGTTGGAACACTCACATTCAATCTATCATGGAAGAGGATGCTTGCATAGCTACCTGTATGAAATCCAATAACTGTAGGAAACAACCTTGGAACTGAGTAATAGGTCTCAATTAGGGTATATTAATTAGTACTACAAGTAAACCTACAGGGGATAGTACAGGTGTTTTAGGTCTACCACCATTGGAGCTTGGTCACCTTCACCTTTCTAGCACTCGAAGTAATGATTCTACAATTTCCAAACACACTCCTCAAAACAATATTTGATAAATTAATAGATCATATACAAAGGAATAAGATAGGTAGAACAATATATTATACAATATTAGAAACCCATATTATTCTTCCTAAATATAGTTCTAGGTAATTATAGATTATCATTAGAGTGTTAAGGGATTCTCCCTTCTAGACACTACTAAGGATGGGGCTAGATGATGGTCTGAAATTATATACAAAGGCCCTAGTATATAGAGTGTTAATTAAATGGTATAAAGTAAAATACCTATTACATTGAAATTGGAATCCCCATTTCATTGTGACTATTATTTAAGAGTTAAAAAACAATCTTGTTCACACACACACACACACACACACACACATATATATATATATATATATTCGTCATGGTGTAACTAGATGCATATTTCCTTCGCAATTTATAATTATCTATGAATTATATTCTTCAATTTAGAAAATCTTGTAATTGTGACCATCCATTTTTAATGTTTTAATTATCTAAATCACTATTATAAATTCATAGAGTCCCTTACACTGTACAAACTCCAATTTAAATCCATTTAATTTTAACCAGCAACATTTTATCCCATGTGATCAATGGTGTATGACTAAAACATGGTATAATTACTTATTTAGAGTGACACCATCAAGCTATATAGTGAAACACAATTTTCTTTTATTTATACACATTAAAATAACCAATTTTTTTCTCCATATAAAATTTTTTAGAGGTCTTTTAATATAACTATCAAGGAACTTACATCAACTATAAGGAATACATGAATAGAAAGTAATGACATAAACAAATATGGAATTCATTAATTCATGACATGTGAACTTATACACTCATATGATGATACATGAGAAGTGATTATTAGACATACCAGGTTAAGGGTATAAGATAAATCCATAAATGTCACATCATGAAAAAAGTGCATCCATAAACGATGAAATTAGTACAAATATAAAAAGTAAATATAGAACGAAGAATCCCATTCCAGAAATGTTGATATTATCTATAAGTGGGTTAGCTACTCCCAAGAATAGGTTCATTACCAAATTCAAATACATCCATATATCATATCCAACCATTCCCAAATATTAATAAATAAATTGAATCTCTGAAACCAATTTTTAGTATCCCGAAACTAGTTCACTCCCATGTAACCGAACCCAATTATCCACATGCCCTTAAGTGCACATCCCCATATGCTAGAAGTTGTCAAATAGCATGGAAATCCTATGGTGTGTATGTGGGGACACTATTATATATTTTCAGTGTGTAAAACAATTGTGAATAACTAATAAAATTAATGGGAAATTTTTTTAATATAAATCCATCGAAGAATAAGTAAATCATCTAGATAATGATCACTAGTGTCATATAAAAATTGATACTCTTGTCATAGTACTATACAAAAAGAAAAAATACATGGGACATAGAGAAACAAGTACATACAACATGTTAGGAAGAAGATAAAAAAATTCCCAAGTTATATCCAATGTAATCATGGGCATAGGCTCAGTCCACTACTCCCATACTCCATTCTAGTATAGAAAATATAGAATCAATATTCATAGACATTCCTTTGTCCCTACCTATAACCAAGAGGTCTATTCAAGTACTAATTGGTGGCTTGATCTTGGTGTGATATATCCTAAATATTACACCACCAATGACATTTAGTATTTTCCTTCTAGTGCATACAAAATTGTAGTTTGGAGATATAAAAATGTAATGTAGTAATGTAAATTGTAACAGGGTGAGCATGAGGGGTGGGACTAGTCAAAATTAATGCCCCTTGAAAATAATAAGCGGGGATTTCACATTTCTAGAA
Organism: Viscum album; assembly: GCA_963277665.1. Taxonomy (NCBI): domain Eukaryota; kingdom Viridiplantae; phylum Streptophyta; class Magnoliopsida; order Santalales; family Viscaceae; genus Viscum; species Viscum album. The sequence goes on from OY728119.1 coordinate 641,181,044, forward strand.
AGACTAAAAGTTTATTTTGAAAACATTTTTGTTTTCATAGAATGAATAAATTTTTATTCAATGTAACATCATGGTGAATGGTATATAACAATGAGACTTTATGGATAAATACTACACCAACTACCTTATAGTCAAAGATGACTCCTAGTCGGGCCTCAGCTTCTTATTTAAGCTAGAATGGATGACATCCGATAAATAGAAAAATAACCTAATAATATCTCATATTATCTCACATATAAACATAATTCATGTGGTTTCAAAAAAATGAAGAAAACAATGAATTTTATTTAATAGCTTACCGTTATGAATCCAAAAAAAACCAACATCATGAAGTTCTAACGTCATATGAGGGAGCATGCTCAAATTCTCAAGTGAAGGTAGAAATAAGATTCATACATGGGAAGATATTTTTAAATGATATGAAATTAAAATGGAGGATATGTATTAATTAATACAGAAAAAAAAGGATTTTTCCACTCACTTTAAAGGGTATGATGTTTGGCCACACTATTTGCCAAACCATTTGCATGTACTATCCAGGGGTCACCCCACATGGTCTGAGAACATGGATTAAAAAAAAATTCACCACCAATATGGATCCTCTTAAATTTTATTCCCAATACCCTTTTTAATGTGTATCCAATATCGCACCATTTCTCAACCCATGAACCACCTTCTTCGGGTCTCATGATTGAACCTCACAGTCACTACTAATCACACGCCAACTGTGCACCTCATCTACCACCTAAAAAACCAAAGAGTTGTGATATAAATGAGTTTTTAGTTCCTCAAAAAGAAACCATTTTATAATATATTAGTCACTTTTATTATATAAATACTAATGATTTAAACTGAAAGATAACATATTTATACCATCTATGAAAAGTCGAGACGTTGCAGCCTGAGTAACATTTCCGTTATTCAATTTTCATGATAGAAATAAGATAAGTATTTTTTTATAAATTTTAATAATGATAATTATATCAAAGATATTATCATATTTCCTTAAAAAAATTATAGGTAGAATCCATGTGATGTGGTCAGGAAAATAAAATCAAATTACTTGATGGAAGTGATAATCCACACGTACACACGGATGACGTCACCATTTATAAAAAAAATTATATAAAATAAAATATATGATATAATATATTTATATAATTCTATTTATGTAATTAATATCATATAGTTACATTAAATCCATCATTATAACCATATGTGAGAGGCAGTTATAGAATATGAATTATATCGGTTCGCGAGGAGGTAGTCTGTTGTACGCACAGACAATAGTCATGTTTCTCATTTAGTGGAAGAGGATATGGATATAGGTTATTAAATTAAGATAACAAAATTTTATTCTATTTATTATAATTTTTTTATTATTTCAAACAAAATTAATATTATTTAAAGGACTTTGGATGATAAATAAAACAAAATAATTTGATTAAAAGTTAAATATCTTCTTTATAAAAACTATATTTATTTAGACATTAATCCCTCTAAGGTTGACACTAATACAAAATTATACCTATAGGACACGGATTTTGATTCTAATAGGGTATATATAAATGTATTTTCCAATATGAAGTTATAAAAATGTCTGATGAAGTTAGGAGATGTGGTTCCCTTTTACAAGTGATGAGAGGGGTATTCATAGAATTACTTAAAGTTATAAATTAATATAAACTATTTTCAATGGTAAAAATAGATAAAATCTTATATAATTCATCTATTGGAGCAATATGAGTCAAAATAATATCATACAATAAAATTTGGGTAGGTTTAGGTGTTTTTTAACCCTCATCGTTTTGTTTTAACCCCCATATAACCATTTTCACAATTATAATGATATCTTTGCTTTATTCTCTTTAAGGGAAAAGAAAGTAACTATAAACAGACAAGTAACCCATAAATAGATAATGTTTGAAACAATAAACCATATAGAATTATCTTGAATGATGATAGGATTTTTATGAATATTTAATCATTTAATTAAATATTTTTTATTATAAAATATCATTAAAGTCATTTTTGTAAACACCTATATTATTGCAATATAATATGGGTCTAACTCAAATTTAATAGTTATAAAATGACATGTACTTGAATATAATGAGTATATAGTCTTAAATTGTTCATTAAATAAAATTTATATGTGTTTAGATAGTATTTTAAACCTCCTCTTGTGGTTTAACCCCTTAGTTAAATCAATTTTAGCTTTAACCACAATAATTACTTTTTTAATATTAAAGGGATTAAATTTTACTTATAATGTCAAATTTGGATCATAAATAATCAATAGATTAAATATTATTCCATTTATAATCCTACTTGTCTTCTTTAAATATTTATATGAAATTTAAATAATTTAATGAAAAATATTTAATATAAAATAGAATTAATTTAATTTTAAGAACCATTCACATAATTTGACTTAAAAAATGCTTAAAACAAATAGAATTATAATATAAACATTAAACATATATATAATATGTTATATTTTCTAATAAATTTTATGCGAAATAATAAATCTTCCAAAAATATTACTATTATAGTTTTTAAATTCATTTACATGATTTTTCTTCTACCTACACTAGCATTGCACCGGTGTTGCGTAACCATTTAGGGTTATAATTTAATCAAAAAAATTAGAAATTAATTATCGTGATAATAAAAAAAATTATAAAAAAATTTTGAATTTATTACTGAAGATAAGTTATTTTTTATCCCTATCATAAAATATTATAGATATTAAAATCAATATAGTGATATTTTTATCATTATATTTACATATTATAATATATGTTACTTACAATTACAAATGGAACACAATTGAAATAAATTTGTATCATGGATAAGGATGGTCAAATAAAACTCATAAAATGGATTAAATTAATTTGTATGGTTTATTTTTTATTCCCTATCATATTATTTTTAACCATAAAAAACCCGATTCACCCTTACCGAGGTAAAAAATATTTACTTGTGTTTGTATTTATAATAAAAAATTAAAAGGCTGGTATTTTAAAAATTTTTACCTCTTATTTCAAAATATTGAATTAATCTTTCAATTTTCAATTTCTATAAGTGACAAAAATTATTTTTATTGTCAAATACAAAAAATAGGTTTTTATTGAAATATGTGTTTTTAAGCCCAAAAATGATCATATACCAGAATCAAGTAAAATGATGATTCAAAATTAATTAATTTTATTATATCTAATTTAGGAATAAATATATTACATTAATATGAAATTTAAAGCATAATGATAATTTTTAAAGAAAATAAAATCTTTTTTATTAATTGATATGTTTCACTATTCGCTAAAAATTCAATATTTTCAAAAAAAATCACAACATTTCACAATAAGATAATTATAATATGATAGATTCAAAATGATATAATTTTTATAAAATAAGTAATTTAATATTTTGTAAAATTAATTATATTATTTAGTCAAAAAAATAAATAATTAAAATTTTTGTAGAAAATTTTTTATTGAAAAATAAAATGACTATGAAAAGTAGAGTTCTTTCTAATATGTAAATGTTTATTGAGTCAGGCCTTATATATATATATATATATTTATTTATATCATAATATTGTTAATATTATTCATTCCTTCCAATTTAATTTGTAGGTAATCACTATAACATGTAAATATTAAAATTTCATTGTTCATTTAACCTAGGTTTTGCATATTGTGTATTATATCACACAAAGAGTTCTTTTAAAATTTAAGATATTACATTCTCCCCCATATAAATTTAAACTTCACAATATAAACATTGTTTCAATAATAAATGGGTTTACAAATGAAAATAACTTTTTTAAAAACCCAAATATTAAAAAAGATTAATAGAACAACCTACCGAAAATAGTGAAATGGAAATATAAATGTCAACAGGAATAACACATATCTCGGTTTCTATATAATAAAAAAATAGTGGGAAGTGAAATTATGTACATGCAAGAAAACATTAATTCCAAAATAATGAATTAGTGTGGATGATAACATTGAACAAAAGAAATTTATTTATCCGGAGAAATTTAATAAACACAAAACCATAAATCTATGGGGTGTGAAATGGAATATCGATTTATAAAAAATAAATCAAATAGGATAATGTTTCTGTTTAAAGATATTTTTCTTATATTTAAGGAATTAATTTACCATATATACTAATAACATAATAAAATTTATAGTCTTAAGTAGTATGATTTCGTATATTGATAAATTTTCAATATGATCTCATCATTTTCTCCAAAAGATAAGTGTTCAATATAATTTTTTCATTCTAAAAGAACTATAATAAACATATAATGTGTCACATAATAAATAATGGATAAAAATATATTCATATTATCTTTATATATCAACAAAAAAAATTTAGAATAAGGTGAGATGATATTTAAAATATATAATCCTTTATATGAAAAAAAAATTCTTTTAACTATAAAATTTACACAATGAACCAAAGATTTAACATATATCATTCCCTAAAAAATAACCATATATCCTAATCAACCTCATAATTAATTAATGTTTCAACATCAATATTTTTCTTATACCATTAATATTACATCCCAAAAATATAGCAGAACGCTTTCAAAATAACCCTTCACACTAAACCTAAGTGTTTCATATACTTCAACCCAATAACATAACTCTAAAAATATAATTAGTCACCTTTAAATGACATCACATAAAATCTAAAAAGGGGTGTCTAAGTTTTCATAAAATTTATTAACCACAATCATATAAATTCATGATGATATCCAAAACTTTAAAGTTAACATCACAAGGAAACCTCCCAATATTGAAAGTTTTCTAAACCCTCCTCTGATACCAACTAAAAAATCCCCAGACCCACATTCCCAAAATAGATGCTAATAAATAATATTTAAATTTATTTCTTTGATACTGATAACAATGTCCAAATTTTTATGCTTCTAAACACATAACATCAAACTTATAAATTATTTCACTTACATCTCCAAAGACCTTATAGTTTTTGAGTTTTACAGAATTGGGAAAAAATATTACATAAAAACATAAATACATAAAAATTATTTAAAAAAATCTCAATAATATCATATTTTGTTATAAACTTTTATAATACTTCTTAGTTAAACATAAAACCATTCTTAAAAACCTAGGGGAATGTAAATATAAAAAGGGATATATTAAATTCTCAGTAACTTTAAACATAATCATTGGCAATTAAATGTCATTAGTTAGCATATGACGATCATAAGTGTAAGATGAAATAATAAAAGTGTATGAGCATAACATATGAGCATTTGAATCCATTAATACCAATATCACCAATCATGAATCATTTCATAAATCTATTTCAATGGAAGGTGTCATATGAATCAGTAATCATGAGCCATGTGATTTCAATATTGATGAAAGGAAATATCAAATACCCATATCAAGCATAAATAAAACGTGTTCTTATCTTGGAACTTCATCTTAATTTAAATATTTCAATCACTCAAACATATATAATAACCTATATGGTAAATTCCTTTAATCACATAGGACATAGCCATAGCGGGTGAACTCTATCTCTTTGCCCATTAAATTAGAGGGATATAATGAACCCACCCATCCTTAGTTTATAATAGAACCAACAGGCCTTGGTTTATAATGTAACAACCCGTAATCAAAAAAATCTAATAAAAATAAAATAAATAACATTCATAGATCTTTTATTTAATTATAAAACTAATATAAAAATCTATTATCCCTTTCATAACATGATTAACCCATGGAAAAGAATGAGTGAAATGTAAATCTCATTGAAACTATTAGAATACATCTAATGAAAGAATTAGTATAATATCATTATAATGTATACCCATTGTAAATTTGAAAACATAAAGGGTTTTTGTGATTGATAAATAGAAATATCATAAAAATAACATTAAAACCATATTTTCGAAAATTACCATTTACTCTTAGAATATACTTTTTTTAACAAATAAAAAAATTATTGTGAAAATAATTTTCATTTAAAAAACCTTAAAAATGTTTAAATTGATACTTAAAGAAAATAATAGTCATGATGGCGGTAAAATCCATTCAGGTTATAAATGTTAAAAAGAAATATACATTTCAAACTTTTTTTAAAGAGAGTCTAAAGTTACACATGCAGAAATCAATAAGAAATTTCCTTTAAAAACATTTAACAGATCATAAATGATCATGTAAAATTTATTTGTAATATTATTTGTGTTATGAAAATAAAATACATGAAAACATTTTAGAAAAAATTGATATAGAAGTGAAAGATTTTTTTAAAAGAAGATATAATACCAGTATCCCTTAAAAACTACTTTCTTCAATTTTCATTAATCAACAATGGTGGAGTAGAAATTAAATGTTTTAACCAAATTTATATATAATGTATAATAAATTTATATATATATATATTTTTAATATATGTTAATTTATTTCCTATGAATGATCCTTGAATATAAACAATGTCGAAGTGAAATGAGATTGAAACACAAATCCCATATGACATTGTTAGTTTTTAAATCAAGAGGAATTTATAAAAAGAGTATCATATCAATCAATAATTACCAATTATGTCAGAAATTATTATTCCTAAATTAATCCATAAGGCATCAATAAGACCATATAAGGACATCATGGTGAATGACCTTAATCATGTCTTTAAAAAATGAGACTGGGACAAATAAAACACTTATTAACATTATTTCATTTGAAGTGTTAATTAATCATTGAAGGGATTACGTAAAAAAATTGAATCCAAATGTAAATAGATAATAAAAAATTTATAGATGAATTTATTCAAAATTATTTTATAAACAATTAATTGAATAAGTTTTATAACACAATGAAAGGAAATTGATTGAATAACCCATATACAACATAGTAAATTTCATATAAATTTACCTTGGATGAAATAAATCGAATTAAAGATTAATATACCATGATTTATGTGTAATTAATTATGTAACACATATAAGTTGTAGTATATTCATCATATAGAATAAATTATTGGAAAAATATTGAAACATGCCTTAATGAATGGAAATTGAGATTAAATCCCTTACGAATTGGTAACATTCAACTAAAATCCCTTTGGTTGAAAAAATTTAATTGAAAATTAATATAACCTGAATTATGTAGGATTAATGATTTATAATATAAAATTGGAAACATATAAACCATATAAATGAAATTAGGGTCATGGAATTCACACATGCCTTAATGGATAGATATTTTGATAAAATCTCTTACCTCATGTCTAGACTTGTCATATATGTACTTTAACTCCAGGATAATAAACATATATAAAATATTTAATTTTTTAAGAATCTTATATGATTTTATTAAATTATAATTAAATAATTTCATTCACTTTTTTCAGTGATATACTTATTTACATAATTAGTTAATACCACGTTAGTTATTTTGAGGACATTTTGTTCATAATTTCAAAACTGCATTGGTATGTTTACCTTGGTAAAACTGATAATTATTATATCATAAATAAAATTATAATCATAAAATAATTATCTTTAATATACATTAATTATTCTTTTAAAACAAAAAAACATGGTTATGAAAAAATCACCACATTACAATCATGGAGACGATAGCCTATACGTATGCATGAGTAACATTTCCATTTTATAATGATCATTATATAAAGTTTATAAGTAGCATGCTACATTTAAATAATTATAATTATAACATAAATACAATGTTATTTACTTAAATACACTAATTCATATCATCCATGTGATGTGGTACAGAAAAAGTAATCATATTTCTTCGTGGATGTGGTTATACACACGTATACATGAACGACATTTTCACTTTTAATGAATAAGTATTTAAGAAAATATATTATATAATAACTTTACATAAATATTATTATGTCATAAATATAAACTATATGTACATTAAATCCATTATTAAAAATATCGGTGAAATGTGTTGATTGAAAGCAAATACACTTGTTCATGATGCAGTAAACGACTGTAAATAAGAGTGATAGTCTTATTTCCCATTTTTATTGAAGAGCAGATATATATAGGTTATTCTAATGAAATTAAAACATATAATTATATGTAAGATTATGGTCTTATTATTTAATCATGTATTAACAAAATTTGATGGATTTGGGAGAAGAAATAAAACTGAACCATTTATTTAAAAATTACTCCTCTTTTTTATAAAATCCATGTTCTTTACACTTTAATCTCTCAAAGGTTGGTATTATTCCCAAAATAAGACATATAGTTCATGGAAAGAAAATATAATTATGTATTTGTGTATTTATTTTCTGATATATTTTGTTAAAAATTCTTCAGAGAGAGAGTGGAGGTAACATTTATATGTGTTGGGAGGGGAATTCAAGGAATTACTTAAAGTATTATGTTTAAATAAATTACCATTCAAGAAAAAAATTATCCAAAATAATATAATTCTACTATAAAATAATATGAGTTTAACCCATATCATATAATAAAATTTGGACATGTTTAGGTGATGTTTCACCATTATATGTTGTTTTTAACCCCCTATTAACAATTTTGAAAATTAATGTGATGTAAATATTGTTTACACTTCAGGGGTCTAGAAATTAACTATTAAAGGTAAAGTTACCCATAACTTGATCAATGATGATATTTTAAACTATATAACATTAACGTGGAATATTATAGTATTTATGATATTTAAATCATTTTATAAAATAATATATATTATAATATATCAATAATTTCATGTTTGAAAATACATAAAATATTATAATATATTAGGTGTCTAACTTAGGTAAAATAGATCCAAAATGACATGTATTATAAGATAAATATTATATTATTGTAATTTATTTGTTGAAATAAAACTATTGGTTTATATTTTATTTTAAACCATATATTTTATTTTTACCCCTTGGTTATCTAGATTAAATTTTAACAATAGTAATTACTTTTTTTAAAATTAAATGGTCCTAATTTTACTATTAAGATAGAAATTGGAACATAAAATAATAAGAGATGAAATTTTAAAAAAATTATAATCCTAAATTCCAACATTCAATTTTTTTATTTTTAAATAATTTAACAAAATATACCTAAGATAAAATACTATTAATGTCATTTTAAGAACAATTCACATAATTTGACTTTGAAAACAACACAATATAACTTGAATTCGAATAAATACATTTAAAGAATATATAATATGTTATATAAAACTATAAAAATACTTATACCCTATAAATCATCCAATTTTTTTAAAATTTATAAATTCATTTACATGGTTTTTATATTTATTATGCATGCACTATGTCGGTGTTGTGTAAGAATTTAAGGTAATTATGTCATCATTAATAATTAACCCCAATTTAGCATGGTAAAAATAATTTATATTTAAAATAATAATTTAAGACTAAAAATAATTGATTTTTATCTTGTTCAAAAAATATTATAGATATTAAAATAAAGGGGGTTTCATTTTGAAATTATATTTACTTAAAATAATATATTCGTCATTTTTTGAGAAAATAGAAAAAAGATTCAAAAAATTAAAACATTCCATCATGAGGGAGGGACACCACTCATCCACTAGAATAAATTCATGAATTATGGTTGATGTTTATCCCATACCATATTATTTGTAATAATAATTATCCAGTTACCCTTATGGAGGTGAGAAATATTTATTATGGTTACTCTTCATATTGAACAAGAATAAAAGGTTTCAATTTACCAAATCTAGACCATCTAGTTAAAAATATAGAATATATTTTGATTTCATCAATTTCATTAAGTGGTGGAAATTATTTTTATTATAAATTCATTAAATGCAATAAAATGTATTTTTTTAGTAAAATGTGTTTTTAAGCGCAAAAAATAAACTTATACCAAAATCACATATAATGTTGATTAAAATCTAATTAATGATATTATATATAATTAAATTATACGTATAAAAATTTAATATAAAATTCAATTAATAATGGGACTATTCAATGTAAATAAATGAATATTTTCAAAAATCAGGATATTCACTTTTCAATAAAAAATAAATATTTTTAGAAAAAATCAAAAAATGTTACCATATGATAATTTTGATATAATGATTTCAAAAAATAAATCATTTTTATCAAATAAATTTTCTATAATTTATCTAAATTAATTATAATATTCACTCACAAATTGTAATAAAAACGTTTTTTAAAGAAAATATATTTTTGAATAATAAACTGAAATTTTTGAAAATTGATGTCTTATTAATCAATATAATTTAATTGAGTATGACATATATATATATATATCATATTTCGATTTATCTTTTTCAAACACTACAATTTAATGGAGTTTTTATAACAATAATATTTAAATATTAATATTTCATGGTTTGGTTAAGCTCAATGTTGCGTGTTGTATATGTTATCAAACATAGTATTCTTTTGAATTCCCTAGTTATTAAACAAAAACCTTCCTAAATGTATACTTAATAATGAATTATTATAACAATAAGGTGTTTTTATAACTTAAATTCCTATTATATGTGTTAAAATATTACTTCTTGAGTATCATTCTTATAAGTTTGACAAATTCTTCTATTTCCTTTTTTGTACTAAATTTCAGGTTTTATATATGATAAAAAAGATGTTTTCAACTCAAATATAATTTCTAAAATAATTTTATTATCATAAAATGTAACATTTTTTAAAAAATTATGTAATGTCCTGAAAATTACATTTAATTTGATTTAATTATAAGGGAATTTTACGAGTTTATGATAATTTACTGAATGTGATTTTGGGGCCTAGAGTTCCCGAAATTAATTTATGAACTTTTTTTCAGGTACGTTCAGTAAACATGTGAGTGGGTTTTTTTAACTTTTGAACTGATGATTGGAATTGAAATCTGAGGACACTGTTGAACTCACAGCGCCAATATTCACTTAAGGAGACTTTCACCTCGACGGTAGTTGGTCGAGGGTGAAAGTTAGTTTTTAGTGTTTTCCATTTAAGAATAAAATAAAATAAAAATGTTTAAAATTTTTATTTGGTGAAACCTCCCACATGTTTGTAATGGATGTGGGGAACACTTGAACTAAAACTCCCCATTTTGAATTCAATTCATGGGGTGGGGACCACCTGAACCCCTCATAATTAGGGGGAAACTTATCAACTCGCCCAATTAATTATATGTGTCAACAAAAATTAAATGCTAAGTTATTAATTTATTTTATGTTGGATTCTCAATTTATGGTTGGAGGTGAAGTTTTGGAAAAGGGAGGAGCTTTGGAGATTGGTGGAGAAACTCATACTCCAATGAAGACCACACTCAAAAATTGAAAAATAGGGATGCACTTGAGCCCAAATCGGAGGCAACTTGTGGAAGCAACGAACGTCGACGCCACCATCTCCAATGACTTCGTCTTCTTCCTCATGACCTCCTCCAAAGAATGAAGAGGTCGGACTTTCTTTTTTGATTACCTCCCTTACCCATTCATGATGTTTTCATGATTCAAATGTTTTGAACCGCTTGCTACCGCTCTAACGCGGATGGTGCCGGCCAAACAAACATGGGCCAACCACTCTGTAATTCTCTTGTGGTTCATGATGAAATATTTGTGAAGAAAGAAGACAGAAACTGATCTGGGTGCAACGAAGGCGCAGCCCGTGACTTCACCTCACAGAGAGGACGACGGGCCATCCGCCCAGTCGCGGCGCCCCACTGCCCCACGTCGCCCCGCCACCACACGGTGCCCCGCCTCCCCGCGGCACCCGACCACGTCGCGGTGCCCCACCAAAACACATCCACCCCGTACAGTAGGCCTCCAGGGTGGGCCACCCAGCGTGGGTTGGGCTAGACCCAGCGGGCCGGGCCAACCCAAACTAGATGGGGTCGGTCCAAGCTGGGTCGGGCCGGGTCGGGCCGAACCTGGACCCGTTTCGACCCTATACAAACTTTTGACCACAACTTTGGCATCAGACGTCCATTTGACAAACCATCTATGGTGCTGGAATCCTTGGAGCGAGATTGTACCTTTGGGGTACCCCAATTAATATTTGGATAAATTTTGGGTATGTTCGGGTTGAATCGAGCATGAGTCAAACCGGGACCTCGAGACTAAAAGGATAATAACTTATAGATCGGGCGTCCGATTGACGCACTGCCTGTTATGTTGAGACCCCTATGACATGACAGACCTTTGAGATACTTCTTCATGGGGATTCATGGAAGTTGGAGTATCAACCTATAGCTTGAAGAGCAGACTCTCCCAGAGAAAATCGGGCTAAATGTGGGAACCATGTATCTGGCTTTGATGGTGTACTACGATCCGGTGTGCGTTTGATGATGTACTGATGGTGTACTAGGATACTGTGTGGGTGTGACGATGTACTGAAGGTGTACTAGGATCATGTGTGGGTATGACGACATACTGACGGTATACTAAGATCCTGTGTGGGTCAGACGACGTACTGACGGTGTACTAGGATCATGTGTGGGTTTGAGGACGTACTGACAGTGTACTAGGATCTTGTGTGGGTCTGACGACGTACTGATAGAAAACAATGATCCTGCATGGGTCTGACTAAATACTAATAGTGTACTAGGATCCTGTTTGGGTCTAATGATATACTAGGGTCCTGTGTGGTTCTGATGAGGTACTAGGATCCTGTGTGGGTCTGATGATGTAGTACAATCCTCTATAGGTCTGATGATTATTTAGGATCATTCGTGGGTATGCCTCTTAACAGAGTATGATGAATTAGTAGTTACATCTAATCATCTATACTGTTATACCTAATTTATACCTGGTGTGAGTTGTGTCTAAACCTATGCGGAACATTTCTTTGTGATAATACCTTGGTGGTATTCTTCTGTGTGGCGTACCAATGCGGTACTTACCTTCATGGTACATCTTACTTTGTGGAATAGTTATGCTTGGGATTTTGAGTGGGCACTCTGTTTCCTCATGACTGAGATGGGCATACTTGATAACTTAGGTACATGTATGGGAATATACCTAATTAGGGTTGTAAGATGATTTCATGCTTTGTGGTTTATCCATTGTGAGTTTTTGTGATAACTTGAGGGTCTCGGGGTCCCTACTGAGTATCGTTATACTCACCACTTCACAGGCTATGTGATTACCTTGTTCTGTTTGGTGCAAATTATGGGCATCTATGACTGAGGACAAGGGTACCAGGAATGGACAGTGCCCAGAGGTGGACCATATGGTGTCTTGGTATGCATAGGAGCTAGGAGGATATAGAAATATGAGGAGGTGATTTGTACCTACCCTTCAGGTATAAAACTCAGAGGACGACTCAGTAGCTGTCTTTCTCTTCTTCAGTTGTATTGTATTTCTATTGTACTTGCACCTTTACTATTGGGATTGTATTTCGGCCTCTATTACTTTCAGCACTATTTTTTCTATATAGTTTACTTGTGTTCATAAATTGATTAGTGCTTGGTTGCATACATTTACATGATATAAAGGCAATGACTTCTCAGTTTTATGGAATATGCCTTTCGGTGCTTGTCGCCAACCCATGTCCTATAGAAGGCGGGATTAGGGTATTCACGACATCGACCTCGGGGGATGGGTCATGAAAAATTATCATCTCATTTTACGACAGTTTCCCACCATTTTCATGTTACTTATTCCCAAAAAAATATTTTATTTCCTTTGAGATACAATATTATTCATGGATCATCATTCTACTATGTTTGAGAAATTATTATATTTAAAATTTCATAAGACTTTTCCTACTTTATATCTAAGCTAAATTATGTTTTTAACTCAAATATATATTCTTAATTAATTTTTTTCTCATAAAATAGAACATTATAATGAAAATTTCTCAACACTTTTAATAAAATATCTCTCCACATTTTCATTTTTCCTATTCCCAAAAAATATTTTACTTTATTATTTTGAAATCCAAATATTTTTTTACTCAAGTGACCAAACTATTTTCCATTACCAGATTTCAATATGAAATCATACTACCTTTTTTACGATATGGGTTTTAAAAAAATGTACTTCAAACATATAAAAAAACACGATTCCTTCAAAATAAAACATTTTATCTTCAAATATATATTCTCATTATAAATCCATTCATTCAAATAAAATAACATTTATTTATGTTTTTTTAAACTAAAATTTTCTAAATTTATTTCGCATTTCATTTTTTGAATGGATTTTATCTTTTTGAAAGACTTATTATTTATTATTCTATTTAGAAAGTAAAACATTTTAAGATGTTTCACTTCATCTTATCGAAATATTTATGTCTTTTTCAACAAACCACTTTTGATGTTTCATTTTAAAATTGAAACTTTTTTTAAAAAAATCACCTCACCTTTTAAAAAATTTCTTTTTAAAGTGATCATGACATCATCTTTTATACCGAAGATTACTGTATTTTCTGAAAGGCCTTTAATGATTTCACATCCATTTCTCTCATTTTCTATTACGGATTTATTTTCATGGATTTTTTTCATAAATCACCCTATAAATTTTCTTTTGATTTAATTTTCTAGGACATTTTATTTTTCATATCCGTTATTTACATTAGTAAGGTCAATTTTGGTGATACAATCTAAAGATGAAAGAAAACATATTTTTCCTATGATTTTATTATAATATAATGAATGATTTATTTCATATGGAAAATATTACTATGAATGATTGATTGGTGGTGACCAATATCACCCCAAAGTCCTTGGTTAAGGTTTTATATCATATGATATGATGAATTATTTTTTGAATATGATGTAAGATGATTAGTTCACAATTTTGTTCTATAAACGTGATGTAGAAATATTTTTTTGACAAGTTTGGTGTTTAGATATGATGTGATTATTTTTTTAAAAGATTTTTTGGTTAATTATATGTTAGGATCTCTGTTCACAAGTTTATTGTGTAATTCTATTCATATAGCATTGTTTAAAAGTATTTTTTGTTGTGAAAACGATGAATGAATATTTTTTCAAAAGTTTTTCCGATGACCATGATGAAGTCATATTTATTCAGAAGTTTTTTGTCTCAATTTTATGTTTGTATATTTGTCATAATATTTTATATTCCTATGTTTTTTCTATAATTACGTTTTATATTATGTTTTAATAACATTTAATATTTCTATATTTTTGTGATTATTTACCTTAGATCATGTTTATTTTATCATACTCTTTTACCATGGTATATGTTTCTTCATTTGAGATTTATTATCCTCATATCACCAATTTTTTAAAAAAATTATTAAATATGTTTTCAATAGGATATGACTCCCATTATCGTTTTTCTCGTATGTTTATGATCTAAACCTCGATGAGATGTTTAGGATGTTTTCTCTTAGTACCCATTTATCTCATCACATTCCCTGTTTTTCAATCTGCGAGTTATGAATATGAGTAAATGTTGTGAAAATACTATCAGGGGGTCCACTCTAGCTCAATTATAGAAAAATTCATAATAGTTTCATAATATAAGTTGCCTATTTAACTGGTCTTGGATAGAACGAAAGATTCTAATCTTGGTACTGTGAAATGTTTTTGAGATGTAATGAATAAATTATTGTATGGTTGAAAAATAAAAATATTTTTATCTCATTTTGTATCAAATCTATTTTATAATGAAAGTGATTTTATCACAAAACTCGTTTGTGCGGGTCTAGGTAATCTAAGTTGGTATCAAGGTAAATTTTAATTACTTTTGAGGACTAGTTTAAATATTTATGTTTTATAAGATAATATAAATTTTTTAAAAACCCTAAAACTATTTTTATGTGTTTAGTTTTAGTGTAGGATAGCATTAGGAAATTTTGCTGAAGTTATGAGTAGTTGATTTTCCACAAAATTACATCTCTATCTAGATATTAGAATGTGTATTCACCTAGGAAGCAAATGAACATAGGGAAATTACATAAAAAATTATGGATGTGTGTCAAAATAATCATTACTCGATGAAAGATGACTATGATAAATACTGCACACCAAGAAAGACACTCCAAGAGGATATGCTTTGGTTAATTATATATTTCTTATTAATCGTTATTAAGGATTTAAGAACATATTAATGGTAGTATTAGACAATATAATAGTAATATTATCATGGAAAACGATGTTTAATCTGAAGAAGTTATAGGTTGATCCAATTTTATCATAATTTAACCACATGTATCATTGGTTGAAATGGAGGTTTCGTTGGAGAATACATGTTAAGATTGAATTTTCATATTTATATGACTATTAACTAATATTTTATTAAATATTATCATAACTGATTTGGTTGTCTTATTTGGTTAAATATAGGGTAAATAAAATTTAGTTGTGAATGGATTATACCTAGAAACTCGTATAACTCATTAAGTAATAATATTTGGTATAAATTATTGAGAAAAATTATGATCTCAATTTATAAATATTATAATGGAAATGATGAGTCTCATAGTATATAATATTATAGGTTGATATCTCAGAAAAAATATATCTTCAACCACTTATGGATCACGAATATCTTTTCATTAGTGAACAAAAATTTAAAATTATGAGGTCTTAATTTATTTTCAGGGGTTGGAAAGGAATGTAATGACTTGACATTTTAGTATAAATTTTACTTTATATAAATAAAAATTTCAATAGTTTTCCCACATTGAACACTAAACAAAATTGATCTGAATCATATTTAGTTAATATTGGTAAGAAAACACATGTACAAAAAAACTATATTAAAAAAATATATACTTAGTTATATATTAATTGAAAATATAATTAATAATAAAAAATGTTTTGAAATAGAATTTATCAATAAAAGTTATTTTTCTTAATATATTGTATTTTCAATTTAAAAAATAAATTAATAATTTTTATAATTTTTTATTTATAAATGAACATTCTTTTTGAATCTATCTTGTCAAAATTTTATTAGGGTGAAATTTTGGGATTTTTTTGAAAACATTTATTTATTGGTGGGTAATTCAACACAAAATTTATAAAAATTTCATAAATTTAATGAAATTATTATTATATATAGATGACATTGAAATTTATTAAATCTTTTTTCTAAAGAAAACAAAATTGTTTTATAATTGATATACTCTATTAATTGATTTATTTTTAGAATTATATTCTTCATATTTTAGAACATAAGTTATATTGTTCTCAAAAACTATTTTTAAGTAATTATTCATTTCTTAATTTAAAATAATTTTTTATAAATTTTATAAAGTGAATATCATACACTATAGTTAACAAATTGGAATTAAAAGTTCCTTATTATATAATAAGGAAAATTTGATATTTAGACATAAAAAATGAATTTCATAAATAAAAAATAGTTACCTTGGTAAAATCCAAAAGTTAAAATGGGTTAAACAAATGGGTATAATGAATAACATGTTAAAAAATGTGTCTACATGAGTGTTTTATGTTTGTATTAACAAAAAAATATTCATACCCTATAATTTTTCATTCAAATTCTTCTTGACTTGTGAAACATGTTCTCTCTTTTTATTATGTTGAAATAATTACAAAAATTTCGATATTTCCACTTATAAAAGGGGCCTCTCACCACCCCTTTAGGACCACATGATAATTGAATTTTAATCTTGAAAATATACCATATTATATTTCCCTATAATAATATTTCACTACCTTAATTTTCTACATATAATATTTTTTCCTCAGTCCACCCTTTCCACGGAATCCATTGAGGGAAGCTCAAAGCACTCAATAGAATTTCTAAATTTACACTAATGTTTTTTCTCTTCTAACATTTCCTTTGAAATATGTTTTTCAAAATAATATTTGGTTAATTAATTACTTATAGTATATTAATGTTTTTATATTAAGGTAATAACCATTAACCAAATTTCTCCTTGTCTTTTAAGAAAATTGAAAATGATATTCATGCATTTATGTGGACTACCGCCATCATGACATACAATATCTCGTTTCTTATCTAGTTTCATTATTTTTTATAATAAATTCATCATATATGATTATAAAAATTTATAATATCTTAATAATATCATCATTATTTTAAAAGAATCATATTATTATATTAAAAAATTATCAAAATCTTTTTAAACTGTTTAATATGGTATGTTCATGTTGGTATCGTCCGACCACTTACATGAACAATACTATTACAAAATGTCATAGATTTATATAAAAAAATTACTATTCATAATATATGATACAATTAATTAAATAAATATTTTTTTTTTGAATTTTTTCATTAATATTAATCTCAATAATTAATATAATGATGTTTGTAAATTAAAATTCACTAAAAAATGATCGTCACTATATTCATCTGTAAGGATCATAACAAATAAACTCATATAATGAAATTATAAAATTATTAATTATTATAAAGAATCAATTCTAGTACCTTGTATTATCTATGAATGATAAACTTTGGGATAACAATAACCAACAACAAAACTACTATGAAACAAATTCAAAACAATCAGGATTACTAAAACCTAGTACAAATAAAATTAATTAAATAACTAATATACATGTAGAGAATAATTATATATGATGATTGTAAAATTTTATTTTGTTTGAATAATGTTCTAAAATAGGTGATTAATATATTTTTTATATAGGATATTCAAGCATTTTTGTAGAATTTGGGATTTATGGTAAGGGGTTATTTGTCTCAAATTAAATTTCATGAAAATATTTCATATTTTTCACCATTGTAATTACCCAAAAATTTATCATGAGAATATCATGTGTTATAATTATTTCATATTTCATAATATTGTATTATATATAAAAAACAAAAAATTTAATGAAAAATAGAAACATTATATTTTTATGACATGGATGTTAATTTAAAGAATAAATATTTCCATAATAATTAATTGTATGACAATGGGACAAAAAATTGAAAAGAAGCTACTAATAATAATCGGGAAATTTGAATCTTCTTGATCTCAAAGATTAATTATATCATTAAAAACACTATAGAAATTAAGAATAATATTAGAAAAGAAATATGAATTTTGAAAATGAAAAAAAATATAACATTGGGATAAAATTTAAGTGCATGAAAAGTTAATGAAATTTGAGGTATTTCAAGAATTTAGGGATCCCTTATGACATTACAAATCTGAATTTTGGAATTGTAATATAAAAAATTGAAATAGTTATAGAACAATTAGTAATTCTAACACAAACATTATAATAGTACACTCACCAATGGAAATGATAAATACTGTTTATTTATCTTATAAAATGAGAATATGAAAGATTTATATCATGATAAAAATAAATTAATATTTTAAATGATAAAATAAGATTTTATGTTTTGGTAAAACATAAATGTCTTTATACTTATTTTTTTAACATATATAAAGTTTAAAAATAAATTTTATTTTCATTAAATGGATTTATAAAATCAGATTATGTTTTATTATAATGATAATATAATTTCATGAGAAAATAGGTAATTTTTCAAAGTCTCTAAAAATTGATCATAATATTAAATTTGGTATTTTTCAAATAACTTTGTTAAACAAAAATTAATCTCCCCTACTAAGAAACCTATTTTAATAATTTTGTTTCATTTTTTTAGTCTAAACAATGAAAAATCATTTGGGTGATTTTTTGGGAATTATTATAAATATTTTTTGAATGGTGAAATTTGGTAAAATATAGTATTTAACATTATAAGATAAATTCGTAAATTGTTTAGTGGTGGATGATGTAGAAACCGATTATTTAAAATAAGAAATACCCATATAATCTATATATTCATATGAATAAATAATATATGTACTATTCGGGAAAAATACTAAACTAATGAATATAATATTTCAAAAATACACCTCTCATCCTCTAATAAATTACACCCCTCAAAACCCCTTATACTAAAACATATACGAATTATAGATTTTAAAATTGTTTCCCAATTAACGTCCCAATACTATACCCCATCACCCAGTTCCACTGGTCACCTTAAAATTCCATTTCAATGATCCTTATTTTTTAGCCTAAGAAGAGACAACCAAAATAAGAGGTAAAATTCTCAACCAACCACATTCCAAACTATTCTATTTCGACATCACACTTATGTTAAATACAATAAGAGATTTTATCATAATAATCCTAAATATACTTTTAATTTTTTATTACATTGTAATTTCAATATTACACCCTCCCTTATTTTGTTTCTAAAATTAAAATTTTGTTACAATTTGGTTGGTTCACCACCTCCATGAACAACATACTTAGTTTTCCTCTACCACCTTCATGGATGGTCATAAAAATATTTCTATAGTTAAATAAGATGATAATATGTATATTATAACTTATTTCATGTTTTTAGTGAATATCTAAACATGAAATTAATTAAAACTAAATTATTTCACGGTGGTTGATAAAAAAATATAAATAAACTAACCTTATAACCTTGAAAATTTTAATAAATGAATCAAGCTAATGTTAGAATAAAAAAATCTATTTTGTACAGTTAATGATTATATATGTTCAATAATATAATTTAATTTCACTTTTTATTTAAATTGTCATTTGAAATAAACTTACCTGACTTAATACAAGTGATCCGAATACAAAACCATTTAACGACGACCCTTGGGAAAAACATTTAACATTATATCTCATTGCAATTATTATAAATAAACTTAAAAAATTTATTGTAAATAAATTATATATTAAAATGGTTCTGAATTATTTAATTAATGAATCTAATTAAATTATCTTGTCTGATAAGTGGATGTACATAATTGTTTTAGGACCTAATGTAGAGGATCTCTCTAAATCATCACATTCTTTAGGATATTAAATTTCTCTCTCTACCACACTTTATCACTATTTTATTTTATAAAATGACCCTAAATTATGTAAATATGTCTTTTACATATATTCCTAGATTATGTTATCTTTTTTTTATGGGGTGATACATTACATAAGTTTTTTTTCTCAAATTCCTTCAGTAAATTCAATTTGATTTAGGAGAACCATTATGTCCCTTATTATTTTTATAAAAAACTAATTTAATTTATTTATTGAAATTTAGGATATAATTAAAATAACGGAATATTTGTTTTATATAACTACTACATTAACTCTAGTTTTTAAAGAAAATACATTACTTATTTTTTCCTCAAATTCCTTTAATAGATTCCTTAAAACATTATTTTGAAATCTCATTCCAATATGAAATTATCCACACTTTCACATGACACTTTTTAAAAATTAACACTATATTTTGGGAAGTATTTTTATATACCAAGATATTAATCTCAAAAATATTTAATACTTCCTATCTTTGTAATCATTGAGAAATTTAATTTTCTTATGATATGAGTCAAAAATATTAAAACCCAGATAATCATAGGTTTATTATATACATTTCATTAAAATTTAATCTCTTTTATATTTATTATTTCCCTTATGACATAATTTGTAGTTTGATTATACTCATCCCAAATTTTCAACTTTTAGTTAAAAATAGTAAATTGGAGGAATTTTTCCAGTAACCAATGTGATGGATAATGTTATGAATACCTTAAAGAGATACCTAACTTGATGGGAGATGAAGTCAAATATCTTGTGATTGTGACAAACAAGATATTGTGAATTAAAATTAATAATTTGAATATATTTGACTTTCCAAACCTATAAAAGTAGATAATGATGTATTCTCATAGAATTTCATTTGATAATGTTAAAAATAAATAGAATATTTAATTCCATATGTGTCAAAAATGTGGGAAGACACGATGATGGAGATATATTAAATAAAGTTGAAGAATATTTTTGTTTTGAAAAAGAGGGCATACAGAATATAGTTTCAGAATAGAAATAAACAGCAAGGATAAAAATATGTTTGGAAATAATGTTTAACCTAATACATCTCAAATAGTTCAATGTCATTGAAGTGGAAAAAGTTTCATTATCATTGACATTTTAGAAATCCAAAGGTTTATAATGACGATAAAAACAATAATATCAAAAACAAGTGATCTAGGAAAGGACTACACTATGATGATTCATGAGAAGGATCATGACAATAAAGGAACATTAATCCAACACTCAATATTTTTTTATATATTATTTTATTTTAATTCAAGATAATATATTATATCTTGGATTATTTCTAGGAGCATCAAGTTACCCCCCCCCAAATTACTTTATTTTGAAGAGTAAAAACTTATATGACCATTTAATCTCATGTTAAATTTTATGGGAATTTAATGCCCAAAATACATAGTATTCTTGTTTTATGGGAAGCTGATATTATATTGTCCCAATATTTTTTATCCTTATATAAATCAGATATCAATTTTTGGGAGAGGGATATCACTCTTCACATCCCAAATTATACTATAGTTTTTTAAAAGTGTAAGGAGGAGGTTTAATTTTTTTTGGAATCATCTTATCAAGGTTATATATTAAATATATATGAGAAAGAAAATTTAGCTCAGATGAATGAGGAAAAATATGGTATCGATCTTGATGAAATTCACAATATGAAGGACTCTAATGTTGTATTCCCTAAAGTGTTTTATGGTCTTCCTTAGAAACAATATTTTGATTTCTCAATTGAACTTATATGAATATATATTTTCATATCCAATACTCCATATAGAATTCCCACAATTGATTTAGAATAATAAATGAGGTGGTTAAAAGAGAATCTAGATAAGTGGTTTATATTCCAAAGTGTATCACTATAGAGAGTGTCAATACTCTTAACAATGAAGAAGGATGGGATAATGTTACTCTAAATTAATTATCACAACTCAAAATAAATTCATGATAAAGAACATGTATCCCATTCCATAGATCGATTAATTATTCGATAAACTATAAGAGGCTAGTAATTATATAAGGTGGACCTTTAATTGTGATATCATCAATTAATGTTAAAGATGGAATATATTACCAATATTTCTTTTTTAGTAATTTATGTATAATTTTTGTCTATAGTGACTCCGATTTGGATTAATAATTCTATAGATATATATTTTTAATTAATTAATAGATACTTTATAGATTAAATATAAATAATTATTATAGTTTTTATAGATTATATTCATATATAATCCAGAATTAAGGAGGATCAAATGGTGAATTTGAATATTATGCTAAATACTTGGAAAAATATAATTTATAATAAAAATACAATAAATTTGAGTTCTATATATTGGATGTATCATTCTTGGGGGATGTAATCCTCAGAAAAGGTATATCTAGGCCCCTTTTTGGAAAAATTAAATTGAGGAGTGGCTGAGACCATCATCTGTAATAGATATACATTGTTTCCTTAGACTAGATGCTTATTACCAATGATTTTTGAGAATATTTTTATGATATTAAAAACCATTAACCATGATGGATCAGAATGGAGTAATGTTTTTCATGACCAATTAATATATAGTGAGCTTCAATGAATTGAAAAAGTGTCTTATCAATGCACCAATACTCACACTACTCATAGGTGGGAAACATTTCATGGTATATAGTAATACATAAAATAATATATTATGATATTTATGATATGAAAATGATAAACTAATAGTATAGGCCTCAAAGAAGTTTAAATTGAATGCGAAAAACTATCCAATGAATGGTATGATGGTATCATTTGGGACCTTTACATTGAAAATCTGGTGAAATAATCTCTATGGGGAGAAGGGATAATTATATATAGATCATAAGATCCTTAGGCATATATTAAAATAAAAGGAGATTCATATGTGATAATTGTTATGGTTACATATGATCAAGGACTATGAATGATCAATCCATTGCTATCCTATGAAGAAATAAAAGTGGAAATGAATTATGTAGAAAAGATCTGGAAACCTTAATAATGATGAGAATAAGGAATTATAAAATAATATTATACTTGCATACAATGGACATAAAAATCATAAATGAATGTACATCCTTATTGATTTATAACATGATTGTTCAACCATACCTTCATGATAAGATAAATGATGATCACATAGATGATTTAGAAATATATAATAAGGTGGAAACTATATGAAAATAGAAATCTATTGCATTAAATTTTAATAAATAAAGAGATATTAGATTCATGTAATGAATTGTTTTGCCATCAAATCCTAATAAAAAAAGATATTCTGAATGATATATAAATTTTGACCTTCTCTATCCACCCAGGGAGAATAATATGAAATGAGATGTCTAAGATAACTATTAGTGGGATGATATGAAGAAGGATATTAGATAATATATATAAATATTCTTAATATGTCAGTAGGTGAAGGAGAAAAGGAAAAGTATCAATGGATGATGAAATTGTTATCCATACCTACATCGAAATGGAAAAACCCCACCATTGATTTTGACAGTAGTTATTCAAAGATATAAATGTGAAAAAAATTCAAAATGTGTTGGGTTCTATCCTCTCCTAAATTCATCTCATTTAATTTCAACATGAGAATATATATATCTTGATCAACATTTATAGATATACATTGTAGAAGTGGTGACGTGGCATAGATTTCCACTATTGATTATTTATGAACTAAATCTGATATTTACCACAATGTAATAGAAACGTATCCAACATGATCTAAATAATTAAATAAACTTTAGTATGGTGTTTTGAGGCCAAAATTATTTGATATCTGGTTAGAATATCTAGAAACTATAAGACAACTTGACAAAATGCTTGATGGACTTTAAAAGAGAACAGGATCAACATCTTATTTAACTTTAATTCTCATATAATAAACATTTCCACACAAACAGCCAATTGAATCCGTAAGAATTTTTTAATGGTAAGAGATATAGAACACCTCTGTGTTGTTATGGAGTTAGTGAAAACAAGCTGTTGGGACATAAAATGGTCATGAAAATTGTACAATAGTTTAAGACAATTTTTCATAACATGAGGGATAATCAAAGTTGATAGATTAGCTATTTTAAAAATTGTATTTGAGACCTATAGTTTGTGGATGGGGATAAATTATACATATAACTGTCTCTATGGATGAGATCCATGAGATTTTGGAAGAAGGGAATGTTTTCTCCCATGTATATTGGACCCTTTGATATTTTAAATCACATGGGAGTTGTGTCTTGTCAATTATCACTCGCACCAAACCCTTTTCCATGTACATGATACATTCTAAATATCCCTATTGATAAAGTACATAACTAATACATCACATGTACTAAATTCCGAAGAAGTATATATGGAAAATTTTCTCAATTATTATGAGAAAACTTTGGAGGTCCTAGACCATAGATATAAAGTTCTACACAACCAGATGACTCACCTAGTTAATGTACTATAGGGAAATAATAATTTTTAGGTGGCATGGAAATAAGATGAATCCAATATGTATATATATACTCACCTGTTTTCACCATAGTATGTAAAATAAAAATTTGAGGATGAAATTTCTTAAGGGTGGAAGAATATAATGACTTAGAATTTTATCAATGGAATTTTCCTTATAATTACGTCATATTTAGTAATATATTATTGTATAAATCATAAATATGTAATGAAAACTACAATCAATTCATAGTTTTTACTGGTAATTTATATTTAGAAAAGAAATATTTCCATCAAAATTTAAAGTATTACAATGGGAAAAAAAGGGACAAAAAGATAACAATAATATGAAAATTTGGATCTGCTTGTTTCCCTAGAATAATCGCACTATCGAACAACATAATAGAAATGAATTAGAATTTTTTAAATAAATATTAATTTTGAAAATTAATATATATATATATATATATAATTGATATAAAATATATTTTATTTAATAATGAATTAAAAATAATGTGTTTATAAAAATTAGGGATCCCATATGACCGTTACAAATCTGACCTTTGGAATAATAATTTGATCATTGGAATAGTATTAAGATTATTTGGTGTAGTAACCCGAATATTTGAATTGTAACATTACCAATGTAAATGAAAACTGATATATAATTATCTTATAAAATGAGAATATAACATATTTACATCCTCATAAATGTATAAAAATGTTTTAAATAATTAAATAAGTGTTTATAATATTGAAAAAACCTTGTGTTTTTTTATTTTTATAAAAAAAATATAAAGATTTAACTGAAAGTTTGTTTTCATAAAATGGGTTTATAAATTAATATTATGATTAATAATAATGATAAAATAATTTTATAAGACCTTACTAAATTTTTTAAATTGTATAAAAATTGATCATATTATTAAATTTTATATTTTTTTTAAATAAATAAGTTTTTTATTTTAAATTTTATTTTACCATATTTATAAAATTAATTTTTTTTTAAAATGGATTAAATATTTGTAATCTAAACATTTAAAGATGTTTATGTTTACCTTTTTTTATAAAATCATTGAATTTTTAGTCAATATTGAAATACGGTAAAATATGGTATTTAATATTATTTGTTTAATACTTAAATTTTTCTAGTAATGTGTGATTTATGAATCCATTATGTAGAACTAACATAAAAATTTTACTTAATATGGTCACAAATTTGAACACTATTCATAGAATTGAGACTATATTGTAAACTAATCTATATAATATTAAAAAAAACCTCCATCCACCCCATATAAATGCCACCCATCTTCCTCGTGAATTATAAGAATTTTATATATATAAATTTCTACCAAATTAACTTAAAGAACTTATAATTATATCCTAGTTCCACTTGTCTCATCCAAATACCATTTTAAAGAGCCTTAAGGGTGGCCTAAGAAGAGACAACCAAATTAAGAGGTAAAATTCCAGGCTAAAACCATTTAAATTTTATTATTATTCTTGCACATCGTTTCACTTTACATACAACTATAAATATTGTCATAGTTATCATAAATATAATTATATTTTATTATTATGGTGTTATATACATCTTATTCCCACCCTTAATTCATTTGTAAAAGGAAAACATTACACACAATATGGTTGGTTCATCGTGTCTATAAACAATGTACATGATTTTCTCCACCGCCTTTGAAGATGATCATAAAAAATTTATTATTTTTTAGTATGATGATTATATTTATCATATATCTCATTTCATATTATAGGATTAATATATTGAAATAATATTAAATAAACTGAAACTAGTTAGTTCTAGTTGGTAAAACTGCCAAAATGAACTAACCATGTATCATAAAAGATTTTACAAAATGAATTGTTCCTATGTTAGAATAAAAAATAATATTTTGGACCATTATAATTTCATTAATGACATGAATATAATTTATTTTCACATCAGTATTTGAATTACTATTTTAAAAGAACTTCCATAATTATACACAAGTAATCTGACCAAGGAAGCGTGAAACAAACACCCTTAGAAAGAGAAATTGAACTATATATCTCAATGAAGTGGTCATAAAGGAGCATAATAAAATTATTTGAAATCATATATATATGTAAAATTTAATGAAATATTTAATTACATAAGAAAATTTTATTATTAGGATATTAAGTGTATGTTGTGAATGATTTTAGTAGATATGGAAATTAATCTCCCAAAAGCTCTTCTTTCATTGGGTAATGACCTTTCTCTCTGTAACACACATTGTAACTATAATTTATATTATATAATTATTTATAATTATTTATATATGCCTATTACTAATATACTGATCCTATTATCACTTTATTTTATGGGGTAACACATTCTATTAGTTCATTACTAAAATGCCTTATTTATATTAAAAAATAATTAATGGGAGGTTTTTAATCCATTAATAATCTAATTTAATTCTCATTTTAATTAATTATTCTCATTCATAATTACTTTGTAAAATATATATTTTATGTATAACCATTATAGTTTACATGTGGGTTTCAAAGAAAAATCAATACAAATCCTTTACCAAAAATCCTTTAATAGATTCTTTAAACCACCATTTTGGATGTTCATTTATATAAAAAATTCACTACCCTTTATCATGGTGGTTTTTTCAAATTACCATAACACATTGAGATCTATGATTATTTACTATGATATGAATGTCTAAAATATTTAATCCCTTATTCTATTTGGAATATTTATAAAATACCTTAAGATTATGATACGAGGAAACATATAGCACCAATTCATTGGTAAATGTTTTTATCTATTGAGATGGTATATATATGGGATTAAGGATTAATCATAATACATTATGAGAATAAATCCATGATATGATGTTATCTTGTAAATAATCTTTCACATATGATTATATTTTGTTTGATTCTGTTTCAACATTCTTATGTTTCCATGATCTTTTGTTACTAATTTATTTGTGTTATCATCCCATGATAATAGTCATGGGCCTTATCTATTATGATATCATGTTATGTTGTTTTCCTATCTTGTTATGACTCATATTCATGATTATTCTATTAGTGGGATTTATATCTCACCTATTTTTTTATTCACCTTTTTATCCTATTTATTTTCATGGTTTTGAATGAATTTACCATCTCATTAAAGATAATGATTTTTTTTGTTTTAGTTTCTTTTTTTTATGTATTTGAAACCTTGTTTTATAATGAGAATATGTCTCATTATCATTATTTTGGTTTTATGGGATGTTTATGTTAAATATCATGTAATATAATGTGTAAAAGTATTCAGTCACCATAACCTTGATATCATAGATATGGTATAATTACTTTCTAATGAATTTAATTTACAATATTCATTTAAATAATGAGTTGGTAAGATCTATATCACGTATTTTCTTTAAATGGATTTTGATTCAATAAATAGCATCTTTTAAGGGGGTTTTGTCTCTATTTTTAATTCCATGAGATATATTTGATATTACACACCATAATTTATTATATATGTTGTATTCTAGGATCATGAATTTTGGATGAGTCCCCTCTCTAGTTCAACATTCACTCTTGATTCTATATATATTACATTATGCTCTAATTTTTTTTAATTTAGTTTCCTCAATGGGGTTATGGGATGTGTAGTTTGGGAATTCATTAGTGTTCCCAGTGTCATGACCTATGTTGGTTTTAATAATTCTTTATGATTTTATTTTTCATCCTTGTTATATTTTGGTCCATTTTGGTTTTCTAGTGATCTTTTTATAATAGTGGAGTGGTTTTGAATTAAAAGGAATTTGTACTTTGGTGATATTTTTCATATTGATGGTTGACCTTATAGGGGATCAAAAAATATTATCCCAAGATATTCATGATTGGTTCTGGTGTTTTTTTATCCTTGATAATGATGATATTGATTGTACATTATTATTATGTTCACTGACAGTGAAATTTTGGTCTTATTTACTCTGTTTTTGATTGTTGGAATTTTTTTCTAGTTTGGTGTGTCCTTTTCTGATAGTGAAGATAATGGAATAGATGGATTTCTTCAAAGTTCTTCTATGATATTTTTTCTTTATCATTTCAGTTGGGAAGTTATTGTTTTATGATGGCTCTTCATATTTCATACAATACCTAGAGAGATAGTTTCTAACAGTGATGGGGTTATAATTTAAGGATTTGATTAGTTTTGTGATAACATAGGTAGAAAAGTTAAATTTGATGATTTGTGCAATATAAATCATGAGACCTCTATGAGAAATACATTATAGGGATAGTTTTGTGTATTTTTTCCATTGTTGAATATTTAATGTTTTTTATTCTGGGTCATTTTGACTCCCAATAAACCCTAATGTTTTCTATTTAGAAATAAAAAATATATTTTTTTAGGTAAAATTAATATCTATCCATTCATGATACTGTATTGTCCACTTAATGGTATCCC
This sequence comes from Viscum album, assembly GCA_963277665.1. NCBI lineage: Eukaryota > Viridiplantae > Streptophyta > Magnoliopsida > Santalales > Viscaceae > Viscum > Viscum album. The sequence continues at coordinate 641,210,837 of OY728119.1, forward strand.
TATTTTGTTCTTTTAATTCCTATTTTACAATTACCATTAGTGTTTTTGTTAACTCAAATATTCGCCATTATGTTATGATTTTATTCTTGAAAATTTTTCATGTACTTTGGGTATGTTCTAATCATTGATTATATTTTGGGTTATTTTCTATTTTTGGGGGGGATTTATAGATCTACCAAATAAGACCCTTTTTACATGTGTCTGCATTCATGAATTATGATATCCATAAGGGGTTTTCTTGACACAGTTTGATTTCATTAAGTTAAAATAAAATTCCCCAAGTATCATTATTCAATATTTGATACATTCTTATATTTCCAATTTCATAATATATTTCATCCTTTTTAACTGAGGAAAATGATGCTCTTAACTTAAAAATTATTTCTTGAGAAATTTAATTATCATAAAATTTTAATGTTTTAATGAAAAGATTACCATCTAAATTAGATACTATTTTCCATATTTTCTATGTTCATTATCACCAAAAAAAAGTTATTTTGGAATCCTAATATTTTTTTACTCAAGTGAATGTACTATTTTTTATTACCACTTTTCAAAGGTAAATTTTACTTGCTCATTTTACATTGTGGGTGTTCAGAAAAATTATTTTAAAATATTTAAAATGTTTTCCATCCTAAAAAAATAATACATTTTAAATTTCACACGAAATTATTTATAGAAATTCATTATATAATTAAAAATATCTATTACTGAAGAATGTTTTAAAATTTAAATTTGTTAGAATGTTTCACATTATAATTTGGAAACCTTTATGTCCTGTTTAAGTACAGATTATAGAATATTATAATGAAAAATTAAAAAATTTCATGATGTTTTCATTTCCCTTTTTTAAATTATTATGTATTTTTCAAGGATACACTATATATATTTAATTATAATTGTTATTATTTTTCAGAATATTTCATTTCACCTTTTTAAAAAATAATTTTCAATGTGAGAACAACATAATATTTTATAGAAATTATTAAATCGTTTTCTAAAAAATCGTATGATATCACTTTAATTATTTTACTATATCATTAAGGGATTTGTTTCCTGGGAAACTATTTTTCATTATTCACCCTATAATTATTTTTTTGAAACACACTTTTGGGTGATTAAAGTTTCTGCATCAACCGCTTATCTTATTGAGGTCAATTTTTTGATACCAGTTGAAATGTTACAATGCACATTTTTCATTTCAAGTGTTTTTTATGGTATGATGATTTATTTATTTCATTTTGAACATTTATAAACATATGATTTATAGATGGGGCCCTATAGCACCCCAAATATACTAGTTAAGGTTTCATATCACATGATATAATGAATTATTGTGTGAATTTCATGTATCCAAAAGGTGTCCAAAATTTTTATGTGTGAACAGGATGCATGGAACATTTTTCATGAGTGTATTGGGTGAACATGAAATGTGTATCTTTTTAAAAATGTTGTTTTTGGGAACATGGCATAGGAAACTTCATTCAAATTTTTTTCTATTAACATTATGTGGGTGTATTTTTTTACAAGTTTGTTTTCTTAACGTGATAGAGGAGGATTTTTTCACAAGTCTGTTATGTGAATGTGATACTGATAGTTTTTCCATTGTTTTTTTTCATGAACATGATATATGTAGCTTTATTCACAAGATTTTAAATGTTTATATTTGTTCCAAAATTCCTTATTAGGTTTTTTTGAAATTCCATATTTATCATGTGTATGATTATTCACCTTGGATCATGTTTATATTCTCACACTCTTTTACCAATGTATATGATTGTTCATTCGAAATTTTAAGTCCTTATATCATGAATATTGAACAACTCTTACTATTCCATGTTCTTTTTAATAAGATATTTCTCCTGAAAAACTTTTCTTATTCCATGTTCTTTTTAATAAAATATTTCCATATACTATAATTTTCTCGAATTCTTATGATATATCCATTGAAAAAATATTGATGAGTTTTCCATTACTATGTGTTTGAGCTCACACATTTCATATGTTTCCATTACCTATGAGTAACAGTTATGATAAATCTATAAATGATAATATTGTGGATAAATTTTATTTTAATGTTCACAAGTATCATAAACATAGGTTTCTTATGTGGATAATTCTTAAAGAGACTTAAACATCCATTCTAAGGATTGTGTGATTATTCTGATGCATAATTATTAACTTATTATAATTTTGTAATATAAATATAGGTTCATCTCACTTAATATTAATTCTAGTCTTCAAAGAAAGTGTTTATAGAATTGGACCAGAGAGTACGGGTATGAGGTTTCTCAATAGCTATTAATTTTCTTTTCATCCCAAAAATACTAATATGTATAAGGACCATAGACAATATTATCGGTGTAATGGAATGAAGAGATATATTGTTTATTTTACTATGATATTATTGACTTGTAAATAGCTTAAAGATGATTGAAAACTACTAAAGAATATGATTCAACCTTTTCAAGGGACTGAATAGAATGGGGAGAATTTATCTAGGGATTTCATAGTGGGATTACCAAATATATCTCATTTTAATAGTGATATTTGGTATATTATTGATCGATTAATTAAATCTATGTATTTTCTATATATTTAATGAAGTGCGCCTCTAGATCCTCATTCTATACTCTATATTATAGATATATTCATAAAACATAGAGTCTATATATATTTTATTTTATACTAATATTATATATTCCTATATTTTTTGAAAAATAATTTAAATGGAATTTGGAATGGAATTAAATTATAGTATAGTTTTTTATCCTAAATATGATGGACAGTTGGAGTGAATGATTAAAAATTTAGGAGATATTATTTCATCATTCTAATTATACTGTCAAGGATGTTGGGATAAATATCTTTCAACAGTTCAAATTTCTAATAATACCATATTTATTCCAATATAAAAATGTCCCATTTTTTCTGAAAAAAAAATACTGATTGATGATTGATTATGGGGGGTTGAATGTTGCATAATTTTTAACATTGTGTTACCCATTTTATTGTTCCCTGAGAACCAAAAGAGTATGTTAATGGAGTTTATAGGTGTTTGTTGAATAACCATTCATGTCATACATATATTTCCATGACCTTTAATAGTGGTTCCTGTAATGCCCTGACCCTCGAAAACCAAAGTTAGTACATTGTTACGTATCATTGGCATGATCACAAAAGTTCAAGTCTCAAAAGACATATTAGTTTGATAGCCTTGGAAGTACTAGATACATTCATAAGGTTTACATTACATCATAAAATGGAAAATTACAAAAACATCTTTTCCATAGATAACACTGAGATCCTATATACTATCCCTGCAGTTCAGTTATAATATACTTCTTTGCATCCTGGGAAAAATGATACATAAAAAGGGGTGAGCTCAGATTCTCAGTAAGGATAACAATATAGAGGAAACATTCATAAACAGGCATAAACATTTAAGGAAAAGTATATGACTAAAACAATAGCCTTTTCAACATACACTTCATCATAATATGGAAAATATAAATCAAAATAATTCTATTTACATACTCACATGGATATTATACTAGTCGAATAATCACATGCAATATCAATATCCACTTTCATAATGATGGAATGCATAATTCCAAACTTCATAACCACATAGTCAAGGCCTTGTGCCAAGACTACAAATATGATTTTGTCAAGGCCTTGTGAAAAGACACAAGATTGTGTCATGAGACCTATCGATGCATCGAGGTGCTATTGTAACGACCCAATCTTTTTGAGTAGTATATTAACTTACTCTTAATGATTTAATAGAGATGTTATTGGTTAATGAAGAAAGAGGAGTCGATGGCTTCATCCATTAGACTCGAACCTTATGAATCCCACTTATCAGTGCTTGGGAAGGAGTTGGCATCTTTCGGCTTCGCTTTGGACCAAGCCCAAGCCAAACTCCAGCGTGTTAAGCTTGAACAGAATCGCCTACGGGAGAAGTTCAAGTTAGTAGAGATTACTACTAGGGAAATGTTATCTGAGCCTCCCTCAGATTCTCTCACCATAGCACACCTTACACTTAGGTCATATGCCGGTGTTATAAGGGGATATGTGACGAGACCCTAGCTTCCTTGTGTGATCCTTTGGGATGAATAAATTGAGATTTCTTCCTTTAGTGATGTTTGTGAAATTTCAATTGTTCGGATAATTTTAGGATATATTTTATTGATGAATTTTGAAAAAGGTATATTTTAAAATATTTATGTAAACCTTAAATAATTAATGATGTGTAATTATTTTCAAAAAATGGTCTTCTGCAAAAGTAATCAGCATGGAATTTTGAGTCTAATAAAATCAACATAATATTTGATGAATAGTAAATTATGAATAGTGATTTTACGCTTACTATTAGTAATGTGACCAAATGGATTAGTAATTTCACTCAAAGAATGTTTTAATATAATTTAGACACCTAGATTAAGTAATATGATTCAATAAAATGGGTAAACAACGGTTTCATAAATTATTAGTCAAGTATTAGATTCTTTGGGCTGAATAGTGTTTTTCAATTAAAAATTAAATTAAAAATATTTAGAAAAATATTTTTATAAAATGGACTTTATTTTTGAACTCAGAGCACCGATATTATGTTATGGTAATTTTTTGGGTTTTTTCCAAAAAAATGAATTTTCGGTGAATAGTGCATTTATTTAAAAATTAAATTAAAAATATTTAGAAAATTATTTTTATCAAATGGAGTTCATATTTGTAATCAGAGCAGCGATATTTGGTTAAGGTGAAATTTTGGGATTTTTCTAAGAAAGATGAATTTTCAGTGAATAGTAAAAAAAGCAGTTTTAGGGTTTCGGTATGTTTAATGACATCATAGTTGTGTCATGGTGATTTCATGAGGTATATTAAGGTTTGGACGACCTTAGGTGATGAAGTATTGTTTTGGGGGCCCCATGTGGCCTAACTTCATGGGAAATATCATGAGAGAGCATATGGTTTTGAGTAAAGCACTTGTGAGGTGTCCTTTGGCCATTAATGCCTTGTCCCCTCACTTCCCCCTATAAATACCAAGCTCTCCTCTCATCCTTTCAACTCAAAAACCATCCTCAATGATGTTCTGGTCTCCTTACCTCCCAGGGAGTCCTCCCGAGGTGCCCCAAGCCCTCAAGGTCCAAACCTTTGAGTTTTAAGAGTTACGTTTTAAGGTAAGGGATCCGACCTCTCTCTTCTTTTCATGTAATCTCTTTTATGTCATTTATTTTATACTCCATGTTCTTATGTTGGAGGATGTTCTTCTATATTCATATTACTTCCGTTTTCATGTTCATATTATGAGAGACCCCATATTTCTCTCATCAATTCGTTTTAAGAATGTTTAAGTGACGCCGTTAGGCTGCCGAATTTTCATAAGAGAAATCTAATTTTTGTCTTCCTTCCATGTTTTTTCATTTCAAATGGTATGTCTTTTAAATTGCATCACCATGTTCATATATCCTTATTATTCTACCCCTCTACTGTTTTATGGGTCAATTATGATTGTTTGACCCATTTACCCTCTCTTTTCAATGTTTTCTAAAACCCCGAAACATAGCTGTTATGCTGCGGAATTTTCATCTCAAAATGACACTCTCTTTTCTCAAAATAATTTATGTTATAAAGTGAATACTCAAAGATATTATTTCTACAAGGGTATTCACATATATACCAAAATGTTCTATTTTAAATTCTGGGATTTACATACATAAAACCCGCTCTCCCCTTCCGTGGGTTTAAAGTGACGTAAAGATCATGTCTTTAAAGAAGTTTTTAAAACGTTATGATTATGAAATGAAACCCATTTATTTTATGCTATATGGGGTATTTAGGAAATGTTTGATGATGATATATGTGGATCACATGATAATAAAGGCAAATTTAAGGGTGCACCCTGATAGCGCTCTAATGCATTGGGTAATGATGTAACCACTAGAGATTACAATTTTCACGATACCTTGGTGAATAACCTTGGTAATTTTCAAATGAAACCTTGGGGATGGACCTTGGTGATATGTTCATGATTTTCTATGTTAAATGATGTAGCTGTAGGACCCCGGGACACCTTGAGAGGGGAGGGGTGAATCAGGGTGACCACTTTTTCTTTTAAAGTGATGGATCTTGTTCCCACGTTGGTAGGAACTTGTTGAACATGTATGATGATTATGATTAGAAAGCAAACATTCACATGCACAGAGAAGACACGACCCTTTTTACTTGGTTCACCACTAAGGGCTACATCCAAGGAGCATACGCCGATAGGTTTTCGGTCGTACCTAAATCCACTATGCTTCGCTAGCTGTAGATTACAAAGGTTCGGGTACAGTCACTATGTCCTAGGCTCACTGCCTTTACAAAGGTTCAGGGAATGCTCACTCCTTCCCTCGGGTCACTCCCATTGACTCCCCCTAGCTCACTGTCGTTGGTGAAGTCCCACTCAGTTTACAGACATGAAGGTCTCTTCATCATTTGCATAAGAATGCATCCTTTGTTGTATGTAGATGCTCTATTGAAGTCCAATTCTCACCAGAAGAACAATATCACTTTTCCTCGAATGTATCGGGTAGTCTCTCGGCTTTTGTGCAGCTCCAAATAGGCCGGTGGGGCTTCAGCAAAACCAGGAGTGCTTCTCCAAGGCAGTCGCGCAAGTCCCACTAGGGCACGCAAGTCCAAACTGGCGCGCAAGTCTCATCAACGCACATGCGCGACGCTTCCTTCCCTGACTTCAAACATGCGCGGTCCACTTCCTTTCTCTTCCAAACTGCCTTGGGCACACATCCAACAACTGGCGCGCAAGCTCTACTTGCGTGACAAAACTACCACCTGCGCGACTCGACCACTAGCGCGACGAGAGCTCGAGCAATCTCGAAGTCTTGAGCTCCGTGAGAAATTAGAAGGGGTGGTCCAGTATTTATAGGCAAACTGGACCCCTGCGCGGCGGCGTGCAAGTCCCTCGACGGCGCGCAAGTCTTGTCTCCAGTAACCTCTATCGTACAACTCACTTGTGCGACCCAACCAACACTTGCACGACCATCTTTCCTTAGCAAAATATTGATGTTCTGATCCTCAAAAACATATGGCGTGCAAGTCTTTTATCCTCCATGATCACGGTGCGCAAATACCTTTGCCAAAAACACTTTTCTTTATTGGACGATTTTCAGGCCCAAAAATTTGGCAAACACTGGGAAACAACGCCACCTTCACTACTGTTTTCTGCTGGAACGGTATGATCTCTTTGTTGGTACATATCCTGAACTTCCACTGAGGATTGAAAACAAACACAAACCATACGCCAAATCATGCTTTGAAGACCCTGGTTCCAACAATCTCCCCCTTTGGGTTTGTTGGAAATCAGAATAAATTTAATAGATCTCCTACCATGAGCAAACCCAAAACGCAAGAATCAACTCAGCCAACACTCTAAGTCTACGTGAGCAATGCTCGGTGTAGAAAACAAGAGAGGAAGCTTGAATTGAGTTCCGGTGTTTTGAAATTCACCATCACGCCCGATTGTATCCTTGAAATACTTCTCATCACCGAATCATTTCTCGCCTGGAATTTATTATTTTCTCCCCCATTGACAATAAATCCAAAGACCGATAAGTTGTTCAACGTTCAGCTCAAGCCATACTCCCGCTGGATAATATCTCCCCCATAAACCTGCATCACAGCCATAAGAAGATAAAAACAGTTATAACAAATGGGGAGAGGGGATTTCTGGATCCTCCTTATGCAGTAGGAGGTGGTTGAACACCGAGGTTCAACCGTTGCTTCTCAAACACAGCCGCGGACAATGGCTTGGTCAGGATATCAGCCACTTGCTCATCAGTTCCAACATGATCCATTCTAATCACTCCTTGTTCAACCTTTTCTTTGATAAAATGATACCGTATGTCAATATTCTTTGTACGAGAATGCTGAACCGGATTCTTCGTAAGATCAATTACGCTTTTGTTATCACAATAAATCACCATTGGTTGCTGCACCTTATCACCAATATATATTAGTTGCTTCTTCATCCAAAGCAGTTGAGTGCATGCCTTTGTGGCAGAGATATACTCAGCTTCAGCAGTACTAAGAGAAGTACTTTCTTACTTCTTGCTCAACCATCCAACACATTTCTGCCCAATATAGAAAGCTCCACCACTAGTGGACTTTCTGTCTACCACATCACCAGCCCAGTCAGCATCAGAAAATGTGGATAATTCATTGTCCCTGCCTGCAGCAAAAAATAACCAGAAATTATGTGTACCTTGAATGTACCTCATGATTCTTTTAACTGCTGCCATATGTTCCTCTTTTGGATTACTCTGAAAGCGGGCCGCAAGGCATGTGGCAAAGACAATATCTGTCCTTGTCGATGTCAGATACAGTAGGCTTCCAATGATCCTCCTGTACATGGTGGGATCAACAGATTCCCCATCCTCAGGCTTTCCAAGTTTAGTTCCAACTGCAATTGGAGTTGACATTGGTTTGGAGTCTTGCATATTGAACTTCTTCAGTAGCTCTCTTGCATATTTTTTCTGAGAAATGAAAGTGTATTCCTTCTTTGAATCACCTGCAGCCCCATGAAATATGTGAGCTCCCCAATCATAGACATTTCAAATTCTGATTTCATGTGATTGGAAAATTCATCCACTGATTTCTGCCTACTGCCACCAAATATGATATCATCAACGTAGACAAGAACCATGAATTGATCTTTTGGAGAATTCTTCACATAGAGATTGTTATCAACTCCTCCTCTTTTGAATTCCAACTTCTTGAGATATGAATCCAGCCGTGAGTACCACGCCCGTGGTGCCTGCTTCAAACCATATAGAGCTTTCTTTAGTTTGCAGACCTTTGTTTCATCAGTATCCAAAACAAAGCCCACTGGTTGTTCAATATAGACTTCCTCTTCGAGTACACCATTCAAGAATGCTGTCTTGACATCCATTTGATATACTTTATATCCTCTTTGGAGTGCCATGGCAAGGAAAAGCCTGATTGACTCCAGTCTAGCCACTGGAGCAAAGGTTTCTTCGACATCAATCCCTTCAATCTGGGAGTATCCTTTACATACCAGTCTTGCCTTGTTTCTGATGACACTTCCATTCTCATCAAACTTATTTTTGAAGATCCATTATCTACCAATCACATTGTGACCTTCTGGTCTCTGGACAAGATCCCATGTCTGATTCATGTCAATCTGATCTAACTCTTCATTCATGGCTTTTACCTAGGATTCATCCTTTGCAGATTCTTCAAATGAGGATGGCTCCACAATAGAAAGAAATGAAGTTTGTGTGTTATTCTTCATCCTCCTTGTCTGTGTAGGTGCATTCATGTCTCCAATTATGTTAGATGGATCAATTTCTGCTCTTCAATTTTTCTTATGAGGTTCAGACGCATTCTCACCGTCCAAGATTTCTACTTCAGATTCTTCGTCTAAGTCAACATCATGATGTGACCCTTGAGTATTTTGTACACATTCCTCTATTTCTTTATTTGTATTTATTTCATGTTCACATTCATTCTCATCATCTATTTCATCAGCATAGGTACCATTTGAAGTATTTGGAGTTTTTTCTTCAATGATCTTAACATCGTTGCTTTCCACAATCATCCCAAGCATTTATTGAAACACTTGTAAGCTTTTCTGTTCATTGGATACCCAAGAAAAATTCTTTCATCAGCATTGTCACCATACTTTCCTTGGTTTCCTTCTTTATTCCGGATGAAACATTTGCTTCGGAAAACACGAAAGTATTTCAATGAAGGCTTCCTTCCATGCCATAATTCATATGGTGTCTTTATTTCTCCCATATAAATCCCTGTTCGATTCTGAATGTGCACTGCAGCCTCAACAGCTTCTTTCCAGTAATGGCGAGAGATACCACTCTCAATCAGCATAGTCCTATCCATATTGTTGACCTGTCGATTCTGGCGCTCAACAACTCCATTTTGTTACGGAGTTCTCACAGCAGCTACCTCATGTTGTATTCCATGTTTTTCCAGGTAATTTTCAAACTCAATGGACGTGTATTCCCCTCCATTGTCAGATCGCAGGACTTTTATTGTCCAGCATGTATCGTTCTCTGCAATCCGTCGATAAGTTTTCATACAATCAAGCACTTGTCGCTTCCTGTGGATAACCAATACACAAGCCATTCTGCTATAACCATCAATGAAAAGGACGAAGTACATTTCTCCATAGGATCCAGCAACATTTATTGGGCCACATACGTCTGCATGAATGAGATCAAGAAGATGCGATGCCCTTTTCTTCTTTGGTCGATATGAACTACATACCAGTTTCCCACGAATACAAGCATCACAAGACTTTTCCCGTTCACATTTTAGAATGGGAATAGACATGACTATCTTTAAATTAGATATCTTTTCCATGTCTTGTTGGTTAATGTGCCCTAGCCTTCGATGCCATAAATTATTTTCTTCTTCAATAGAAAAATAGCAAGAGTTCACTTTGCTGTCAACCTGATATAAATATCCATCTGTTCTACTGCCTTTCATAAGAGAATTTCCTCTTTTTCCTTTTATGGTGCATCCTTTTTGATTGAAGGTTACTATGATCCCTGAGTCACAGAGTTGACTTACACTCAGGAGATTGTGGCGTAGACCGTCCACGTAAAGAACCTTAGTCTTCTTCAGCTCCCCATTGGCGAGAGCAGTATTCCCGCTGCCTTTGATCTTCAAAGCATCGTCATTACCAAACCGTACTGTTCCATCAACCTTCTTTTCAATGTTCATAAAAATGTCAGCATTTCCCGTCATATGTGAAGAGAATCCACTATCAAGGATCCAGGTGCTGCTGCTTTTTGTAGCTTTCAGTGCTACTTCTGCAAGATTGGATTTCTCAATCTTCTTCTTCTCTTTCCATGAGATATTGGATTGAGCATAGGATAATGGTGGCCTTTTAATACATTCTTCTACATAATCTGATTCTTCATACCCATGATCTTCTTCCAGAGGGGAAAAACTATTTGTGAGAACAACATCATCAGGAGGATGAGCACAGTCCCGTCTTTGAGTTTTGTATGCATTCCTCCAGTCGTACCGCTGCCTGCAATACATAGCTTTATGGACAAAGTTAGAAAAATTAAAACAGTAACCATAAAAGATATTTCTTCTATAATATGGAGGATATGAAATCGTTCTCCTTTGTTGACTTCCCAGATCATCTCCATTCAATTAGCTCCTTGCCTCTTCGCAATATGTCATTGTATGGCCGAGATAGCCACAGAACTGACACTTCATGTGAGGGAATGTCTTCTCACCTGAATTTTTCCTCATACCTTCATCCTTGTGAGAATAGTTGAACTGCCTATCATTTCTGAATGTTTGAGGATAATTCTCAGTTCTCCTTGTAGTTTGGATTGAGGGTTCCTTTTTCCACACTTCAGGCAATGGTTCGACATGTTCAACCTTCATTTTGTCTTTCTTTTGGCTCCCTTTATTTCTAGCAGTTGATGTCTCAGCTTCATAGCCTATTCCACTCTTTCCCATGCAGGCGGGTCTTTGAACGCTCAAGATTTTTTCAACCCTGTCTGAACCACATCTGGCTCTTTCCAGTAACTCTGCATCTGAGAATCTTCTAAGAGGTATTTTCTCCCTTGATTATTTTGAAAATGATTCAGTTTCAAGTTTACTTCTAAGAGTAACAACTTCCTCCTCAAGACCCTCAGCAGTCTTGGACTTTTCTTCTAGTCTTGACGTGAGGTCATTGATGACCTTTACCTACTCCTCAATTCTCAGTTTTAGATCCACTACATTATCATTGCTTCCAAGGATTTTAGACTGAACTTTCACAAATTCTTCCATACGTTCAATTTCAGTTTCATGTTCATCAACATATTCTGATGATTCTTTGACCATTTCCTTCCACTTATTACATCTATTACATTTACTCTCAAGCTTGGAGAAGGCATACTTAATTTGAATCTTTGGATTACCAATAGTAGTAGTCTGATTATCTATGTCTTTATTGATTGAGGATTCTGATATTTCAGTGGTAGCCATCATGGAAGCATGGTTTTTGGTTTTAAATTCTAATTCTTCTTCCTCACAAAATTCAATATCACCATCATCTTCTTCATAGACAAAACTCTTCCTCTGCATTTTCTTTCCAGATATGAAGTCACCCTTTTTGAAAAACCTTTTCCGAGGGTTCTCAATGTCTTCAGCTTCTCTCTCATCATCATCTAACTTTCTTTGGCACTGAGAGGCAATGTGCCCAACTCTTCCACAACGGAAGCATGCAAGAGGTAGCTTACCTCTAAATTTACCTTTTCCCTTTTTCAACTTCTTGGTGATGAGGGAAAGAATTTCTTTTTCTTCATCATCTTCACCACCACTATCTTCTGAAATTTTCAGTTTTTCCATGGCTTTGAATGCCATTTCCTTGCTCACGTGAGTCGTGGCATCTTCGGGTTTGACTCTCATCTCATATGCCACTAAACTACTTAACAAATCGTCCAGAGATAGTTTAGATAGATCTCTTTCTTCGAGTGATGACACCTTTGCATTGTACATGGGAGGAATTCTTCTCAATATTTTCTTTACGATATCAATGTCTTTGATTTATTCTCTAAGACCTCGAATTGCTCCCACTACATCAGTAATTCGATTAAAAAATGAGTCTGCATTTTCATTGGGGTGCATCTTTAGGTCTTCAAACCTGTTGGGTAAAACATGAATTTTTTCCTCCTTTACCTTGCTATCTCCTTCATAAATGTTTTCAAGTTTATCCCACATAGACTTTGCTGAAGTGAAACTCATCACCTTTAGATAGATCTGATCGGAAAGAGCTGCAGTGAGTGCATTTTGTGCTTTAGCATCGGCATCAAGAATTTTCCTGTCTATGTCAGTCATAGATAGACCTGTTAGATCAGTGACTTGTATTCCATGCACAGTAGAAAACAAAACTTCCATTCCAAGAGATCTTAAATGAGATCTCATCCTATTCTTCCAGATCTGAAAATTATTTCCATCGATGAGAGGGACTCCCCTAACATTGACTGCATTCTATATGGCGACAAAGGACAGATTCAAATCCAACAACCTTTACCCTCTGATACCACTTGTAGGACCACGGGACACCCTGAGAGGGGAGGGGTGAATAAGGGTGACCACTTTTTCTTTTAAAGTGATGGATCTTGTTCCCACGTTGGTAGGAACTTGTTGAACCTGTATGATGATTATGATTAGAAAGCAAACATTCACATGCACAGAGAAGACACTTCCCTTTTTACTTGGTTCACCACTAAGGGCTACGTCCAAGGAGCATACGCCGACAGGTTGTCGGTCGTACATAAATCCACTATGCTTCGCTAGCTAAAGATTACAAAGGTTCGGGTACAGTCACTCTGTCCCAGGCTCACTGCCTTTACAAAGGTTCAGGGAAAGCTCACTGCTTCCCTCGGGTCACTCTCGTTGACTCCCCCTAGCTCACTGTCGTTGGTGAAGTCCCACACAGTTTACAGACATGAAGGTCTCTTCATCATTTGCATAAGAATGCATCCTTTGTTGTATGTAGATGCTCTATTGAAGTTCGATTCTCACCAGAAGAAGAATATCACTTTTCCTCGAATGTATCGGGTAGTCTCTAAGCTTTCGTGCAGCTCCAAACAGGCCGTGGGGGCTTCAGCAAAACCATGCGCGCTTCTCCAAGACTGTCGCGCAAGTCCCACTACGGCACGCAAGTCCAAACTGGCGCGCAAGTGTCATCAACGCACCTGCATGATGCTTCCTTCCCTGACTTCAAACTTGCGTGGTCCACTTCCTTTCTCTTCCAAACTACCTTGGGCGCACAGCCAACAACCGGCGCGCAAGCTCTACTTGCGCGACAAAACTACCACCTGCGCGACTCGACCACCTGCGCGACGAGAGCTCGAGAAATCTCGAAGTCTTGAGCTCCGTAAAAAATGAGAAGGGGTGGTCCAGTATTTATAGGCAAACTGGACCCCCTGCACGGCGGCGCGCAAGTCCCTCGACGGCGCGCAAGTCTTGTCTCCAGTAACCTCTGTCGCGCAACTCACTTGCGTGACCCAACCAACACATGCACGACCATCTTTCCTTAGCCAAATTTTGATGTTCTGATCCTCAAAAACATATGGTGTGCAAGTCTTTTATCCTCCATGATCACGGCGCGCAAGTACCTTTTCCAAAAACACTTTTCTTTATTGGACGATTTTCAGGCCCAAAAATTTGGCAAACACTGGGAAACAGCGCCACCTTCAGTACTGTTTTCTGCTGGAACGGTATGATCTCTTTGTTGGTACATATCCTGAACTTCCACTGAGGATTGACAACAAACACAAACCATACGCCAAATCATGCTTTGATGACCCTGGTTCCAATAGTAGCCACATCTTGAAGTTATGAAAAATGTTATTTTTATTATGATATGCCTCATGATTTCATTCTCATGCCTTGAAGTTCTTTTCATGTCCTTATTGAAGTATCTCAAGGTCACATGTAAATTGTTTCTCTTGTTTCCCTTACTGGGCCTTCTTCTCACCCTTTCATTGATGTATGTCCCCAGGTTATGAGATGCAGTAATGAACCTACTATGAACTTAAGGATAAGCCTTTCAAGTGTTTAAGAAGAATACTTTATGTTGTTTTCATGTATTATGTTCCTGGATTCCATGACACTAAACCTTAATGATCCTCAGTTTTGTGTAATTTAATAAATGTTTATGTTATAAAAATACGGGATGCAATAGTTGGTATCAAAGGATGGTTTAGTTATTTGTGGAAATTTGGATATAAAAACTTTATGAAGAACCCTATAGAAACGTTTAAATATAGGGAAACTTCTTGGTATTTGGGTAAGTATTGAGTAAGTGGTTTATCAAAAAAATACATCCCTATCTGGATACGAGCAGGTAGAGGCGGATCTGGCATAGATGTACATAGGGGTAAAACCCGAAAACACCGCTTTGAGCTATACTCAAACGGGAACTGGTGCACGATAACGGGCCTTGCTGCACTCTTGGTTACAACACTCCAGGGGGATATGTTTGGTTAATCACAAGCTTTTTATGAATCATTATGAAGGAATTATAGAGAACTTTAATTTTCTAAGCATGAAGTCTTAGTTAAAAGATTCATAAATGAAATAAGTTTCTCACTAAGGTCTTATTCTTTTAGAAAATGGCGGGCAATAGGAGGAACCGTGCAGATGGTGACCGCAATGCACCATGTGCTGACGGCCCTTCGATGGAAGCTGGAATAGAAATATTCATGAGAATGATGAACCAACTGACTCAAGTTATGAGTACATACTTGAATCAAGCTGAGAGGCCGATCTCACCACGTAGGGAACAACATTCTGTTGAGTCCTTTATGAGTCAATGACCACCAACATTCAGTGGATCTAATGACCCATTGGTTGCAGAACAATGGATAAGCTCCATTGAAAAGATCTTTTCTGTACTTCATTGTTCGGAACAAGAAAAATTCACCCTTGCTGTTTACCGCCTAGAGAGAGAATCTGATCAGTGTTGGTCACTGATCAAAAACATGAAGCCACGAGGAGAGATAGAAGCTATGGAGTGGGAAGAGTTCCGGGGAATATTCTTTAATAAGTATTTCGCTCGTTCGATGAGAACGAGAATGGAGAAAGAATTTCTCGAGCTGAAGCAGAAGGAGAATGAATCAGTTAGAACCTACGAGATGAACTTCACAAGGCTTTCTCGTTATACCTCAAGCTTTGTCATGGACCCTAATGGGATGTTTGATAGATTCTTTGGTGGACTACGACCCCATCTATGGAAGAATCTAGCCAACATGGACTATGATAGCTATGAAGAAATAGTTCAAAGTGCTATGAAAGTCGAGCTAGAGTTTCGTGAGACATAGTGGTCTCATAAATCAAATGAAAAGAAGAGATCGTTGGAGCCGAGTTTAGGGAAGTCTTATGATTAGAGAAGAGGTGGAAAGCATATGCAACATGCCACATGCAATAAATGTGGGAAGAATCATTCGAGGAACTGCTTGATCAGAAGTGGTAAGTGCTACATGTGTGGAAGAGAAGGCCATATTTCTCGAAATTGTCGTAGTGATGTGAAACCTCAACTTCCCAACAATAACGGCAGAGGAAAGATGGTTCTGGCCCTACCCGAAGTCACATGCTTCAAGTGTGGACAGCTTGGGAACTTTGCTAATCAATGTCCAAATCCGAGGGCGATGGAGGGGAATCACCATCAACCTCAGCAGAGGCCAAGGGAGAAAGTTCGTGCATTCTCTATCAAAACAACTGAAGTTGAAGTTCTGAATGATGTGGTAGCAGGTACTCTTGTTGTCCTCTCAAAAATAGCAAGTACTTTATTTGATTCTGGTTCTACACATTCCTTTATTTCCTCCAAGTTTGCATGGAATATAGAATCAATCCCCGAACTGCTAGAGGTAGAGTTGTCAGTCAAGAATCCAAGTGGGATTATCATTGCATCAACAGTATTTAGATACTCTAGTGTTTACTTTGGTGAAAACAATCTTATCGCAAATCTAGTAGTCATTCCCATGATGGAATTAGACATTATACTAGGGATGGACTGGCTCTCAAAGTATAATGCTAAGATCAAATGCATAAGTAAGGAAATCTCAGTAATCTTGAATGAACGACCTACAATTATCTTCTAAGGAGAGATATCCCAAACTGATCCCTATCTAGAAAAACCTCCTATGTATTTCTTTATGGAGTTCATCAGTGATGATGATGAAGGAAAAGGGAGCATAAAAATAGAAGATGTTCTGATTGTTCAGGAATACATGGATGTATTTCCTGAGGAGTTACTTGGACCTCCCCCAGAAAGAGAGGTAGAGTTCTCCATTGAACTTGTACCTAGATCACAACCGATATCAAAATCCCCATATAGAATGGAAAATGTGGAGTTAGAAGAGTTAAAGAAACAACTCCAAGACTTTTTGAAGAAGGGGTTTATCTGACCGAGTGTGTCTCCTTGGGGATCACCAGTTCTCTTTGTGAAGAAGAAGGATGGATCAATGCGGATATGCATTGATTATAGAGAACTGAACGGGGTCACAGTGAAGAATAGATACCCTCTTCCAAGAATTGATGATTTATTTGACCAACTTTGTGGGGCTCAATTCTTCTCTAAGATTGACCTTCTATCTGGTTATCATCAATTGAGGGTGAAGAAGGAAGATATTCCAAAGACTTCCTTCCGAACAAGATATGTGCATTATGATTTTACTGTTATGCCCTTTGGCATGACTAATGCTCCTGCTATTTTCATGGATTTGATGAATAGAGTCTTTAAGGACTACCTTGATAACTTTGTGGTAGTTTTTATTGATGATATTTTGATATATTCAAAAAGTCGTGAGGAACATGAAGATCATCAAAGGGTTATTTTGAAAACTCTGCGGAAGGAGAGGCTCTTTGAAAAGTTCAGAAAGTGTGAGTTTTGTTTACAACAAGTGGCTTTCATGGGGCACATCGTAACCAATGAAGGAATCTCGGTTGACCCCGCAAAGACAATGGTTGTGGAGGAGTGGCCTCAACCCACAACAGTAACTGAGATTCGTAGTTTCCTTGGTTTAGAGGGATATTATAAGAGGTTTGTGAAAAACGTTTCACGGATTTCTAATCCACTAACCAAGTTGACTCAAAAAGGGGTTAAGTTCATCTGGACAAAGGAGTGCGAGGAAAGTTTCCAAGAGCTGAAGAAGAGATTGGTTACTGCACCTATGTTAACACTACCCTCTATTGGAGAAGGATTCGTTATTTTTAGCGATGCATCTCTGAAAGGGCTTGGGTGCGTCCTCATGCAAAATGATAAGGTAATTGCTTATGCATCTCGATAGCTGAAGATTCATGAGCAGAATTATCCTACGCATGATCTAGAGCTAGCGGCAGTTGTTTTTTCTCTAAAGATATGGAGGCACTATCATTATGGGGAGAAATGTGATATATACACTGACCACCAAAGTCTAAAGTATATTTTCACACAGAAAGAATTGAACATGAGACAAAGGAGATGGTTGGAGCTTATTAAAGACTATGATTGTTCAATTCATTATCACCCTGGAAGAGAAAACAAAGTCACATATGCATTAAGTAGGAAAGACCCTGTTTTTCTAGAAACAATGAGGATCCTAGGAGATCCCTTTATTAAAGATCTAGGAAAACTGGACATGGGAATTATAAGGAAAGGGACATCATCAAACCTATCCCAAATGATTTCTCAACCTTCATTACTAGAGAAGATCAAGAAAGCTCAAAAAGAAGATCCTTTGCTGTAGGAGAAGTTGGAGGCTGTAAAAGATGGGAAGTTCCCTGATTTCAATGTTAATCAAGAAGGTGTATTGAAATTTTGTACAAGACTATGTGTTCAATCTATTCCGGAGATTAAGAAAGAACTGATGGATGATGCTCATATCACTACTTTCTCTATACATCTGGGAAGCACTAAAATGTATAGAGACCTTCGTGATCATTATTGGTGGGATAACATGAAGAGGGAGATTGCTGACTACACTACAAGGTGCATGGCGTGTCAGCAGGTAAAGGAAGAACGAAAACTTCCTAAGGGGGTATTACAACCACTACCTATACCAGTATGGAAGTGGGATAATATCACTATGGACTTCGTAACTTGTCTCCCGAAAACGTCCAAAGGAAACAATGAGATATGGGATATTGTGGACAATCTCACAAAGACCACCCATTTTGTCTCTATTCGGGAATATTTCGCTCTTGATGAACTTGCCAAGATATACATAAAGGAAGTGGTAAGGCTGCATGGGGTACCACTATCCATCATGCCTGATCGTGATCCAAGATTCACATCAAAATTCTGGAGAAGTCTTCAACATGCTCTGATTACTGTATTGAATTTTAGTACGACCTATCATCCTCAAACTGATGGCCAATCTGAAAGGACTATTCAGACACTCGAAGACATGCTGAGATTATGCTCAATGTAATTTAAAGGTGGATGGGATCAACACCTCCCATTAGTGGAGTTCTCCTATAACAACAGCTTCCATTCGAGTATTCAGATGGCACCCTATGAAGCTCTGTATGGAAAGCGATGTAGAACTCCTACTTGTTGGGATGAAACTGGTGAGAGAAAGCTTCTTGGGCCTGATCTTGTGCAAGAGATGACAAAACAGGTCCATGTCATCCAACAACACATAAAGGCTACTCAGATTCGGTAGAAGAGCTATACTGACAATCGTCGAACGGACTTGGAGTTTGGTGTTGGCGACAAAGTCTTTCTTCACATTTCTCCATGGAAGAGAGTCATGTGGTTTGGGAAGAAAGGGAAGCTCAGCCCTAGGTACATTGGCCCCTATGAAATCCTTGATCACATAAGAGCAGTGGCCTATCGTCTAGCACATCCACCGAACCTAGCTCAAGTTCACAATGTCTTCCATGTATTTCTCTTGATGAAGTACATACCCGACCCATCACATGTACTGAACCCAGAGGTGGTACAACTGGAACATGACCTCTCTTATGAGGAGCAGCCAATGGAGATCATAGACCTTAGAGACAAGGTTCAATGAAACAAGACTACCCACCTTGTGAAAGTGTTGTGGAGGAATCATAAATATGATGAAGCGACTTGGGAGCCTGAGGAAACGATGAAGCAAAAGTACCCTCACCTTTTCGACTAGGCCTCAATTATAAATTTCGGGGACAAAATTTCTTAAGGGGGGAAGAATGTAACGACCCAATATTTTTTATTAGTATATTAACTTACTCTTAATGATTTAATAGAGATGTTATTGGTTAATCCAGAAAGAGGAGTCGATGGCTTCATCCAGTAGACTTGAACCTTATAAAGCCCACTTATCAGATCTTGGGAAGGAGGTGGCATCTTTGGGCTTCGCTTTGGACCAAGACCAAGACGAACTCCAGCGTGTCAAGCTTGAACGGAAACAACTATGGGAGAAGTTCAAGTTGGTAGAGATTACTACTAGGGTAATGTTATCTGAGCCTCCCTCAGATTATCTCACCATAGCACACGTTACACTTATGTCATATGCTGGTGTTATAAGGGGCTATGTGACGAGACCCTAGCTTCATTGTGTGATCCTTTGGGATGAATAAATTGAGATTTATTCCTTTAGTGATTTTTGTGAAATTTAAATTGTTCAAATAATTTTAGGATATATTTTATTGATGAATTTTGAAAAAAGGATATTTTAAAATATTTATGTAAACCCTAAATAATTAATGATGTGAAATTATTTTCAAAAAATGGTCTTCTGCAAAAGTGTTCAGTATGGAATTTGGAGTCTAATAAAATCAATATAATTTTTGATGAATGGTAAATTATGAATAGTGATTTTACGCTTAGGATTAGTAATGTGACCAAATGGATTAGTAATTTCACTCAAAGAAAGTTTTAATATAATTTAGACACCTTGATTAAGTAATGTGATTCAATAAAATGGGTAAACAACGGTTTCATAAATTATTAGTCATGTATTAGTTTTTTTTTGGGTGAATAGTGTTTTTTAATTAAAAATTAAATTAAAAATTATTAGAAAAATATTTTTATAAAATGGACTTTATTTTTGAACTCAGAGCACCGATATTATGTTATGGTAATTTTTGGGGTTTTTTCAAAAAAAAATGAATTTTCAGTGAATAGTGTTTTTATTTCAAAATTAAAATAGAAATATTTAGAAAATTATTTTTATAAAATGGAGTTCATATTTGTAATCAGAGCATCAATATTTGGTTAAGGTTAAATTTTGGGATTTTTCTAAGAAAGATGAATTTTTAGTGAATAGTAAAAAAAGCAGTTTTAGGGTTTCGGTATGTTTAATGACATCATAGCTGTTTCATGGTGATTTCATGAGATATTTTAAGGGTTTTCCGACCTTAGGTGATGAAATATTGTTTTGGGGGACCCATGTGGCCTAAATTCATGGGAAATATCACGAAAGAGCACATGGTTTTGAGTAAAACACTTGTGAGGTGTCCCTTGGCCATTAATGCCTTGTCACCTCATTTTCCCCTATAAATACCAAGCCCTCCTCTACTACTTTCGACTCAAAAACCATAATCAAAGAAGTTATGGTCTCCTTACCTCCCAAGGAGTCCTCCCAAGGTGCCGCCAATCCCTCAAGGTCCAAACCTTTGAGTTTTAAGAGTTACATTTTAAGGTAAGGGATCCGACCTCTCTCTTCTTTTCAAGTAATCTCTGTTATGTCATTTCTTTTATAATCCATGTTCTTATGTTGGAGTATGTTCTTATATATTTATATTACTTCCCTTTTCATGTTCATATGATGAGATACCCCATATTTCTCTCATCAATTCGTTTTAAAAATGTTTAAGTGACGCCATTAGGCTGCCGAATTTTCATAAGAGAAATCTAATTTTTGTCTTTCTTCCATGTTTTTTCATTTCAAATGGTATGTCCTTGAAATTGCATAACAATGTTCATACATCCTTCTTATTCTGTCCCTTTACTGTTCTATGGGTCAATTATGATTGTTTGACCCATGTCCCCTCTCTTTTCAATGTTTTCTAAAACCCCGAAACATAGCCGTTATGCTGGAGAATTTTCATCGCAAAATGCCTCTCTCTTTTCTCAAAATAATTTTATGTTATAAAGTGAATACTCAAATATATTATTTCTATAGAGGTATTCAAATATATACCAAAATTTTCTATTTTAAGTTCTGGGATTTACATACATGAAACCCGCTCTCCCCTTCTGTGGGTTTAAAGTGACGTAAAGATCATGTCTTTATAGCAGTTTTTAAAACATTATGATTATGAAATGAAACTCATTTATTTTATGCTATATGGGTTATTTATGAAATGTTTGATGATGATATATGTGGCTCACGTGATAATAAAGGCAAATTTAAGGGTGCGCCCTGATAGCGCTCCAATGCATTGGGTAATGATGTAACCACTAGAGATTACAATTTTCACGATACCTTGGTGAATAACCTTGGTAATTTTCAAATGACACCTTGGGGATGGACCTTGGTGATATGTTCATGATTGTCTATGTTAAATGATGTAGCCACATCTTCAAGTTATGAAAAATGTTATTTTTATAATGATATGCCTCATGATTTCATTCTCATGCCTTAAAGTTCTTTTCATGACCATATTGAAGTATCTCAAGTTCACATGTAAAATGTTTCTCTTGTTTCCCTTACTGGGCCTTCAGCTCACCCTTTCTTTTGATGTATGTCCGCAGGTTATGAGATGCAGTAATAAACCTAGGATGAACATAAGGAGAATCCTTTCAAGTTTTTAAGAAGAATGATTTATGTTGTTTTCATGTATTATGTTCCTATTTTCCAAGACACTAAACCTTAAAGATCCTTAGTTTTGTGTAACGTAATGAATGTTTATGTTATAAAAATACGGGATGTTATAGCTATAGCGGGCTCTACCCGTCACTTACTAAGTCCAATTCATTCCTCATATGAAATGGTTTAAAAATAACATAAACATTCGTATAAAAACTAGCACACGAAATTTCAATAATTTATCCATAAAAATGAATGGTATAAAAATAAAACATTCATAGTCAAACATATCAAAAAACCATTGATACAATATAAAAGTTTTGTATCATAATACATCAACTTTAAATAAACATAAAATTAATCAACCGATGTTGACATAGATGAAATCAAAACACTTTTTAGATAAATATCTCTTTCTATTTTGAAATCATTTAAGAGTCACATAATTATAAATAAAAAATTTATTTTGAAAATATTCTATTAAGATTGTATGGGAAGTTCTCCGATGTTATAACAGTAGAAAATAGCCGCAGCCGCCGTATAAGTTAAAAAACATTATTACCTTAATTTTGTCGAAAAGGTCATAAAGTCCCTTGTTGGAAAATGACGGAAAGATTCCATTCGAAACATATAAGGTAAAATAATGGTATAAATGAATTTACTCCATTGTCTAGATTTTTTTTTCAAATACAGTTTCATGAAACATGGATGTAGAGGATAAAGAGTTCCCAGTAGATACTTACGTAAAAACAACCTTGGATAGTAAAGAGATTGTGAAATTAACCCTTTACTGGTACTTTTAATTGGTCAAGGGTAGGTTAAACTCCTGTATAATAGTGAAATAATTGTTATTAAATTATATAAGAATCATATACATTAATATGATATCATATATTATCATTTAACATTGCATTGTTAATAATATCTTAGTATTATAGTCGTTTCGGGTGTTAATAGATTCGTTTTCATTTATATACTTTATTACTTATGTAATGTTTTTTATGGATAAGATGTATCTTATTCATATTCAGAATGATATTAAGTCTTTATACATTATTTTTAATCATCTAATGAAAATTATTCTTGAATGGATACAATGGGGAATGAGTCACATCGTGTTCGTGGAGAGGGAAATTTGTACGTACGCACGAGCGACAATATCAGTCTTTTAATATTAACGTAATATATAATTGGATGGTATATCATATATAAATAATAATTATCATGTTGTATTTATTATTGACATCAATTATACATCATTATTATACCCATCCAAATAATAATGTATTGAATAACAATTACACCACGACGTGGAGAGGGTAAGACGTACGTACGCACGTATGGTGACATGTCATTCAAAGGATGGATAGAATAATGAATATTATTTTACCATATTTATAATAAAATCACAGTATATAGAATATACTTTAATTATTATTTTATAATGGAAACAACAAATAAAGGGGAAGTGACGAAGAAAGGAACTTGAAAGAGGTGATGAAATATTTACCTCTTCTTCGGGTTCTTCCTTTTTTTGATCAAAATGGATCCTTAGGTTGCATTTTTTGACTAAATTAAGGCCTATAGATTAAAGGCAGGATATATTAGAGGGTATTTGGGCAAGGTTTTGTTGAGAAAAATAGATTTTACGGTGGGAATTAGACATAAGGGGAAGTGCCAATTTTTAAGATGGGTGAGGAGCACCATAAGAAAAGAAAGAAATATTATTTTATAATAAAATAATATTCAGTTTATAATGGCTCAAAAATAAATTATTCAAATTCTAATGTGGGTATATGTCTAAAAACTCTCAACCAATAGTTTTCAGATAGGTTTGGATAACTTTATTAATCATATATTTTAGATTTAACTCCTAGTTAAATAGTTTTACATTTACCATGTCTCTTGGTATTGTTTTATTATATGGTTAATAAACATAGTATAAAACTACAAAGGAACCCAAAGTGGGTAATTAATGATACACCTATCCTTATATAAGTCTTTTTTTCGAACCTTATATTTTTTGGATTATTATATCAACCAATAATATTGTATTTGTTTAAAAAACTCATTTCAGTTAATTTTTACATAATTTAATAATTGATTTTTGATAAAGTCCAAAAAATGTTAGTACTTAAAAATAAATATATTTAATAAACCCTAACATGTCATATTAACCTAAAAAATTAGTTTAATTCATTATAAGTCTCATATTTGATTTATTTGGATATTAATAATATCAATTATTTTAATATTTCATTAATTTGGTAATTACATCATCATTATTGTGTCATAAATAAATTTTATTATTTAATGTCTAAAAATTATAAATAAAATACTAATATGTATGAAATATTTTTAGATTTCTAATGAATATTTATAGTCGAACTTATCTTATGTGTAACCCTATATTAAAAATATATTAGTTATTAAACATAGAATTTAACACTTTTAACTATTTGTTGAATTAAATAATAATAAATTCCCTAATCTAATGCATGTGGATCTAAAGGATCATATTTTATTACTATGTTTGTTTTTGGTTGAATTACACTTATCCAATATAATTATGACATTTGTTAGGGTAATAATATTATCATTTTTACACTTAATTACCCTATTTTCTTTTAACCGTGGTAAATAAAAGTTTAAAGTTACTATTCACCAAATATTATTTTAATCTTATTGAACCAAATATTAATTACTGAAATCAACCGTGTCTCTCAAATTTTTGAAATTAAACTCACATAAGTGGTAAAATTAAGTATTATGTAAATTTGCAGATGCTCTTAGGAGGTGGGTAAAAGACGGTAAAAAGTTCAATAAAATTTTTATATATCTAAAATTATTAGAAACTGACTCCAATAAATTACAATAAAATTCCATAGGTATTTTGTATCTATTTTGAAATAAAATAAATTTAAGTAAAAAAATAATTATTCAAATAAAAATTCGGTTTTAAACTATAACTCAGTGTTTTTCACTATTCATCAAAAATTGAATGTTTTTAGAAAAATCCCAAAAATTTACCCGAAGCTAATTACGATATTTAGAATACAAAAATGAAGTCCATTTTGAATGATAAAATTTATAAAATTTCAAAAAGTTGGTATTACTATTCATAACGGCTAGTTTGATTGGTTGTGGTGTGTTATAACTCGAAGTTGCATACAACACAATCTATTGTATTATTCAAAGAGAAGTTTACCATGAACATTTGGGTGTTAAAATATCCCCAAAATACAATAATTTCATCCTTAAAATTTCTAGAATATTACTGCATAAAAGGACTCAGGGGGTTCTTCATCATAAGTTCCTCATGTTACCACGGTGCCACCCCCATCTTATGGTTTTTCTAAAGAACTTTTACCAGAAGAGTCATCCAGTTTCTCAACACTTGTTCTCTTGTAACAAGAATCTTGACAGGCTCATCACAGTAAGATAGTTCAGGTTATATTTTAATTCCTCATAGATGAGTACATGCGTTGAGGCAGGCATGTATTTTCTCAACAGTGATACATGGAACACATTGTGAACTTTAGAGAGAGTTGGCGGCATTTCCAAATAGTAATCTACAACCCCGATTCATTCTAGAATTTCAAAAGGTTTGATGTACCTAGGACATAATTTTCCCTTCTCACCGAAACGTATAACACCCCTCAATGGAGATACCTTCTAGAAAACATGGTCTCCTACCTGAAATTCCAAATCCTTCGGTTATCGACATAGCCCTTCTACCTACATTAAGATGATATGATGTGGGTTTGGATTACAATCACCTTTTTCATCATTTTCTCCACATGTTCTGGGCCTACGAGTATTCTTTCACTAACATCATCCCAACAGGTTGGTGTGCGACATTTCTTTCCATATAAATCTTCATATGGTGCCATCTGAATACTTTAATGGAAGCTATTGTCATAGTAAAATTCTACAAGAGGTAAATACTGATCCCACATACCTTGAAAGTCAAGTGATCATTATCTCAACATGTCATCTAAGGTTTGAATAGTCTGTTCTGATTATCCATCATTTTGGCGGTGGTAGGCAGTGCTCAAATGAAGTTCAGTGTCCAGGGATTTCTGAATTTCTTTCCGGAATCTTGATATAAAATATGGATCATGATCAGAAACAATCGATAGGGGTACTCCATGAAGTCTCACAACTTCATTAATATATAGTATTGCTATACGTTCATTGGTAAATATTCTCTTATAGCAAAAAATGTGTTGCCTTGGTTAGATGATCAACAATGACCCATATTGCATCATTCCTTCTATGATTCTTTCGTACTCCCATGAAAAATTCCATCATAATATTATCCCATTTCTACTCAGGTATGGGAAGAGGTTGCATGAATCCTCTAGGTTGTTGCCTTTTAGCTTTCACTTGTTAAAAAAGAATACATCTTCACACAAAATCAGTGATCTCTCTCTTCATGTTGTCCCACCAAAAATGTTCCTTCATATATCTATACATTCGGGTACTCCCAGGGTTTATAGAGAAATTGGAACTATGAGCTTCATCAATAAATTCCATTTTTATATCAGGTACATCAGGAACACAAATTCTCTTCCAAAATTTACAAATTCCATCGTCACACACAAATTCACTCAATCTCCCATCATTCACATCTTTAATCTTCTTTTGAAACTCTTCATCACCGGTTTGAGAACTCTTTATCCTTTCTAGTAAAGATGGTTTGGCGACCATTTGAAAAAGTATTTATGTTTCAATTTCCTTGGTGATTCCCATATCCATATTTACTATATCCATGTATACTGGATCATTTTCAACTCTCATCTTGTCCAAAACTACATGATCCTTTATACTCAAAGAATTTTCCACCTTATTTTGATTCCCCAGGTGGTAGTGTATGGTGCAATCATAATCCTTGAGTAGTTCAAGCCATCTTTTTTTCCTCATGTTGAGTTCATTCTGTGAGTAAATATACTTCAAACTCTTATGATCAGTATATATCTCACATTTTTCACCATAGAGATAGTGTCTCCAAATTATCAAAGAAAATATTACAGCTGCTAACTCAAGATCATTATTAGGATAGTTTTTCTCATGAATTTTTATCTTTCGTGGTACATAGGCAATAACACTATCATTCTGCATTAGGACACAACTGAGTTCATTCTTTGATGCATCACTATAAATAACAAACCCATCATTCCCTGATGGTAGATTCAGGATAGGAGAATTGACTAATATTCTCTTTAGTTATTCAAAACATTATTCACACTCTTTTTTCCAATCAAATTTAACCCATTTACGTGTGAGCTTGGTTAATGGGTTAGCCAATCGTGTTAAATCTTGAACAAAATGACAATAATAACCTACTAAACCAATAAAACTGCATACCTATGTTATACTTGTCAGTTCTAGCCATTCTTGGATTTCTCTTGTATTAGAAGGATCATTGGAGATTCCATCCTTAGAGACAATATGGCAATGAAAATAAATCTCACGAAGCCAGAATTCACACTTGCTAAACATCCCATATAATTCATGTCTTCTAAGAGTCTTTAGCAAAATGCGCAAGTGATTTTCATGATCATCATAGCTTTTAGAGATTATCAAGATATAATCAATAAATACCACTAAAAATTAATCAAGATATTCCTTGAAAACTCTATTCATTAGATCCATGAAGACAGAGGGTGCATTAGTAAATCCAAAAGGCATTACTATAAACTCGTAATGCATGTACCTTGTTCGAAATGCTGTTTTCAGAATGTCTTCCTTCTTCACGCACAAATGATGATATCCGGATCGAAGGTAGATCATTGAAAAGTATTGAGCTCTAAGAATTTGGTCTAATAAATCATCAATGTGAGGTAGGGGATACTTTTTCAATATTGTTATAGCATTGATCTCCATATAGTCAATGCACAACCTCATAGATCCATATTTCTTCTTAACAAAAAGAACAGGGGCTCCCTATGGAGAAACACTATGGTGAATAAGTCCTTATTTCTCAATTCCTCTAGTTATTTATTTAGTTCCACTAATTCCATGGTGGCCATTCCATAAGGGTTCTTTGATGTGGTCCTTGATCTTGGAATTAAATCAATGGAAAACTCAATTTCTCGTTCTGGAGGATGTCCAGGTAAATATTCTAGAAACACATCAACATATTCTTTCACAATAGGTACATCCTCTATTTGAACATTAATTTCCTCACCCATATTTATTTCATTCTCTTCCTCCCAAGTAATTGAATTTAGTTGAGCTACTGGGGGTGGATCTAGATAAGAATTAGGTGGTGATGATTTTCCTCTAAAGATAATGTGTTTTTTATAATCGTCATAAAAAATTCTAACATCCTATTTCATACAATAAATTTTTTCATCATGGTCTAAAATACAATCCATACTGAGGATTATATCAAATTCAGTCATGGGTATGACGATGAGATCAGTAGATAAATAATGTTTATATTCCTTGATGAGAACTGATTCACAAATATTGTTTGCAATGATACCTCCCTTAAGTGTTTTGACTGACAAGTCCCTTGTTAAATAAAATTAGAAATATCTAATTTTGTTTGAAAACTGGGAAGTTATTAAACAATGTGATGATCCAGAATGAAATAAAGCATTGGATAAACTTGATGAAACCATTAAATTACCTGCCATTATGTCTTTCAGAACATCAACCTCAACCGTAGTGATATCATAAGCTTGTCCATGACCCCTTGGCCTCTTCTGAGGTATGATCCCATGACACTAAGTAAATTAATTTGAATAATTCCCCCTTTCTCTAAAATTGTAGAATTCAGCATCGACAACCTCTTTCTTCCCCTGGTAATCATGAGCTTGGTGTCCTTTTTCACCACACATGTAACAGACTTTTATTCCCTTTAGGCAAGTACTAGGGTGTTTCTTCCCACATTTACTACAGGATGGATATTCAACTTTTCCCTTCATCCCCTTATTCCCATTTCTAGAGTGTTCATCATATCTCTTTCTCTCATTATATTCTTTAATTTCGTAACACATAGAAAATTATTTTTATGTCTTGATAGCACATGAAAAAATATCTTTGTATGACAAGAAGTATTGTGAGACTAATTCTCAATGGAGAAATGGTTATAACCCATAAAATAAACAATCAATATTACTTCTTGGGTTACGTATATAATCTGTAGCATGCCTCACTAACCTTGTAAAGTTAGCTTCATACATTACGACATTCTCATCCTCCTTTAACCTCAGACTCAAAAATTATATTTCCATATCAACTAGAAGGTCATGAGGAAAGTATTTTTTGAAGAGAATTTCATTAAACTCCCTATATTCAATATTTGATACTTAATCATCTTCCATTTTGTTTTTAATCAATTACTACCATTGATCAACATCTCTAGTGAGGCGGTAAACTACCACGACAACATTTTTTCTTTCACTACTCCCCAAGAAGTGGAATATTTTCTCTAAGGATTTAGCCATTGCTCATCTACTAATGGATTTGTTCCCCCATTGAATGTCTTTGGTTGTTTCCTCATGAATAGATCTACCATCAATCCTCCATGTTGTGGTTCAGGGTGCTCCATAGGGGTAAGGTTATTATTCATAACCTGAGTGAGTAGTCCTAGCATAGTGACAAGATGATCATCACTAGTTGTATCACCAGCTCCACTATAATTTTCTTAAGCAGGAGGGAAATCGCTACATGGACTGCGTGCATTGATACAGTTTCTATTTTTTTCATTAGGTGCCATTTATAAACAATGGAATAAACTAGAGTAGTTTATGAAACAAAATACATAATTCAAAATTTGTACAACACTTAACATAAATTGAACAGTTTTTGGATATAATCCATAATCATAAATTTTTTTTTGAGAAAGTATATACTCATAAACCCTTCATAATTTTTTGTAAATAAAATGATCATTATCTTAATTATATCTCTCGGGAGTGTCGTAACCAAGAGTAAAGCAAGGCCCATTGCCGTGCACCAGTTCCTATTCCAGTCTAGCTCAAAGCAGTTTTTTTGAGTTTTACCCCTTGGTACATCTGTTCCAGAGCCTCCTCTGCCTGGTCGTATCCAGACATGGATGTTTTGCATGGAAATTCAAAAAATATATACAATACCAAAAGTATGTGAAGTTATTCTATACTAATACTTAAGGTCTATCTTAGGGTAATGTGCTATAATCAGAGTTTATCTACATCTAGATTTTAAGGTTCGTACTAAACATCCTCTTATATTAAACAGTAATGCCCCGTCCTCAGAAACCCAGAGTCAGCATATTATTAATTATCATTGGCCTGATCACAAAAGATCTAGTCTCAAAAGACCGACTAGTTTAGTATCCTTGGATGTAACATATACATTCATAAGGTTTACATTACATCATAAAATGGAAAACTACAAAAACATTATTTTAATAGAAAACACTGAGTTCCCATAGACTATCCCTCTAGGTCTTTCATAATATACATCTTCGCATCGTGGGAAAAATAAATCATAGAAAGGGGTGAGCTCAGATGCTCAGTAAGGATAACAATATAGCAGAAACTTTCATAAATAATCATAAACATTTAAGGAAATGTATAGAGCGAAAACAAAATCCATTTAAACATACAATTCATCATAATATGGAAAATATAAATCATAATAATTCCATTTACTTACTCACATGGATATTCTACTAGTCAAATAATCACTTGAAGTATCAATAGCAACTTTTATAAAGATGGAATGCATAATGCCAGACTTCATTACAACATTGTCAAGGCCTTGTGCCAAGACTACAAATAAGATTGTGTCATGGCCTTGTGGCAAGACAAAAGTTTGTCACATGAGACCTACCGATGCATCTAATTTCTATAGCGGGATCCACCTGTCACTTAATAGGTCCAATGAATTCCTCATATGAAAAGGTTTAAACATAACATAAACATTTTTATTAAAACTAGCATATGAAATGTCAATAATTTTTCATAAACAAAAAATGGTATAAAAATAGCACATCCAAATTCAAACATATCACAAAACCTTCAACACAATATATATGTTTTGTATCATAATAAATCAACTTCAAATAAACAAAAAATCCATCAAAGGATGTTTACATAGATGAAATCAAAACCTTTTTTAGAGAAATATATCTTTCTATTTTGAAATCATTAAAGAGTCGCATAATTATAAAGAAAACATTTATTTTGAAAATATTTTTATAATCGTGTAAGGGAAGCTTCATCGATGTTATAACGGCACAAAATAGCCGCACTTGCCATATAATTTTAAAAAAACATTCTTACCTTAATTTTGTCAAAAAACACATAAAATACATTGTTTGGAAAATGATAGGAAGATTATTTTCCAAACATATAAGATAAAATAAGGGTATAAGTGACATTACCTCGTTTTCTAGAAAAAAAATTTTTGAAACATATTTTTAGTAAACATGGATGTGAATGATAAAGATGACCCGGTAGATACTTACGTAAAAACAACCTCGGATAATAAAGAGATAGTGAAATTAACCCTTACCTTGTAATTTTCCTTGGTGGAGGGTTGGTTAAACTCTTGTATAATGGTGAGATGATTTTTAATAAATTATAAAATAATAATATACATTAATATGATATCATATATGATCTTTTAACATTACATAGTTAATAATATCATAGTATTATCATCATTTTGGGTGTTAACTGATTCTTTTTCTATTATATGATTTGTCACATAAGTAATTTTTGTTATGAATAGGATGTATCTTATTCATATTATGAATGATATTAAGTCTTTAACAATTATTTTTAATCATCTAATGAAAATTATTCTTGGATGGATACGATGGGGAATGAATCTCACCGTGTTCGTGGAGACGGTAATCCCTACATACGCACAAGTGACAATAACAATATTTTGATATTAAAATAATATATAATTGGATGGTATATCATATATAAATAATCATTATAATTTTATATTTATTATTTACATCAAGTACACTTCATTATTATACACATCCTAATAATAATGTATTGAATAAAAATTACACCACGACGTCGAGACGGTAAGCCATACGTACTCAGGTTTGGTGAAATGTCATTCAAATGATGGATAGATTAATGAATATGGTTGTACTATATTTTTAATAACATCATAGTATATAGAAGATACTAGAGTTATTATTTTATAATGAAGAAAAAAATGAAATAGGAAGTGGAAGAAGAAAGGAACTTGAAATAGATGATGAAATATTTTCCTCTTTTTCTGGTTCTTCCATTGGATTTGATCAAAAGGGATCTTTAGGATGGCTTAATGACTAAAGGAAGGCCTCTAGGATGAAGGTAGGACAGTTGAGAGGGTATTTGGTTGGAGTTTGTCTGAGCCAAATTGCTTTGAGGGTGTGAATCGAAGAGAAGGGGATGTTTCCTTTCATAAGAGGGGTGAGGGGAACCTTAGGAAAAGCTAGAAATGTTATTTTATAATATAATCATTTTTGGTATCTAATTGATCCAAAATTAATTATTCAAAATATGAAGTGGGGATGGGTCTAAAAACTCTCAAAAAAATAGGTTTTAGAGAGGTTTGGGTAACTATATTAACATTATCTTTTAGTTTTAACTCTTAGTTAAATAGTTTGACATTTACCACGTCTCTTTGTATTTTTATATTATATGGTTAATAAACATACTATAAACTCACAAGAGAACCCCAAATGGTTCATTAATAATAAAAATATCATTATTAAAGTCTTTTTTCTGAAAACTGTATTTTTAGGATTATTATATCAACCACTAATATTGTATTCGTTATAAATACTCATTTTTGACCATTTTGACATTATTTAATAATTGATTTTTTTAAAGTCCTAAAAACATTAATAATTCAAAAAAATACATTTAATCACCCATAACATGTCATAATATCCTATAAAGTTTGTGTAATTCATTAAAATTTTCAAATTAGATTTATTTGGATATTTATAATATCAATTATTTTAATACTTTATTAATTAGGTAATTACTTCATCATAATTTGGTCATAAATAAATTTAATTATTTAATTTCTATAAATTTTAAATAAACTACCATTATTTAGGAAATTTATTTATATTTCTAATGAATATTTATAGTCGAACATAACTTATGTGTAACCCTATATTAAAAATGGTTTAGTTATTAAACATTGAATTTAACACTTTTAACTCTTCTTTGAATTAAATAATAATAAACGTCCTAATCTAATCCAATTGGACCTAAAGGATCATATTTTATTCCAATGTTTGTTTTTTATCGAATTACACTTATCCAATAGAATTATGTCATGTGTTAGTGTAATAATAATATCATTTTTACCCTTAATTACCCTATTTACTTTTTACAGTGGTAAATAAAAGTAAGAAGTTACTATTCACCAAAAATTATTTTCATGTTATTGAACCATATTTTACTTATTGATATCAACCGTTTCTCTTGGATTTTTGGAATTCAACTCTCAGAAGTGGTAAAAGTATGTGTAAATATTCAAATTCTCCAAGGAGGTGGGTAAAAGACAGTAAAGAGTTTGATAAACATTATATATATAAATATATATAAAATTATTAAAAACTGACTCTAATGAATTAAATATAACTTATATAGGTATTATATATCTATTTTGACCTAAAATAAATTTTAAAAAAATAAATATTTATTTACATTAAAATTCATTTTAAAATAATAACTCAGTGTTTTTTAGTATTCACCAAAATTGAATGGTTTTAGAAAAATACCAAAAATTCACCCAAAGCTAATTTCGATATTCCCAATCAAAAAATGAAGTCCATTTTGAAAGATTAAGTTCATAAATTTTAAAAGGTTGGTAATACTATTCATAATGACTAGTTTGATTGGTTGTGGCGTCTTATAACTCGAAGTTGCGTACAACACACGCTATTGTATTATTCAAATAGAAGTGTACGGTGGAATCATAGGGTGTTACAGTTCCTAATGGATTTTGTTCATGAAACCAAAAACACCAAACAATTCCCCTATTCAAGATGTTTCAAAAACCTATTTATCAATGATAGGTGGTCATTATGAAATGGATTCAATAATGCTTAGGGGATCACATTGGTCTAGAGGATGGGAGTTCAGGATAATCTCACCTATTGAGTGGAATTATTTCATACTTTCTGACACTATTATATTTTTATGACATGTTCATTAATCCTTTATAAAATCCAAAATATAAAATGGGTCTCCATTGAGTTAACAATCATTCATTAGCATGTATAGAATTAAGAATCATCTATACGTATCTCATCTTATTAATTAACGGATTCATGTTTATGTGTCCATAATTATCCAGAGATATTACCCTTTTGTAAATGGATTATATATTCTTATGCACTTCATTATTACGATGATGGTTTTAAGCCACATAATGGGGGTATCTGGAATTTTTTGTGATCCTAGAAGGTGAGAGATGTTTTGATATTGGGATTGGAACCATGATATGGGATTACTATGTATCCACATAAAGGTAATAATACCCGCACATAATTTGAAGCCACTTAAAAGGACACATTATACCTTTTAAGGTTATCTGATAAGGACCAAACCATGCAGTTAAACGTAATGTGGTAAGGACCTCTATGTGAAAGGTGTCTAGTCAAGTGATATTGGAGGACATACCCAAAACATCATGAAGGAATTGTAAGAGATACCCCCCTAATTTGGATATGAACCTAATGGGAATATTTTCCAAATAAAGATTGTAATATTCTAAGATTTTAAAAGGAAATACTATCTTTTACAGTGTAAAAGATACACATCATCGAGCTTCAACGAACAATGAAATATTATTTTTTAAATGTCACCAATATAAACTAGCCATCAATTTATTGGGAATGAATATAATTAAGGTAATTGTGAAATTTATAATGGCCACCCACATTTATAATGTATTGATTAATTATTTTTAAATTAGTAATGTCATTTTATTCGTCAAAAAAAAAATTCTTCAAAATAGATTTTTATTGATTTTTATGTAATATATATATAAATATAATGTAAATGATTTATAGAGAATATAATAAATGTATTTTATAAAATTAAATTAAATTTTTTAATAATTATATCAAAATTTTATTATGTTGAAATTTTGATAATTTTCTGAAAAGTTTTATTTTCAATGAATAATAAAAAATACCGATTTTTATTAATGGAAATAATTTTCAATTATTTAAAAGGTAAAATTATGTTTTTTATTAGTATTAATTTTTCATTAGTTTAATTTTAGTTATCTTAATCCAATTTTTGTTTTTGAAAAGGATTTTATAATAGAATTTAGTATAAAAACTGTTTAAATTTAAAATTCTCTTTTTCTCTAAAAACTATTTTTCATTGCATTTTGATGATTCAATTATAAATTAAATGATACATATTTTCTAATTTTAATTTTTAAAAATTAACTCCACATTTGGATTTATTATTTCCAAATTATGTAAATAGGGCCCTTTTATTGTTTATCAATATAAATATCATCCTTTGAAAATTTTTATTACCACAATTATTGGTAAATTGGATAATTATGGGTAAAAATACTATGATAAAGACTATAAAATTAACCTAACAAATTCGAAAATACTATTGGATATATTTAATTATACATTTAACATCTTAGTTCTGAAATTGAGTCATTCAATTGTATCTTTTCCATTGAAATGGCATAGATATTACTAAAATAAAAGAAAGTTTCAAAATGGAACACTCTTATTTTTAATTAAGAAAAATAATTTTACATAGCTATGAATAGAAGGCATGATCGACTATAAATATTTTCTGGAAATAAAAAATCAATATTTATATCATTTTTCCTTAATTATAGTTTTTAGGGAATAAATAATTTCCTTAAATACATATAAAATTCTTATGTAGTAATTATTTTATTAATGGAATTACAAAATAAAATGATATGAAAAGTATTAAAATAAATATTATTTGAGATAATTAATCTCATGAACAAATTTTGTACATTACATTGACCATTTAAAAATATAATCATATAGTTTTTCAAAATATAAATGTTATCTACAAATTATTAAAGTCAAATTTGTAACACACCAATATTTCATAGTAATTAATTTTCATTAATTCAAAAGCTTGTGTTACACGCAACACCGAGTTCGAGTGCACCATGACATACCAAACATGCCGTTAGAAAGCAGTAATGAATATTATTAACTGAATTTAGAATTTTATATACTCAATATAATTTTAGAATTCATATTATGTGGTTCTTAGACAAAATACAAGAACAAATTCATTTTTTTCTATAAAAGAAGTGTTTTTCACAAAAATGCAATTTTACCACCTTTTAATGGGAAACCCTTTGTAAAACCAATATTTTACACTTTGATAAATTCAATTTAATTTATTTAAATTCTTATTTAGAATAGGTACACAAACATTTATTTTGGATAAATTATTGGTACTTTTCTAATAACTTTTATATTTTGATGAGTACTGGATAATACTAAATTTTAATTGAAAACAACTTTTTTAATCGAAATAATTTAAAGTGTTAAATTAATTATTTGAATAGTTTGGAAGTATAATTAGATTATATATTTATCATTTTATAAAATTTAGGTGATTATAAGTAATTTCACATTTAAATTTTATATAAACACATGTCAATATTTTGATAGTTTTTACTTTTAAAAAACTCGCATTTCAGTTTTGACAACTCAAATTAATTTTAAATTAATTAATGCAGCTTTTATGTTTTGAATTTGGTAAAATAGAATTCATTTTTGAATTCAGAATATAAAAATTAGCTTAGCGTATATTTTGGTATTTTTCTGATAACATTCAATTTTTGATGAATAGTGAAAAGCATTGTGTTATAGTTGAAAACCGAATTTTTATTTAAATTTATTTCAAGTAAAAAGTAGATTTATAATACCTATATAAGTTCAATGTAATAAATTTTTGTCATTTTATAATAAAATTAGTTGTATAAAATTATATTGAACTTATTACCGTCTTTTACCTTCCTCCTAGGAGCATTTTCAAATTCGCATAGAACATAATTTTACTGCTTCTGTGAGTGGAATTTCAAAATTCTAAGAGACACGGTTGATATCAGTATGAAAGATGTGGTTCAATAAGATGAAAATAATTTTTTGTGAATAGTAATGTTTTCCTTTTATTTACCACGGTTAAAAGTAAATAGGGTAATTAAGGGTAAAAATGATATCATAATTACCCCAACACATGTCCTAATTCTATTGGATAAGTGTAATTCGACCAAAAAAACCAAAATAATAAATTATGAACCTTTAGGTCGACTTGGATTAGATTAGGACATTTATTATTATTTTATTTAGTGAATAGTTAAAAGTGTTAAAATCAAAGATTACAAACTAAACCATTTTTAATATAAGGATACACCCAATATAAATTCGACTATAAATATTCATTAGAAAGATATAAAGATTTCATACATAATGGTATTTTATTTATAATTTTTATACATTAAATAATTAAGTTTATTTATGACACAATGATGATACAATAATTATATAATTAATGAAATATTACAATAATTGATATTATAAATATCCAATTAATTTTAATTTGAGACTTTTTATAAATTCCAATAAATTATAGGTTAATATGACATGTTAGGGTTGGATTGATGAATTTTTCTCAAAGTAATAATGTTGTTATGAATTTAGAAACAAAAAAAATACTAAATAGTGTCAAAATTGACATATATGAGTTTTTGAAACAAATATTATATTATTAATTGATATTATATTCCTAAAAATCTATGGTTCAGCCAATAGACTTATATAATGATAAAGGTATCATTAATTCACCACCTGACGTTCTTTTGGAAGTTTATAATATGATTATTAACCACATAATATAAAAATACAAAGAGACATTGTAAATGTCAGATTATATAACTAAGAGTTAAATCAAGAAGATAAAGTTAATATAGTGACCCAAACCTATCTAAAACCTATTGGTTTAGTGTTTTTAGACCCATCCACAACATCCCCTCTAAATAATTCATTATAGAACAATTAGATACTGAAAATGAGTTTATTATAAAATAATATTTCTAGCTTTTCCTAAGGTGTCCCTCACCCCTCTTATAAAAGGTCACTGCCCCTTATCTCTAATTCACACCATCAGTGCCATTATTCTTGGAAAAACACTACCCGAATATCCTCCCAACTCTCCTACCTTACTCTTAGAGTCCTTACTTAAGTCATAAAGCCAACCTAAGGAGCCCTTTTGATCAAATCTAAAGAAAGAACTCGATGAAGAGGTAAATATTTAATCACCTCTTTCAAGTTCCTTTCTTCTTCCACATCCTCTTTCTTTATTTTTTATATTCAAAAATAATAAATCCAGTATCTTCTATTTACTATGATGTTATTCTAATTATGTTACAACCATATTCATTATTATATACATCCTTTAAATGACATGTCACCAAAAGTGTATATATATGGCTTACCGTATCCATGTCGTAGTGTAGTTGTTATTAAATACTTTTTTACTTGGATGGGTATAATAATGATATATAATTAGTTTTAATATTAAATATAACATGATAATGGTTCTTTATATATGATACACCATCCAATTATATATGATTAGAATATTAAAAGAATGATATTGTCGCTCGTGTGTACGTACGGATTAACGTCTCCACGAACGTGATGAGATTCATTCCCCATCCTATCCATTCATGAATAGTTTTCATTTGATGATTAAAAATAATTTTTAAATACTTCATATCATTCTGGATATGAATAAGATAGATCCCATCAATAACAAATATGACTCAAATAACAATGAATATAAAGGAACACGAATCAACTATCACCCGAAACGATGATACTACTAAAATATTATTAACAAATCAATATTAGATGATCATATATGATATCATATTTATGTATATAGTTATTTTATATTTTAATAACACTGATTTAACTATTATAATGGAGGTTAACATACCCTCGGCCAAGGAAAAGTACAAGGTAAGGGGTTTTCATCTCACTTTTATTCTCGTGAAATTCATGCTATATTTTCAACTAATACCATTTTTGTGGTGTATGTACTACCAATGATTTTATTGTTTTCATAATATACATTAATTTATGTTTATTTACATCATAATTGTATGATCATTCTTTCATGGGGTGTATGTTTTGTATGTTACCAAATCGTTAAGGAAATTTCAAATTTCTATTTCCACTCATTTGGTTTTATGCAAACTTCATTGATTACATTACTACATGATTATGTGTGAAATCGCTATTTATTTACTTATGTAGTAATTTATACTCCACTTTTTGTGGATATAATTTTGATACACATAATCACTCCTTTAATAAATTCTCAATTCATTGGTATAAACTTCATAAGAGTAATTTTAACTCAAATTCTATTCATTGAGTTTAACATCCATGTCATTGGTGATGTTTTTACATGAATATGTGTGAATATCATTTTATTTATTTACACTGAATATCAAATCATATTGAGTGTATTTATATTTTTCACACATAATTATGTCACTGATTTATCCTTAACCTAAAGATACATTCTTTATAAATGAATTCATCCAACTTACATTCCATTGACACTTCTTTGTTGTTATATTCCAAATCACTATTATTTGGGGTATATACTATATATTGACATAGTATATCCTGAGTCCCATTATTCTTATGATATTATAATGTTTTTATTACCTTTATTATTTGTATTAATGCTTCTCTCATTTGGTTAGGAACTCTAACTAAAATATAATTTTAAATTATTTAAAATTTTATTCTTCTATATCTTTCTCATTAATGTCCTCGTTTAATAAATTGTTTCAAGGTATTATTTATACGGAAATTAATGCTTTAAAATTGAAATTCCTTTTAAATCATTCAAATTGGTATGTGATAGTTTGATTCAAAAATCCATTTTGAACAGCTTCTTGATAAACAGTGACACTTTTAAATGTTTTCGAGAAAAAGTGATATTTTTATCAAATATTTTTACTGATCATTTTAAACTATGTCTACATCCTTTACATGATATTATTCTTGATCAAGGTTATATTATTATGATACAAATATTTTATACAATATTTATGGTTTTGTGATATGTTTGACTGTGGATGTGTTATTTTTATACCATTCATGGTTTATGGATAAAGTATTGACATTTCATATGCTAGTTTTAATATGAATGTTTATAATATGTTTCATCCTTTTTATATAAGGAATTCATTGGACTTAGTAAGTGACGGGTGGAGACAGTTATAGCTCATCGATTCATCGGTAGGTCTCATGAGACAACCTGGTGTCTTGGAACAAGGCCTTGAAAAAATATTATTTTTAGTCTTGGTACATGGCCTTGACTATGTGGTTATGACATCTGGCATTATGCATTACATCCTTTTAAAAGTGGCTATTGATATTTCATGCGATTATTTAGCTGGAAGAATATCCATGTGAATAAGTAAATGGAATTATTTTATTTTTTATTTTCCATATTATGCTGAAGTTCAAGTTTAAAAGGATTTTATTTTAGTCTTATAAAATTTCTTAAATGTTTATGCTTATTTGTGAATGTTTCCGCTATATTTTTATCCTTACTGAGCATATAAGCTTACCCCTTTCTGTGTTTTATTTTTCCTAGGATGTGAAGAAGTATTTTATGACTGACCTGTAGGGATATTCTGAGGGGATATGAGTGTGGTTTATGGAAACAATGTTGTTGTAGCTTTTCATTTATAATGTAATGTAAAACTGATGAATGTATCTAGTACATAGAATGATTCTAAACTAATTGTTCTTTTGGGACATTATTCCTTGTATCATGAAAAAGTTTTGTAATAATACACCAAATTTATGAAATTGGGTTTGAGGTGTTATGGTTGGTATCAGAGGAAGTTTAGTACAATCCTTGGAAACTAGATTTAGGTAATTTCTGATTAGAACACAAGTCCATAAGATATACTTTGAGGATTATTATAGAATAACTTACTATAATTTTGGTATTGTAGAGATTTTGTGTGTTTTCTAAGTAATACATTCTTGTCTAGATATGAGCTGGTAGAGGCAGCTCTGGCACAGATGTACCTAGGGGTAAAACCCGAAAACACCTCTTTGAGATAGACTCGAACAAGAACTGGTGCATGACAATGGGACTTGTTGCACTCTTGGTTACGACACACCCGAGGGATATGCTTAAGATAATTCACATTTTCATTACAAACCTCTTTGAAGTATTTTAATATAAGATGAGAATAAATAATATTCATTAATCCTAAGCTATTTTAGATTGAAAATAAGGTGTTATGATATTCTCTAAATGATTTTATGAATCACACTATGTTTTCTTGTGTTAGTCAATGGCTGGATTCCAAGGAAGTCATAGTAACATAGAACATGATGTACTAGGTGGGAACAATGGAGGAAATGAGAAACGGAATGGAATTTTTATATATGTGAAAGAAATAGTGTTCATACAGAATTAGTTTTCCAAAAATATGATAAAAACATATATATTAACCGACTCCCTAACTCAACAAAGAAGAGAAATGCGGTGAATTATAAGATCTCAAGCAGTGGAGACCTTGGAGAAAAGAAAGCTCAATTTACATCATGCTTGAAATGTGGAAGGAGACACCTAGGGAAGTTTCTCAATGGAACAAAGAAATGATTTTTGTGTGGGAAAAAGGACATAAAGTAAATAATTTCCGTGGAAAAATTAAGAGTACTATGGAAGAAAATAAAAATGATTCCAAGAATTAATTTATAGTCATTAGTAGTAAATTTAAGGGACATGGACATTACCTGAGTTAATTCCCTATTCTATTGGATAACCTCTTGGTCAAGGAAGAACCTATGTAGAAATAAATTAATGGTGAAATGTTAAAATATATTTGTGCTCTTTATTGATGGGATTACTTTGGAAGGCCTTTCTCTAATTTGTAACCCTGTAGTTTATTATGGGAAAATGTTATTTTAGGAAGAATTGTTTTTTCTATTTTTTATATAGTTATAAATAACCATTTGGGTTTATATGATCCTTGAATTTGAGGGAATTACATGTTATTAAATTTTAGGATGAAAATGTGAGGTATGAGATAACATTTCTGATAAAATTATATTATAGTGATTTTGAAGAATTTATCTCATTTTTGGAATGTTATAAAATATAGTTTTTGAAAATTAAAACACGCAGACCATGTGACAAATTGTCGCATTGAAAAAAGCTACAGGAATCGAACCCACAACCATAGTGAGATTCGGATTTATCGCTTACCACTGGACAACGTGAAGTCCCTAGTTAGTGTGACTAATTCTTTTCAGTTAAATTCTTTTATTGATCAACAATATGTTGATTTGGGATCTAATGTTTTATCAAATGGATATCCTTAGTATAATAAAATTATTTGGGGATTAGGTGATAAATGTTATTTTGGAAGACATTTTCCCTGCTAAGAATACTATATGTCTAAG
Organism: Viscum album; assembly: GCA_963277665.1. Classification (NCBI taxonomy): domain Eukaryota; kingdom Viridiplantae; phylum Streptophyta; class Magnoliopsida; order Santalales; family Viscaceae; genus Viscum; species Viscum album. The sequence goes on from OY728119.1 coordinate 641,253,620, forward strand.
GAAAATAAAATACAATGGTATTTCATTTGATAAGTAATGATGTATTTTTATCTATGTTTTTATTTTGGATTTATAGAGATTTGGGTTATTTATGGAAAAGAATAACCTATCATTGAGAATATGTGATTAGGTTAATTACTTTTAAGTATGTGACTTTAAGAGTAGTCGATGTTATTTGGGAATACAATTTAACATGGAAGACTATGTAATCAAATTCTTCTATGTTTTGGGTTTCAATATTATATTCGATTATATTGATGGATTTTAAGGAAAAAAATTATTGAATGCTATTTATTGAACTTCGGGTATTGTTGGATTAATTTTAGAAATTAATATAAGTATTTCATTCTCTAAAGGATTATCCTTTTTACGGATCATTTGATCTTTTACTAACCATTTTTTTGTTAATCTCTAAAGACAAGGTAAATATATATAGTTTATCCTTTGTGGATTATGTGATTCTCTAGATGTTTATTCAAGTGCTTCAGGTGTGACCAAGTTATCGTGAATACTCATCGTTTGAAAAAAAAGATGAGTTAGTTGTAGAAATTTATTAAAGGAAGAAACTATACATAAAAAGTATGTATATCCCTTTATGTTCTTAGTCAATCTCATAAATAAATTCGTCAACTTTATGTAATGGAACGTAAAACAAAAAATGTCATCTATTTACTTTTGCTACTAGCAAACTAATGAATGTTTATCTCATCAAAATTTTGTGGTTTTCTTATTGATAACTTTCTTTTAATCATGTTTTATATCACTCTCCACTAGAACTTGACACTTATTTTATCTTCCATATCCATGTTTTCTTACATGGAATCCTAGTGTGGATTATCTCAGGTGACCTTTGTACTTCTCTTTATTTCTATTAAAGAGATAGATATATGGACAGTTTTTCCTTATGTGGGACTTTCAATAAAGTTCCCAAGCACAATTTTTAAATTTTAAGGATGCAATTTTCAAAAGGGGGAATACTGTAACAACACAATATTTCATAGCATGATATTTTCTTAAATTAAATATCTTGTACTATATGCAACACAGAGTTCGAGCGCACGAAGACATACCAAACTAGCCGTTCAAAGGCATTTATGAATAGTATTAACTGAATTTTAAATTTTATATACTCTATATAATTTTGGATTCCATATTATGTGTTTCTTAGAAATAATATAAGAACAAATTCTTTTTTATTGAGATAAAAGAAGTATTTTTCAAAAAAATGCAATTTTACAACCTTTCAATCGAAAATCCTTTTCAAAAAAAATATTTAACACTTTAATATATTTAATTTAATTTAAACAAATTCTTCTTTAGAATCAGGACATAAAAATTTATTTTTGATTAATTTTTGTACTTTTCTAATAACTTTTATATTTTGATAAATACTGAAAAATACTAAATTTTAATTGAAAAAACTTTTTCAATCAAAATTATTTGTACTGTTAAATTATGTATTTTGATGGTTTGGAAGTATAATTAGATTATATTATTATCATTTAACACAATTTAGGTGATTATAAGTAACTTCACCGTCAAATTTGACAAAAACACGTGTCAATCTTATGATAGTTTTTACTTTTTAAAAAATCCGCATTTCAGTTTTGACAACTGGAATTAATTTTAAATTAATTATTACAGCCTCTATGTTTCGAATTTGGTAAAATAGAATTCATTTTTTAATTCAAAATATAAAAATTAGCTTAGGGTATATTTTGGTATTTTTCTAAAAATATTGAATTTTTTATAAATAGTGAAAAACACTACGTTATAGTTCAAAAATGACTTTATATTTAAATAATTATTTATTTTATTTAAATTTATTTTAAGTCGAAATAGATTTATAATATCTATATAGTTCAATGTAATTCATTGGAGTCATTTTATAATAAAATTAGACGTATATAATTTTATTGAATTGTTTTCCGTCTTTTACCCACCTCCTAGAAGCATTTTCAAATACGCATAAAACATAATTTTACTGCATCTGTGAGTGGAATTTAAAAATTACGAGAGACACGATTGATATCAGTAAAAAAATGTGGTTCGATAAGATGAAAATAATTTTTTTGGAATAGTAACTTTTTACTTTTGTTTACCATGGTTAAAAGTAAATAGGGTAATTAAGGGTAAAAATGATATCATAATTACCCCAACACATGTCCTAATTATATTGGATATGTGAAATCAGAACAAAAAATAGCTTAGGAATAAAATATGATCCTCTATTTTCACTTGTATTAGATTATGACATTTATTATTATTTTATTTAAAGAACATTTAAAAGAGTTAAATTCATCGTTTAATAAATAAACAATTTTTAATATATGGTTACACATAATATATATTTGACTTTAAATATTCATTAGAATTATAAAAATATTTCCTACATTATGGAATTTTAAATATAATTTTTAGACATTAAATAATAAAATATATTTATGACACAATGATGATGTAGTAATTACCTAATTAATGAAATATTAAAATAATAGAAAATATAAATATCCAAATAAATGTAATTTAAGACTTTTTATGAATTCAACAAATTGTATAGTTTAATATGACATGTTAAGGTTTGTTAGATAATGTTTTTTGGAAGTAATAATGATGTTATGAATTTTGAAAAAAAAAACAAAATACCAAATATTGTCAAAATAGACATAAAAGAGTATTTAAAGAAAATATTATATTATTTATTGATATTATATTCTTAAAAATCTACGATTCGTCCAAAAGACTTATATAATGATATTTGTATCATTAATGAACAAGTTTTGTTTCGATTGGAAGTTTATAGTAAGTTTATTAGCCATATAATATAAAAATACAAAGAGACATTGAGAATGTCAAACTATTTAACTAAGAGTTAAATCTAAAAGATAATGTTAATATAGTGACACAAATAGGTCTAAAACATATTGGTTGAGTGGTTTTTTTACCCATCTCCACCTTATACTTTAAATAATTCATTTTTTAGCCATTACAAACCGAAGATTATTTTATTATAAAATAATATTTCTATCTTTTCCTAACGTTCCCTTCACCACTCTTATAAAAGGGAACCCCCCCCCCCCCTTGTCTCTAATTAAAACCGTAAAATCCATTAGGACTAGCCAAAACCATCCCAAATATCCTCCCAAATCTCATCCCTTCATCTCGAAGTCCTTACATTAGACAGCAATCCAGCCTCTGGAACCCTTTTGATCAAATCAAACAGAAGAACCCATAGAAGAGGTAAATATTTCATCACCTCTTTCAAGTTCCTTTTTTCTTCCACTTCCTCTTTCTTTGTTGTTCCCATTATAAAATAATAACTCCAGTATCTTCAATATACTTTTATGTTATTATAAATATGATATAACCATATTCATTATTCTATCCATCCTTTGAATGACATGTCACCATACATGCATACGTACGGCTTACCATCTCTATGTCGTGGTGTAGTAGTTATTCAATACATTATTATTTGGGTGGGTATAATAATGATGTATAATTGGTGTAAATAATAAATATAACATACTAATTATTCTGTATATATGATATACCCTCCAATTATATATGATTTTAATATTAAAAGATTGATATTTCCCCTCGTGCGTACGTACAGATTTCCCTCTCCACGAACGCGATGAGATTCACTCCCCATCGTATCCATTAAAGATTAATTTTGATTTTATTGTTAAAAATAATTGTTAAAGACTTGATATAATTCTAGTTATTATAAATATACATCCTATCCATAACAAATATTACTCACATAACAAATAATATAATGGAAAACGAATCAGTTAACACTCGAAACGATGATACTACTATAATATTATTAAAAATGGAATATTAGAGGATCATATATGATACCATATTTATATATATAGTACTTTTATAATTTAATAACAGTTATTAAACTATTATGCATGAGGATAACGTACCCTCGACCAATGAAAATTACAACGTAAGGGCTTTTCATCTCACTTTTATTCCCCTGAAATTCATGCTTTATTTGCCACTATTACCTCTTGTGTTGTGTATGTACTGCCCATGATTATATGGTTTGCACAATATAATTTAATTTATGGGTATTTAAATCATTATTGGATGATTTTTCTTTCATGGGGTGTATGTTTCGTATGTTACCAAATTGGTAAGGGAATTTCAAATTTCAATTTCCACTCATTCGGTTTTACACAAACTTCATTGATTACTTTACTCCAAGATTATGTGTTAAATCATTATTTATTTACTTATGTAGTAATTTACACTTCCCTCTATGTGGATATAATTTTTATACACATAATCACTCCATTGATAAATTCTCAAGTCATCGGTATAAACATGATAAGAGTAATTTTAACTCTATTTTTATTCATTGAGTAAAACATCCATGTCATTGGTGTTGTTTTTACATGAATATGTGTGAATATACTCTGACTTATTTACGATGAATATCAAATCATATTGAGTTTATTTATATTTTTCACACATAATTATGTCGTTGATTTATCCTTGACCTAAGAATACAGTCTTTATAATGGAATTCATCTCAACTTTAATTCCATTGAGAATTCTTTGTTGTTATGTGCCATTTCACTTTTATTTGGGGTATATACTGTACTTTGACATAGTCTATCATAAATACCTTTTTTCAAATTATATTATAACGTTTTCATTACCTCAATTTTTGTATTGAAGAATCTCCCATTTGGTCATGAACTCTAACTAAAATATCATTTTAAATTTTTTAAAATTTTATTTAGCTAAATATTTCTCATTAATGACCATGTTTAAAAAATGGTTTTATGGTTCTATTTACATGAACATTATTGTTTTAAATTTTAAATTCCATTTAAATATTTTAAATTGGTTTGGAACACATTGATTTAATTTTCTACTTTAAACAGTTTCTTGATAAACAGTGAGACATTTAAATGTTTTTATGAAAAAGGGATATTTCTCAAAAAGATTTTTACTGATCATTTTCAACTATGTCAAAATCCTTTACGGGATATTATTATTGATCAAGGTTGGTTTATTATGATAAAAATATTTCATACTATATTGAAGGTTTTGTGATATTTTCGACTGTGGATGTGTTATTTTTATACAATTCATGGTTTATGGATAAAGTATTGACATTTTGTATGCTAGTCTTAATATGAATGTTTTTTGATATGTTTCAACATTTTCATATGAGGAATTCATTAGAATTTTTAAGTGATGGTTGGATCCCACTATAGCTCTTTGATGCTTTAGTATGTCTCATGATATATCCTATTGTCTTGGCACAAGGCCTTGAAAAATCTTATTTTTCGTCTTGGCACAAGGCCTTGACTATGTGGTTATGAAGTCTGGCATTATGCATTCCATCATTATGAAAGTGGCTATTTATATTGTATATAATTATTCTACTAGTAGAATATATATGTGAATATGTAAATGTAATTATTTGATTTTATCTTTTTCATATTATACTGAAGTTAAAGTTTAAAAGGATTTTGTTGTAGTCTTATACATTGCCATAAATGTTTACTCTTATTTGATAAAGTTTCTGCTATATTGTTATCCTTACTGAGCATTTGAGATCACCTATTTCTATGTTTTATTTTTCCCAGTACGTGAAGAAGTATTTTATGACTGACCTTCAGGGGTAGTGTGAGGGGATATAAGTTTGGTCTATGGAAACAATAATGTTTTAGCTTTTCATTTTATAATGTAATGTAAAACTTATGAATATAGCTAGTACTTACAAAGCTACTAAACTATTTGGTCATTCGAAACATGATTCCTTATATCATGCCAATGTTATTTAATAATGCACCGACTCTGGGTAACAGGTGTTGGGGCATTACAAAAGTAGTAAATAATCTATAAAATTGACATTAAAAATATTTCATAGTAAATAATATTTTATTAAATAAATTAAAATAAATTAAAATATTACATTGGAACTAATTATTAATATAAGGTTTAATATATCATAAATCATCCATGTATGGTTCTTTTTCATCTTATAATAACTATATTAACCCCTAAAGTGTAAAAATACAAGTTTTCACGGTAAGTGTTAATGTGGTTAATTAAGTGTTAAAACAAAAAGAAAAGCATTTAACTATGACCGAAAATTATAAAAAAACATTTTATTAATAATATTATACTCTTATCACTTGATCATATAATTTGAGTTGTTTAATGGAAACTTATCTATGAAAATGACTTATATATTATTTAAATCAAAGATAGTTACAAAATGTCACTCTCTTTGTATTGAAAATATTTTATTACACTAAATCATTATAAAATCAATATAATAATGATAATAAATATATATTTTGATATAAATGATATTATTATTAATATATATGTTTATTTTTAATTTTTATAATCTATATAATTACCTTAAAAGATTACAAAATTTTAATAATGTATTTAGTTTAATAACAAAAAAAATGAAATAACATATTTTAAAATTTTAATTTCATATAATTTGAAATGTATAATTTATTAAATTATTTTTATACATATATATGGAATATTAAATATTTTTTAAAGCATTGTATTCTAATTTACTCTTTTTAGGTGATATATTTGAAGACAAATACAATGAATTATGTCAAAGTTTCCATTAATGATAATTTATCGAAATAATATATTATTCAATTATATAAAATTCACAAAAATGTTATATTCAGCCATGTGAATGTAATATAGTTAAAAAATATTAAATATTTCATTTTTGAGTCATTTTTACAATTTTAGTAACATTATTAACGCTCTATTATTAAAATAGTGGTTAACATGATTAATACCAAAAAGTAATAACTTAGGGGTAAATAAAAAAAATAAGGTCTAAAATTATGAAAAACATGTATAAATTATGTTTTTATTTTATTACTACCATATAATATATTATAATAAAATTTATTTCTGTTTTGATGTATTTGAAAAGATAAATTAATTTATTCTTTCAAGATATTCCAAATGCACCCCTCACCTAAATTTTAAAAGGGAATCTCCTCCCTCACATAATTTCATCACATTGAGTATTATATCTTGAACATAATATAAATATTACTCTTATAAAATTCCCTAGAAACATTTTATAGGTTCTCATCTTCTCAAAATACCAACCCTATAACTCATTAGAGGAGATCAGAAGGAGATGTTTCAAAGAAGAGGTAATCGCTCTGACCGATCACTTTTTTTTTATACTCTTCCTTACCTCCTCTAAATTTAGGATGGTTATTATAAAAAAACTCAGTATCCTAAATATTATGAAATTTTATTTTTATTATTAAACACCATTATACACCCTCATTCTCGTCAAATAAGAAGTTAAAGTAATACTCGTGTGTACATACATCTTTCTATCTACACATAATGATACAATTCATTTTTCATCACCATATTATATGGATGGGTATTATGATGTGATTAGTGATTATAAATTATTTTTATACTATAATTATACCTATTTAATGATAATATTATGTCTACTTTATTATCGTCAAATCTTTTGAGAAAATATAATGTCGCTTGTGCGTACGTATAGGATATCATCTCTATAATGAAACGTGGTTCCATTTCCATTTATATTTCATATGGATGAAAATAAGGATGAAATTTATGAATGAATATGATATATAATACAAAATAATAATTATTTAAATGTTAAATTATTATTTACACTACTTTCATTTGATAAATCAAAAAATGAATATATTGATCATACGTACATTCGACATACCATGTCCACAATAAATGTATTTAATTTTTCTATCTATAATTATTATCAATAATTATAAATATGTGTATAATTAATATATCTAATGTTTATACCATGATTAACATTCTGTAAATAATGTTACCATGATCAAATCATAAGTATCAGGACTACCAAAATGAATTATACTAGGAAAATAATTTTTTTTGGAGAGAATAGTGATTTTTAAAAACAAGTTATTAATAATAATTTTATAAGATTATATAAACACATATTAAAGGTTATTATAGATATATAGTTATCTAATACATATATAACAAATCCAAATTTATTATACAATTTCAGTAATATTATTACAGAGACATGGCTCTGATATAAATTGTTGGATGAAAATTTATATATATACAGAAAAATACCAGAGAGGTGAATTGTATGTAAAAAACATTCATTTTTAACCTTAAAATAATTTAGATTAAAATGATATAAACAAATGTAATTCAAAATCCTTTTATAAGAAAAATAGACTGGCCCTTGGGTGTGATTAAAAAGATATCGTAATCAGGTTGATTCTAATTTGTATTCCACGAGATGTATTTAATCATATTCCTTGTAATCATGGTAAGAATCATAATAACTATGGTAACGATAAACAAAGTAAAACAAAATAATGATTCTATCATAATGAGAATAGATTAATATTAGGTAACAAATTTAATCATTATCACAATCTAATACAAATGTATCATAATCAGATCAATTATGATAAATATAATATAGAATAGAAAAATGAATATATAAAAAATTCCCTATTTATTACAATAGCTGCATAAATGAAATAAAAGTAAATAAATACAATTATTTTAACCCAAAAATATTAGTATACATTATCTAGCATAAAGTTCATTTGATTTATACTTTTAATAAAGTTTGTCTTACCCAGACTAGGGTAAGACCTTGATACGATTATCATATTGGGTCTTTTTTCCTCTCTATGATAGCCCTCGATCAAGATGGTTATCAGTAACTATTTATTTCCAGCCTAGGAAGCCCTTGATCCACGAAATATTGAAACCACTATCTTCCGTTCCATAGATGCCCTCAATCGTAATCACAACTACCATGGTCTCACAATGAAAAACAAACTCTTGAAATTTACAAGTATATATAACAAGGAGTTCACAACATATAAAAAATAATAGTTTTTAAACATAATATATTTGGAAGATCTCACACATAGTGTCTCTAAAATCAATCTATATTCATCGATGATCACTTTTAAATGACTTGCTCCTAAAATATTTGAGGGACATAAAAACATAGAACTCTAATGTTCATAGTGTAAATGAAATCACAACATTTTTTGTATTAACAAATAATACATGACATTGTTTTTAATTAAAAGAAATCATTTCATTAGTATATAATTTTCATGGAAAGATAACAACGAGTTTTAAGAATCCCATCACGAGAGTTTGCACAATTTATCTCATTACTAAAATATTGTCAGAACGAATGACTTGTCCGTTTGTATAATGTATGTAGTTTCATGTCTGTATGATATACATTGTATATGAGCTCATTACGATAATCATAGAATGAATCATTATTGAAATACTTATGAGTAAATTTTTTATCGAATGCACTATAAAATATGTAATGAAAAAATATCAATTAATTTTCATAAAACAATAGGTCTTTATGAAAGAATGATAAAATTATTTATGATTTCTTATAAAAACATTTGTAAAATACTTCGGAAGTAAAGGAGTAATTAATTAGATATTTAAGACACATTTTGTGATTTCAAAAAAATAAGGAATATTAAAGTAAAAAAAAATTATTGAATTATCAATATCCCTATTTTTTGAAATCCCATAGTAAAATTTATTTACAAAAATAATTTGAATAAATTTTTAGTATTCAGAAGTAAACACATATACTTATCTCCCCCAGACTTTTAAAACTATTCTAAATATGTTATTGAATATGAAAAAATCCCCCTTAGGATAAAAATCCAAAAGGATCATATTCTTATTCTTTTATGAAAATTTTCACACCTTTGATAAATCATTCTCCCCCTATAGATATCATTCTCCAATTTTATGAACATTACTCTCCCTATCTAAATCATTATCCCCAATTGTGATTTACACAATGTAATATGAAATGTATTTTAATTCTGAAAAACAGGATAGAGAAACAAAAAATATATGAAGTAGTAAATAATTTTATCATCTACAATAAATGAAGGGGCATTCATCCAAAAGACAGGAAAAATATTAAATTGAATTGTATATAGATGAAACAAACATTCACTGGTTTTTTTCAAAACAAAATATAATAAGTGTTCTAAAAATTCATTTTTTATACTTCTCTTTATTCTTATTTAAGATGTCTAAGAGGACATTATTCACCTTCTTGAATTACATTCTATCATTCATGATATTTTCAACAAATTCATATGAAGGTTGAATATCCTATTTCTATTCTAGAAACAATTGATAATGGTTACGATTAAATTCTCCTTGAGAGATATGTTTTTATTCAATGAATTGAATATTTTCTTCTTAATCATGAATATTTTTCTCCTAATCATTACTTGTATTTTCTTACACATCATACATTTCATTCAAAAAAAACAATTTTATTTTTCAAATCAAATTTCTCATCCTTGTAAAACATTCACATTGAAAATCATTATTTAATGATATTCAACTTCTTGTTTTCTTCCTTGATTTATTAGGACTGGGTTATTTCTGGGCTTCTAAAAACCCTCACTTTTTGAGTAGTATCGCGAGCTAATTTTTTAATAGTAAGAGTGACCTCAATGAAATGATTTCTTATATCTTCAATTAAATCATCATGAACTTCAATAATTTTATCAGCATTATAAGACCATTTAAACACATTTTAATCCTCTCTATGTTCCTTAGTAATTTCATTGAATGCTTTAAAATCAGATTCAATCATGATTAAAATTTTCAAAGGAGTTTGATTGAATATTATATTTTGTTTTGGATTTCCAAAACCAAATAAATATTTCATTCTAGCCCTTAGAAATATGGAAATTTCTTCTAAATTATATTTAGACCCTAAACAATATACTAATTACATTTTAAATAGATAGTATTATTAGATTCAGTGTCTTCCTCATAATCAAGAAGATCTGCAGAATGAGTTCTGATAGCCTTATCATCCAAATTCTGGTTACGATATGCATCAGTCTTGGTCTATTCTTATTTACTTGTAATCTGGATGACGTTGTCTACTTGGATTCCCAAAGTTCCTATATTTCAATACTCTACTCATGGGGATGGTAATTTCTATGATGTAGCTTCTGAATATCATACTATAATTCTATATAAATAAGTGTTTTTCTTCCTGACCAGAATTCTTTTCATTCCTATCATAATTCATTTTATCTTCTTACTTTTACTCTTTTTCTTTTCCCTCTTTTTATTTTTACTCTCTTTATTTTTTCCTCCATTTATTTCTATTAATTTCAATATTCATCCACACTGATATAATTATATATCTCTCTCATTTCTCTATATTCTTGATCTTATGAAGAATTATCTTGGGCATCCTTTGGTGGATCTGAATCTTCACTAAATTTACTATTATTCTTTCCCTTTTCTTGGATAGATGGATTTTATGTTTCTTCATGAGTTCATTCCCTAATAGGGATTTCATAAATCGGCATTTTGATGACATTTATCTTTTTATCAATATCAAATACATTTGTCTTTTCCTTTTTCATCTTACTTTTATTATATTATTTGGTAAAATCGTCATTAGTAAGAATTATTTTAGCAACAGATTTAGCAATGTTAGGAGTAAAAAAACTGTCATGTTTTTTCTTTAAGAATTCCCTGTTATCAATTTGGTAGTAATCTACTTAGTTATTTTTCCTTAATTATTTTTCATTAATGAAAAATCAGACATGTCTTTCTTTTATTTTTAAAAAAAGGAAACTGCATATTTTGGAACACTCTGACTTCCTCCAACCACTATTTGGAAACATCGGCTCCAGGATCATTCAATCATTTCTTTGATTCTGAATCAAAATGAAATTACAAAATTTATATCATATCATCACTGATCATTGGAACTTTTATATTCCTTAGTGCTGACTTGATTGTTATATTAAAACACATTAATCTTTCAGATACAAACATACATAGAATCACCAGAAACGTAATCCAGATATACTTAATAGAAGCATACTTTAAATTGATGATGGTTATGAAGATATAACCCATAAAATATAGATTTATGATATTATACATATATTTGAGGATAAAAACATATGATATTTTTAGGGTTTCTCCATCAAACATTCATGTAATTAAAAAAAACATTCATCAAAAGGGAAATAAGAATACTGTCATATTAGAGACGAGAGTTTTACTTTTATCTACAAGAATATCAAAAAGGTATTACTCATATCATTTCTTGTTGAAGGTGCCATTTTGTTTTGGAAAATTATGAGGAGGTAAAATGGTGTCACCCTCTGATGGTGCACCTCTGAAATTAGTGGTTTTTAGTGAAATATTAATCACGTTATCATACATAGAAAAGTATAATTTAAATTTATTATCAATATTCAAAGAACTATAATATTGTCTACTGTTCACAACGAGAATAGGATCTTGATTGGTGTTAAGGTTTTCTACGAAAATAGATTCCAATCCTTAAAACATGATAAATTTTTTCAATGAATAATCATACATGTCATAAAAATTTATGCATAATAACCTTTCCTTAATAAATTTCATGGCTGAGAATTATTTTGGAGCAACTAGAGCCTTCACATTCTAAGATATAGTGTGATAGGTTTCAGGTGTTTCTGAGTTGAGTATGATAAAAATTTCTAAATAAGAAAACTTTCAGACTCTACTACATAATGGTTGTTTTTGATGCTTTCGTCGGGGCGTGCGCACATCCGTCCATCAGGGGGGGACGCGCGGCTTTGTTGCCCCGCATTCCCGCTTTCCAAAGGCGGGCGACATTCGTTCCTTGTTCAGGTACGTCTGCTCCTTGATCGAAACGGGATGATGGGATGTCGGTTCTTCCTTCCGTGGATTCCTCCTCAGAACTCGTCACCTAGTCTAGGTCTCCCTTATAGATTTAATACGTAGTTCGTGAAACTCTTCCCAGTGCCATGTTTCCATGGACACCGGTTAATTACACTGCTTCTGTCGGGACATTCCAAAGGGTCCAGTCAGGGCAGGAACCTTCGGTCAGGGGAGTAGTCACGTTGAGGCATCAGTAGCGTGTCTGGATGCTGGGGTACCTGGCATGTCTGTCTGTTATCCTTGACCACAAGGCTTCTCGAGGGCGTGGAAGCCCGAGGCATCCCACATTGAGCGCGGGGAATTACATGTCATAGACACGTATCTGAGGTTTTCCTCAGCTTCTCGTGTTCAACACAGGGTATGCTGCGAGTTTAACGTCTAGCGGAGATGGATGAGAGTGAAATGGGACCATCGCAGGGGGGTGACAGTGAAGTTGGGCTTGACCCTTGACGAGGCCTCCTATGTATCCCCGTGGCAGGGAATCAAAGTCCGCGTAGTTCGGGATGGTGCCGGTAAACCGACGTGAAGCTGGACCTTGGTCCGATGAATGTCTTTAGCGTACCGACGTGAAAGTGGACCTTGGTCCGATGGGCATCGTCAGCGTACCGACGTGAAGATGGACCTTGGTCCGATGGGCATTGTCAGCGTACCGACGTGAAAGTAGACCCGTGGGTCTACTAATGGTGGGCTTGAACCTTGGGAAGGTTTCCTACGTACCATGCCTCGACATGGATCAAAGACCTCGTAGTTCAAAAGGGGTTTCGCTGGTGAACCGACGTGAAAGTAGACCTTGGTCCACTGTTGGTGGGATTGAACCTCGTGGAGGCTTCCTACGTACCATGCCTTGACATGGATCAAAGACCTCGTAGTTCAAATGGGGTGGGTCGTAATGGCTTACCACTGGACCGGAATTGCAGTTTAACGTCGTGCTTGACGGGGGTGAAACCCGACGTGAAAGACGGGCGGGCTTGAACCTCGTGGAGGCTTCCTACGTACCATGCCTTGACATGGATCAAAGACCTCGTAGTTCAGGTGGTCACAACGGCTTACCGCTGGACTCGAATGAGACCCGACGTGAATGAGCGACGGGTGGGCTTGAACCTCGTGGAGGCTTCCTACGTACGATGCCTTGACATGGATCAAAGACCTCGTAGTTCAAAAGGGGTTTCGCCGGTGAACCGACGTGAAAGTAGACCTTGGTCTACTATTGGTGGGCTTGAACCTCGTGGAGGCTTCCTACGTACCATGCCTTGACATGGATCAAAGACCTCGTAGTTCAGGTGGTCACAACGGCTTACCGCTGGACTGGAATGAGACCCAACGTGAATGAGCGACGGGTGGGCTTGAACCTCGTGGAGGCTTCCTACGTACCATGCCTTGACATGGATCAAAGACCTCGTAGTTCAGGTGGTCACAACGGCTTACCGCTGGACTGGAATGAGACCCGACGTGAATGAGCGACAGGTGGGCTTGAACCTCGTGGAGGCTTCCTACGTACCATGCCTTGACATGGATCAAAGACCTCATAGTTCAGGTGGTTTGTCAGGGTCGATGCTCACTCTAAGCCCACGTGAGTCATGCTCGGTGTGAGAAACAAGAGGTTGCAGGGACCTGAGGATCACGTCGCGAAGGGTGCGTCCGTGAGAAGTGAAGAGGGGCTTACGCGTTGAGCGGCCCATGGTGTTGGGACTTACTCCAGGATGGAGGCCCAGAGGGGGTGCCTCGTTCCCTATCACGTCCTCCACTGACCTTGGTAGTGGGGAAGTACAGAGATGCACGGGTGCAATCATCCGTACCAAAGGTTAGGGGCTTACGCTCTGAGGCAGCCCATCCCCTGCGAACATACACCACTCCGACAAGGAGGATCACATTCCATATGCGGAAGAGTTCCATTCCCGTGGAGACGAGTGGTGTAATGAATGTTCGAGGTGGGGGGACCCTTCGTGAGGGAGACGAGGTTGGGTCACAGTTTAAAGTCATTTGTTGAGGACGTGGTGCTTGGCAGTTTAACGTCCTGCAGCTCGGACGAGGTGGGTTCACTCCACACCCCTAGGGATTACATAACCGGTACCCTCTGGTCCTTGGGGAAGGGAATGTACCGGTAAGGCCATGGTAAAGGGGGGTCGTGGGACGAACCATCAAGGGGTCCACGTTAGCGTGGCTATGCGAAGAAGCAATATCCATTAGCGTGCCTATGCGAAGAATCATTAGGCGAAGCAACGCTACGGGAGGTGTTGTCCATGGGACTTTGAAATCACATCGTGCAAACCTGGAGGGTCGCACGGAAAGTGGAATCGCTAAGCAGAGGAGTGTGCTTCGCGAAGTGGGGTGCCTTGGCCTTAGCATGGGGCATAGGTGGGAGTGGGAGGTGCTTCACGAAGTGGAACAGTGTTCACGGAGCACTGCCTCGCGAAGAAGGAGTGGTTCGCGAAGCATGGTCCTGCCAAGCAGTGTACTTCGCGAAGTGGAGCGATCCTGCCTTAGCATAGGGATTACTCGTATGGGTTGGGTGTTTCGCGAAGCACAAGTGCTCCGCGGCTGCCCGGGTTCCCTTGGGAATCCCCTTCCTTCGCGAACGCCCTTGAGCTTCACGAAGGGCATCCCTCTCGGAAGAGGGGCTCAAAACGAAACAAATCAGAGTCGTCTCACGAAGTAGAAATACCTCGCGGAGCTCATGATTCCCGGGGCAAAGCGTGCTTCGCGATTCGGGAGAGGAGAATCCAAAAGGCCGGGTTGTCTGTCCTCGGGACTCAGGGGGAGTCGAGTATTTATAGGGAAGGGGCACCGCGAAGCAGGGCTCGTGCGCTGCCTTCGGGGCTTCGCGGCGGCTCGCGAACGTCAAACGGGTTCGCGGAGGATTACCGCCTCTGGTGCTTCGCGGCGGCTCGCGAACGTCAAACGGGTTCGCGGAGGATTACCACCTCCGGAGCTTCGCGGCGGCTCGCGAACGTCAAACGGTTTCGCAGAGGATTACCGCCTCCGGAGCTTCGCGGGGTCGCCATGGTTGGGGCACTTCGCGGCGGGGCTTCGCGGCTGTGCTTCGCGGCTGTGCTTCGCGAGGCAGCGTGCCGTCTTTCTTTTTCGTTCCTTCCTTTCGGGCCACATTTTTGGCACCAACAAATGACCCCCCTCAGACTTGGAGCCGCGGAGGGCGAAGGGTCGAAGTCTGAGGGAAAATCGCCAAAATTGTCGGTGGTTCGCGATGCAACATCGCGAAGGGGGCCCGCGATGCTCGCTGGGGCCACGGATCCGGACGCGCCGCGATGCTTCGCGCGGGTGAGGCGTGCCACGATGCTCTGGGGTCGTCGCCTATAAATAGGGGGTCCGCCCTCTTTTGTCTTCACGTGCCTTCCTTGTCTTTTTGTGCTCTCGATTTCGCGAAGCTCCGCGTACTCCGCGACAGCCCTCCGCGAATCGAGCTTCGCGGCGAACCGCGGGTCTCCGACTCCGTGTCTGCGCCCAGCGAACCTTTGCTTGTCTGCCTTGGCCGGACTTCGCGGTTTGAACTTGAGACCGACCTTCTAGATCCGGCTTCGCGATCGAGCTTCGCGATCGAGCTTCGCGATCCATCCGGAAGAATCCTTTTTTGAGGGCCAGAGTTAAAATGGCCCATCAAGAAGCTGTCTTGGGGGTCCTCGCAGATGGTGCTCGTCGAGATGAGATGGCCAACCGTCCAGGCTTGGGGGAAATGGTTCGGAGCCACTCGGACCACACTTCCTTGACAGACCTACTGTCGGAAGGTCAAAAGGATTACCCGCAATGCAAGAAACTGCCGTTGTACGGCTTCGGGCTGAGGGATGACGTCTTCATCCCTGAGGCAAGAAGGGATGAACCAGTTTGCTGGTTCAGGAGCACACCATGCCAGCACCGATGGTTCAGGGCGGCCGATGGTCATGCACAGGAGGATTTCACACCCGTCACCGCTGATTGCCTCTACAATCATGTGAATGACATTAACGGGAGGCCACTGCAACCGGAGATGTCCCCTCCTCTCTACCGCACCATGCTGAAGGCGGCTCTGCAGGATCCGAAGAAGGGATGGTCCGATGAGTGGGACCTGCGCCAGGGCGGCAATTTTACCGATGACTGGGCCTGGGCCTACTGGGTAGGCGCCTCCTGCGAGGAGTTCGAGGCCGAGCTGAGGAGAGTGGGATTGTATGAGGCGGCATGGGCCTCCCAGTTCCACATTTTCCAACCAAAGAAACTGATGCTGGAACTGTTGAGTAGATGGTTGTCCAAAACCAACACTTTTCACCTGAATCACGGGGAGGTGGGCATCAGCCTGTGGGATGTCTACCAGGTTTTTGGGGTCCCGATCTTGGGGGCCATGTATGAAAAGTTCCTCCTCGTTGCCAGCGTGTGGGGAGATGCTGAGCAAATGCCACGGCTGGCGTCAGCGCTGATGGCGCTTGTCCCTGGGGAGGACAAGGAAGCAGTGAGGGATGTCCACTTCAGAAGACGGTTCAAACGCTTCCTGAACTTCCCAGAAGATCGAGAGTTCCCTCCAAGGCCTTGAACTTGTCCGAGGGCAGCCCAGCGGGGCAAGGGACACTCGTACTGGCGGGTCTTGGAGGATAGCCAATGGAAGAATGGGGGTTTCAGTGTTAGCACTGAACAACAGCCAATAGTCAGGATGGCGGCGTTCATCGCGGCTCTCATTTGTGGGTGGATCCTACCGGTGAGAGATACAAGCATGGGGGTACGGCCCAGCTCGTTCATCATGGCATCGATGTTGGCCATGGGGCAGCGGATCAACCTGGGGATCCCAATGCTCGCCAAACTATATAGAATTCTGCGGCGTATTAGCGAGGGCAAGAAGCCGCCAAGAATATGTGGGCCCTTCCACCTCCTGTATGGGTGGATCGTGGCGCATATCAGGGGGATTTACGAGTATCCAAACCCCATTTCGCCGCCGGGATCAGACTTTCTCCCCTCCATTCTGAACGCAGTTGGGAGCTTCCCATTCAAACTGGTCGTTCCGATGGTGCTGAATAGGGTGTGGAGGGCGGACGAGTTCAACTTTCATCCCTTCCCACTGCCGATGGGGAGGCTTACTGATGATGGATGGGGAACGGAAGAACATCGGGCTTACCTCCTAGCCTTCCGAGGTGGAGTTTTGGTGGCTCAGATAGATCGTGATCCAATCTGTGAACCGTACACCACGAATCGTTTTGCGAGGCAGTTCCGGTGCCTCCAGCGGCTGACCCCGCAGGTATACTGGGAGGTGCGTCACGAGGAGCACCCGTGTGTGATGAGGCAGCTGTGGCTCATGTTCACACGTGAGGATGGAAAGATGCAGATCGCATTGGCTCCGTCCACCACCGCCTTCGGCTTAGTGAAGGAGTACGCCATCAGCTGGGAGGCCGCTTATCCCGGGGAGATGCTGAAGCAGCCAACGATTCGGGTTGGCGATGGTGGGCCTCCTCTATCTCGAGGTCGAGGTCGGAGAGCAGCTAGGGCCGCTCGCGGAAGCGGGGCTGCCATGGCGGCGAGACCCGCACCGGCCGAGGGTATGGCAGCAGCGGCGGATCCGGTGGTTCCGGGAGAGCAGGGTCATCCGGAGGGGTGGCCACCGAGGGGGTTCCGTAAGATACCCACTCAGGCTCCGGGGAAGCGGCTGCGTCACATCGATATGGTAGAAGATGCTGTCTTTCCGGAAGCTTGGGACATTTGGGATTTCAACCAGTAATTCCTCAGCCCACCTGAGATGTGGGCCCACCTGAATCGCCTCGGGATGGAACTGCCGGGCATAGGCTCAGTTCAGGCTGGATTCATGGTGTCTCCGGCGGAGGCGGAGCAATACTTGAACGAGCTGGAGGATTACGTCCACTCCAGCGGTGTTCCTCGCCCAATGACAGACCGGGTGAGGGTACTATTGAATCAGACGGTCCCTCCACAGTTATCGGCTGCCGATCTGAGGGAGCGCTTCCCCTTGCCGGAGGAACCAGGGGACTCTTCTCAGGGGGACGAGGCTGGAGGAGGGAGCCCTTTGGAGGAGGGCGAGGTCGGAGACCGAAGCTCAGAATCCGACGACTTTGCGGAGGCTCTCGAGGTAGCATTCCGAACTTCTCTTCTTACGATCTGTTCTTGAATCCCTATGGACTTCTCACCAATGTTTGATCCATGCAGGAGGAACTTGTTCGTAGGCCTCGTTCTCTCTCCTTGACGGGTGATGACGCGGGACCTTCAGAACCCGCGCCTATGGTTGCGTCCAGTTCTGCGTCTGGTGGGGCCAGGGGGTCTGAGGCGGCTCCTCTGGAATCTCCAGGCCTTCCAACAGTATACGGGGGGCCTCGTCTCGGAGTCCCATCAGTACCGGCCCAGGAGCAGCGCTCGGAGGTCGATCTTCGTAAGTCTCCTCCACCGGTCTCCTCGTTGTCACATGTGGTCCATGCCAACTAACGTTTATGTCTCTTTCTGTCATACAGTTCTCCGACTGGCGTGGGCTGCTGCAGCGAGGCTGGTCGGGATGTCTGGCGGCGTCCCTCCCAGGGGCATTCCGGTGATGGTGGCGATAGTCACTTCACCTCCTCAAGCTGCGGCGCACACCATCGCTGGCTGGACCACCAGCAGGGCCGTACCTGAAGTCATCGAGGTGGACTCTGAAGAAGAGGATCAACCGGTCGGTCCCAGTCATGTCCTGCCTGCGTCGGCGTCAGGTGTCGTACCAGACTCAACACCAGATGCAGATCCTACTGAGGAATTCCTACAGGCATATCATGCGTACAAGCCTGCCGACTGCGCGGATTGGGACGAAACGACCTCTGATGAGGAAGACAGCAGCATAGTCCGTCGCCGATCGTGGAAGATGATCACGCGCTTTATCAGGGACACTCCCCAAGCGCAATGGCTGGCCGAAATGGATAGGCTACGCTCGCGGTTGCGCGAACTGTGTGCCGGGGGAGTGGATTCCCAACGCCCTCACGCGCTCATCCGAGACCTCATGGCTGAGAAGATCCGGGAGCATGATCGTGGGCTGAGCGTGGGATGGCAGCAGAGGAAGGCGACCAGCATTCGGAAGCTCCAGGAGGCTGAAGGCGAGGTCCAACAGATGCAGATCCGGGCTAACGAGCTTTCAGCCACTCTCGATGCGCAGTCTGAGCTGGTCTCATGATTGAAAGCCTAGCTAGCGGAGGCTGAGGAACATATGGGGAAAACCTCTGGAAGGATGGCTGCCGTTCGGGCTGAGGTAGAAAGGGCCAGGGCCAGGGTTGACGAATTACGCCCCGCCGCCGCTGAAGAGGAGCAGGAGTTGAATCAGCGGCAACAAGCTTTGGACGCCGCAAGTCAGCGGGTGGTGGAGCTGCAACGCTCTTTTGACGGAGTCAACCCGTCCATGGGGGAAGTCAACCCCCGAGTATTGTAGCGAACCCGAAAGAAACTTTTATTAACACTTTTGTGCTTCAACTCTTTCTTTATCCTTTGTTTTGAGTTCCTTAGCACGCATGATTTCCACTGTTGAATTGCCTTGTTACATCCCTACAATGTTTGTGGGACGTTTGAGGACAATTCCCTCAAACCAGTCCAGATTCCCGAAAGATGGGGAAGGCTTGATCGGAGGAGGAACTTCCAGGATAGCCGAATTACCGTTTCTCCAACTTGCTCTTATGCACAAACGGGGCAACACCCGGGGTGCCGAAATCGGTTCAAACAGA
This sequence comes from Viscum album, assembly GCA_963277665.1. Lineage (NCBI taxonomy): Eukaryota > Viridiplantae > Streptophyta > Magnoliopsida > Santalales > Viscaceae > Viscum > Viscum album. Next base: position 641,274,079 of record OY728119.1, read on the forward strand.
TGAAAATGGGAAGTGTGAATCACGATGCCAAAATTCGGAACACTGTGGGGATGGCGTGACAATAAAGGACAACCGCTAACCGTGGAGGACAAACGGTATCCTTACTGCGTTAGCCTGAAATGGGGACAACAAATGAGCATCGACCGCTGACCATATTCGCAACGCGGGATTTTATCAATTTGTTGTCGATCAATCTTTCAGGACGTTGGCCCAGGACAGTTGGTGGACCATAGGTCAGACATCCATACTATTTGGGGGTCCTTCCAGACATGACCAGTCTTCCGGAACGTTGGCCCAGGACGGTAGGTGAGCCGATGCGGCATAAGACCAGGCCGTTAGGGGGTTCCTTCAGACATGAAAGAGGACGAGGGTCCGAATAAGGGACACACAAAGCGTGGAACATGGAGTGGTGGTTTTCCCAAACAGAATCCAACACTTCAGTAGTTGCACCACCGTGGTGGGAGTACGCCAGATGGGCGCATCGGCCTGATCACAGATCATTCTTTCTTCCAGACAGGGCCTCTGGCGAGGGCTGGAAATAGGGAGGAGCAAGATTTTGCGATTCCTGGGGCTGGACCCTAGGTGAAATGCCTAGGTGTCTCTACGTATCCCATGATGATGGGAATCAAGCCATACGTAGTTCTGAAAGCGAAGTCTAACGTCATGCAGGACGAGGAGCAGCCTAACCGTGTTGGTACACATCCTGCCAAAACTTACTAAGCCCGCGTGAGTCGTGCTCGGTGCGGGAAACAAGCAGTAGTGGTGGGAATTTCACGACACAAAAGGGGAAGGTTAGGGCAAAGGGACACTCGATGACTACCGGCCCAATGACACTAACACGATCATTTAGCGCACCTAGATACGCGAAGAGAAAGAGCCGAGTATGATGGAGTTCCACTTGAACATGAGGAAGTGGAAACATGTGAATCATGACGCTTGAGGTTCAGATCACGATGATGGCGGCGTGGCGATGGAGGATTACTGCTGGCCATGTTCGCAACAAAGCATCCTATCGCGTTAGCCTGAGGTGGGAACAAACAAATGAGGGTCGACCGTTGACCATGTTCGAAACACGGGACCATGTCACAAATGTTGTCAGAGATCCGTGGGGACGTTGGCCCGAAACGATTGAAGGGCCCTTAGGTCCAGCATTCATGGAGAGACCTTAAGCTTAGTATCCACGTCGTCCGAGGGTCCTTTTGGATGTGGAAGAGGATGAGGATCCAAATAGGGAGCTCACGAAGCTTGATCATGAGATGAGGGGAATGTCCCTGTGAAAATCCCATGTTACAGGCTTTTTGTCAAAACACATCTGAATACGTCAACGAAACGTATTAGAGAGAGGGAGCAGATTCCTTTCCCTTGGGGAGATCGTAGTTTAGGGTCATAGAACTCGGACCATGGATGGAAAAAAGGGATCATGGGACGCATGACATCAAAACCTGACGTGAACGAGGACATAGTCCTGCTTACCATGCGTTCTCCGAGGAAATGCTCGAGTCGAGGGACCGAACACCAGGGTTAGGCTGGGCCCATGGGGAAATACCCGGGCGCTCCTACGTATCTCATAAGGATGTGAATCAAGCCATACGTAGTTCTGGAAGGTGGCACGGTAAGGTACCAGTGCCAGGGGAAAAGGGGAGTGCGGATGTGGCCCTTGCACTAAAGAAGCGGAATTTGATGTATCTTGTTTGTTCTTTAAGGTGAATGGTTTTTTTTTTGTGAAGCGACAGGCCTAGAACAGTAGGTCATGATGTCGCCACAAGAATCAAGCCGTGATGGGAATTGACAAATGGCATGGCACGTGACCAATACCCAACGTGATGTCCTCTACAGTGAGGTCACCACAATGCGGTGCTGTTTTTCGTCGTGCGGCCAGGACGATAATGTCACAGTTTAGGGTCGTATGATAAGACCAAGCATGAATTTTATCGTTATGCAGCGCAGACGTAGCAGGGACGATTCTAGGCGGGAAATGTGCACAGTTTTATAAAACACAATTGACGGAGACATGATCCCACATCAGATTGTACGCCATCCGGAGAGGGAAACCTTAGGCCGAGGGGCCTACACAGAGGTGAAACAAGGAGAGAGACTGGCTTCCTGAATGGGTTGTACCCGGAGACAGGGCGTCTGGGCGGTCCTACGTATCCCATGAGGATGGGAATTGAGCGTAGTCCCGAATGGGTCTTAGTTTATGGTCTTAGAGCTCGGACCATGGGAGTCCCAAAGGACGCCAGATTGCAGCTTTGTCCCCCTAGCATGCAAAGGTGCACTGAGGGATAGCGCCAAAAGTGTCGAGATTCCACCTGGACTTGATGGGGTGGAAAACGATGTGAATCATGCAACCAACATTCGAGGATGGAAGGGGCTAGCGTGACGATAGAGGATTACTGCTGACCATGTTCGCAACACAGCATCCTGTCGCGTTAGCCTAAATTGAGGACTAACAAACGAGCATCGACCGCTGACCATATTCGCAACGCGGTATTTTATCGATTTGTCATCCGAAACCCTAGGGGGCGTTGGCCCGTATCGGTAGGAGAGCCCTTAGGCATAGTATCCAGGCCGTTCTTGGGGGTCCCTCCGGGTGTGAAAGATGATGGAAGTCCGAATAGAGGGGAACACAAAGCTTGACAAGTGGAAGGAACTTGATCAAGTTGAATCTAACACTCTTGGTCCTAGACTAGAGTGCTCTTGATACATGGGTGAACCACAGCAGGGAGTCAAGGGACTCAACCTTGAAGGTGATCGAGAGATGGCAGATTCCTAGGGAAAGGGGGCATGGTGCCCAAAACCTTGTATCATACCTACACCTCCCCCTTCTGGAGAGAGATAACCCAAGTGGCCTAGGTGACTGGGAGATCAGGAGATCACCAGGAGGTGTGGCTGGACCCGAATATTAATCATCCAGGTGGTCCTACGTATCCCATTAGGATGGGAATCAAGCCACACGTAGTTTTGAAGGGTGCCTTTTAACGTCATGCAGGACAGGGAACAGGAGGACTGAACCTCAAAATGGGGGCGTGCGTGGTGCAGTAGTTGCAAACCCGACGTGAATGAGGACGTAGTCCTACATTGCGCCACGCAGCCCTGTGATCAGGGTCCTGAAGGCAGGATTAGAGAGGTAAATTTGCTGGACTCAAGCTGGGTCCGAAGACAAGGGGTCTTGAACGTAGTTCCAGATGAGAGTCTTAGTTTATGGTCTTAGACCTCGGACCGTGGATGGTGACAACTCCCGAGTAAGCACAGATGTTAACCCAATCCCTAAGCCCACGTGAGATAAACTCGGTGTGTGAACCAAGGGGGGTATCCTCATCGCAATACATGGGGCGTCCGTCAAAGGGGAGTCAGCAGAGAGTTTCGAAGGACACCTTTGATGTAGCTTGTTCCTCCAACGCGCAGACGTGCACGGGGGAAAAGTACCAAGAGTTCCGAGACTCTACTTGGACATGATGAAGTGATGAAGGGCGTGAATTGTGTACCCGGCATTTGGGCTTAATGGGTTGGCGTGACGACAGAGGAAAACTGTTATCCATGACGGAAACACAGCGTCTGTATCGCGTTAGCCTGAGGTGGGAACAACAAACGAGCATCGACCGCTGACCATATTCGCAACGCGGGATTTTATCGATTTGTTGTCCGAAACCCTGGGGGGCGTTGGCCCGTATCGGTAGGAGAGCCCTTGGGCATTGTATCCAGGCCGTTCTTGGGGGTCCCTCCGGGTGTGAAAAGGTGATGAAAGCCCTGATGCGGGGATACGCAAAGCCTGGAAAGCGGGTGCGGACGTGTCCGAGTAAAGCTTGGCATTCCAGGTAATAAACTAGAGTACTCTTAAGCACATTGGTGAAACTCCGAAGAAAAAGGATCGACGAAACAGCTCAGTAGGGGGGGAGCATGGCGTAGTCATTACGAGATCGTTGTGAATGAGGACATGATCCCACACCACACCATATGGTCCCCATATGGAGGAAGGATAGGCCAAGGGGCCAATATGGGATGGGGATTCCCGAGAGATGGGGCTGGACCCGAAGCCTAGATGTTCAGGTGATCCTACGTATCCCATTAGGATGGGAATCAAGCCACACGTAGTTCTTGAAATGCAGTTTAACGTCATACTGGACGAGGAGGGGAGTAATATACCCCTAAACAAGGGAGGTGTATGGCATGGTAAAGAAGCCGTTGTGAATGAGGACGTAGTCCTACGTCACACCATACGATCCTATAAGATAGGTCCTGGGACGCGGCCCGGAAAGGCCATGGGGCCTGGGACTGAGCCTCGGTCGGGAAGGCCTGACTGGTTTGTAGTTTAACGTCTTACATGAGGACGGGGGTCGGGGACCCAAGGAGGCCAAGGGGCCTGAGGCTGGGCCTCGTAAAGGGAGTTGCATGGCATGGTACATGATCCCGACGTGAATGAGGACGTAGTCCCACACCACACCGTACACTCCGGGTAATAAGGGACCTAGGCTGTGACTTGGAAAGGCCAAGGGGCCTAAGGTCAAGCATCAGTCAGGAAGGTCTGACTGGTTTGTAGTTTAACGTCTTACTTGAGGACGGGGGTCGGGGACCCGAGGAGGCCAAGGGGCCTGAGGCTGGGCCTCGTAAAGGGAGTTGCACGGCATGGTACATGATCCCTACGTGAATGAGGACGTAGTCCCACACCACACCGTACACTCCAGGTGAGGAATCCTGGGCCGTGGCCCGGAGAAAAGGGGAAGTTATCAGTCAGAAAGGCCTGACTGGTTTGTAGTTTAACGTCTTACATGAGGACGGGGGGCCAGGGGCCCAAGGAGGCCAAAGGGCCTGAGGCTGAGCCTCGTAAAGGGAGGGCGTACGGCATGGTACATGATCCCGACGTGAATGAGGACGCAATCCTACATCACACCGTACAACCTTACGAGGAATCCTGGGCCGTGGCCCGGATCGCTAGCACCACCTGGGGGAAGTTTGTCACCTTGGGATGGGGCAGAGGGGATCACTGTTCTTGATGCCCGGGGCCATCTCGGGGTGGACCCGAAGATCCAGGACACTGTTGACCATGTTCGAAACACAGCGTTCCTATGGTGACCCGCATGGGGGAAACAAATGAGCGTCGACCACTGACCAAATTCGCAACGCGGGACTTGTATCGACTTGTTGCTTAAGAAAACCCTTGGGGGAGTTGGCCCGTATCGGTAGGAGAGCCCTTGGGCGTTGTATCCAGGACGTTATCAGGGGTCCCTCCGGGTGTGAAAAGGTGATGAAATCCCAGTCAAGGAGTGGGTGAAGCTCAGTTGCGTTCATCCACGAAAGGGGAAAACACCTCCAGGGGGAATGTGCAGCCGGGTCGAGGCTTGCTTGACGTGGGTCGGGGAAACAAGTGTGCACCCTGCCATGTCTTGACCCGAGGGGAAGATTTTGGCTTTTGGGCTGGGCCAACAGACGAAATGTCCGGGCGTTCCTACGTATCTCATAAGGATGAGAATCAAGCCATACGTAGTTCTTGAAGGCCATGTAGTTTAGCGTCATGCGGTGAGGACGTGGGAGGGTAGAAGAACGGGAGTGGGCGCATGGTGCGACCTTTACAATCTTTGTGCGAGCGGGGTTGCATGAGCGGGGCCAAGAAAGCCTACTCCCTGCTACACAAAGATCCTCCAAGGAGACTATCCCTAGGGGGAATAGCGGAAGAGAAAAGCTTGGGGCTGGGCTCAAGACAAGGCGTCCGAGCGTTCCTACGTATCCCATGAAGATGGGAATCAAGCCGTACGTAGTTCTTGACATGCAGTTTAACGTCATGCGGGACGAAGTCGCAGTTTAGGGTCGTGTAGGACCATCTCGCAGTTTAGGGTCGTGCAGGACCAAGTCGCAGTTTTAGGGTCGCGCAGGACCACCTCGCAGTTTAGGGTCATGCAGGACCAATGCAGTTTAATGTCGTGCAGGACCCTCTCGCAGTTTAGGGTCGTGTAGGACCAATTTTTTTCCCTAGGCAAAGTATCGCTTGAGTAATTTGGCATTGGTGGGAGGAGTTACACGCTCTCCATCTGTGGTCACCAAGGAGTATGCTCCGTTGGGGTAAACCTTATGGATGATATAAGGCCCTTCCCATTTGGGTTCTAACTTGGGTGGTTTCCTACCGGGGATCATTGGCGCTCGAAGGGCCAGTACCAGGTTACCCTGTAGAAAAGAGCGGAGACGAACCTTCTTGTCAAAAGCTCTCGCTATCTTGTCCGGATGCCTTTCCATATTGTGCAGGGCACGAAGCCGGTTCTCGTCCAGTGCCTCTAACTCAGCTAGACGGATCTCGGCTACCTCATCTGATGTCTGGTGATCATAAACTGCAGTGCGCACCGACGGCAGCTGGATCTCAATGGGTAGGAAGACCTCAGCTCCATACACCAGGGAATATGGGGTCACCTGGGTAGAGTTGCGAGTCATCGTCCGGTAAGCCCAGAGGGCGTTGGGGAGCTTGTCCGGCCAACTCTTCTTGTTCTGACCAACCATCTTCTGCAGAATGTTAGAGAGGGTCTTGTTGAACGCCTCGATCTGTCCATTCGCCTGCGCGTGGTAGTGGGAGGTATGGTTTGACCGGATGTCATACATAGCGTACAATTTCTTCAATTCAGCTACTCGGATGTTGGTGTCGTTGTCAGTGAGGACGGCGTGAGGGACTCCAAACCAGTGGATAATGTTGGATCTCACAAAGTCAACGATGGAATGGGCCTTGACCTCTTTGAGCGGAACTGCTTCTGCCCACTTGGAGAAGAAATCTGTAGCAGTCAGGATGAACCTACACTGGCGGGCTGTTTCCGGTGGATACGGTCCCACTACATCAAGTCCCCATACCGCAAATGGCCAAGAGTACTTCGTGGGGTGGAGGGGTTCTGGAAGCCGATGCAAGAAGTTGGCGTGCACTTGGCACGCGTGGCATCTCTTGGCGTATCCAATACAATCGTGGATCATGGAGGGCCAGAAGTACCCTAACCTCCGGATTTGCTGGGACAGCTTCGGCCCAGCTTGATGGGCGCCACAGGAACCGGCGTGAACCTCTTGCATAACTTGAGGTATCTCTACTCCTTGGATGCAACGGAGGAGGACACCATCAAAACTCCGTTTATAGAGGATCTGCTCAAGACTGAGGCCGCTCTGGAGGGTAAATTGCATTGCGCGGCGTCGTATTCGCTCGCGTTCGGCCCGGTCGTCCGGGAGCTGACCATTTTGGAGATACTCGACAAAAGGTGCTCTCCAGTCGGGGGTGGTTTCAACCACTGCGTCTGACGAACCCGGGACTCCCGATATGGAGGGTCCGATGGTGAGATGACTTACCCGCAGGCTATCACGGTCCTCTTGGGTGACGGGAGCAATGACTCTCCGGTGGGCCACGTGTATGACCAAATCATCTTGCTCGGGTTCTGCGAGCGACGCGGCTAAGCCAGCCAGGGCGTCCGCTTGTCCGTTCTGCGATGGTGGAACATGGGTAACCTCTGGCCGAGGAGAGAACTGGGCCATTAGGAGGAGGGTGTACTCCAGTAACGGTGCAAGCTCTGGCTTCCTGACGACGTAGTCGCCATTAACCTGTCTGATTACCAGCTTAGAATCTCCCTTCACATGTAGATGGGGAACTTGGATCTCAAGGGCCAACTCGAGGCCGGTGATGAGAGCCTGGTACTCTGCCTCGTTGTTTGTACAACCTTCTGACAGCAGGAACGAGTATGGCAGGACGGCTTGCGCCGGGGTAATGAAAACAATGCCCAGACCCACTCTGTTGAGCTTGGGGTCGTTGAGCCTTCTACCGGTGGGTCTCCGGGAGGCGCCGTCGAAATGCATTTGCCAACATGGGGCAGCATGATCGACTGAGAGGATCGTCTCGTCGGGAAAATCCAGGTCCAGGGATTGATCCGCGGAGGTTGGATGGGCAGATAAAAAGTCTGCCAACGCATGTCCTTTAACGGCCTTCTGAGGCACGAACCTGATATCAAATTGCTGGAGAATCACGGCCCACCGTGCTAGTCGGCCAGTCAGCATGGGGCGGTTCGGGATGTACTTCAGCGGATCTACCCGAGAGATTAATTGTACCTCATGGTGTTGCAGGTAGTGCCGCAACTTCTGCACAGCGAAGACGAGCGCAAGGCAACTCTTTTCGATAGGGGAGTATCTGACCTCCGTATCGAGAAGCATGCGGCTGAGATAGTAGAGACTGTTCTCAGTGCCCTCGTTATTCTTCTGGGCGAGCAGCGCACCGAGGGATCTCTCCAAGGCGGTCACGTAAAGGACCAGCGGCTTTCTGGAGACGGGTGGCATCAAGACCGGAGGTTGGAGCAGATACTGCTTGATTTCCTCGAAGGCGGCCCGACACTCCTCATCCCATTCGTAGGCAGCGTCTTTCTTCATGAGCCGGGAAAAGGGCTTACACTTGCCGGCCAAATTCGCAATGAATCGGCGTATATAGGCTAAGTGGCCTTGCAGGCCTCGAAGCACCCGAATGTTGTTCGGGGGAGGCATTTGGCTGATGGCCTTGATCTTCTCCGGGTCGATCTAGATACCTCGGTATCTGACAACGAAGCCCAGAAACTTCCCGGAGGTGACTCCGAAGGCACACTTCAGTGGGTTCATCTTCAGGTGACGGGAACGGAGGAAACCGAACACTTTCTCAAGGTCTTTGAGATGGTCCTGGCGCTGGCATGATTTGACTACAAGGTCATGCACGTAGCATTCTACCAATGTCCCGAGGATCGGTTTGAATATGCGATGCATGGCCCTCTGATAAGTGGCACCTGCATTTTTCAAACCGAATGGCATTACCCGGTAGCAAAAGGTACCCTGGGGAGCCCTGAAGGCAGTGGACTCCTCGTCTTCGAGGGCCATCCGGATCTGGTTATACCCAGAATACCCATCCATGAAAGAGACGGCTTGGAACCCGGCCGTGGCGTCAATCAACAGCTCTGTCACTGGGAGTGGGAAGTCATCCTTTGGGCAGTGGCGATTGAGATCGCGGAAGTCGATGCAGACTCTGATCTGCCCATTCTTCTTCCTGACCGGCACAATGTTGGCGAGCCATTTGGGGTACTGGACCTCCTTAATGAAGTTGGCTTTGATAAGCTTGTCAACTTCGACCTCGACCATAGCACCATGAGAAGGGTGCATTTTCCTGGGAGGCTGCTTGAACCCATGATGTTTTGCTGGGAGGCCCAGACGGTGGACGACCACTTGGGGATCCAGCCCTGACATCTCATCGTAACTCCAGGCAAACACATCGCGGTGCTGTTTGAGGATGTCTACATACTGCTGCCGCTCCTCGAGGGACATGGCCGCACTGATCAATGTGGGTCTTGGATCTGCCTCACTACCAAGGTTCACCTGTACCAGTTCATCAACCGTGGTAGAGATGCCTTCTTCAAAGGCTGGGGGAGCATCCTCCAGGTCTTCCTCCCCAGCCATGGGGGGACTTCCCGCGATGAAAGATACTTCTGGGCTCTCAAAACCCGTGGGGCAGCTGGTGCCGGCTTGGGCAGCAGCGGTCATCACATCAGGAGACTCACTTGTCATTGAGACCATAGCAATGAATGCATTTGATCCGATCCCATCTGGCCTTCGGCCTAAGGGGCCACGCTTGATGATATCAAAGAAGTGGTGACGTGTCGGCCTGAGTCGGTTAATTCCAGCCCGGCGGAATAGACACGTATGTCGCACCGCCGTTGTCATGAGCTTGACATCCCGGTACCGTACAGGGGTGGGAGGTTCCGGGATGACCCGAGCCTGGTTGATGTAGGAGTACGAGGTGATTTTCTATCGTCGCTTGGACACGGGAACATGCCTTCCTTGCGTACCCGAAACAATAAAACATTGACCCATGTCGGGGGTCGTGGCCTCCAACCGGTGGATCGGGAGGATGTAGGCGTTGTCCATGCTTGCCCAGGGATCACTTGTGATCGGGGCGGGCTCATCCTCTCTTACCATGATTTTCTTTTCCTTACTTTTGTAATAACCCGCATCCAGATAGCGGGCCTCACAAGAAGCGAAAGGGGACGCGTCTCCTTGGAGCATTCCTACTCGACCGTTGAGCGAGTACTTAAGGCACTGCTGATACGACGAGGGGACCGCTGCATGCAGATGGAGCCATGGCCTACCCATCAATGCGTTGTAGGCGGTGTCCTGAGAAACAACCATGAACTCGGTGCTGGCAATTAATCCACCGAACTGGGTCTTCAGGAGGATCATGCCGACTGGGGTTTGCTCTGTCCTGTCGTACCCCTAGATCCTGAGGTCAGAGGGAGTCAAATCACCTTCGGACAGACCCAGCTTTCGCAGCGTCCGGGTCGGAATTAGGTTGATTACAGAACCCGTATCAACGAGGCATCAGCGGACTTCCACACCGTTGAAGTGTCTAGTGATATACAGTGGGCGAATGTGCCCCTGTATAGGGGGGTCCTCATCTTCGCCGGAGAACGAGATAACCGCCTGACATTCAGCGTTTTCAATCATCTCGATATGGAAGGATTTTGCAGCTGCCACTTCCATCTCGAACTGGAGGGGGCTCCTGAGGGCCTCGGCAAGTGCCTCGCGCATTTCAGATGACAGGCGAAGGGCCTCGAGGATGGAAATCCTTGCCGGGATGCCGGCCAGTTGCTTCAGAACATCGTACTTTCGTGCCAAACGCGGACCTCTTCTTACAAGAGGTCGTTCGTCATTTGGACGCACAGCGGGTCCGGCTGGTTGAACTGGCGAGTAACTAGTACTGGGTACATCTTGCTGCCTACTAGTAGAAGCCTGAAGAGTAGTCGTCGGGCTAGGATCGGATAGCAGAGGCTGGCCTGTCGCCGGGCAAGACTGGCTGTGATACGAAAGAGGTGGCTCTCCCTGATCCAGCAACACGAACGACGGTGGAGGTAGAGCTGAGGGTGCTGGATGGGTCTGCGCATGCTGAGATCTGCGCTGAGACTGTTGCCTGGTATCGGTAGCGTGCACGGATTGGTCACAAGTGCCTGCTGACGTACCTCGATGACCGGCACGATTGCGATTCCGCCGACGTTGACGTCGGCTGGAAACGTTGGAGAGGTCTGCCTGGGGTTCCCCCTCATCGGGGGTCATATAGGGCTTTACCAGCTCCACGGTGTTAACCGAAGCGTACCCTTGACTGTCGCTCGAAGAGTCATTCATCGCTAGGCGGATTCTGGGAGGAATGCCCATTTCGGGAGGCATAAAGTCGCCGAGAGTGCGGGATGATGACGGCACTGGCGGTGCACGTTGCTTATTCTTGCGTCGCCACTGCTTGCCCTTTTGGGCAGAGGTCGACTGTGAAGACGATGCTGAGGCACCAGCTACTTCTTCTGAAGGTTCCGACTGCTTCAGGCGTGCCCGGATGATACCCTGGGCACGGACGACGGTTTTTCGAGCCATCCAGTTGTCGTATTTCTGGGACCCGCGGCTAGGGACCTGCTGCCACTCACCTTCGCTGTCGCTGCCGATTTCTGATCCCGCAAAGATGCCTGCCACTTGCGCTGGCACTGGGCCCAACTTGACTATGTTGTTATTGACCTAGTCCTGAATCCAGTCTTTAAACACATAGCATCGCTTGAGGGTGTGCCCCAGGATCCGATGATAAGGGCAGTAGTTGGGGTGATCGGTGAGATGCGCCTCTACCGGCCTCCTGCACTCAGGCAGACGCACAATCCCTTGCTCTAGAGCACTTCGGAAGTAGCCATGGACCTGATTTTCGTTGAACGAATAGGTATGGTACTTTCATTTCGGGTAAGGAGCCCTGGGGGCCTGGTCCTGTCGAGGGACCGGAGGGGCCTGCCGAGGAGGCGACGCCTGGTTGTCTCGCCTAGGTGGCGGTGGCGTATTGCGCGGGGGAACCTGTCGGTTCTAAGGCGGTCGCTGCTGGGCAGGAGCCTGTGCTTGAGGTGCAGGACCTCTACGGGGTTGCGGGGGTGGTGCCACCGGTAGCAATTCCAGCTGCCTCGGGGCTTCTATTTGAGCCACCGCGGTGGGTTCAGCCCTGGCGGCCCTCCTGGCTAGGATCATAGGGGGCAACAAACCTGCCTGACTAGCCTGTTGCAGGGCCTCCTCGAGGCGCTGGGCCTTATCCGAGAAATCTCTGAACCCTCCAGGGTAGTTCTAGATAATCAAGGAGGGTACCAGCTCTTTCTTGACGTTCCCCACACACATCGTCAGTAATTGCTCCTGAGTCAGTGGCATATCGAGGGAATACGTAAGTCCTTTCCACAGGGCGATGAAGTCTGCAACCCGCTCATCAGGCCTCTGTTTGCACTTGAAGAGGTCTGCAATGCTGGTCTTTCGCGTGGTGGAGCTAAACTGGTATAAGAACTGCCGGCGAAGATCCTCCCAACCGGTCACTGATCCGATAGGGAGCTGGCTGTACAAGACGAATGTCGGACATTCCAATGTCTGTACAAAACATCGGAGCATAGTGGCTTCTTGCTGAGCCGGGGTCCCCAGCATGGGGCCACACCTGGAAGAGAAATGAGCCAAGTGCTGGGGTGGGTCCCCTGTCCCATTATAAGGTGAGAAAGTGGGGTTCCCAAAACCCGGAGGCGCGGGCATATCATCCACCCACGCGGGATAAGGCTTGCCATCCGGTGGGACCGCCACCTGCCGTGTTTCCAACGCCTCGAGGCGGGCTGTGAGTGCCGCAATAAGGTCCTCCGGGTGGGGGTCCCTGTCTTGACAAGGATCCCTAACCACAAGCGCATTGCCAGGTTTTTCAACACGGTAGACGGCTTCGGCCGCTCGCAGGTCAACTGGCTGGACGACCTGCTGGGCGACTGGGGGAACCCGGGTTGGATTCTTCAGATTGCCCCGTCGCTCAGGGGGGTTTGGCGTGACGTATCGCGCCCTCTTGCCGTATGTTCCAGCTTCCGCCCTTTCCGCGGCAATAGCATGATCAGGGTTTCCCGGAGGCATCTCACCGGGGGGAAATTGTTACTGCCCCTGCTGCCCCGGCCTGGGATTACCATAGTCGGGTCGCCGCTCTGCGGCGCGTTCAGCCAATAGTTCGTCAACCAGCCTCTTCTACTCCGCAAGCTACTGGCGCAACGTGGCCTTCTCAGGATCCTCGTCTGTTTTCTGCACAGAGCCGGACGGGTCGGAGTGCTTGACGGTTCCAACGTGCTCCTTACCCTTACCAGTGCTTCGACCGAGTGCCAGCAACTCAGTGGGAACGGGGAGGCCTAGCAGGTTCCTCTGATGACGGGTAACTCTCCCTGATGGGTCGAGAAGCGGCGGTACGCCCTCGGATGGTAAGTCTCCATCAAGGAACTCAAGCTCATCTTCTTTATCCACAACGTCGGCCATGTGGACCGCGATTCCTCTTGAGGGCATGTCCCCGATGTCGCATAGCGAATCGGGTTGTCGTCGAATAGGATCGAACAGAAGGGCAGCATAGTGTCCTCAGCCATGGACTTGCACATGGGGGGTGGCTTCCCTGACGATCTTGCGGAGTGCCTTGAAACTCTGAACGCATTTTCGTTGGAGGGAACTCTGGTGACCGGGCGACTCGGGGTGCTGGGCCACAAGGAGCGCCGCTGCATCAATCAGGCGGCACTGTTTGCCAATCTCCTCGAAGTGCTCTCGACTCTTGGGGTATACTACCCGTTCACAACGGAGGCGGAAGTGCGTCGCCCACAGGGTTCGACAAAAGCATCCCACTTCTGCAGGGGTAAGCGACTCGGGTACGCAGAAATTCAGCGCAGCCGTGGGCCAGAACTTCTTTGGGAATTAGTCCGCTGCAAGAATACTCCAAAAGCTCCTGGGTTCGTCCTCGGGGTTCGGCCCTACATTTCCCCACTCATCAACCGGGGGCGGCTGAGGGACCAGTAGCGGTACCGAGGCGGACCTCTAGGATAGAAAACTCGGCGGTGGAGAATACGGCGAGCGAGCCAACTGGCCACCGAATTCTTGGCCTTCCTCTGAAGAGCGAGGTGACCTGACCACAATGTCACGATAGGACGGGCTAACAGCCACTGCTTCGGGTACGGGAATCGCCATGACCGGTGTCCGGTCATGTCGTGGTTCTACCACCGTTGACCCCCAAAACAGCTCCTCGTGATCCCGAGTAGAGGTAGAGGGCGCTTCGGGTGACGATGGCGGTGACTGCGCGGTCGAAACATGCAGAATTCCCAGAATTTCTTCCTCCTGGATGTACCTGCGGAGAGAGACGGGAATCCGGTGGACCTCAAATTCTGGGAGAACGAGGCTGACGCGCCTGGTTCCTGCCCCAGTCCTTGATACGAAGGAGCTGGGAGAAGGTTCCATCGCTGAATCGCATTCCGCTTCCGAATCGGAGAAGCGGGAGGGTTTGATCTCCCCCTGGGCCTTCCCAGGATTCTTCTTGTGGCGGCGACGACCCGCTCTTCTGCCCCTGGGTGGCTCTTCGGGACAGGGTTGACCCCTATCAGGCATCCTTGGGGCGGCGCTGGCGCCGTGGCGGAGAGGGCCCCCACTCGAGACAGCCGGGGTGCGAGGGGCACTAGGGAAAATGTCAAAGGGTACATGGGGAGGACCTCCATGAACAATACCCATGTGGGCGGGGCCTCTGTTGGAACTGGCAGGAGCATGGGGAAGGCCTCCATGGTCGATGCGAGTGGAGCGAGGCTGACCTTCACTCCTTGAGTTGCTGGGGCAAGGAGGACCTTCGCCAGTCGCAGAGAGGACGTAGGGGGGACCCCCACGTTGAAGAAGGACCGGATGGACGGTGCCTTCAGAAGGATGGACTCCATACCCTGTACAGCGGGCGCGGGAAATGTTTCCGCGCTGAGCATCACTGCCACGGGGCAGGTCTTCCTGCAGGATGGGGGCAGCACGAGGCATGCCTCCATGATGAACCTCGGAGCGGGGAAGGCCCACGCTCTGTGGAGTAGTGGTACGAGGAGGACCTCCGTACGGGGTGGCACCACCGCGGGTTAGCTCGCGGCGATCACTACTTGGGCCTGCAACTCGGAGAGTCAACCCAGCCTACCCGTGGGGCGGTTGGGGTCTCGATCCTGGTTAGGCGAAGGGGTGCCCCTGCTCAATGTACGCGGGGGCTTCATAATGTACGTCGGCGGTGGCTCGGACCACTGTAGCTGTCGACGTGGACGCGCCTAGGCGAGCGTCCTCAGCCCGGGCCCAGTGCTGACGTCGGGTCAGGCGGGCCGGTGCAGGTGGTGCAGGGACGTAGTCTACCTGCTCTTCCTGCGGGGCCGGACGGCGGTGCTGACGCGGCCTGACGGGAGCTCTCGCCTGGGGGCCCTGGGTCGGGACCCTGAGCGGACTGAGCCGGACAACGCCTGCCTCTTCAGCGTAAGGAGAAGAGTCGTCAAGGCGTTCCGGAGATACGCTCCTGGAACGGTTGAACGTCTGGGTGGGGAGCAGGGGCTCCCTGCATGGCCGGTTAGGGCGGCGTTGATGGCGGGGCCTGGAGGCCGCCAGGTCCAAGCGGGCCATATCCCTGGTCGGGATGACCCCTTCCTCCTCGTACCTGCGCACGAGGCTGTTGATCACCCTTCGTTGGATGACCTCTGATGGGGAAAGGGGACGTGGACGTCCCGTATTCCGTGATGTGGCAGCCGTCATGGTGGTGGTGGCACCATGTGGAGTGGCCGTTGTGGTGTTGCCCCTTCCCCTGCGCGGGCGAGGAGCGGATGGTGACCGCATCTCTGAAATAGCAACCTGGTTCCTGGAAAACGAAGGGATCAACTCATCAGTGCTGAGAGGAAAAGGATTGACAGCCAGTGCCCCAACGTTCTTCCATCCTCCATGTCTGTGAGAAGGATCCACGCCAACACGCTGCAGAGCGGAGTACCCCACGTTCTACTACCCTTGACTGCCGGTGAGTTTCACGACAGGCCCGCTATTTGCTTCGCGGGACCGGGCAACGGATATCTGGATCCGGTGACACGTCAATCTACTGGTGTCTCGAACGCTACTAATCTCCATGATGAGGATAAGACATTCACGTCGGGTTCACCATTTCTGTTTCCGACGCTTTCGCCGGGGCGCGCGCACATCCGTCCGTCAGGGGGGGACGCGCGGCTTTGTTGCCCCGCATTCCCTCTTTCCAAAGGTGGGCGACATTCGTTCATTGTTCAGGTACGTCTGCTCCTTGATCGAAACGGGATGATGGGATGTCGGTTCTTCCTTCTGTGGATTCCTCCTCAGAACTCGTCACCTAGTCCGGGTCTCCCTTATAGATTTAATACGTAGTTCGTGAAACTCTTCCCAGTGCCATGTTTCCATGGACGCCGGTTAATTACACTGCTTCTGTCGGGACATTCCAAAGGGTCCAGTCAGGGCAGCAACCTTCGGTCAGGGGAGTAGTCACGTTGAGGCATCAGTAGCGTGTCTGGATGCTGGGGTACCTGGCATGTCTGTCTGTTATCCTTGACCACAAGGCTTCTCGAGCGCGTGGAAGCCCGAGGCATCCCACATCGAGCGCGGGGAATTACATGTCATAGACACGTATCTGAGGTTTTCCTCAACTTCCCGTTTTCAACATAGGGTATGCCGTGAGTTTAACATCTAGCGGAGACGGATGAGAGTGAAATGGGACCATCGCAGGGGGGTGACAGTGAAGTTGGGCTTGAGCCTTGACAAGGCCTCCTACGTATCCCCGTGGCAGGGAATCAAAGTCCGCGTAGTTCGGGATGGTGCCGGTAAACCGACGTGAAGCTGGACCTTGGTCCGATGAATGTCTTCAGCGTACCGACGTGAAGGTGGACCTTGGTCCGATGGGCATCGTCAGCATACCGACGTGAAGATGGACCTTGGTCCGATGGGCATTGTCAGCGTACCGACGTGAAATTAGACTCGTGGGTCCACTAATGGTGGGCTTGAACCTTGGGAAGGTTTCCTATGTACCATGCCTCGACATGGATCAAAGACCTCGTAGTTCAAAAGGGGTTTCGCCGGTGAACTGACGTGAAATTAGACATTGGTCCACTATTGGTGGGCTTGAACCTCGTGGAGTCTTCCTACATACCATGCCTTGACATGGATCAAAGACCTCGTAGTTCAAATGGGGTGGGTCGTAATGGCTTACCACTGGACCGGAATTGCAGTTTAACGTCGTGCTGGACGGGGGTGAAACCCGACGTGAAAGACGGGCGGACTAGAACCTCGTGGAGGCTTCATACGTACCATGCCTTGACATGGATCAAAGACCTTGTAGTTCAGGTGGTCACAACGGCTTACCGCTGGACTGGAATGAGACCCGACGTGAATGAGCGACGGGTGGGCTTGAACCTCGTGGAGGCTTCCTACGTACCATGCCTTGACATGGATCAAATACCTCATAGTTCAAAAGGGGTTTCGCCGGTGAACCGACGTGAAAGTAGACCTTGGTCCACTATTGGTGGGCTTGAACCTCGTAGAGGCTTCCTACGTACCATGCCTTGACATGGATCAAAGACCTCGTAGTTCAGGTGGTCACAACGGCTTACCGCTGGACTGGAATGAGACCCGACGTGAATGAGTGACGGGTGGGCTTGAACCTCGTGGAGGCTTCCTATGTACCATGCCTTGACATGGATCAAAGACCTCGTAGTTTAGGTGGTCACAACGGCTTACCGTTGGACTGGAATGAGACCCGACGTGAATGAGCGACGGGTGGGCTTGAACCTCGTGGAGGCTTCCTACGTACCATGCCTTGACATGGATCAAAGACCTCGTAGTTCAGGTGGTTTGTCAGGGTCGGTGCTCACTCTAAGCCCACGTGAGTCATGCTCGGTGTGAGAAACAAGAGGTTGCAAGGACCTGACGATCACGTCGCGAAGGGTGCGTCCGTGAGAAGTGAAGAGGGGCTTACGTGTTGAGCAGCCCATGGTGTTGGGACTTACTCCATGATGGAGGCCCAGAGGGGGTGCCTCGTTCCCTATCACATCCTCCACTGACCTTGGTAGTGGGGAAGTACAGATATGCACGGGTGCAATCATCCGTACCAAAGGTTAGGGGCTTACGCTCTGAGGCAGCCCTTCCCCTGCGAACATACACCACTCCGACAAGGAGGATCTCATTCCATGTGCGGAAGAGTTCCATTCCCGTGGAGACGAGTGGTGTAATGAATGTTCGAGCTGGGGGGACCCTTCGTGAGGGAGACGAGGTTGGGTCACAGTTTAACGTCATGTGTTGAGGACGTGGTGCTTGGCAGTTTAACGTCCTGCAGCTCGAACGAGGTGGGTTCACTCCACACCCCTAGGGCTTACATAACCGGTACCCTCTGGTTCTTGGGGAAGGGAAGGTACCGGTAAGGCCATCGTAAAGGGGGGTCGTGGGACGAACCATCGAGGGGTCCACGTTAGCGTGGCTATGCGAAGAAGCAATAACCTTTATCATGCCTATGCGAAGAAGCATAAGGCGAAGCAACGCTACGGGAGGTGTTGTCCATGGGACTTTGAAATCACATCGTGCAAACATGGAGGGTCACACGGAAAGAGGAATCTCTAAGCAGAGGAGTGTGCTTCGCGAAGTAGGGTGCCTTTGGCTAGGCATGGGGCATAGGTGGGAGTGGGAGGTGCTTCGCGAAGTGGAACAGTGTTCGCGGAGCACTGCCTCGCGAAGAAGGAGTGGTTCGCGAAGCAGGGTCCTGCCAAGCAGTGTACTTCGCGAAGTAGAGCGATCCTGCCTTAGCATAGGGATTACTCGTATGGGTTGGGTGTTTCGCGAAGCACAAGTGCTCCGCGGCTGTCCGGGTTCCCTTGGGAATCCCCTTCCTTCACGAACGCCCTTGAGCTTCGCGAAGGGCATCCCTCTCGGAAGAGGGGCTCAAAACGAAACAAATCAGAGTCGTCTCGCGAAGTGGAAATACCTCGCGGAGCTCATGATTCCCGGGGCAAAGCGTGCTTCGCGATTCGGGAGAGGAGAAGCCGAAAGGTCGGGTTGTCCATCCTCGGGACTCAGGGGGAGTCGAGTATTTATAGGGAAGGGGCGCCACGAAGCAGGGCTCGCGCGCCGCATTCGGGGCTTCGCGGCGGCTCGCGAACGTCAAACGGGTTCGCGGAGGATTACCGCCTCCGGCGCTTCGCGGCGACTCGCGAACGTCAAACGGGTTCGCGGAGGATTACCGCCTCCGGAGCTTCGCGGCGGCTCGCGAACGTCAAACGGGTTCGTGGAGGATTACCGGCTCCGGAGCTTCGCGGGGTCGCCATGGTTGGGGCGCTTCGCGGCGGGGCTTCACGGCTGTGCTTCGCGGCTGTGCTTCGCGAGGCAGCGCGCCGGCTGTCTTTTTCGTTCCTTCCTTTCGGGCCACATTTTTTGGCACCAACAATGGTATACAAAGCTTCATCACAAGGATAAAAAAATTAATATGGGATAGGGTAGGGCTCTTTTAATATAGGCTAATAAATGTGACAGTTGAACTTCTATTACACAGATCTGATAAAAAAGATTTAAACTCTTGAGGTTTCTATTTTTTAAAAGAAAATAAAAATTAAAAAAACTATCATATGCATCCCCAATCTTGTAAATATTTAAAAGAAAATGAAATACCAACAATTATAAATTAATTAAACAAGTGTAAGGTAATAAATCCTACCTTTCAGATCATCAAAATATATTCAAAGGTTTCTATAGATAGTTATTCTTAAAAACAAAAAATTAAGTATTAAAATTTTGAGTATGAAAATTTTGAAACTATGAAAATTATGTGTATGATAAATATTTAACTATGAAAAATATTACTAAGAAGAATTTCATAGTTTAGAAAATATGTGTATGTAAAATTTCTGAGTATAAATAAATATGAGTATGAAAAAATTCTATGTATAAAAGAACAAGACTATATAATATTTATAAGTATATAAAAAATGAATATAAAAAATTTCTGAGTGTGGAAAATATGAGTATGAAAATATTTTGAGTACAATAAATATGAGTATGAAAAAAAATTGAGTATGAAAATTTTAAAAACTAACAAACATATGTACTCACCCTTAATAAAGGATTAACTTGATGTAATGAGATATATGAAATAAGAATTAGATATAAATGATTACATTGTAGTTATCATTCTTAGATTCTAGTTACTATATTAAAATCAATTGGAAGGAAATGGTTTATTAAAAAATTTAAAAAGTTGTTCTTGCATTTTGATAAATTGTAAAATAATATCTCATTTAAGTGTGTTATTCATGAAAAGTGATTTATAATATATATGTTTTTACATGATACTCATGTGAATGGTTTTTTATTAACGTTATGGCACTACTGTTATCACATAGTATTTATGTTTTAGTAAAACTCATGCCATAATCAATTAGTTTGTGTTTCGTCCACAATACTTGAGCGCCACAACTTCTCGCTGCCACATATCTAGATTTAGTAGTTGAAAGGGATACTAATTTTTGTATCTTAAAAGACCAAGAAACTAATGAATCACATATGAAATTAAAATTATCATATGTACTTTTCTAACCCATTCTACAACCACCATATTCAACTTCCAAATTTTTTTAATTCAAAATCAGTTCTAGAAGAATAAAAAAATTATAAATCCATTGTACCCTTTAAATAATGATAAATTATTTTTACAGCTTTTAAATGGGAGTCTTTTGGATTTTATTCATGTCATGTACATAAATATACTGAAAACATTATGTCTAGACGAATAGCTATTGAGTATTGTAAACTTTCTATTATACCTCTAAAAGTTGTTTGATTTACTAGTTTTTTAGCCTTATCAAGATCTAGAGTAATTGAGGTATTGGTTGGAGTACTAATACTTTTAGTATTTTCGTATCCATGCTTCTTATGAAGATATATAGTACACTTATGTTGAGATATATAAGTCCCTTATATTTTTGTGATCAAATTGAAAACAATGAAATAATTTTAACTCACCCATCATAATAATTTCAAGCTTAGATTTCATAACATTCAAAAAATAATTTGTTAATGATTATTGAGTTGATCTGATCATAATGTCCTCAACATATATCTAAGTAATCAAAACATTTTTCATTACATTTTTTAAAAAAAATTAGATTAGTAGTTCCATTAACAAAATTTTTTTGTAATAAAAATCATGTTAATCAATAATACCAGGCTGTAAGGGATGGTTTAATTCCATATAAATAATTGGTATTTTTGAAAACATATTTGGGATGTATTATATTTCCAAAATGTTTAATTTGATCAACAAAAGCATCCTCTTGAACACATCAGGTATGGAAATCACACTTTATATCCATTTTAAAATGTTTGAAATTAGATAATGCTACAAAGGATAATATAATATGAATAGATTCATGTCTATCTATTGGAGTATAAGTTTCTAATAATCTATTCCATATTATTTATTATAACATTCAGTAACTAGTGTTTCTTTATTTCAAATAATTATTCCATTTTCATCACATTTGTTTTTATAACCCCATTTTACTTTGATTATAATGGTTTCTTTAGGTCCTTTAACTAGGGTCCTTACTTTATTCATTTCAGATTCATTTAGATCATCTTGAATAGACATAATCCAATATTATTCACTTAATTCCTCATCAGTAATTTTAGTTTCGAATTGGGAATTGGAAGAAAAATGTTCTATTTTATATCTCAAAGAACATCTAGTCTTAATAGGTCGATTTACATCACTAATGATACTATCATTTGGATGATTCTTATGAAAAAATTTATTTGTGTTTTGTAAATCATGTTCATCAATAAAAGGTAGAAATTATTCTTGGGTTAATATTTCATAAAACATTTATTGAGTATTCTCTTTATAAGAATGATCTTCCATCATAGATTGATAATAAGTTTTTTAAAACAAATTAGATGATGTATGTTGGTATTGTTTAAAAATAAAAGGATTGATTTCATCAAATTTAACATGTATTATTTCCTCAATAGTATAATAATTTTTATTTAAAAATTTATATTCCTTAGAAGTAGTGGAATATTCTATGAATATACCTTCATTATATGTGTGTACAAATTTATGTAAATAATCATTTTTATTAAAAAATAATATATTTTATACAATTAATTTTCAGTATTAAACTATTGGTTTTCCCCCTGGCCCCAATTCATAAAGGGTTTTATTAAAAAAAATTCTAATTTTAACTCAATTTATAGTATAAAAAGAAGTCCTCGTAGATTCATCTAAAAAATGTTTATCAGTTGAGTATTCACCCAACATGGTTCTTGTTTTATATTAAAAAATTAACTTTCTTATTTTAACATCACTACTTTTAGGATGTTTTCTTGGAGATGAAACATTTTGTCTAATGTCATTCTTCCTATAGATAATTTCCAAATTAGAATTTAAAAATTCTCCACCATGATCACAATGAATAGTTATCAATGGAATGTTTTTCTCATTTTTAACATTATTTAAAAAGGTTTTAAAATATAAATAGGATTCATATTTCATTCCAATGAAAATTGAACCATTTATGTCTAGTGTAATAATCAACTATATCAAATACATAATACTTTCCTCCAATACTTTTGGTTTGTGTAGGAATAAATAATTTCATGTGCACTAACTATAAATCTTATGTAGTTGATACATCACAAATTGATTTAAAGCTTGACTTTTGATTCTTGCAATATTGACGAGGGTCAGTAACATTTCAAGAATCAAATAAATGTTCTGTTATATGCATAACATGTCTTTTCTTAGTCAAATTGCATATGTTTTTCCTAATATTCTATTTCAGAAAAAATATTTATTTTACATCAATCTAACGAGAGGAAAGTCTTGGATCCTAAGGCCTTCTTTGTTATGTTTGTAAACATTCTTATGTTAGTGGGTAGAAAGAATAAATTTATCCTTGTAATTATGTACTACACATTTATCATTCTTAAAATTCCAAATGTACCTTTCATCACATAATTTACTTATGCATATAAGGTTCTTCCCATGTCCTTTTAAAAATAAAACATTTTAAATTAAAACTTTTCAAAGAAAAACAATGTTACTTATACCAATAGTATTTTATTAGGCTTTATCTCTGAAGGTAAATCTTCCAAATTTCATTTTGATAATATTTTCAAAGAATTCATTAATATAATTTGCATTCTGGGAACATCCCCTATCTATGTACCATATATTCTTATTGTTGGTAATTCCTTGGTTTTCCTAAAATAAAAAATATAATTTGGAACCGAATCATTCCTGGGTTCAGAAATTTTAGTAAATAAAATTTTGGGAATCCATATTATTTTTGAATAATAGGATTTGTGGAACCCCAAATATTTAATAATATTTAAGGAAAATTTTGTATTCAAATGAACTCCAATTTGACATTTTGTGAAAAATGGGTCATTTTTTTGAATAAAATAATTGTTAATAAAAAAAGGTTTTGAATAAGAATAACCAAATCGAGAATAATTATTATGAGGATTGATTTGTTGATACATCTTAAAAAAATTTATTTTTCAGATATAAAATGCGATAATAGTTTCTTTATGGAAAAAATTTTAAACATTGGTTTCATAACTAAATCCTTATCCTCAATATTATTATTTTTGAAAATGTTTTTTTTGCTAAAACACCTTTATCGGAAATAGATTTTTCAAAATCCTCAGAAATATTATCCTTCTCAAAATTAGCTTCCTCAAGGATTTAAGAAATAAAAATAAATTAAAAATATTTTTTACCTGATATTTTGAATGATCTGAAACTTATTTTATCGAAACATTTATTCTAAAATTTTCCTTTTCAAGTTTCTTTATATCTTTTCAATTATCATTCTGATGAAATTTTTAAAATATTTTATCTTCTTCATGAAAAGGTAATGTGTTTTTATCACTGGTTGAATAAAATTACTCACCCAAAGATGAAGAATTATTTTAATCCGGGTAATTTTCATTTATAGACATATTTGTTAAATAATTGGAAGTGTTTACCTTATCCATAAGACATTGACTTTCATAAGGTATTCTATTATAGAGACCGATTTTAGTTTTTTAAAGGATGGGGTTGAAGCCTCATTTTATTATTAATGAAAAGACCTCTCTTGATTGGGTAGAGGAAGAACCATTACATATCCCGAAGGCCCAAAGCCAAGTGTACTGATTACAAGGATTAAAAGCACATTTTTTTCCCAAAGGGACCTTCAATGAACAGTACTGCTACAGTACTCCTTTTGCTACACTACTGTTGCTGCAATAGTCATGTTGTAGTACCGTTGCTGCTACAGTTTCACCACTACTACAGTTATGCTACTATTACAGTAATGATACAGAGCCCTACTACAGTGCTGCTAGAGTAACTTTGAAATTCATTCCATCCAAAATTCAATCAGAGTATTTTGGATACCAAGCAGCAGCCTGTATCACTTGGGTATAGGATCTTTGGTGGCATAGAGACCAATATATTTATGTTAGGAAATTTCTTTTTCTAAGTAATAGTTAAAAGAATCTCCAACAATAAAACTCCATGATTCATTCACATTAAATAATTTCTTCCCTTTGGACATATAGAACTATTTAAAATTTCTATCAAAATGCCTTTCCTTTTTATCATTATTTTTACATTTTGGACAGTCTGTTCTTATATGTTCAACTGTTATATATTCATAAAATCTATGTTTAGAATCGTTCTTATTATTTCCTTCCTTGGTTGTTTTCTTGTACTAGTACTGAAAAGAATTTTTACCAATAATATTATTCGTTATTTGAGAAATATTGGCTAACGCATTCTAAAAATGTTCTAAATCACTTGAATTTTATTGAGTAATAAATGTTTTCATTGATGATTTAATAATCATTTCAGGAGTTTAAGCGTTTATCAAATTTGATGTATAAGTAAAAGAAACTCCACCATTCTTCTTTTTAAATTTCTTAGAATCTATTTTCATTATAGTCTCATACTGTAAGGGAGTTCTAAATATATAATCAAGTGTAATATTTATAATATTCATGGATTCATCAACTTATGTTCACTTTTATACCCATTCATTTTCTATAATATCAATGATCTTTTAAATAAGAATTTCATTATCTAATCCTTTTTCAAATATTTCTGGTAAACTATTAACAATTTTCATAAAACATTATTGTAACATAACAATAGGTTCACCATAGGGTAATTTAAAATCATGGAAATCGGCTCTCAACATAGCTCTTGTAGTTTCAACAACGTTTGAAGTACTGAAATGAGTAATCTATAGATTCCTCCAAATAATGTTGGATTCTTCACTAGATCAAATCTACATACATATATTTCTATTCATATAACAATGTAAAGTATTTCATAAATTATATTTCGATGGATATTCTTGTATCTCTTGATTGGTAAAGGCTCTAACATGTTTTTCATGAATTTTATAGTCACCATTAATTATAAATAATTTATTTACTCTGGTGTTGATTACAAAGGTATTCATTCTATCTCTAAAGTTTTCATAATAATTGACATAAAAAATTAGCGATCTTTTGGGATTGATATTTTCAATGGAAAACATTGTTAGTACTTACATCATTAAAACAATATAAAAATTATTTTTCTACAATACTGGTTAGTTTAACAAATCTTTATAAACAATTGTATAAAATAAATATAACTGACTTTCAAAATATAATAAATTAATCATCATGTAAATGTAATGGAATCATTTTATGATACCAAAAGTGTGTATTAGTTTTATAGAGACATGGATATGATACTAAATGATTGATCACAATTTATATATAGATAGAGAAATACAAGGGGGTTTAATTGTAGTTTTAAAATCATTCATTACAAACCGTAAAAAAATTTAGTTTAAATAGATTTAAAATGAAAATAATACACAAAAACTCTTATAATGATAAACTAACTTTCCCTTAGGTTGGATCAAAAAGTTATCATAATCTAGTTGATTTTGATATGTATTCCACAGGTCATATTTAATAATAATCATATTATGTATGTTAAGTATCGTGATCATAGTGTTTGTGATAATCATAGAAAAAAATATTGGTTCTATCATAAATGGAATAGAATAATACTATGTAAAAAAATTAATCATAATCTCAAAAATGCAATCATAAAATAATTCAAAGGTGTCATAATTAGATCAATTACACAAAATAGATTACAGAATAAAAACTGGATATATAATACAATGTACTTACAAATACAATAGCAGCAGAAATGAAATAAAAGTAAATAAATAAAATTATTTTAACCAAAAGAAAAGGGTTTCCAATAACCTAGCATAATGGTCCCTTGATTTATACATTCAATAAAGTTTTTTACCAAAACTATGGTAATCCCTCAATATGGTTATCATCTTTGGTCTATCTGCATATCCCCTACAGCCCTCAATCAAGATGGTGATGAAAACCTCTATTTTCTTATCCTTGGAAGACCGCAATATAAAAATATTGGAACCATTGTATTCTTATCCATGGAATAGATTAATCTTAATCACAAATATCAGTGTCAAAAAAAGTAAAAAAAACTCTTAAAAGTTATATGTATATAGAATAAGATGTTTATAATATTTAAAAAATCAGAGATTTCACACATAGTAGATTTGGAAGAGCTCTAAAACAATGTTCAAAATTTTAGTTTTCATAATATGTGATATCTTTAAAATTACATGATATTCATAGGCTATAATAATAACCGTGATCTTGATTTCCAATGGTTGTATTTTCTCCTTAAATCTGAAAGGGACTTGGACACTTGGCACTCTAGTGATCATATTAAAACTAAATTCACATAACTATCGTTATTAACATATTGTAAATGAAAAAAATTTATTTAAAAGAAAAAATTACCATATGTTATTTTTTTTTGGTTGTGATAATAAAGAGTCTGATGATTTCTAACCTGTGAGTTAGTGTAAATTATATCATTACTATAATATTTTCAATTTGAATGACTGGATAGTGTGTACAATGTAAGTCATTTTTTGTATGTACAATATAAATCATATCTGGGATCATCCTGATAATCATAGAATGAGTCATTACTAAAATTCTTATGTGTATGATTTTATCATATGAAATATGAAAATTGTAATGATAAAATATAAACTTATTTTCGTAAAACAATTGGTCTTCATTAAATAATTTTAAAATGATATATTATTTCTTATAAACAAATTCATAAAATCATTTGGATATAAAGGAGTTAGTACTTAGGTATTTAATAAATATTTTTAAGTTTACAAAACAAAAGTAATAGAAATTTCAGAAAGGGACCTTTGACTTAACATGAAAGAGGTTAGAACATATATGAAGGAAGTCAAGACTATTGGTAAGGGGGGTTCTAGTCTCACTTTTATTTTTGTGGCCTATGATATATTCACAAATTTTTTCCATTGATTGTTTATATAATGACCATGAATATAATTTTTGATCCTTAAACAAACAATTATGGGTAATTACATATCAAATTTTTGGTATCTATTTCAAGGGGTTTAAAAATAAAATCTCACCAAATCGGTTTGGTATCTTTGTCTCAGTTTTCTTTCTTTGAGACACATGTTATGTTATGCACAACCCTTTTACATGTTGTATAATGAATATCATTATTTTTATGATATTATAAATTTTTTATTATGCTATTCTCTCTTCATTATCATATCTTTGTTCCTTCAAAATAATATTTTTTAAATATTTTAAATGTGTTTTTAATGATATTTTAGGCATTTTTAATAAAAAATAATTCAATGATGTTTAAAATAATTTTAAATTAATATTTGGTATGTTTTTAATTATATTTCAATTAATAATTGTTTTTTAAATGTTTTGTGATTTCAAAATAATATTTCCAACTAGAAATCATATTTTCATCATTAATTATTTCAAATGATCATTAAAAAATCCATTTAAAATAGCATTATTTGATGTTATTTATGATTTATCGGGGTTATGATATATTAAGGTTATGATTTAGGGATTTTTCCTTATTATTTATATGATTAGTTTATGTTTATGATTTTTTAATGTTCTTATGGAACACATATCTATGGTTTTCATTATATGACAGGTTAGAACAATATCTCCCTCCAATGTATTAGTTAATGATTTATATCTCACGAGATAGACAGTATTGGACTGAGGAGTGAACCTAGTTCAGTAATACAGGGCTTGAAAGGGGAGAAAACCCATTTCAATAAATGTTGTTTTTTTCTATTGGAGTCTTATAAATGAGGCTTGACAAGTATAAAAATGGTTGTATATGCATTTGTGTTTTCTAGAATTCTATGACTTATGTTTTTCTCTCACGACTCATGTTATTGTATTATTTTATGTCTCTTATCTGTTAAACATCAATTTTTTGTTCCATGAATCATGATTTTTATCTTTGATATACATGGTATAATTTGAAAATTTTATGTTCATGATCACATACTCTTTTTCTCATATTATTATTTCAAATGATCATGATTTGATAACTCTTATTTTTAACCTAATGAGCATCTGATCACACCCATTTATTATATTTATTTTTCCCCGATTATGAGAAACAATGTTCAATGAGTTTTTTCAATAAGGATTCCATTGATGACCTGTTATAAAATACAAAAATCTCATTATAGTGGAAGATAGTGTTGATTTTAATGAACCAAAGGCTTATGAATCCACGTTGTTAAGATTTGTTCTTGATTATATAAATCAATCAACCTAAAAGGTAATTAGGTAATAAGGTGATTAAATATTTTATTTTGATGTTCTATGTTTTGATGGAAACAATTAGGTCACATTTGTAAAGATTATGTCATATGAACCGGATTTAGGGATGTTACATTCATTATTAAAGAATGGTTTTGATAACATAGAGAACATAATTTATCACAATAATTTATCATAAGAGTTATAGATAACATCATGGGTATATAAGACCATATTTTTAGAGTTATAGAGACCCATTTTGAGGTATTATGTTATGAATTTTTAATGTGATAATGATATTTTTTTGAGTCATATATTCTTGAGGTAATTATGGGTTAATAAATTTTGAGATGGAAGATGAAAGGTTTAATATAACCTTTGAGGTTAACATATTTATTCAATTTTTTATATGTTATGGTTGTTTTAAGGATTTTTATCATTTTCTTAGAATTTTACCGGGATAATAATAGAGAATATACAACATGTGAGATGGGTTACAACCCATTATGTTTGGAAAGACCATAAAAAATTTATCCTGTAGTCGAAGGTTAAAATGGTTAATTGAATATCACTGGACTACATGATTTCCTAGTTAGTATAAAAAAAATAGATAAAACTTTTATGGATGGAAACAATGTTGATGTTGGAGAGAATATGTTTTATCTGGGGTTTATATATTTATTTTTTGGTTAAGTGATTAATGTTAAATTGGAAAAAATTTCAATTATAAAAAAACCTATATAATATTATTGAACATTATTTCAGGAATAAAGGTTAAATTGTCTTTTAGAGGCATTTACGTTTTTATTGAGGATTTATGGTGACTCAACTTATATATGGTAATAAATACCTTATCATGAATATTATTTGGGAAATTTCATTTTTTATGATACATTTAGAATGATTTATGTTATTTGATGATAAATAACAAAATTTATATTGGAATATTATGGGGTCAAATAATTTTGGATTTTTGGGTTCCAATATTTGTCTAGAATAATTTTGAAATTTTTTAAGGGTATTTATTTTTTAATGATATATGTTTAACATTTTATATTACTAATGTAATGGTTTATTCTGTTGGGTTAATCATATTCTCCTGTACTAACCATTCTAGTTTTGGTTAGTCACTAAACATAGGAGGAATAAATAGTTAATATTTTGTGAATTTTTTATCCGTAGAGGATTATTTTGAAGGTTTATACATTAAAAAAATTCATCTTGAATACTCATCATTAGAGAAAAAGATGAGTTTTTGGATAAAAATTATTAATGGAAAAAAATATAATTTTTAAATAAGTATTTTTATTTATATTCTTACTCTATAGAGTTAAATAATTCATCAAAACTCTGAAAAATATTTTTAATAGAAAATATTATCTATTTACTTTTCATACCTAGGAGTTAATGGAATTTTAAACAATTATAGATTTACTATTTTATGATGGTTAACATTCTAATAACCCTTTTCTCTCTCACTTTCCATCAGAACATTATAATTAAAATTCTATTCAGTGTACCAATTTTCAAATTCCACTAATTTTATCCTAATAATAATCTTAGTTTTGTGGTGACCTTCTCATTTTCATTTTCCACTTATTAAAAAGAAGTTTCATTTAGCCTTGTTCAAACGTGGGGTTTCACTAAAGGTATTCCTAAAATTCAACACTTGGTTATTGAGAAAAATTTTAATTTGAAAGGCATAATTTTTTTAAATGGGGATAAATTTAATATCCCAATATTTTAAATGAACAAATACATTTTTTTGGTGTAAAATAAACAAACACCGAGCTTAAAGGAACAAAAAAATATTACTATTTAAATGTGATCATTATGACATATCCGTTAAATTAGAGGAAATGAAAAGAATTAATGGATATATGAAATATATAATGTTCATACTCATTGAATATGTATTAATTAATTTTTTATATAGGTATTATATTTTAATTAAATAAATTTTATTCATCAAAAAATATATATTCTTCAAAAATGATTTTTATTGGTTTTTATGTATAAATATACATATACACATTAATATAATAAAGTATTGAGTAATTTAGAAAAAAAAATTATAAGATGAAATTAATTTTTGAAATTATCATATTAAAATTTTTTTATTGTGAAAAATTGATACTTTTCTAAAACATTTGATTTTTCAATGAATAGTGAAAAGTACCAATTATTATTAAAGATTTATTTTTAAATTTTTTTCAAGGAAAAAATAGGTTTCTGATTATTATTAATTTTTAATTAATAAAATTTTAGTTAAATTAATACAATTAATATTTTATGAAGGTTTTTTATACTTGAATTTAGTATAAAAATTTTAAATTTAAAAATAATTTTTTCTAAAAAACAGTTCTCATAGAATTTTGCTGATTTAATTTTAAATTAAATACTGAAAATTTTTAGAGTTAAATGTTGAAAAATGGATTAAATAATGGGATGAATTATTGATAAATTATTTAAATTGGCCTCTTTTATTTTTGATCAATATGAATAGTAACCTTGGTAACTATTTATTACTATGGTTAAGGGTAAATCGAGTAATAAAGGGTAAAAAATTTGATAAGGACAATAAGATTTCCCTAACACATTACCAAATATTATTTGATAAATTAAATTTTACTCATAACCCATAATGATATAAAATTATTCATTTAATAGAAACGTGTCATTTAAAATGACATATATATTATTAAATTCAATGAATGTGATAAAATGTCACACTCTTGTTTTTAAATTAGTATATTATTTTTAATTTTGGGATGAAAAGAATTTATTCTCGACTAAAAGTATTATTTTAAAATATAAAATCATTATATTCATTAGGGTATTTTGATTTTAATTTTCAGTGAAGAAATAATTACCCTAAATTCTCACACAACGCTGAGGTTGTAATTATTTTCAAAATGGAATAATGTAATATGAGATATTAAAAGAAATAAAATAAATATAATTTAGATAATTAATGTCATGATACAATTTTATATATTAAAATGACCTTTTATATATATAATTAAATAGTTTGATCAAATTATAATAGTCATCTTGATATTATTAATGTAATAGTATTGAATAGTCTTTAAAATTAAAATTATGAATATTTAATAGGAAATAATATTTTATTAAATGATGTAGAATTCATAAAAATATTCAATTTTAGAAACTTATTGGGATAATGTTGAAACTATCATTAAATATCAATTTATGATTCGTTTCGTATTTTATAGTAACTATATTAACACTCAATGTGCAAAAAACCATGTTGTTGCAGTAAGAGTTCATGTTGTTAAATAAGGTTTAATACAAAATGATAAGGGTATAAATTTGACCAAAACATACCCAAAAAAATTATTTTATTAATAATATTCAACACTAATAACTTTATTACTTAATTTTAGTTATTTAATAAACACATATCTATGAAAATGAATTTTATATTATTTAAATCCAACATAGTCACAAATGAAACTATGTTTGTATATAATATATTGTATGAGTTCACATAGTGATAAAATCACGACAAAATTGAAAAGAGATATCAATTGTGATCTTAATTAACTGTTTTCGAATATATACATTTAATTTTAATTTGTATAAGTCATATAATTTTCTTTTAATTTATATGAAAAGCTAATACTTTATTTATTCAATTAACTGAAAAATAAAATAACTACTTTTAAAAATTTTGTTTTCATGTAATTTTAAAGTGTTTATGTATTAAATATAATTTATTGGTCTATAATAAAAATTAATGAGGTTTTAAATCATTATAGTGTGTTTTTTTGTCTATTTTGATGTATTCGATGTCAAATTAAATGGATAATGTCCAAATTAACATTAATTATTATTTATCAAAAATATTTAATATTTTATTAAAAAAAATTATTAAAAAAATATTACATTCAACCCTGTGAATTTAATGTAGTTACAAAAACCTTAAATTTTCCATTTTTGAGCCACTTTTACATTTATTGTTACATTGTTAACTCTCTTATGGTTAAAACAGCGGTTACTATGGTTTTGGTAAAAAATAAAAAACCAAGGGGTAAATCTAAAAGTTAAGGTTTTAAATGACACAAAAACATATCCAAAATTTATTTCTGATGTAATTACAACCATATTATATCTGATATTTGTATTAATTTCTATTTGGATTCATTGCGTATGCAAAATTAAATTCTTATTTTGGTAAATTTCAAAACATTGTCTCAACTCAATTATAAAAGGGAACCTGCTCCAAAACATAATTTTATCATATTGATTATTATATATTGAAAATAATATAAACAAAACTCTTCTAAGAATCCCTACTTACATTATAAATCATATTTTATACGAAAAATTCCATCACATTAGCCCATTAGAGGAGATCCAAATGAGATGTTTCAAAGAAGAGGTAATCTCTCTAACGAGTCAATTTATTTTTATACTCTTACCTACATCCTATAAATCGATTTTGTTTATCATAAAAAACTAAATTAAGCATCATAAATATTCTAAAATGTTATTATGATTATTAAAAACACAATTTTACACAGTATTTCCCATCAAATAAGAAGTTAAAGTATCACTCAAGCGTACGTACGGCTTATCATCTCCACATAGTGATAAAATTCATTTTACATCACCATATTATATGGGTGGGTAGTATGATAGTATTAGTGATGATATATGATATTTATAATATAATTATAACTTTATAATTATAATATTATGTATTCCTTATTACCATCCAATGTTTTGATAATATATGATGTCGCTCGTGTGTTTGTATGGACTATCATCTCTATGATGTCATTTGATTTTATTTTCATTTAAAATTCATAAGGATGATAATAAATATGTAATTGATGAATATATATGATATATATTACATAATAATAATTCTTTAAATGTTAAATTATTATTTACCATTATTTTATTCAATCAATCAAAAAATGAAAACAACATTGATGTGTATGTACAGACTACCGTATCCCTGAATGGTGTAATTTATTTTACACTATCTAATTATTATGAATTATTATTAATATGTATACAATTAATATATATATATATTATTTATATTTAAACCATGATTATAATTATGGAAAGTATGATACTATGATCAAATCATATTGACCAGAACTACCAAATTGAATCATTCTTGGAAAACGAAGCAGTTCTCACCCAGAATAATGATTTTAATAACAAATTATTGAACAAAATTTCATAAGATGTTATAAATAAATCTTGAATGTTATTATAGATATATTTTTATTTAATAAAATTATAATAAATACATATTTAATATACAAGAGGTTTGAATTTTAATGAAGTATGTCAATGCTTAAGGAAATGGGATTTCTAGTTTCAATTTTATTTCTATGAGAGTTATGCCATATTAACCACTTGTTTATTTCTTGTGTTGTATATAGAGACCATGAATTTAATTTATCACCCATAACATTAAATTTAATTGTATTTAAATATCATTTTTATGATATCTCATTCATAAGGTTTACAGTTTAAAAGTTACCAAATCGTTATGATAATTTTGTCTCAATTTTCCATCTTTGAGACACATGTTATGTTGTGAAACATTATTATTTTTTAAGTTTTATAGACTAATTTTTGACATTTAATGTCATGAAAATTCATATTTTCATGATATTATATGTTTCAGGTAATTTTATTCTTTCTTCAGCTGAATATCTCTATTCCTTCAAATCATTATTTTCTAAAAGTGTTTTAAATGTGTATTAAATGATATTTTTGGAATTTTTAAGTAAATATTATATCAAATATGCTTAATATAGTTTTAGAGAATTATTTATATGTTTTCAAGGTTACATTCAATAAATAATGTTTTCTGAATGTTTTATTATTTAAAAATTAATTTCAAATTAGAATGGATGTTTTCCAAAAATAATTATTTCAAATGATGTTTCAAAACCATTTTCAATTTAAGATTAAAAAAGTTGAGGTTATTTAAGATTTATTGGGGTTATGAATCAAGGATCCTATCCTTATTCAAAGTTATATTATTTTTATGAATGTTTTATATTCATATGGCACATATATGTATGGTTTTTATTATGTGACGGGTGGGACCTATATCTCCCTCCAATGAATTGGGTAAAGATTTATATCTCATAAGATATATAAGACTGGAACAAGGAGTGAAATCCATTGAATAATATATGGATAGAATGGAGAGTGAACCTATTTTATTAAAGGGGTATGTCCATTATGACGGTCATAGAAAATAGATTTGAAAAATATGAAAGGAATTTTTATGCTTATGTGTTTTTTCAAAATTCTATGTGTCATGTTATGCTCTCATGCATCTTGTTATTCGATTATTTTATGTCTCGGGTCTTCTGAATACCCATGTATTATTCCATGAATAAATATTATGATCTTTTATATATATGGTATCATATTCAAATTTTATGTTAATGATCAGATACTGTTATTCTCATATTATTATTTCATATGATCATGATATGATATCTCCTATGTTTACCTTACTAAGAAAATTAGATCACCCTTTTCTTATGTTTATTTTTCCTAGGTTAAGGAGAAAGATGTTATGTGAGTTTTTTCTAAATGGATTTCATGTGAATGATGTTTATGAACTATTTTGAAATAAGAAAAATGGGTATTGAGGGATATATTATTTTTTTTTTATGAACTAATTTATTTTCAATCCAAGTTGTTATGATTCTATCTGAATTCCCTAAAACTCTAAACCAAAATGGTTCTTTAATATGTATGTGATCCAATATTTCATTTCAATGTTTTTTGTTTTGATGGAAAAATTTAGGTCACGTTTATAATTTTTATGTCATTATAACTCGATCCATAACTACAGATTCCGGGTTGTTACAATGATTATGGTGAGTTTGAGGTTCTTTGTTTAAACCTAAAAGAGTTATCCTATGTATCCAATTTGGATTGGAATCCAAGACAATATGGTTTTCAATTTTGTGGCCTATAACTATTGAGTAGATTTGATGGTTTCTCTCAATGGTGATGCAACCCAATGATATGGATACATGTATTTGAGGACATTCACAGAATATGAGTACATTTTCAAGTAATGAGGATGATCTATCATGATTAATCTCTACCAATACATATGTGTGGTTATGTGGATTCCATGTTCATTACTAACCTTTAATGCCAAATGAGAAATGATCAATGTGATAAACAAGAAGAAGTGTAATGTCTGGAAAAAAATACAATCTCCGTCATCCACTAGGGGATGGGGATAAGGACACGAGAGAGACAAGGCTTATAGGTTCCCATCCACTTTTAATCTTCACTTCTAAAATGGGGAGGTCCATGGTTCAAACGCTAGCCCTGCAAGGTGATTTTTTGTGTGAAAGATGAACCTAGGTACTAATGCAGGATAGGATTTATGTGGTTATACCAAGGTGGATGCAGGAAATCCTTTAATTTCATTCACATATATTTTACTTGAGGTATTTTCCTTTGAAAATTATAATTCCCCATTAGTAAAAAAGAGTTTCAAAAAAATCCCTCTCCCCCATCTATAGGATTGGATCCAATTTTAATTAGAGGGTCTGATCATATGGTACAGTAATATGGATGTTGATGGATCATTCAATAATTGGCCTCTAAATGTTTATTTAAATTCATTTATAGGTGTGAGGAGATTTATGACATGAGTACCATTCATGGATAAGTGAAATATTGAGTCACGTAAGTATGTACCATAGGTTTATTGTGGATGTGGATAATGTGGTTCGTCCATGAAGGCATCCATGCGTCTATATATAGTGTCAACATTTGATGTGGTTCTTCCTCTCACATCCCCAATGCTTCTTCCATTGTGCATGTTCTATTGTTTTGATAGTCTATCTATTAAATGTATATTCTCACATACCTATCATTCCCTCATCTTCATAATGCATGCACCTGGGTGTGTGGCCTGGGTGAGGCCACTTGCGATAGTGTCCTAGTTTAGGCCACTTTGGTGACTAAATTATGTATGGCCACATGGGAGAGTAGCCTATACAAGGCCACTAGAGTGACTATCTTGTTCAAGGTCACTTGGAAGAGTTACCTATGTGAGGCCATTACTTTTATGTATTTAAGAATATCCATACTTCCTCAAAACCAAGACTTTATCTCTAATTAAAATCATGGTACTTTCTTATAAATTCCCAATAGCCACATAGAATTTCATATTCTCTATTAAACATGTTGTTAATCATATCATGTATATTCAAATTGTCTTTGTGAAGGATTATTATGATGAATGTGATATCACTCTCTCAAATTTCATGATTCAATTGAATGAGAATTATCACAAATGTCATTAGAGTAATTATCTTCCACTTTACAACCATAAAATTTTTAATGACATCGTCATATTGAAGATAAAAAATTACTTACTACTCTTTATATTCTAAGAGTGTATGAATTTTACAAAATCCAAAATATCATACAAGGTTAGGTATATCAATGAGGGAATGTCACCCTCTTCCCACATTATGAATCACAATAGTTATTCCCTTGATTCAAAGCCTCATTCTCCTGAGTCAAAGTTTTACTCCTACTCTTCTTGCTTTCGTGATTACAATAAAGTACAATCAAATGGATGGAAGGAATACCGAGACATTATCACTAGAGGACATATCAAACCATAGTGGATGTGGGTGTACTGGGTTTACAAGATTATGTTGATTTGGAGGACAAGATAAATGTAGTGAAAAGTTATGAGGTTTTCAGGGTGACCCAAACATATTTTTATAAGAAACTATATATTATTCCTAATATGTTATGTTGATGGAGCCCAAAGAAAATTAACTTCCTTCTGAAACACAGAGAGAACTCAGTATAGGATTATATTATGTCTACAGCATCTCAGGGGTACCCATTCTCAAAGAGATGTAAGATGAGTACATCCCCATATTTACACATGGGAAGATATTTAAAGTGTAATTTTTTGGATCATGAGATATTAAATATATCAAAATAAATCAGGAATAAAGACCTTTTTTTAAGGGGTGATGTCCACTGTGAGGCATTGATGAATTATTTCTTGAATCCTGAGGGGAGGGCCCTACAAACAAACATCCCAAGAGAGGTCTCACAATGAAAAAACTAGATGTTATTAGTAAATTCTATCCCACATTGTAATAATATTTGTAAACACAATGGGGGAATATAGTCAAGTCATACATACCCACCAAGACACATTTTGATGGATTCTTAGCAATGAGGTAATGTATCTCTATACTACAAATTCTTTAATCCAATGTTGGTGTATGGTCAATGATATTTGTAATGGCGGAAAATATAGGAATGTGGAGTCACATATGGTTAGAATATCCATTATTGGAGAAGATCCATTGGTTCTTATTTTATGTACACATTAGAAAATAATCTTTTAGAATTTCAGGGAAATATCAAGTATCATGGGGATGGATTATTGGACATTTTGCTTCTTATGATGTGTTAAGTGAAATCAGATTTCCTCGAGGCCAATTTCAACCATTCGTTTTTGATGTTTTGTGGATCCATCCACTATCTCTAAATTATTTTTAATCCTTAGTGAAAATTAATCTATTAAAATTATTCAACATTTTTCCATATGGGGATGAACCAAATCGGACATTCCTTGATGAATAAAAATCAAACAATGAAGTGAGATTGTCCATTAATTTTTTAGTGATAGTGTGTTAGCATCTATAATTGAGGTATAGGTTACCTATGATGCATATTCTCCGTACATATTTTCATGGAAGATTAATTTCCTACAGAAAATAACTCTGTCCTTATGTGCTTGCAT
The DNA here is from genome assembly GCA_963277665.1 of Viscum album. Taxonomy (NCBI): domain Eukaryota; kingdom Viridiplantae; phylum Streptophyta; class Magnoliopsida; order Santalales; family Viscaceae; genus Viscum; species Viscum album. Next base: position 641,312,420 of record OY728119.1, read on the forward strand.
GATTAGAGAATCACCCAATGGTGGACTGAAATTTATAGGTCCTCATGTTTGTACAGGGAACTAAAAAGATAAATAAACATCATCCAATGATTACTTACACTGTGTTGGAGTCCTCGTATCATGAAATAGATATTTCATCATAACCATAAGGGGACTTGACAATGAATATTATCTGATTCAATGTTTTAATGACTGGTGGACAAGGGGGATCGTGACAGAAGGTTCCACCCTCTCTGGAGGGTGATAGTGGTGAGGCCCAAATCTCACCCAAGAAACCCCATTCTTGGTTTAGTCAACCATTGTGGATTAAAAGTGTTATATTAGTTAAGGATGAGCTTAAATGGTCAAACAACCAATGCTAATAGGAAACACAAGATCCAATATCCCATACATCTATTGCAACTAAGAGATATTGGAAGCCACTGTAATCCTAGAGTGTTTAGTTTTATCCATAGTGGGGTAGAACAACCTCAGATTTCATATGAATGAATGTGGTCCAGTTTTGGTAGGATGTGTAAGGCCCTAACCATAAACATTAAATAATCTTGAATTATGTTAATAATTCACATTTAGGATCTTTTCAGGTTTTGAGATTTAAAAAATTAGGTCATAACATATACAAAACAACATTAATATTACAATTAGACACTTATGCTAGGTATCCATTTTTTCATAAAATAAAAATTCTTATAAAAATAAACATGTTTTGTTCCATGTTTAAACAACATGACTTTTCGTTGATATAATCCTTAAACCCATTAATCATTATGTACTATATAAAACATTTCAGAAACATGGAATGAGCATAAAAATCTCAGTAATGAATATAAAATAAGGAAAGAAACATTAGTCCATGAATACATACACATGAAAAAAATCATACTTTTAAATATTAAAAGATAATCACTTTAACATACCTAACAAAATAAAAATATTTTCGAATATCACATAGAAATCATAAATCATAAAGGTTACATGTGTAATCTATAACATACATACATTGTAGCTTTCACAGCTACATAGGGAGTTACATTTGGAATACTCATCACAGTTTATTCCCTAAATCTCTTAGGAGAAAAACTAATGTTTACCTCTATCATGTTCTCCAATACATTAGAGAGCTATCTTGGGCTCAGCTACCCTAGGTTTATCACAGAGCCTCCCATATAAGAAAACAATTACCAAGAACCAAAACATAATAATAAAACATAAAACTATCCTAATATAAATATAACATTTCCATATTATAATAAAAATATATCATTTCAATATATTGACATAATCAATCCAATTTAAAAGGAACATTTAAAACATTTAAAAAAAATATGAATCAAAGTATCCCATAACAATTTGAAATTTTTAAAAGAATTAAAATTTTAATTCATAAATTTCCATATAAATAAATCCTTAATACCATTTGAAAAACATTTACATTAAATAGAATGATTTAGAAAAATAAATCATCAAAAATTTTAAATCAATGTTTTACTAAAAGAGTCTCGTAAAAATTGAGAAACACTTAAATAAAAATACTTAAATAATAACATAAAAAATCATATAATATCATGAGAATAATGATATTTATGATATAATATTTCAAAGAGTAGTATATACACCTTAGAGTATAATAAAGGTGCACAATATCATTATTTGCCTTAATAAATGGAGATAAATACGTAGCCCCTTACAAAGATCATTTTGTAAATAAAATAGATCGATTATGAGTATTAACTATAGGTACCCATATGTAATGTAAAAATACATTATTGGACATAAAAGTTTATTTATCACATAATCATTGCACGAAAAAATCAATTCGTAGAAGAGCAACCCAAAGAATGGAAATTGGGTTAAGAAGTTCCCTTACCTTGTGTCAAACTTGAATCGTTCTGTATTCATTATCATGAAAAATAATCTTATGTAAAATTATAATTTATTAAAAAAATTTTGAATTTTTATTATTCATTTTATATCACTTATTACTTTGAAAAAACAATTAGTTAATTATTTTAGTTCATATCAGAAAGTTTTTCGATGTTCGGAACTTGAGTAAAAAATGAACTTGTTATTATTACAAATTTTCCATGTCAAAAAAAGGACATTATCTCTATAATATTATTCATATATATATCATATGTATCCAGTATAAATGATTTTATAATAGTCCATAACATTTGGAGATATGAAACGAAATTCATCATTCATGGAGACGGTAAGTCGTATGTACGGATGAACGCTACTTTCATTTCTTTTTTTCATTTTAAAGGGAATGAATACCAAATTATACTTAACTATATTATAATTATAGTATAATATCATATTTTATATATGATTCATAAGTTAATTAAGACCATACTTTATAAGTTCCACGTATAGTATGAATGTGTCATATCACGTTGAGAGGGCGGTAGTCCGCACTACCTCAAATAAAATTATCATATATATACAACATGAAAATCATAAAGGTATGTTATAAATGATAATTAAAGAAGAATTGAGATAAAATTAATATCATATATCATATATAATTTCAGTTCCATCATAATGGCCACCATGAGAGGCAGTAAGAGATAATTGAATAATCATCGTTTCGTGTGGCTGTAGTTTGTCGTCCACAGAAACAGTATGTTCGTATGCATTAGATAGAGGTGTGTGGAAGTGTAGTTAGAATCCTTCTCATAAAAAACCTAGTATATTTATGATACTGGTTTTGTTATGTAAAAATGAATAAGAAGTGCATAGGGAGTGGAGAATGAAAATAATAGAAAAGAACATGAGAAAACACATTACCTTTAAATCGGGTAACTCCCTTTGTATGAACCAAAAGGATTTCTTGAATTTTATTATGCATAGGTTAAGTCTTCTAGTAGGAATAGATGTATTGTTTGAGATTATTGGAGAATATTTTGGATGATCCAAGAGGCTTTAGAGTTATGAGTAATGGGTTAGAGGTGATGACCTTTTAATAGGGGGAGGTCAGACACTTTAGAAAAGATTAAAAATATTATTTTATTATAAACTAAATTTCGATTTAAAAATGTTCCCAAGTAATTTAATTCAAATAATATGTTAGGATTTTGTTAAAGCCTCTCATCCAATGGGTTTTAGACAAGTTTAAGGTACAAAATTAACCTTATCTTTTATCTTTAACACTTAGTTTAAAAATTTAACTTTTACCTTGTCCTCTTGTATATTCATACTATATAGATAAAATATTTAATAATGAGAATTTTAACATCATATATGTAATTTGGTTTAATCTTATATTTTTATAATTATTTTATCATTTAATAAATCATTAATTATTTTAAAAACTCATTTATGTCATTTTATAAACTATTCATATCAAGACTTTTAAAAAATATTTAACAACGTGGTTATTTCAAAAAACCATCATTGATTCAAATATATCAAGTCATTATTATCCATAAAATTCATTTATGGCATAAAAATATTCAAAATAAATTTTTTTTATATTTATAATCTCATTTATTTAAAACATTCATTAAAAAGTCAATCATTACATCATCATTGTTTCATAAATAAATTTATTTATTTGATGTATAAAAATTATAAATAAAATACCATGATGCGGTAAAACTTTTTCTCATTATAATTAATATTTATTGTCAAAAATATATCTTATATAACCCCATTTAAAAAAATTTACTAAAAGATATATGTTTATGTTACATTTTACATAACATTAAATTGTTTTTTATAAAATGTCATTTTCACTTACAAGTGCCTCCATGGGTTCCGAAAATTGACACAGAGATCCCCTTAGTCAGATATGTATCATAAAATAGGATTAGGACACGTGTTAGGGTAATCTAATATTATTATAATATTATTTTTTACCGTTATTTACCAGATTTACCCTTTAACCATGGTAAATAAAATATTTACTTAAGTTACTATTCACAATGTCTAAAAATAAAAGTTACATATTTACACAATTTGGACCTCCTGATTCTAAATATGGAATATATTTTTTCAAATTCAGACACAGAAGCTGCATATATTAATTTAAAATTAAATTTGGTTGTCATAACCAAAAGGACTATTTTTAAGAAATAATAACTATTAAAAGATTTACATGTGTTTATGTCTATATAAAAATTGAAAATACTTTCAATGACTAAAATTGGATTAAATGGTAAAAATATAATCTAATTACACTTTAAACCCAATTAAAAATATAGTCTAATTGTATAAATAAATTATATTAGAAGGATGCTTTGAATTAAAATGTAGTATTTTTCATTATTCATCAAAAAATGAACTTTATCAAAAAAATACCAAAATTTTACCCAAAGTAAATTTTGATATCCCGCTTCTAAAGAACAAATTAATTTTTTTAGATGTAACCTATAAAAGTGTTGAATACTATATTTAAAAATTGTTCTTTATCAAAAGGCGGTAAATCGACCATTTAAAGAATATTTTAATAATTCTTGCTTAAAATCCGATTCATTCTTATTTTAAGCCTCTTAAATTTATTAATTAAAAGTAAAAACTTTTAAAAAACATGTCTAATAATATTTTAGTTAGTTTTTTTCGTTCCATTCTATTTAATGGATAGATGTTAACTACAATTTAAAATTATAATATTATAATATTTTTTTCCGTATAACTCAATGTTTTGTACAACATATGACTTCAAAGAAACTCAGTGCCGAGTGTTGTGTATGCTATAAAAAAAGTGTCCTCTTTATCATAAAATTAATATCTTATTCATAAATATTAATTGATATGAAAATTTATTATTCTATAAATATCTGGGTCGTTACATCCTTCCCCCATTTTGGGAATTGCATCATCACAATTTTAAAATTGGGCATAGAAACATCATTGAAAGTCTATCATCATAAAAAGAGTCAACAAAAATATACCTTTAAAAGATACAATGGGAAGTAAAAAAAGGTCTCCTAGGATAACACATTCTAGGATTCCGTGAAAAAATTGATATGAATGAGAAACTAAGTGTCAAGTTTTGATGGAGAGTGATAGAAAACATGATCAAGAGAAAGTTAACCACCAGAAAACCACAAAATTGTGATTGTTTAAATATTATTTGATTCCCCAGTTGGAAAAGTAAATGTATTATGATTTTTTTTAATGTTCACTTTAATAAATATAGATAATTTATTTATGATATTGACTAATTACATAAGGAAATATACTTAATTTTCATGTTGAGTTTCATCCTTTAATAAATTTCTACCACAAACTCATCTTTACCCTAAATGATGAGTATTCAAGATGACTTGGTCACACCTAAGGAGATAGAATGAACATATAGATAATCACGTAATCCTCAAAAGATGAACTATATATTTCCCCTATATATAGACATTAACCAAAACCAAAATGGTATGTATAAGATCAAATGATCCCTAAAAAGGATAATCTCTTATAAAAAAAATACTACTCTTAATCTCTAAAATTGAAAAAACAATACCCAAGCTCAACAAAGACCATTCAGTACACAATTATCCTTAAAATTATTCAATGTAATCCAAACTATGTTTGAAACCCAAAATTTAGAAGGATTTGATCACAAAGCCTTCCACCAAAATCATAACATTTATCACCAAATAACATCGGCTACTCTTAAAGTCTCATACCAAAATGTAATTAACCTAATAACATATTATCTATTATAGGTTAATCATTTCCATAAATAACTCAAATCTCTATATATCCATAATAAAAACATATATTCTTCCAAAATAAAATTTTATCCTTACTCGTTAATTGAAATAAAAAAATATTCTATTTTCCATAAGAATACAGTGTTCCCAAAATAGAAAACGTCTTCCAAAATAACATTTATCACTTAATCACTAAATCATTTTGTTCTACTGAGGATATCCATTTTATAAAACATTAATCCAAAACAAACTTATTCTTGATCAATATAATCATTTAAGTAAAAATAATAAGTCAAACTAATCAGGGACTTCACGTAGGCCAGTGGTAGGTGATAAATCCATGCCGCTCTTTGGTTGTGCATTTGATTCTTGCAGCTTTGACCAACGCAACGGGCTGTCACATGGTCTACATGTTTTGTTTTTTTAGAAACTATATAATTTTACGAACATTAAAAAAGATATAATATACTTAAAAATATACATAAGATGTTTTAACCTCAATTATTATTTCATACCTCACATTTTTAATCCATAAAACTAATAAACCATAATTTTCTCAAAAAATAAACATCACATGAACCGCTAATGTTATCCATTATGTCCATCCAATAAAATTGAATTCTTCCTTGAATAACATTATCACATATCAAACATCAGGGTTACACATAATAGAAAAAGTATCCAAAAATAATCCTATCATTAATACATTTAAACATATCAGCATCCATAGATCCAACATAACACTTCAATTCCTAGACACCTTAATCATCGAACATTCTTCATGATACTTTATCCATGTTTTTTCAAATAATTCATTTATAATTATTTCCGAAATAAAAAATCATGAATCATATCTTAATATCCAATAATGTCAAAACATCAGCTAAGAAATAATCCATACCTTTCATTGGTCATTGTCAGTTTCCTCATCCTCAATTGGAATGGAATTAAGTATTGGTAAACATAAATTTGTACGGTCCCGCTAATCCCATTACCAAACCTTCTTTGTAGGGAATATATTTGTACAATGACAATGCACACCACATTTAAAATATTCAGTTCATTCTTTGGAAATAACTTATTTCCCTTTCCTGGAGTCAACTAAACGCTTCCTTTTTCCATGTAAGATTATTGCTTTGTGACCCTTATTACATTGTCTAAAACATCTTCCCATCCCTTTGACGTATATTCCTAGGTGTTTCTATCCACATCCTTGACACATAGGTTTTGAATATACACGCCTTTATGATTATTACTAGAACTTCTGTTGGGATTTTTTTCTTGTATATACGATGCATTATAAAACTCACTATGGTTCAGGTGGTTAATCATGACTCCATATAGTTAGTTAAGAATAACAACAAGAGTTATTATTGCGACTCTAACTTCATTCATTTTCTTATTCAGAAAACCACAATAGTTTTATTCACATCCATTGTTATATTAGTTCCTGCTAGATCCATCCATTTACTAAAACAAAAAATGTTACTGTGAGTATATCAGTAAAATCATTATATAATATCTAAGGAGGAGGATAAACACAAGGATATGGTTATTAATGTGATCTGAAAATCAATCTAATTGTCTAAAATAACTATGACTCTTTCTAATATGCTAACCATTATGGTTATGTCACTTATTCTTAAATAACACCCTAACCACTAAATGTATTGACACTGACATTCGATACCAATTGTAAGGCCCCAGCCGTAAACATTACATAATCTTCAATTAAGTTAATAATTCACATTGAGGATCTTTTTATGTTTAGTGATTTAGATAATTATATCATAACTTATAGATAAAAATTTAAATATTATAATAGACACTTCTACTCTGTATCTATTTTTTTATAAAATAAAAACTCTTAAAAAAAGAAATGTGTATAGTTCCATGTTTTAGACCACATGAATTTTCTTTCATCCCATCTATAACCCTATTCATCATTATGTCATGTGGAAAACATTTCAAAAACATGGGATGAGAATAAAAATTTTAGTAAGGGATATAAAATATGGAACCAAATATTAGTCCATGAATACATAAAAATCAATCAAATATTACTTTTCAATCTTAAAACATAATCCCTTTAACACACCTAACAAAATATTAAGATTTATGAAAATCACATGGAAAAAATAAATCATTAAGGTAACTTCTGGCATCCATAACATACTTACATTGTATCTTTCATAGCTATAGAGTGAGTTACATTTGGAATACCCATCCCAGTATATTCTCGAAATCTCATAAGAGACACATTAACATTTACCTATATCACATTACCCAATTCATTGGAGATCTATCTCGGTCTCACCCTCCCAAGACTTATCACAAAATGACCTGTATACATAATGAATTCCAAAGAACCTTAACATATTCATAACACATAAAAAATCATATAGGAAAGATAAAATTTACCTATTATAATCAAAATATATCAGTTCAACATATTGACATAATCAATCAGAAAATTTAAAAAGAATATTTTAGAATAAAAGTGTCCCATAACACTTTGAAAATTTCAAATTAATTAACATTTTAAAATTTTAATGTCCATATAAATAAATCCATAAAACATTTTAAAAAACATGATCATTATTAAGAATGATTTAGAAAAATATATTTTCAAGACTTTTAAAATGATTTTTTAGTGAAAGAGACTCATAACACTTAACATCAAACAAATATTTTAATATCATGAGAATATGAAGATTCATGGTATAATATGTCAAAGTGTAGAATATACACCTTATAGAATAATAAAGGTGCACAATATCAAGATATTCCTCAATGAAATGATATTGAGACATATCCCATTACAAAGATCATTTTGTATATAAAATAGATCAATTATGTGTAATCACTATAGGTACACATATGTAATGTAAAAATGTAAGATAAGACATAAAAATTAATTTATCTCGTAATGAAAGAACAAAATAATCAAGAAGTAGAAGATCAACCCATAGAATGGAAATTGGGTTAAGAAGTTCCCTTACCTCATGCCCGACATGACTCATTTGTTCATTAATTTCCTAAATAATAAACTTAAGTTAATTAATACTTGATTAAGAACCTTTTTCAAGTTTATTATTCCTTTTATATCTCTTATTACCTTGCAATAACAATTAATTAATTATTTGAGTTCATATCAGACATTTTGTCGATGTTTAGAACTTGAGTCAAAAATGAACTTGTTATAATTAGAAATTGTCCTTGTGGTTAAAAGACCATTATATATAGAATATTATTCACATATATATCATATATATCTATTATATATGTATTTATAATCGTCTATAACATTTTTATATAAGAAATGAAATGCACCGTTCATGGAGACGGTAAGCCGTACGTATGCATGAACGCTACATTCATTTTTTTTCAATTTTAATGAAATGAAAACGAAATTATACATAGGTATATTATAATTATATTATAATATCATATTTTATATACCTGAAATAAGTTCATTAACACCATATTTTATATGTTCCATGTATGGTATGAATGAGTCATATCACTTTGAGGGGCGGTAGTCCGCACTTCCTCAAATGAAATTATCATATATATACAACCTAAAGAGAATAAACATATGTTATAAATGATAATTAGAAAAAAATAAAGATAAAATAAATATAAAAAATATCATTTATAATTTCAGTTCCATTATAATTGCTACCATGGGAGGCGGTAGGAGATAATTTAACTATCATCGTTTCACGAGGCACTAGCTTGTCGTCCAGAGAAGTAGTATGTTTGTATCCATTAGATAGAGGTGTGTGAAAGTATTGTAATAATCCATATCATAACAAAATATTAAGTATACTAGTTTTTTTATGTAAGAAAATAATAATAATAGCATAGGGAGTAGAGAAGGAATATAAAATTAAAGAACTTGAGAGAATACATTAGCGTTAAATAAGGTAAATCCCTTTGGTTTGAACCAAAATGATTTATTGAATTGAATTATGCCAATGGGAAGGATTATAAAAGGAATAGAGGGATGTTTGGAGATTATTAGAGGATATTTTGTATGATCTTAGTGGCTTTAGAGTTGTGTGTAATGGGATGGAGATGATGGAATTTTATAAGGGTAGGAGGGAATCTTTAAGAAATTTTGAATATATTCTTTTATTATAATCTGAATTTTGAATTCATAAGGTCCACAACTAATTTAATTTGAATATAAGGTAGTTATTTTTATAAATACTCTGATAAAACGTTTTTTAAACATTCTTATGGAATAAAATTAACTTTATCTTTCAGTTTTAAACCTTAGTTATATAATTTATCTTTTACAATGTCCTCTTGTATATTCATACAGTATGGTTAATGTAGTTCTATAAAATTCCAAGCGGACCGAAATGGATAATTAATGAAATTTTTGACATTATATATTTCATTTTTACTAATCATATGTTTTTAGTATTATTTTATCATTTAATAAAATATTAATTGTTTTAGAAACTCATTTATGTCAAATTATAAAGTGTTCATATCAAGTGTTTTAAAAAATCTAAAAAACATTGATAAATTTTAACAACCATCATTAATTAAAATATAATAATTCATTATTATCCATGAAATTATTTTATTTCATTAAAAGTTTTAAAAAAATTATTTTCATATTTATAAACTCATTTATGTAAAATTTTCATTAAAAAGGTATTCACTACATCATCATTATGACATAAATAAATTTATTTATTTTATGTATAAAGATTTTATATAATATGCCATGATGTAAGAAATATTTTTAGATATATATTGACTATTTATTATTGAAAATATCACTTATATAATCCCAAATAAGTTTTTTACTAAAAGATAAATGTTTGTACTACATTTTCATTTAAATTAAATTAAATTTTATAATGTGTCATATTCACATACAAGTGCCTCTATAGGGTCCCAAAATAGACCCAAGAATTCCCATAGTCTGAAATGTATCCTAAAATATGGTTAGTACACATGTTAGGGTGATTTAATATTATTATAATATTATTTTTTACCCTAATTTTTTAGATATACCCTTTAACCATGGTAAATAAAATATTTACTGAAGTTACTTTTCATAATGTCTAAAAATAAAATTCACCTATTTATACAATTTAGACCTCATGATCACAAATATGGAATCCATATTTCCAAATTCAAAACATATAGGTTGCATAAATTAATTTAATAGTAATTCCCATTGTCAAAACCAAAAAGTTGGTTTTTAAAAAATAAAAAACTATCGAAATATTTACATGTGTTTATGTCTAATTAAATATTGAAATTACTTAAAATGACCAAAATTGTATTAAATTATAAAAATATAATCTAATTAAACGTTAAAACTACTCAAAAAGACATTCTAATAATATAAATAAATTAGATTAAAAGGCAGTTTTGAATTAAAAAGCAGTATTTCTCACTGTTCATCAAAAAATTAACTTTTGTAGAAAAACACCAAAATTTTACCCAAAGTAAATTTTTATTTCCCACTTCTAAAGAAGAATCTTATTTTTTCAAATGGGACATATAAATGTGACAAAAACTAGATTTAAAAAGGGTTCAGCATCAAAAGGCTGTAAATCTACCTTTTAAAGAATATTAGGGTATTTCATGCTTAAAATCAGATTCATTCTTATTTTTGGCCTATAAAATTTATTGGATAAAATTAAAAACATTTAAAAACAAGTGTAATAATATTTTAGATAGGTCTTTTAATTCCCACCAATACAATGTCTAGGTGTTAACTACCATTTAAAATAATAATAATATTATTATTTTTTATCACTAAATGTTTTGTGCAATATATGATTTCAAAGAAATATGTTGATGTGTATTGATTAAGTTATCACAAAAAGTGTAATATATAACATAAAACTAATATCTTATTCATAAATATTAAAAGATATGAAAATTTATTAGTCTATAAATACCTGGATCATTATAGTATGAGCATTCCGACACAAAAGACATGTGGTCAATCATTTATGACGGGTTCCAAATTCAATAGATTAGGGATGGTTGAGCCCCACCCAACCTCCACATTTATTCTAACTATATTGAGGTGGTAATACACATTAAAGATCTAGATAATTTCATTTACACCTCCTATAATCAGATCCCCTCTATCAGGGGAGTAGAGGATATGATGGATCAGGGTGCCGCTAAAGGGATTAAGGAACCATCCACTGATGAATGGGTTGAATTCATCAATACTTAGGATGTAATTTTTTCATTCTCATGTTTCGTAATTTTTTTATAATTTTCATTATTTTTAATAAAATTTAATTATTGGTTTAAGGTTTTCCTTGAATTGTAGCGAGTGGAGGGGGAATCAATCGAGTTCCTGTCATCAAAATATACACTGATGAGAACCATTTTTATGGTTGATGGATCATATCAGGAATTTAGGGAGCTATATTAAAGAATGAGGATGATAAAAGAGGAGATGTTTTGAGGGTGTTATCTAATAAAACCTCTAATACATGAGGGGGGAAGTGTTATCCATCCCCAAGGATGATGAATAACAATGTCCATAGTCGAGCTCATTATTATCTATGAAACGATTTCATAAAATAATTTTTACGTGATTAATCCTAAATAATGGTCTTATCATTCTTGTGGGCTATATTATATACTCCTTTCTCCACTTCCAAGGGGCTTATAGATTACCCGTTGAGAACTAAGGTAGACATTCCAGACACGACACATGTTCCTATTGGTGTGTCCTTCCCTTGGACAAGATAAATATTAATGGATGAGACCACATTTGTTCATGTCACTATATGGAATAAGAATAATCATGTTAATGTAATCTTTTCACCATATGGTTCCATGTATCAATAATTAAATCTTCTTCCATATGATATCCAGATTCTTCACATGCTGTGGAGGACCTTGTGACCACCACTTTTCATTTTATCACCATTTTAAAAAGAGATAACATGGATCCCACACCATCTGATTAAAGTACTAAAGATAATTTTGTTTTGGTGGGTCCTGAAAGGGTTTTCCATTCCTAATGTATAATGGATACTACTAATGGATTAGCCAATTTGGGTGTGGATCCCAACATGTTGGATACCCTTAATGGTGAGGATGTTATTAGATTTAACAGACTATATAATGAAATATTGGAAAACATTTATCTAGATGTTGAAATTCATGGATCCATGGAAGAGTATGTGGACATTAATTGGGATTTGAATGGATGTGAGTTTCTCTCTTTAGATTTTCCCCCACAGATGAAATACATATATCCAATGAATTAAATAAATAATCATTAATAGTTTACCTTTGTCTCACGAAAATGTTTCCAAGGGGATCTGTGACTAGGGAATCAAGGTTCATAAAACTCCTATTGGTGAGGTAATGGTATATTAGGGACTTTAATTGGTATATTTCTGAGATACCTCCTTCTTGTGCCCTGTAGAATGTTTTAAGAGTGTTATTATGCATGAAATCACAGTCCAAACCACCATGTTTGTTGATTTTATGGATGAATCCAACCAAAAAAACAAATCCATCAACAGATAATTATCATCAACTACATTGATAATCTCATTATTTTATCCTTATTATCTTCTTATGTCAATGACTAATCTCATTCTCCATTTATTTCCATCATTCTCAGTGGTCGAACCTGTAGTTAGGCCTCCACCCTAATTCAACTGACATAACAATGAGAGGATACCATTGCTACATGAAGGATATTCCATGTCATTTAGTAAATATAACTAATTCTAAAGTATACATATCCTCATAATAATATATCCATATAAATCTAGGAGGTTATGATACTTTCTGAGAATGAGGTCATTTCCTTTGGAAAGCTATTAGGGAGTTAATAATGAGGACACCCGTAGAAGATAAACCTTCAAAACTCCATCAGTTATAGATTGTGATTAGAAGGTTGGGGTATGATGTATTTGACTACCTAATGGTCCACATTAATATTAAAGAGGTCATTTTTTGAAGGGAGCAACAACCCTAGTTGTAGTAGTGCCTTCTCAAATAATGAATTCTCATTAAAATTGATATACTCTAAGATATATTATCAAAGGAATAAATCAACCATGCTATGAAATTGGTGGATTGAAAGAAAGAGTTTTACGGTAAATTTAGTAAAATATTTTTCCTCCAACATGAGATGGATACCACCTAAGGGGATATCATATAACTTCATCAGTTCTACGAATGGGTTCAGGATGAGGGGAATATTTCCATTGTGACTACAATAGTGGAACTCCATAATATAAATGAGGCAAGGTATACCAAGCTAGAAGGTCTCTTATAAGCCTCTGATGATGCTTGAGAGACCCTTCAGTAACTCAATAATTATGTAGATAGACTTTTTTATAATATTAGAGAGGGACTACAATTTTTTTGATGCTCCTCTAACTCTTTCTCCATGATATAAAAGAATTTTGTCTCCAATAATCTATGTCTTTGTACCTATTTCCCTTTTAATTATGACATAACATTGAAGATGGTTTTTTAGCTAAAAATGCCTATATGAATTTTTTTTCATCAAAGCAATAGGAACATTATCTTTTTATATTTCTTTCCTAGGTCTTTGGAAAAAGTGATAATAGTTTGAGTATTGATAAAGTCATGTGAGAGACCCTAAAAAATTTGTTTCTTTTTTTTAATTGACCTAATGTTTTCCAAATATGGATATGAATAATACTTAGCAGGTGAGACGTGAATTTTGATTAGGCTTCTATTTGATAGTTTTGAAAATAACAATTTTTATGCATTTTTCATGAGTTGTTTAGAGACTTGAAATCTGAACTAATACAACTAGTTTTTTAGGTCAATCAAATTTAACCATAAATTATGGGACAATGAACCAATAAGGTATAACTATATTATAATGTTCTATCATTATTTAGATACCCACATGAGAATTCTATTTCGTGATTTAGTGATTAATGGACCAGAAATATGATTCGACAAGAATTGCACATGGAATGAAGGCATACCTTGTTCAAATAGAATTTTACAGCATGATGTTTGCAGGGATTATGGTGATCTAAGTAGTTTCTTATGAGGAACAATGTGCCTCTATTTTATAGGACTTTTGGTGGTGACTTATGCAAATCCATATTATGTTATATCAATTCATATTAAAAAAATATTTCCTATGGTATCAGAAATTCTATTACCAATGGTGAGGGTGTTTATGAGGATCTAAATTTCTCAATACTTAGATGGTGGTTTGATAATAGAGGGTATTTTAGAATTTAGGAACATAGATAATTTGGTATGTGTAGTTTTTTGTCCTAGAATTTATGGTCTAGACATCACTATGTGTCTTGATGAAGTGTATATACAGTCACACATATTTTTTAGGGAAATTTGGTGGATATCAAACTCCATGAGAGAAGGATCATCCCCAACAAGTGTTGATGCATCAAGCAGTGTAATGTAATGTGACAATGACATAGATTGTGCAGTTTAACATCTTATGGAAATGATGTCGATGGATATATTTTATGGTCATTTGTATTTGATTGAAAGATCAGTGATTTTCCCTTTCCCATTTATCTTTTCAAGAATGCTTTATTTTGTTCAAGCATGATGAGGGTATGTTGTAAGATGTAATCAAAGGGATTATGGATCTGATAATTTATATGGGACATATTTTCAACAACAAACCAAAAATAAAAATAAAAAATTTGTTTCTATCATAATATTGTTGTGGATTAAAGAGATAGAATAGGTTTCTCCTAAGGATGAATGTGCCTCAAGTTGACAAAACATTAAGGGGAGACTTATGAAAATACACACTATGGCCTATCAATGCGTAGTCAATACAAAGGTCTTGTTGGTTATTAGAAATTATATTACTATGTTCCAGGTATATGTTATAGAGATTTAGATTTCCCGAGGAAAATTAGTTGGTTTTTGTAAGCAAAGTTCCTGAGCATGGAAGGATAATTTCATGCGAAAATTCCCAAGGACGTGGATAAATGTTTCCTACATAGGTTAGACCTATACATAGAGAAGTTATTTTTTTATATTGCATATAATCCCAAGATGTCAGATCAGGGAATCAATTTTTATCTCATCCAAGAGATAATCAATTCATACGTAGTTCATGGAAGGATTCCCTACACTGCTCGAATAATTGTGTCGAGTAGATGTATTTTTCTCTGATTAGGATAAAAATAGGTGGGTCATAACACATATATGACACTCTTTTCATGTTCTGGATCATTCATAATAGAGTGAGGTAATGTTTTTTATTTTCGATGGACGAGGATTTTGGATCTGAGCATCACTACAAATCTCATTAGAGTGACAATCAAACCACACATAGTTTTAATATTTATTTCATTCAAGAGCCATCAACCATGCATTTTAACAATATACAGTAAGGACGTTTGGTGTTCCTTTTTTGGACTTACATCCACAAAAATGATAAACTTGACGTAAACTAATAATACATGCTCATGTGGGGAATCATTTACAAAATGATCTAGGCTTAGTGTGAGAAACATGGAGTGGTAATGAATTCTTACACCATAATTAGGTGATTAAAATAAAGGACTATATAATTTTGTTCAATTGGTGGATGGACCATGATATAGGATCTAGGCATCGTTAAATATCTCATTGGAATGAGAATCAATCAATTCATAGTTCTATGAAACCTTGTAGTTTAATATCATGTGGTAAAGATAATGGTTACATGACATGAAAAACAAGGTAGGAATCCCTATAAATGATATCTTGGAATTGAGGGAATGATTTTATGATAGGAATCTTGTTTTTTACATGTAGATTCTTGAGTTGGTTTCCCCAGAAATCTTATACTTGGTACCTAGGGTAAGACTACAATTTATTGTCATGAGATGAAGATGTTTTCGTATAGTTTAACATCACATGACTAGGGTGATATGGATTTTGTGTAGTTTTAGGTCATATGGGTAGGACCATATGTCATGAGTTACATAACGCTATTAGGCCAAGGATGTTCTAGCATACATGGGTAATGAAGAAGGAAATTGAAACCCATGATCTTAGGGGTACATGGATAAGGATAAGTGATATGAAACATGTATGTAAGGAGTGAACACATACCATGTTTGAAAAGAGGTATCCACAATAATGTTATCAGGGATTAAAGAGAAAAAATGAGTTTCTCTAGTGGAAGAATGTGTCTCTGGCTTATAGAAATTTCGTTCCCGAATTATGTAAAGAAAAACAAGATAGTAGAAATGCATAGTATAACTATGAAATCCTCTAGGTGAAATAAATTTTTGGGTGTGGCTTATGAAAATCAAAGATAGGGCATATCATTACATATTCGAAACTAAGGTATCCCCAGGAATAATACATTCTATCATTTATGGCCATTGAAAGCTTATGGAGATCCAAATTTTCTTGTGACATTGAGTATGATAAATGGAAGGAATGTATCATAGCACAAATGAAAAATTTGGTCCGGCATGGGCCATAGAATGTGAATTCCCCTGTACATATATATGTTTACATGAAGGAGAGGGGGTCATTATTTAATTCATAGATATTCCAGTGAAATACAGTATGGGTGCACTATTTATCCCATTAATATTATAATCCTACCATACATATTTCTCAATGGAGGTGCGGTGGGAGACCAGCACCAAGGATTGTGATCTGCTCAAGCTCCTGCCAAAATGTTATTTAGTTTTATTTCATCAAACAAGGACATGAACCATGATTTTTTAGTTCATATGTAATGGAACTTATCATATAGTTTAATATCTTCTAATTAGGATATTATGATATTTAGTTTACTTTCATTCATCTTAGACTATGGTGTCTTGTAGTTTTAAGTCATATGACTAGGACCGTTTTTTGCATTTTAAGGTCATGTGGTGATTACCATGAGGTGTGAATTTCAAGGACTTGTATGCAAGGCCATATTATATGTATTTTATCATTGTGTGATGAGAATTATTATGGTTTCTTTATCACATGATGTAATTATTGGGAAATATTACATTTATTGGGACATTAGAAAGATCTCCATCTATCGAGATTAGAGAATAAGCTCCATATGAGTGGAACTTGTGTATGGAATAAGGCTCCTCTCTCTTTATCTCATGATTTGGAGGTTTCTTCCCTAGTATTATTGGGGTATTGATTACCAGTACCAGTTGTAGTTTTTTGAATGATTGTAAGAGCAATTTCTTGTTAAAAGCTTATGCAATATGATTTTGGTCAACGTCAATGTGATGAAAAGTATGCAGTCTTCTCACATTGTGGAATTCCAATTCATCCAACCACTTTTTGGATTTCTCAAATATGGATAACTGATCGTATATGGAAAATGAAAAGCAAGGAAAATTAGACATCAATGGGAAAAACTTTTTCTAACATGTATACCAATGAATATGGGGTCTCCCATATAGTGGAAAGGGATGTAGTTCGGTAAGGCCATAAGGAATGAAATATATTTTTGGGATAATAATTTTTATATTTATCCAACATATTATATAGTGTTTTTGAAAAGATATTTTTGAATTCAACTGTATATTCATTAGTAGTTTCATGATCATGAGATGAGTGGTTGGACCTCATGTTATATTCTAGATACATCATTTATAACTCAACAGAATAGATATTGGATACATTTTCCCTTAGTATCATATGAGGGACGCCAAATCTGGTAATGATGTTTTCTTTCATGAAGCTGAAAATTATTTTGGTCCTGAATTATTTGAGGGTTATTTTTTTCATCCCATTTGGAGAATAATTCTGTAGCCGTGAGGATGTATTTGAATTGGTTGGTCGTAGCTAGAGGATATGACCCTACAAAATCGATTCCACATACATTAAATGGAAAGTATCATTTTTATATGAGTATAAAATATGGTGGTTGATGGATGATGGATGAGTTTGGCATGCACTTGGTAGGAATAACACTTCCGGGTGAATTGTGTGAAATATTGTATCATTGGAGAATAGAAGTATCCAATAATTATGATCTGATTAGAAATCATGAACCTGTAATAGTGGGAACCTTAGGCCTCTGCATGAAATTATTTCATGATAGAAATAAAATATTCTTGGTGAATTCACCTAAGAAGGAATACATAAAAGGCTCATCTATAAAGGGCCCTTTAGTGATTTTTTACATCATAAAGAGTAAACTTGGTCACTCATCATTAGGGAATCTCTCTTCCAAATTTTTTCAATGAGACAACTCTGTTTTGATTGTATTCCACAATGGGAATCATCCAGCCTATTGTAATACCATCTAGTTCATGTATTTAATTTACCTCATTTATTTATTCCATGTCAATATAAGAAAAAAGAGACATCATTCTGTAGTGACCAGTGCTAATGACTACTTCATCAAAATATAGATCTTCCATTCTCCAATGCATCTTCGGATTATGGGATGTGATTAAATGTCTACAATGAGGGTAATTATTCCATTAATCCGTTGAAATAGTGAATAATGGGGATTATATCTTCTTTTATGAAAGCATTATCACTGTTGGTATGCTCGATTACCAACTCAGAATCACCTTTTACCTTCACGTGGTCCATTAGAAATTGTAGTGCCAATTTTAGTCCTAAGATGAGGTCCTGATACTCTACCTCATTATTTTTAAATCCTTCTGAAAATAAGAATGATTATGGTAAGATATTATTTCTTGGGTAATGATAACAACTCACAACCAAACCTTATTGAGTTTGGGATTTTCCATTCACATTACTGATGGGATTATGGAAGAACCATAAAAATAAATTTCTCATATCTAGGGTCTGTCTTAAATAGAAAGGATTTATTCATAAATAGATTCAGTATTTAATGGAATTTTTTCTATATATGGATATTCTGTAAAGAATTATTCCAATGTATAATCTTTTACCACTTTCTGAGGCGCGAATTGTATGTAATACTTTAAAAATATAACTTCCCATCATTTTAAATGATTAGTCAATGTATGAAAGCTAAGGATGTATTTTTGCAGGTTGTTGTGAGTGACCAAATGTACATAATGATGTTTTAGATAGTGTCTTGGATTCTAAATCGTGAATATTGATTCAAGAATACTTATCTTCATATCTAAATAATGAGTCCTGGTATGTATTATGATTTAACTTAGATAATAATGGTCTTTCTCATTCTCATCATCATTATATTGTGAATGGAAAGTTTTCATTGATCATTCAAGTGTCATCGCAAAAACAAATTGGTGGATTCCAATCAATAGGTGGATTTAACACCAGTGGACTCAATAGATATTTCTTGATATTATCAAGTAAATCTTGAAAATCATCGGTCCAAAGATATGTGACCCACTTTTTCATCAACCTAGTCAAGGGAAGAAACTTATCTGTGAGGTTTTCTATAATGTTGTGAATATAGTAAATGGGTCTCTATAATCTCCTCAACTAATTAAGGTTTTTAAGAGGTGACATATTAAGGACTTCGTTTTTCTTCATAGGATTTACTTTGATGCCATGGTGGAATACCATGAGGCTGAGAAACTTTCCAGAGGTAACTTCAAAATTACATTTCAAGGGGATCATATTCATGATTTGTTTTCACACTTTGATAAACACAATCTCAGGATTTCCTAGGTGTTTATAGTGATTTTGATACTTAACCACCTAATAATTAATTTATCATTTTATACACCATCCCAATAAAGGTTTGAATATATGATTCATGGCGTGTTGGTGAAGACATTTTCTCAAACTAATGGAAATTACCAGATAGCTATAAAACCCATTAAGAGATATGAGAGAGGAGGATTACTCCTCTTTGGGGCCATAATGATTTTGTTGTACCTAAAATAACCATCCATGAATAAGAGGTATTGATATCCTACAATAACATCAATTAATAGTTTTGTGATCGAGAATGGGAAATCATCTTTGGGATAATACTAGTTGAGATCTCTAGCATCGATGTAGACCCTTATTTTCTTATTCTTCTTCATTAATGGGACTATGATTTTTATCCATTTTTCATATAGTAATTTCTTAATAAAATTAACCTCCATAATCTAGTCAACTTTAGCCTCAATTTTGGTAGTGTGGGTTGGGTGTGTCATTCTAGCTATCTAATTTTATCTCAAATGGTTTTCTAGGAAGAAAAGGTGGTGAGAGGCCACCTCATGATTGAGGACTGAAATTTCTATGAAATTCTAGGAATAATGTTTTGATGAAGATTCATAAATGAGGTTGATAACTCCTGTTCTTAGTAAGACATTTATGCACTAATCAAGGTGGGTTTTGGGTCCTCTTCTATACATAGATATATTTTTCTGAGTTTATAAATATTAATAGATATGCCATTATCTAATGCTCTAGAGGAATACATGAGGTCCTCCTCCTCTTCCTCTTCAGCCTTATCATCTGTTTCCTCTTACATTTCAACTCATGTATTACTCTTAGGGGAAGCTAACGACGAATGAAATTTATTATTGTTAGGAGAGGAGTCAAAATACTAACATTCAATAGATGGAGCAGTTTCTTAATACTCAAATAATGATGTGGGGTTTCATGAATGTTTTTATGAGAATATTATATATAGGGAAGTAGTATGTTTACCCTCTCTTAGTAACATTATAGCCTTTTATGACTCAATTAATGAGGCAGGGATATTTTGATGCTTAGGGGATGGAATGAGGGAATATTATACTAAGATTTTAACACTATCTGGAATGTTGGTGACCTATTTAGTGTTATTTGGATAATTATTCCTAATTGATATAAAGAATTTCTTTTTGAATATACACCCAAATTTGGCCCCATGCCTTCGATCTAATTGATGGGTGTCACGTATTCCTAACTGATCTATTTGAGGAGATTTACTGGGGTCATTTCTAGACCATTCAGGGAAGTGACTCAAGATACACCATTAGTCATGGGTTTTTTACCTTCCCTCTAGTATAATACTAAATCAATATATTTTTAGTCATAATATTGAATGGATATTTATCACCATAAAACACCACAATTTGACCATTAACAAAATATTTGAGGCATTGGTAGTATGATGATGGGAATGCACTATGATGATGTAACCAAGGACTTCCCAACAGAACATTGAAGGTGGTATCTTGATGAAAAACTAGAGATTATGAGTTGGGTAGGAGGTCTAAAAAGTTATCCCTGATCATGATTATTTGAAGAGTATTTTTCTTTATTTTTTTCATAACCCTCTATTATTAGAGCTAATGGGGATTGGTGAGGATCACTATAATGTAGTAGATGAAGTGTTTATACTATAATGAGGTTGACTCATGAGCCATTTCCAATGACATCCCATAGGATATTAAGATAATTTATCCTGGTAGAGACATAAAAGGGTCTGATTTGTCCTTGTATGATGAAATATTTTGTCTCATTTTTTGAAAAATATGATCATGATTTTTTATTCAAGATTTATCTTTGAGAAATATGTTTTACTAGTATAATATTCAACATTAAACAATTGAGGTCTTAGAAAATCCTATATAATTTCTTTATGGAGGTCTTTTGATAGACTAAGAGCATCTAGGATCAATATATTGGCATGAATTAGGGCCTCTTTCATTATAATGTCAAACTTATGGGATAAAGGTGTTTTCTTCCTGGCATAAGGATTCAATTTATAGTCACATTAGAGACCAAAGTACATGATATCCTTGGAAAAGGAGTTATATTTTCTTTTCTCTTTAGGGGGTTCGGTAGAATATGTCTTCCTTCTTACTAAATATGATAAGATAATTTTTAACCCTATAATTAATCATCAAGGATGATAAGGTTCCGGATTCCCCAAACATATGTGGGTGAACATTCTTGTTCTTTTTGGACACATTAGATGGCATTCCAATGAGTTTCATTATTATAGATAGTCTGTGTAGGGAGGTGGATGGGATATTGAGTTTTACCGTGACTGCATCTTCCCATATATCCTCATTCCCTATGGCCTCCTCCTCTCCAATAGGGTTTTAGGAAATCATTTTTATATCTAAAATCATCATTGGTAGAGGGATCCATTATGTGAATGAAATTATTGGAACCGCAAATTAATTCTTTGTCTCATAAGGATTCATTCGTGTAGGGAAACTCTTATAGTACAATTTGGTTGGGTGTTTCTCATACATTCAAGACTGAACACATAAAGTCTAAGATAGTCAAATATAAATATATACATGGTACAAGTTCATATTCATGTGTTTGTTTCCTACCGTTCTTATCATATCATTTTTTAGAATACTAGAATTTAGAGGACTCTGGAACCGACTGAGTTGGTGGTTTCATAGAAGAAAAGGTTCGGTGAATAGTTGGTTATTGAAAATATTTTAAAAGGATATAATACTTCAATTCAATTGATTTTCTAGTCATCCAGTAACATATATGTTTCTCATTATTTCTAGTAACTTTCTATTAGTCTTTCTCTTCCTTCGAGTTTATGGTAGAAACACATGTTACCTGTGCATGTGGAATTTCCATCTTCACCTTCCCAGAGTCCACCATTAATTGTAGGATGTATTTTAAAATAAATAATTCCTAAATTGTGTTCCCCAATATCTTCTGAAATGGTAAATAGTTTGTGATATTTTTTAGAACAATCTAATCGGGCTTACTGGGATTTGGAAACTTGATAAAGTTGTCTTCCAAAGTCGCAATGAGGTATCTAGTGACTTTTCTATCTTAGAAAAAATTATTATTTTTGTTTATAAAAGTTTTTTAGTCTCTTATCCATTCAATCATCAAGATGAGGCAGTCATTTTGCTGAAACTCGTGGGGGTATACATTCTATGGTGTGGGATTTGGGGCTGGATATGGTCTAGGGGATGGCTTAAGTGTGATTGTAGTTGCTTATTATTTCCCTTTTCTATTCAGTTGGGTTGATATAATTACATGGTACATGGATTTTTCCATAAATATGAAGTATTACAATAATTTAAAAACGAAAAAAAATATCTTAAAACCCTCTTGTATATTTAACCGGTATGAGGGGTGTTCATAACTCATCGCAGTGACTATCTATATAGAGTTACACCAAGTCCTCTTGGGAAAGATGTAGGTGTATATATTAGGTCAACCCATTCCATCTAGAGATGAAATCTTAGACCCTATCATGCTACCATTGTTTCTAGTTTTAGAGGTTAATGATGATTATATTTTGTATCATTTGGATTAATAAAATTAGAAACAACCTACATCGGTTTTTCCATCCCACGATTGATCGATCTGGAAAACTATATACCATACAAAGGTTTTCCCTTGTAGTGTTTTCTAAATTAACCTGAGTTTCAATACTTCTTGTTGTGTTGTAGTTCCAATAATGGGATTACTACGAGGCACTAAATGCATCAATTGATTCTCTTGATCCCTCGATCCACTGAAATATGGAAATGTAGGTTTCTTGAAGTTTGGTGGGGGTAGGGTTGTATCCACCTATTTAGGGTAACTCTTCCTTTTCGGTTGTACTGGTGCATGTGGTTCCCCAATATCTTCCAATCGAGCTATAAATTACCCCTTAGTATTAATAATAGCTTGATGTATGTCAAGATGAAAAAGGTATTTAAAAAGGCGATCAACATATAGGGCCAACCATGGTGGATCTGTTTGTACCCACAGTGGGTAAACTATATGGATTTTTCTATCAGTATGTCACTACACAAAAATCCAATCAGTGATGTATTTTTTTCATTGGTTATGTTTTAAAATGTCTCCAATTCCTTTACACATGTTTCTAGAAAACTTCTCTTAATGAGGCATTGCTAATTTAGTGACATTTTAAAACCTTACTAATTTAGCAATGCGTATAAACGTCTCTAATTAGCGACCCTTAAAAATGTCACTCTGTTAGCGATGTTTTAAAACATAACTAATTAGTGACACCTCATTTTTAATCTCTTTCTATAAACATCTGTAAAAAAATAACTAAATTGGTGATGTTTGAAAATGTTTCTATTTGGAGACAACGCATTTCCTATCATTTTCTAGAATCTTCAGTAAATACACATCTCTAAAGTAAAATTCAATTACCAAAATTTGCTGGAATCATAGGTAATGTTTTTATTCCATTTTTTTGAAATGGTGTTAAGTTTATTATTTAAATGTGTGCCTCCTAATCATGTACATTTCCACTCTTCCTACTGTGCATCCCATCCAACGCTCCATGCCCCTATCTATCACATGCGTGCCTCCTAGTCCTGTACACCCGCCCCTCTTCTTCATGCGTGTCTTGTCTTGTACACTGCCAATTCTCTGTCCCTAGCATGCCATTCCCACCCGAGTGCCCTGTCTCTAAATTAGTGAAATTTAAATGTGTTTTTAATTAGTTAAACCTCATTTTATGAATTTGTCAAGAAACATAGTTAAATAGACTTTACTAAATTACAATTCAATTACCAACGTTAACTGGAAATGTTCTTAAATTTTTTATTTCATTTTGTAAATGTAATTAAAATGTTTTTTTATTGAAACGTGTGCCTCTCAATATTGTACACCACCACTCTCCCTCCTATGAATCCCGTTCAACCCTTCCCACCCCTCTCCATCATCTGTGTGCCTCCTAGTCTCGTACAACTACCCATATCATTCATGTGCATCCCATCCTATACACCACCCCTTCTCTTTCCCCAACATGCCCCTCCCACCCCAGTGCCCCATCCTGGAACCACTCCCTCCCTCCCCTCCCCTACCACACTCCCCCCACTCTCTCTCCTATGGATCCCAATTTATAAACCACCCCCTATCTCTCCCCAGCATGCCCCTCCCTCCCCAGTGCCTCGTCCCAACCCTATCCCTCCCACCCTACCCCTACCACACTCCTCAATCTACCTCCTATGTGTCATTGTTTCCTCTAGAAATGGTATGACCTTGTTTGTTTAAGGTTCAAGCATTCCAATCTGTTTCTAACAGGTTTATTCATAGTACTGAAAACATCCAATGATTCTATATCTATTTGGACCTACTTTCTAAAGGTATGTGCTCAATAGTTGTGGACTGATGAGGCTTAGGAATTAGCATTGGTCGAGAGGATAGGAGGTCAGACTCATCACAACTTTTTTGGGGGGAATTATTTTCTACTCCGGGACTGTCTTTATAGATTTAAGTTATGTTCGTGAATCCTTATTACATTACCATGTATGAAAATGATCATTCCTTTAGATCTGACAATCAATGATTAATATGTAGCAGATTTAGAGAATCTTTTATATGTATTTAAGGTTCTTCATCTGTAGAGATTCATCTATATTTGGTTGAGTATCTTAATAAATGGTATCATTCAAGAAATTATATAGAAATCTCTTGGTTATTATGATAACCATGCTGGTTTTAAAGCCACTCAGTGGGGCACTTGAAGTTTATTATCATTCATAAGGACATGGATTGTTTCATAGTCGGGATCATACCCACAGATGGGCTACCTACGTATCCTTATTTAGAAAAGGAATCAGAACCCACATAGTTTGAGTAAAGAAGTATGAGATTTATTTATGATTGATGGCTCAAAAAAATATTTCATAATTACTTTTGCGGTCTAAGATCACGTGAGTCATGCTCGGTGTGAGAAAAAAGATGTATTGGTAATACCTGACAATTGTTCCATGAAATATTCAAATGTAAGAAATAATGTGGGTCTTAGGTATGTATGACTGCCCAGATATATGAAGATTATGATTTACTTCAGGGAAGGAACACAAGAACAAGGCCCATAAACGTATATGTGTTTTACGGAGATTTGGATACTTAACATAGGACTTAATTATGAGAAGGTTTTCGAAGTTATAGGGGACTTGTGATTTGGTTTTATTCCAGAAAAGGAAGTTCAAATCAGAAGAAATTAAGACTAGTTAAGAGAAATTATGACTGGAGAGTATTCCTGAGAAGGAGGCCCAGGATAAAGGGACTTAAGAATTGGGGATTACTCCTGAAATGTAGGCCAAGGTTAAGGGGATTTGGGATTTGGGGATTAATCCTAAGGAGGATGTCCATATTTGGGAACTTGGACTAGGGCTTACTCATGAAAAGGAGGCCTAGATTAGGGAAATTATGGAAGGGGATTACTCCTGAAAAGGAGGCCTAGGTTAAGAGAAATTAGATCTCGGGCTTACTCCTAAGGTGGATTCCCAAACTAGATATCTTGGATTGGGGCTTACTCCTAAAAAGAAGGCCCATGTTAAGATCTTATCATTTTAATGAATGATGTTGAATGAATAAAATCTCTAACTCTTGTGACATAAAGATATGTAATTCCCTAGGTTTTGATAGATGTTCAATATAATTCCTTTTAGATAAGGAATCCAACTAAAAAATTATGCCATAAATGGCTTTGAAGAGGATTCTGAAGGCTACATATTGAATAGGATATGTAGATTTGAAGAAAAGAGATGAATGGACAAGAGGGGAACCCAAAAGAAGGTAGGCACGCAGGTCCTATTTGGGCATGCATGTCTTGGTCATGTAGGTATACTTGCGCAAAACATAGGTACTTGCACGATGGTTAACCCATAGGGTAATACTTGGGCGAGGCTTGGCTCAAGTCTTTAGTATGATCCCTAAGGGCTTCAAAAGGGGTGGCGTGCTGGTTCTATTGAATGGATAAGGCAGTTCACAAGTGTGTCCATTTTCCCTTAAGGTTTAGACACTTAGGCGCACAGGTGTTGATGAATTTCAACACTTAGGCCTTGTTCCCACTCTTTAGATCTTCAATTATAGGTAAGAAATTACCTTAGAAGTGTTCTAAATACTTCAAGAAGAGACTAGGGTGTCGGGAGCTCAAATCTAATTTTCTGGATTTTTTCGTCCCTGAAATGGGGGGCCGAGAAGGGGTATTTATAGGCTATTGAAGACCCTAGGAGAAAATCAAAGAGGGCACATAGGTCACCTGCATTACCAAAATGTGGCGCATAGGTAGACCTATGTGACCATCTTGAAACTTGTGTGGCCCATGTTCAAACCAATCCATGTTAATGCCTTTGTCAATTTTTTATGTTTCTTCAAAGGATGAATCACTTTGTGTTAAGGTATTTTCCCTTATTCAATCGTCAGACTCTGTGACAGAAAAGAGCATCAACAAAATTCCTCCCTCAGAGTTGGATCTTAAAGAAGCAGGATGTGACTATGAGGTAAACAAGAAAACCAAGGAATTGTGGCGCGCATGTGTTGAGCATGCAGATGTCATCACGCATGTAAGAGTCGCGCAGGCTTCAGTGCATAGGGTTGTGGCCTTGACTATAAATATACGACCATTCATCGCGCAAAGAAACTGGCTATGAATAGTTCAGGCTCTCGCCGCACAGGTTAATCTTGTCATGCTGGTTGCTGATGAAATTAAGAATGCCATAAATCAAATCAAAAGTTGTGTTTAAAGCCTCTTGTAATTCCTGAAAAAGAGAAGAGACTCCAGTATGTAGATGTCTTTCTTACTACTGTGCATCAATGAAAAACACTTTTATCTTTGGTCATTTGTATATGCATTCTCTTGCTACTTAATTTAATGTTTTACTTAAGCCAATGGGCCTAGTAAGCATAGTTTGATTTTTTCTAGGATTATTATAAACAACCATAAAAACATTGAATCTTTCTATTTCTCGATATTACCTAAATCATACAAAATGTATGTTTAGTGAGCTAGGACTTGACTTTTATTCAGAGTTCCCCTGTCTTTTGTAGGCAGTTTATAGTCATGAATGTCGGACATAAAAAGGCTAATGTTTAAGGTCAAAATAGGTTTGACTGAATGGATAAAAATTGACTCAATTATTTGATAATTTTTCTGAAAACATATTACCATATTCAAGTATGGGGGAAACATATGTAAACTATGTCTTATGAAATTTTAAATCTGAGGAATGATGTGAAAAAGGGCTAAAAGGCATTAGAAGAAATATTTCCCAAGAATGAAGTTACCATTATTTAACAAACCCATTAAGGGGTTGAATTTTTTAAAGCCACCTAAGGTGATTGGCTACATAATCAAATAATAGAAACTTTTTACTGACATGTCCATTATGTAGACTACTTATGCAAGGCTACCTAAGGGCGCGTGCTGCATAGTCAGGAAAAAGAACTCTCATAAATTTTACTTTTCTACTACTAAAAAGCCAGTGAAAGTTTATGGAGATTCAAATTTTCCAAAGTATAGAGTCTGATGTATGGAGAGAAGTACTTTAATATGGAGAGGGTATTTCCAATAAACATTGTCATAGAATTGGATGAATGTCACTCCCATGAAGGTCAGACCCAAACATAAGGGGAAATATAAACCATAAACATGAATACTTTCATATCATGAAAAAGAGTATGGGACAAAGATGTTAAGGATGGATATTTTTTAGGATCCCTACTTATTTTCATTAAGACAAATAATATCAAAAGATGTTTTTCTCCCAAGAATGAAGTTACCACTATTTAACAAACCCTTTAGGGGGTTGAATTATGAAAGCCCACCTAAGGGCATTGGATACATAGTCAAATAATAGAATCTTTTGGCTGACATGTCTATTATGTAGACTGTTTATGCAAGGCCACCTAAGGGAACTGCTGAATAGTCAAAAAAGGAATACCAGAGTATCAATCATTTTGTGACTTGAAGTCAGGAAAAGGGTTATGGAGATCTGAAAGTATTTTAGGTTATGAGTATAACACATCAAAAATGGGCATTGTCCAATCTATGTAAAGATACACAGATCAATTCAAACCATAATCATGTTGTGGATGGGTCCTAAATTGAGGTGTTGGACTTCACTATGTATCCAATAAGGATGGGAATCAATCCATACATAGTTCTTTAAATATAATTTAACATCATGTGGGACTAGATTGTAGGAGATCTTAGTTTAGGGTCATAGAACTTGGACCATTATAAGGAATACATAGTGTGTTTTATAAACCTAATGTGAATGAAGACCAGGGTTTCCATACCACATTCATGTTTTCATAGGGGGGATTTTCAGCCAAAGGACTGAAAGTGGAATATTGTGGTTAGGCCCAAATACTTGGGGTTGGATTCGAGGGATGCTTGAACGTTCCTAAATATCCAATAAGGATAGGAATCAAGCCGCGTGTAGTTCTTGAAATACCTTTTGTATAGATTTGGTTCATACAAGTGAAGGGTGAAAGGGGACTTTAGTGAAATGAGGGTTTGAACCAAGATAAAATGTTTTGGCATTGCCTTGTATGCACGTAGTCTTTAGAATATAACATGATTAGAGATAAATGTAAATAATGATTCCCTCTCAGGTGATGGTGTCAAATAATTTTGTAGTTTATTGTCGTACATGACAAAAGTGCAAACAATTTAACGTCATATACCAAGGATGATGGTGAACCAACTTAAAAAAATATTGGTTCTGGGGGTGGTTTCATGAATCAACATCATATGAGACGAAGGTAAACCGATGTGAAGAGATTTATTTTGGGCATGAAGCACAAGTGGTTTCCTATGTACCCAAACTAGAAGGCGAGGATCAAAGTCCACGTAGTTCGATTAAAAAGGAATTGGTGATCAGGTTATACTTTAGGAAAACCCGAAGATGGTGTTGGGAAATACACGTTATTATCGGCCCAAAGAGGGTGTTATGGTTGAAGTTTACCCTAAGATCGCGTGAGTCATACTCGATGTGAGAAAAAAGAGATAGCAACAACCTTAATGATGCACAGTTTAATGTCATGTAGGACATTTGAAGGGAATATGCAGTTTAAAGTCTTACAGTGAGGACTATTGGTGCTGCATAGTTTACTATCATGTAGCAGGGAAAAAATACATTTTAACATCATGTAGGACATATTAAGGGACTTTGTTTAGTTTTACGTCATGTAGGACAAAGGAGCTGTACAATTTAACATCATGTAGGAAAAATATAGGGACATATTTTAACGTTATGTTGGACGATAAGGGACTCTTTCACAGTTTAACATCATGTTGGAAGACAATACAGTTTATTATCATGTTGGACGATAAGGGTGTTGTACAGTTTAGAATCTTGTAGCTAAGATGATGGGGACAATGCATTTTGACGTCATGTTGGATAAAAGGGGGACTATGCTACTTAATGTCATGCAGTAAGGACAAGAGAGACATAATTTAACGTTATGTTGGGAAAAAAGGCCACAATACAGTTTAATATCATGTTGGATGATGGTGTGAATAGTTTAAGGTCATATGCAAGGACCGGTGATTATATAGTTTAACATCTTGCTGGACGTAAGTGAAAATAGTTTAAGGTCATATGCATGGACCATTTGATTTATGCAGTTTAACATCTTGCTGGACGTAAGTGTAAATAGTTTATGGTCATATGCATGGACCTGTTGATTATGCAGTTTAATGTCTTACTGGATGTAAGTGCAAATAGTTTAAGGTCATATTCATGGACTGGATGTGATGTATTTGTATTATAAAAAATAAATATTCATAAATATGGTGTTGGTTGGAGTCGTGATGAGTTATCCATCCACTGAGATTACACAATAAGCTCTATTGGAGTAGACCTTATGTATTGAGTAAGGTCTTTCCCATTTTGGTTCCGGCCTGTGAGATTTCTTTCCTGGTATCATTGGAGTTCTGATAACCAATACCAATTATCCCTGAATGAATGAACGAAGATGAAATTTTTGTTGAAATCTCGTGCTATTATATTTTGATAGACTTCCAAGTGGTGCAAGGTGCACAATCATTTCTTGTCTAATCATTCCAATTCTTCCAATAGATTTTGAAATTGATCGTCTGTGGATGACTGATCACAAATGGCTACCCTGAGTGAGGGTAATTGAACCTCAATGGGCAAGAATGATTCTATTCCATATACCAATGAATATGGATTTGACTGCATTGCAGTGTGGGTGGTAGTTCGATAAGCCCATAAAGCATGAAAAAGTTTATCAGGCTATGACTTTTTTTCTTTATCCACTATTTTTTGCAGTGTGTTTGAAAAAGTGTTATTGAAGGCTTCTATTTGGCCATTGGCCGCTGCATGATACCAAGAGGAATGGTTGGATTTGATGTTGTATTCTTGATAAAAATTCCTTACCTAGGATGAATAGATGTTGGTGCCATTGTATATCAATAGGTATGAGGGACACCAAATTTGGTAATGATGTTAGACTTGATGAAGCTTACAATGATTTTAGAACTGACTTTTTTGAGAGGTATTACCTCTGACCATTTGGAAAATAAGTCAGTAGTAGTAAGAATGTATTTAAAATTCTTGGATGTAGCTGAAGGATAAGGTCCTACTACATCCATTCCCTATGTGGCGAATAGCCACGAGTATTTAACTGTATGAAGCAACTCTAGGGGTTGATGAATGAAATTGGAATGTACTTGGAAAGAATGACACTTCTTTGTGAAATCAACACAATCTTGTATCATTGAAAGCCAAAAGTATCCAAGCCTTCAAATTTGATCAAATAGTCTATGTCCGAACTGATGGGCGCCACATACTCCTGCATGCACTTATTTCATGATATCCATTGTCTCTTCACCATCAATGCATCTGAGGAAAATTCCATCAAAACCTCTTTGTGGAGAATTTTCTCTAGGTGATCTGGGCTATCATAAAGAGTGAAATTTACAACAGGTCACTGGATCTGTTCTTTCCCGGATCTATCAGGTGGAAGTGATCCATTTTGAAGGTATTCCCTGATAGGTGTCATTCATCCTATAGTATGACCATATGGTTTAGAAATAGGACTAATTTCATTGATTTCCTATATTCTGGTTTGAACATAAGGTGAAATTGTATGACGATGGGTAATACTGATGATTGTCTCGTCTCGTTTTGGATCTGCCAGAGCTGTAGCTATATTAGCCGATGCATCACCTTGGGAATTTTTTGATCATGAGACATGAGAAAATGTCGGTTCCAAAGGAAACTATGCCATTAACTCTCTGACATAATCATAGAACGGTATTAAATCTTCTTTTCTAATCGCATAATCCCCATTTAATTATTTGATTACCAGGTTTGAATCACCTTTCACCTTTAAGTGATTCACTTGTGCTTGAAGTGTCAACTCCAATCCTGCGATGACAGCTTGGTATTCTGCTTCATTATTTGTCATGCCTCCCAACAATGAGAAGGAATAGGGTATCAATACATTTTCTAGAGAAATGATCACAATTCCTAACCCAACATTGTTAAATTTAGGATCTTCCATTTTCTTCCCTGTTGGACTTCTGGAAGCTCCATCAAAGTACATATCCTATGTTTAAAGACTATCTTGAATAGAGAAGACTTCCTCATTGGGAAGCTCATATCTGAAGATGTATCCTCTAATGAAGGGTGTTCAGCAAGGAAAACATCCAGAGCATGGACCTTTATTGCCTTTGAGACACATACTGAATATAAAATTGTTTCAAAATAACTTCCCACCTTTCCAGACGTCCTTAAGAATAGGACAACTAAGCATAAATTTAATCGGGTTATTGAGGGATACCAAATAGACCTCATGTTGTTGCAGGTAGTGTCTCATCTTTTGAACTGCAATGATTAACGCAAGGCAACACTTTTCAATACTTGAATATCAGGTTTCTGCTTCATGCATAGTCCGACTGAGATTGTAAAGACTTTTTTCATTCCCAGCATCATTTGTCTGAGCAAGGAATGATCCACATGATCACTCTAAAGCTGTCACATAAAGAATCAATGGCCTTCCTTCAATAGGTGGCATTAATACTAGTGGACTCAAGAGATATTTCCTGAAAATATTGAATGATTTTTGAAATTTTTCAGTCCACTGGTATGTGACTCCCTTTTTCATCAATTTGGTGAACGGTAAACTTTTTCCCGCCAAATTGGCGATGAAACACCAAATATAGGCCACGTGACCTTGAAGTCCTCTCAATTATTTCAAATTCTGAGAAGGTAACATTCCAAGGATTGACTTTTCCTTCTTAGGATCGACTTCGATACCATGATGGCATACACTATAGACGAGAAATTTTCCTGAGGTTACCCCAAAAGTACATTTTAAGGGGTTCATCTTCAAATTAAGTTGCTGACGTTTGTGGAATATGACTTCCAAATCTTCCACGTTATTAGAAAATTGTTTGGATTTAACCACCAAATCATCCACATAACATTCAACAAATTTCCCTAAAAAGGGGTTGAAGATACGATGCAAGGCACACTGATATGTTGCACCTGCATTCTTCAGGCCAAAGAGAATTGCCCAATAGAAAAACACACCCTGAGGGGCTCTAAAGGCTTTAGATTCTTCATCTACTGGAGCCATTTGGATTTGATTATACCCAGAATTTCCATCCATGAAGGAAATTTCTTCATAGCCAGCTATTGCATCAATTAGGAGTTCTGTAATCAGAACTAGAAAATCATCCTTAGGACAATGCCGATTAAGATTTCTGAAATCAATGTAAACTCTAATTTGTCTGTTCTTCTGTTTCATAGGGACAATATTATCCAACCACTTGGGATATTGAACTTATCTGATGATGTTATCTTTGATAAGCTTATCCACTTCACCTTAAATTTTGTAAGCATATGTTGGGTGTCTTTTTCTTGCGGCTTGTTTTAATCCTTGATGATATTCTGGAAAACCCAAATGATGAGTAGAAACATCAGGATCAAGACCTAGAAACTTTGTATAGTTCCATGAAAATATACCTCGATTTTGCTTTAAAATGAATATATATGTCTTCCTCTTCAAGATTCATGGCCACACTAATTAAAGTGGGGCATGGATCTTCTTTTGTACCTAGATTTATTTCTATGAGTTCATCCATAGTGGTAGAGATACCCTCTTCAAATGCTGGAGGAGCATCCCAGAGATCATCCTCTTCTTCTTCAACATGTGTCACTTCTTCTGTTTCTACATGCATAGTAGATGATGAAGAAGAATTTCCATGATCATGAGAGATGTTAGAATTTGAACATCTTGAAGAAGAGTCTTCCATTTTTGACCCTATTGATGATGAAGGGTCTTCCTTGGGTAATAAATACGGGATGATGGATTGAGAATCGACATCATCGTTCACCTCTGACATTACTATAACTTCTTTTGGCCTGGTTGGCGAAGAATAGACTTGCTGGATTTCAGCAGATGAAATGAAGGCATCTCCATTTGAGATTTCATCATTGATTGGTGAATCACCACTTTCTCCCATGTTGTCTAGCATGATTGATGTAAATGACATTATGGAAGTTTCCATAAAAGTTCTTAGACTTTCCTCTATCCTATCAATTTGGATGATAGGCAACACATAATCTATACTCACATGTGTGAATGGGTTTACTAGAATCTTTTCAAAACCATATGGAGCATTAACTTTGGTAACCTCCTTTATTGTGGATTTAACCTTACCCTTCATGTGATAGAATTCTACCTCAATGTATTGAGATTCACATGTTTTGAATGGGGACTTATCACCATGAAATGTCCCAATTTGACCATTGAAATAATATTTGAGGCATTGATGGTATGATAAAGGGATAGTCGCATGTTGATGTAGCCATGTTCTTCCAAGAAAAACGTTGAAGGATATATCATAATCAACAACCATAAAATCTGAATTGGATACAAGGTCTCCAAACTGAGTTCTGAGTGTAATCTAACCCAGTGGTTCTTGTTAATTTTTTTCATTTCCTTGTAACATCAAAGTAGAAGAAGATAAATCAGATTCTTTGAGGCCCAATTGATGAAGTGTACGAATGGGGATGAGGTTGACTCCAGAACCATTATTAACGAAAGCTCTTCGGATGTCTATACCATTGACCTTTCCAGATAAATACGAATGTCTAATATGTTGATGCACAACATAATCTTCATCTTCATCTCTGAAAGATATCACTATATGGCATTCTGCAGGACCATTCACAACATGGTAGACTTCAGCCACAACAATTTCATTTTCGAATTCCTAAGGACTTGAAAAATCCCCTATGAGTACCTCTCGAAGATCCTTTGACAGATTCAAGGCATACAGAATTGATAACTTGGATGGTACTTGGGCCAAATCTTTCAATAAATCATATTTTTTATCCAAATGTCTGCATTTCCCAACAGGAACATGTGGTTTCATAGTTTCCTTAGAAGTTGATACTTTGGGTGTAGATGCATCTTATATCGGGGTTGGAGTTGGAAATACTCTTATCTTTGGAATAATAGACCGAATAAGTATATTTACATGCTGAGAGGAAGAAGGTGGAAACTCTAACCGATCCTCCAGAATAATTGTGCCAGGACTGAATCTGCTATTGGTGGAAGAATTTGCTAGATCTTATTGATCCCACTAAAGGGCTATGCCATGAGTTTCTGCTGCATATATAGTTCAAGCAGGGGTAGTATTGGAATAGTGGCTTCTGCGATATCCACATCTTCCCCTGTATCCCAGACTTCTGGGACTCCCTATAATTCCTCAGTTTGATACAGGGAACTCAGGCTCATCAAAATCAAAACTGTGGTTGGTATAAGGATCTATTAAGTGAATCATGTTAAGAGAACCAAAATCAATTCTTCTTCTGAGGAAGACTCTACCTGATTATCAAATTTAGGTTGTGTCGTTTGGTTGGATGGTTCCCATGGCTTTTAAGTAGATGACATAAAATCATCCAGAGTCAAAGACAACTTGGGCATTGTCAAGATCTCATCATCTTCTGATCATTATTGTTTCTTTGAATTATTCCATTTCATTGAGGATTTTCCCTCTGATGACGAGGGTTTTGCTGTGGCATTCATAGCAGAAGACACAATTGGTTTCTTCAATTGCGTTCACAAAATGGCATGAGTTTGGTCGATCATTTTCCTGACCATCCAATCGTCATAATTCTGTTCATTTCTTTTTTTTTACTTTTTACTAATCGCCTTCTTCCTCTGGATTTGTAGCAGTAACACATGATACTAGTGCTGAGGATCCTTTTAGTTTCACATCTCTTGAGTCCACTATCTTTATTAAGAGGTCTTTAGAGACAGAACACTTCTTTATGGGATGCCACAACATCTGATGAAGTGGACAATAGTTGGGACGGTCTTCATCTTCTTCCTTGTTCAGGATTTTGGGCCTTGGAAAATGAACCCAATTATTTTCTAGAGCCAAAATGAAGTGACCAGAAATTTTTTCATTTCAGAAATAATAAACTTTTCTCTTCAGATCTTTAAATTGTTTCCATATTTTATCTCTTTGATCATCTTGATGATACGACCTCTATTGTTGATGCTCAGTAGGTGGATCCCTTCGATAAGATGAAGGTTTTGATGTAGAAGTAGATACAAGTGCTTGTTTAAGAGTAACTATAGCAGTCTTTGTTTTACCCATTATCCTTCTTGGAGATGATGGAATTACACGAGTTTCATCCTCAGTCTTTGTAAGAGAGTCATCAATCTACAGAGCGATCGAAGTAAGGTCATGGAACCCTCTTGTGTATTTCACAGGGATCAATGGTCTGGGTAATTCATCACACAGAGTTTCCACACAGATTGGCAACAACTCTTCTTGAGGGAGTGCTATGCTCCGGGAATATGTTAATCCCTTCCAGTGAGAAATGAAATATAAAACCCTTTCATTCTCCCTTTGCTTACAATTTGTAAGATCAAAAACTATTGTCCTTGGAAAAGATGATCTGAATTGAAGAAGGAATCGTTGAAGGAGATCCTCACACCCGGTAATTGACCCAGATTGCAGGCCTGTATACCAGAAAAAAGCAGGCCCTTGTAATGAATGTAAAAAACACCTCAGTTTAACTGCTTCTTATTGCTGAGGGGTTCTTATTATAGGATCGCAATGAGAAAAAAAATGTGTTAAGTGTATCTCTAGGTCTCCCGAACCATTAATAATTGGGAATTTGGTACTTGGAACATTTGATGGGGGAGGAATTTCATCAACCCATTCAGGGTAAGCTCTCTTTTCTAGTTGAATTTGTGCACGTTTACACTTCATAGCTTCCAACTGAGATATTAATGACTCAATGGTAGTCATTAACTTTTGAGAAACATTCGGTTGATCTTGAACATGAGCATGTTCAATAATTGGAGCTTGGACTTGTGTGATGGCTGGTACTGCAACTATTGGTAGCACCACCGATTGTTGTTGCATATGACCCATAAGACTAGACCTGTGAGGGTGTAGTGGTGAAGGAGGATACTCTAGATGCATCTCAGTAGCCATGACAAATTCTCTTGGCTGACTGACTCCAGCACAGTTAGGAGGAAGACTACCTTGACGTAGTTCTGCATTCAAATTCTAAATTCCCTCATTTATTCCTCCTATTGTGCAAACCTTTTCTCTAGTAAGGGTGATTGGCCTTCTCTAGGGGAAGGGTGGAATATAGCCTGATTATTTCATTTCCCCTTGATGGACACCTTTTAGAGAGGGGGAAGTTGTGTACTTGAAGAAATACCTAGATTTTGGGTAAGCCATTGGTTTCATGTATGCACACCTTCCTCATTGGCATCCGTGTGCACAACCTCTTTAGCAGGAACATCCTCATATGATCCCTCTGAGTGTGCCTCATCTGGGGGATCAGAAATAATGGCATTGATGACATTAATTGATGCATAACGCATTGCATCCCTTCTATCAGAGCTTCTGTGATATTTTCTTCTTCCATGTATTATATGAGACATTGGATTTTGTTGACTTGATCCCTCAGAAATTTCTTGACGAAACATAATGTGGAGGAAATCTCCTGATAATTCTATTCTTCATTCCTCTTGTGGCTTCTTCCCTAATCAAGAGAAGACCGAATTGTTATGAGGAATAGATTAATTATTTGAAAAATCCCACAGTCCTATGGAGTGGGGCGGTTCCTGCTGTTCATGATCAATTCATCAAATATTATTTGTTGATTCCGATGGTTGGGCTAAAAGATTCCCCAGTATGGTAAGCTGGGGTGGCTCTTGAGCTGCTATATCTGAGACTTTATTAAAATCTCTCATGATCATTGTGACTTTATTCTGGAAATTGGCTCTATGCATTAACCTACATCCACTCAAATCACCTGGTTCAAATGAACATTGGATGATTTCTGACACTTCTGTCACCTGATTATGTGCACACTCTAAATGATAAGCCTATTTGATATTCTCATGTTCCTGATGCAATAGTAATTCAACAACTTGTTCTCTATATGCCTGATTTTGAGAAGAACTGGTGGAGGCATGTTCTTGAGCGATCCTTTGATTACAAACAAAGCCAATTGGTTGTGGGCCGCCATGGGAAATAACATTGCATGAGACCATTTTTTGTGGGCTTTGTTGGCTGGAGAGTACACTGAAATGTAGTGCTCTGTGAACAACCCATCCCCTTATATGAATAACAGATGGGGCATTGGAAATTAACTGGTGCAATCTTCTTAGTGTTCCAAGGCATCAACGCTGAAGGGCTCTCTGCTGCTTTTCAGCCATCAGATATCGAGAAACTGAGAGAGATGCCAAGTCAATTTGGCATTGTAACCCATCTATTATCTTGACATGATTTTCATATTCATCATAAGATAATATTTTCTTTTTCAATTGACAAAGAGTTTTCCACATGTTGAGACGAAAATATTGTATACAATCTTCTGCCAACATCTCTGGAATGTCATACTTAGAGTTAGCCAAAGGCCAAAACATAAATGGCACTTCACCTTTCGTGAGTTGTTCTCTCCTATTCATCACTCCCTATTTATCATTCAATGGAGATTATTCTACCTGATGAGACCAAAGCTAGTGCATTCATATTGCTTTATCAAATTCAATAAGATTGGTTGAGAATTCACTCATCAAACTAGAAGTTGAATGAACCAGGGGTGGTTCAGAGAATGACCTACACCCCAAACTATCTTCTAATTGAGAAAGTATTTCACCTGATAATGGTAATGCATCAGACATGACTGGCTTCACATTTGAAAATGCCTCACGATAAGAGGGATTTCTCATCACAACATTGTCATTTGAGGAATTTTCCACACAATGTGAATTAATACTGTGGAGAGGACTTTCACAGCTAAATTCATCATCATGGGGAGGACCACCATGGTGGGTTGCATCAAAAGATGAAACCTCTTGCTCCTTAGTCTCCTGGCCATGCAGAGGGTTATCATGGCTCTCAACTGAAGATTTTACTTTGAGATTCACCGAACTGTCATGAAGAAAGCCTTCATGAGGATGTGTCTGATGAAGACCTTCATAATTAATGTTCCCACTATTGGGAACTAAGAGTGTAGAATATTGAGTTGCAACAGATAATTATCTGAGTGCATCAAGAACTCCAGCATCGAGTAATGCCTTATTATAGATTGGCCTTTGGTTTCATGACTGTGATGGACAGGTCTTCATCTTAGACACCTTATTACTAAATTTAGGAACCACCTGTAGACGAAAGTGGTTATTATGGGAAGGTGTATGTTCCTAATCTGGAGAAATAGTCAGGTTAGGATGATTATATCTACTCAAATTAGGTGTATGTTCCTGAATTGGTTGTCCATATGACATGGGGGAGTATTACCCACTACCCTCTTGGACTGGAACAGAGGTGTGTGTCTGTTTCGGAGTGAACTATTGATGTGTCACTCCACTGGTAGGGATAGATTTTTATTTTTTTCCCTGTGATGCTGCTGAAGCTGTTATAATATCCTAGAAGGTATCCAGAATATGACCAGGTATTTGCTTCTACTCCTTCACCATTTTTAAAATGTGTTTGGTGACTTCAGCTACCTAAACAAGAATATGTCCATTCTATGCTTGTAGTAGTTGTATGTTCCTACTCTTGTCCTCCTTTTCCTTCCAGTGAATTATGATGGTACTCATGTGTGGGGGAAGAGAGTTGAGTCTGCCTCCTATTTGTCATTGGAGCTTTCTGACTGACTTCTCCGAATACTACAGAACACGACTGTTGGTCGGATTGATCAATACTAACAGGTGTATGTGCCTGTTGATTGCACTCCACCGAACGTGGCTGATGAACATCCTTCAATACTGGCATATGCGGTTTCTGGCATGATTGATGAGTGTAAGTAGGTGTATGTGCATGTTTACTAGTTGTCAACACATTGGAGTGGTGGGATTCATCATATGTAGTCAGACGAGCCGGTTGACTAGTTGATGAATTATAAACTGGTGTATGTTCCTGTCTATAGTACTCTACCGGAATTTCCCTACGGGTATGGTGTGTTGCTGCAAGATGAGTCTGTTGGATAGCGGAATTAAAACTAATGGGTGTGTGTGCCCACTCGTTGCTTTCCACTAAGTTAGTTTGGTGGAATTTTCCGGAAATGGAAGAGATAATAACCAGATCACTATTGACCAAATTTCGCCTCTGGCGGTTTGCCTTACAGACTAGGGTCTCAGGAACCTGAGCTGATCCCCTAAAGGTGATACCCTCATTATGTTGAGTGTGCACTGCCGCATGATTATGGCTGAGATTGTTGATGGGAGCCCTCAAGAAAGACTCATGTATCCGTAAATTAAGGCCTTCAGTGACCTTCTCATTTACCTCCCAAAAAATGGGAGGGAATGGTGATTGCATTCTGGGGATAACGACCTGAAACGGTTGGAAATGGTGGTTTGCACCACCTATTTATTGATCGTTGGTCGTCGTTCTCCAGACAATCAGGATGAATTATTGACTTGGAGGGATTGTCGAGAAGCCTCCGGAGTTGGAATAGTACCATATCGGTGGTATTCCTTAACCAGTGAATTTGATACCCAACATTGAAGACGCTGAGTAGGTTATGTATTCCTCAGAACGGACAACGATCCAGCAGGAGTAGCAGTATAGGTATTCACATCATAGGTATTCACAGGTGTGAACTTTAGCGAAGCCATTTCTTTAATGTGGAAGATCTTGGAAAAGAGTTCTTGTTTGATATAACAAACTCAATCAAGAAAAGTTCGGCCACTATATCATCGGGTTGATGACATATATTATAGATTGTTTTTTTGTCCCTCTTATTGAGTTTAAATAGGGGCCTAACAAATAACTAAAACATATTTTTATCTTGGTTAAGGATTCAAGTCAGGTTCACCATTTTTTGTTTCCTCTGGAAATGGGATGACCTTGTTTGTTTAATGTTCAAACAATCCAATCAGATTCTAAAGGGTATATTCGTTGAACTGGAAACATCCAATGATTCTATATCCATTTTGACCTACCTTCCAAAGGTAGGTTCTCATTATTTGTGGACTTAGGTGGCTTAAGAATTTTTATTGGTTGAGAGGATGGTAGGTCATACTCATCACAGCTTTTTTGGGGGGAATTATTGTCTACTTTAGGACTCTCTTTATAGATTTACGTTATGGTCTTGAATCCTTATTACATTACCAAGTAAGAAAATGAGCTTTATTTTAGATCTGAAAAGCAATGATTAATATGTAGGGGATTTAGAGGATATTTTATATGCATTCGAGGGTCTTCATCAATAGAGAATCATCTATATTTGTTAGAGATTCTTAATCAATAGTATTCTTCAACACATTATATAGAAATATCATGGTTATTATGATAACCGTACTGGTTTTAAAGCCACTCAGCTGGGCACTTGAAGTTTATTTTCATTCAGAAGGACGTGGATTATTTTAGAGATGGGATCGTACCCGCAGATGGGATACCTACATATCCTTATTTAGAAAATGAATCAGAACCCACATAGTTCGAGTAAAGATGTATGATATTTATTTATGATTTATGGCTCAACGAAAGATTTCATAATTACATTTACGCTCTAATATCACATGAATCAAGATCGGTGTCAGAAACAAGAGATATTGGTAAAACCTGACAATTATGCCATGAAAGATTAAATCATAAGAAATTATGTGGGGCTTATGTATGTTTGACTGCCCAGATAGATGAATATTAGGATTTACTTCAAGGAAGGAACCCATGAACAAGGTCCATAAAGGTATATGTGCTTTATGGATATTTGGATACATAAATTAGGACTTAATTCTAAGAAGGATGTCCAATTTAGAGTGTACTTATGATTTGGTTTTATTCCTGAGAAGGAATATCAAATCAAAAGAAATTAAGACTCTTTAAGAGAAATTATGACTGGGGCTTATTCCTGAGAAGGAGGCCTAGGTTAAAGGGACTTGAGAACTGGGGCATACTCTTGAAAAGGAGGCCCATGTTAAGGGAATTTGGGATTTGGGGATTACTCCAAAGGAGGATGCCCATAATTGGGAACTTGGACTGGGTCTTACTCTTGAAAAGGAGGCCCAGGTTAAGAAAAATTAGAACTGGGGCTTACTCCTAAGGAGGATGCCCAAACTAGATATCTTGGACTGGGGCATACTCCGGAAAAGAAGGCCCATGTTAAGATCTTCTCATTTTAAAGAATGAGGTAGAATGAATAAAATCTATAACTCTAGTGACATAAAGATATGTATTTCACTAGGTTTTGAGAGATGTTCCATAGAATTCCTTTCAAATAAGGAAGCCAACCAAGGAATAAAGCCATAAATGGCCTTGAAGAGGATTCTAAAGGCTAAATCATGAATAAGAGATATAGATTTGAAGAAAGAAGATGAATGGACAAGAGGGGCACTAAAAGAAGGTAGGCACGCAGTTCCTGTTTGGGCGCATAGGTCTTGGTCGTGCAGGTATACCTGTGCAACACATAGGTACTTGCTCGACAGTTAACCAATACGGTAATAATTGTGCGAGGCTTGTCTCAAGCCTTTAGAATGATCCCTAAGGTCTTCCAAAGGGGTGGTGCGCAGGTTCTGTTGAAGGGATGAGGCGGCGCACAAGTGTGGCCATTTTCCCTTAAGGGTTAGACACTTAGGCACATAGGTGTTGATGAATTTCAACACTTAGGCCGTGTTCCCTATTTTAGATCTTCCATTCTAGGTAAGAAATTACCATAGAAGTGTTTGGAAGACTTCAAGAAGAGACTAGGGCATCGGGAGCTCAAATCTGAGTTTCTAGATTTTTTCATCCCCGAAATGGGGGGCCCACAGGGAGTATTTATAGGCTACTGAAGACCCTAGGTGAAAATCAAATAGGGCTCCCAGGTCACCTACGCACCCAAAATGTGGTGCGCAGGTAGACCTACATGATTATCTTGAAACTTGCACGGCCCATGTTCTAAGAAATCCATGTTAATGCCTTTGTCAATTTTTGATGTTTCATAAAAGGATGAATCACTTTGTGTAAGGTATTTCCCTTTTTTCAGTAATTAGAATTTGTGATGGAAAGGAGCGTCAAAAGTCATGTCATTTACATCACCCCTTATCTCTCCAAAAAGTACACCTCCCATCCCACCCTGCACCATCTCGGCCACTCTCCCTCCCACCCCACCCCTACCACACGCTCCTCTCCCTATTTCCCCAATGCTCCCCAGCACATAGCATTTTTCCCATGCCACGCCCCTACCACAATCCCCTCTCCCCCCAACATGCCCCTCCCACTCCAACTCCCCATCCCACCCCTCCCCCTCTAGCACTACCCCTCCTACACTCCCCCTCTCCTTCCCATGTGCTATGTCTTGTACACCACCCCTTCTCTCTCCCCCGCGTGGCCCTACCACCCTCCCCGCCCCATCCAGACCCCTCTCCCTCCCACCCGATCCCTATCACCCACCCCTCTCCTTCTCTCCCCACTATGCCCTAACACCGAGTTCCCTGTCCCTACCCCTCCCCTGCCACACTCCCCTGCCACACTCCCCTCTCACTCCCACCCCAGCCTACCCACACTGCCGAGTGACCCTCCACTGTAACCCCACACTCCTAAAATCCTTTAAAAATCAAAGCTTGTAGTAATCGGTCCAGTGACTTACATCCTCTCAAGTTGTAACTCTTCCAACTGACCCATTTAAGATATTGATAA
Organism: Viscum album; assembly: GCA_963277665.1. NCBI lineage: Eukaryota > Viridiplantae > Streptophyta > Magnoliopsida > Santalales > Viscaceae > Viscum > Viscum album. Next base: position 641,356,811 of record OY728119.1, read on the forward strand.
ATATTCATATTTTATTTTATATATATATATATGTAATTGTGTGTTTATATAATTATCCACTTTTTAAAATGTTGTTACAAATGACATTAAAATACATACGTTTTCATAAATACATGACTAAATTAAAAATAGTTAATTTTATTATGTTATATTTATTTATAAATACATTACAATATTTAATATTTATTATATATATATATATATTATATGTCTATATATATGTGTGTGTTTATATTATCTTATATTTATATTATTATATTATATATATATTGTTATATTATAAGTGTGTCCGTGTGTTTTTATTATATATATATATATCCGTGTGTTTATATTTTCTGTTTATTGATATATTTATATTATAATATATGTGTGTGTATGTGTTTATATTATATATATGTGCGTGTGTTTATATTATATATATGTATGTGTCTGTATATATTATATAAATATATATTATATGTTTAGATTAATATATATATATGTGTGTGTTTATATATATGTCTGTATATATATGTATAAATATCTATATCTGTGTGTGTGTGAATATATATGTGTGTGTATACATATATATAATTATAATTATAAATATATATAATCATAAATATATATAATTATCTACATTTTAAAGCACTTGTCAAAATGTCACTAAGATAGCCACATTTTACTCCAAATGGACTAAATTTAATATATATATATATATATATTTATTTATTTATATACCTATGTGTGTGTAAATATATATATATATATATATCTTTGTTTGTGTCTGTGTTTATATACATGTTTCAGTGTTTATATATTTTAATATATATATAACATCTATAATTTAGGGACTCTTATTAGTAAGCATCGCTAATTTAGAGACACTTCTCAGGATGCATCGTCAATTTAGTGACTCTTTTCTGGATTCTTTATTACATTAGAGACCCTTTTCATGAAGCACTGCTAATTTAAAAATGTTTTTTTGATAGAGTCACTAATTTAGCGATGCTTTTCATGAAGAATCTCTAGTTTAGCGACCTTTTTAAAAAACAACATTAAAAATATCTGTAAATTATAGTTTTTTTGTAGTGTCTGTCTTACCAAGATATCTTTGTGTAACCAATGGCGGTAACACATAATACTTTAATATTGTGGACTAAAAATATTATGATTTTCAATGACCCATGTTGAGCAGATGTTATGACTGCATTTTAGTTACATAGATAAATCCTCTTTATTGAGGTACGCTGATTGGGAGAATGACTTGACCATACACTTATACAACATATCCAATGGGGATGATTCCACAAAGTAGTTCAACAATGATTTTTATCAAATCCTTTGTATCTTCCTCCAGTTGAGAAAATACTTCATCAATTTTGAGGAGTTCACCCTATTCGAGAGGTGAGTGAGGTATGAACTTACCATTACACTTTTCTTTGGTGGATTCTCAATGAAGATATTGTAGTGGAGCAGTCGAGTGTATACCCAAATTCATAGAAAGAATCTATTTTTGGGAATTCAAACCTTTACCTGTGGTCTGTATTACGAACATAGACATCACCCTTCTATATTAATACACCGGCCTCATGATATATAAAATCTGTAGCGGTGGTTCAAATGTAGTTCACTAATATTTAACACATTATAGTCATTTCACCATATTATTTGAGATATTTTGTTACCTTCCATGAGGCATCGTCCTTTTCATCACTAGTCCTATTGTAATCTTCTGTTAAAGGGTAAACAAAAGGAAATACTATGAAAATTTCACCATTTTTGTTCCTAGTGAGGAAGTTTAGTCCTTGGGTAGGATGATCTAGGAGGATTTGTTATGCAGTTCTCTCCCTAAATTGGAAAATATTTACTTCTATTGATGAAGAGTTTGAGGTGAAAAATCCTCTATCCCTTTGTGTTGAGGATACACCAATTCCATTTTCACAACCTTTTGATCATGGATTGTTGACCTCTACGGTTGTGATAAAAAATCCCCCAACCCTGTAGGCTATGGTTGCTTTGAATTTTCATGGTTAACAGTGTTTCAGCTTCTCTCTTAATTTTACAAAACTTTATTCAAACATGGGATAAGATAATTGTCTAATTTTCACTAGATAAATCATTTTCCAAATATATTGGCGATGCTTGAAAAATGAATTCCCTTAAAAAGGAGTCTTCATAATATCCCATGTTTTCATGAATTATTTATTTTAGAAAAAACTAAATTTCATTTCTGGATTTCATTACATGAAACATTATGGTGAGCTTGCGCTACGTGTAACACTAACATAAATTATTCAAAAAAACAGTGATATATTATTAACACGACCATTACAACATGTCCATTAAACATAGTGATTTGAATAGTAATAACTAATTTTTAAATACTATTTATATTAATTATATATAAAGATAAAATAATGATAATAAAATACATAATTTTAAATAAAGTGTTTATATTTTTCCAAATTATTATTTTAGAAAAAAATGTCTTTATTTATTTTGTGAACAGTTATAAAATTAATTTTTTAAAGTTTTAGAAAATTAATTTGAAAAAATAAAAAACATTTTTGAGGTCATCATGTAAAAATTGGCTAAGGGTTGTTTTTTTTCTAAAAAGTATCATTTTTTGATGAATTGTGAAAATATTGAATTTAAATTGAAACATATATTTTCACATTAATTATTTAAAAAATTTAAATTAAATTTAAATTTATTTAAAAATTTAATTTGTTTAGTGATACTTATAATAATACAATTTATTTCATAATTAGAATTTTTATAATGAAATTTGATATAAAAACATAGTAAAATTTTGACCACCTTTTCGTTAAAACCCAACTTTCTCATCATTTTTACAAGATTTATTATAAATTAAATGTTTCCACTTTTAGGAATTGAATTTCAGAAAATAAATTCCATATTTGGAATCATAATAACATATAGTGTCAAATAAGGTAAACTTAATTTTTGACCAAAATGAATAGTAAATACTGTAGAAATTTTAATTACCATGGTTAAGGTAAAAACTAAATTACTTGAGGTTAAACAAAAATGAAAAGAAGAAAATGACCTAAAGTATTGTCTTAATTTTCATTTAATTATTATATTTAAATATTTTCCATGACATTTTTTGAAATATAGAAATTTCATTCCAGTTTCCTTTGAATATGATATATATATAACAAGTTGATTAAAAAAAAGACAAAAAAGATATTTTTCTTACTTTTAATATCTATAAATATTTGGGATAGGAAAAAAACATATTTTAAATTATATAGAAAATTTTGAAATATAGATGAGTTTTTTATCATGATAATTTATTTTGTATTTTTTTGAGGAAATAATTACTTTAAATGCATAATTAATGAAAACATGACAATTATTTTGTTAAAAAAAATATAAAATAATAATATTAATAATATTAAAATAGATGTAAATTGGTTGAACTATTTTGGTCCATTATTATTTTTTGATTAATATATAATTTTTAATAGTTTTTAATATAAGTTATTATAATTCCAATATTTTCATGATATTTTTAAATTCAATTTAATGGAATAATGTCAAAATTGGCATTAATTTTATTTTAAGAAAAATTATATTTTCTTGAATAATTAAAATATACTAAAAATCATATGTTATGCCACATTAATTTCAAATGAAAATAAATATAAACTATGAGCTATTAATTGTCCATTTAGTCTTTTATAATGAATATATTAATGCGTATATATTTAAAACATTGTTAGCATAGTTATAGTTTAAGTGATGTTGTTCGACTTAACATGAGTTTTCATTAAAAAATATTTGAACAAACAAAAAAAAATTATTTTATAAATTGGATTTAATATTTGAAACCATTATTTACATATTATATAATAACAATCATTTTAATTTTTGTTAATAGATAAATTATTTCATTTAAAAAGTTTAATTATCATATTTATAAAAAAAATAAGTAGAAACGTGGAATCTAAGAAGTTATGGATCATAATGGCTAAAAATGTGTTTTATTTTTTTGGAGGTTTTTTCTCAACTATATAATATCTCCACCCCATTAATAGTCAATTCTAAAGCAACTTGAGGAAATTTTGACCTTCCAGTAGTAAATACTTTTGGGTATTTACAAAAATTACACTCTTCCCCAACTATAAATGGGAACTCTCTCTCCTCCATTATGAGCACATAAAACCTACTTACATTTGAAAATACCTTCCCTAATAACTTCCCAACCTCTCTCTACTCATATTAGATGCCTTATTTTAGGAAAAAATCCAACTTTAGAAGGATTTAGTGAAAAAATAAGAAGAATACCGCAAGAAGAGGTATTGTTCTTCAATGAGCATATTTATTTTATTTGATTCTATAAATTCTTAAATTTTCATTAAATTATATTTATACAATAATCTCTTTTATTCCCTAAACATAGATATTGTTATATTAAGGTAATGACCAAAAACCATATCTAATTCCATCAAATGGGTTACAAAATAATCATTTGTGTTTACAGAGGACTACCACTATAATGACCAAGAATTATGGAACCTAGACATTACATAATTTTTTCAAAATACATAAAACATTACAAAAATAGCCATCCAAAGACCATATTAGTCTACTGGAATTTTAAACATGGAAACATAAATAGATGAGCATAAATTATCTATATTGTCTCTCATTCGGTTCCTCTTGACAAGTACCCTTCTCAGACACATCAAACAAAATGTGTATATTCATAACCAAGGGGAAATAAGATATAATAAGGTGTGAGATAAGATTCTTAGTAAGGGTTAATAAGGGATATATGTAAACATAATATTGAGAATAAGGTTACGAGAACAAGATCATGAAAATAAGAGATCGTATCCTACTTATCAAAGATCATAAACATCAATCATAGCATAATTCTTGAAAGTTCATAAGATATGAATCATATAAAAATAACATAATCCATGAAACAATAATATAGGAATAATACATGCAATTTTGGTATGAACATAAATATATATAATGATTTCCAGAGCAGTCAAATCATAACTGCCAAGGCTATATTAGTGTAAGGAGTCTGTTACTGAACTAGGATCACTACACGTTCTAGCATTGTATTACTAAACTGAGTTCACTACTCATTTAGTCCCCGTAATGTTGAACCATGTTCATTATTCATTCCAACTACGTCTATCTCATGATATATAAATCATTACCCAATGAATTAGATGGAGATATTAGTCACACCCATCTTATAATGAAATATTATATACATGTGGAACAAAATCATAAACAATTATATCATTACCCATGAAATTAAATGGATTTTATAAAAATATAATCTTATATTTACATATAGAAAAGAAACAGGTTTCATAATCATTTTATCAAAGCATAACCCATGAAAAGAATCGAGTTTCATAAAAATATAACCCATGAAAGAGAAATATATTTCGTTAAAGACATCACATAAAATTTAAACCATTTAGAAAAAGAATATAAATGGAAACATTGTATCATTTCCCCATAAATTCCCGACCAATGAATGTTATCATATATGGTAAATAATTTTGAAAGAACTTTTAAAAACATTTCTTGTGGAAAATCTGTTTCTTATTTGAAAATTTCTTTTTAAAACATAAAACATTTTGAAAACTATTTTTTTTATAAATAGACATAAAAATTTATAAAGGAATCTTGAAAACCATTCGAAATCCTTTTTCCCTGAATCTTATATGGAATCTAGTAATCCATTTCCAAACATTTTTCCTTGAAAATTTATAAAATAATATTAAAAATACTTTTGAAACATAATAACCATTTATAAATATCCTAGAAGGGATATATAAATACACATAAATTTAATAATAATAGTCATATATTAAATTCAGGATTAGTATATACACCCTGAAAAAGAAAATCATGGTGAACATGGCATGTATATTATGGATATAAAATGTTGGATGAAATTCTATTACCTTCAGTCTAACTTGTCTCATGTGTCATTATATTCTTTAATAATAAATGCATGTTATTTAATTAATTTTTATATAATATTTTTATGCTTATTTTTACTTTTAGTTGACTTATTTCCATGTTTTATATAACTACCTAATCAATTAAGTTTAGGTCAGGTGTTTTGACTAAATTCGGATAATGTGTTAAAAATGACATCAGTTGGTCGATTATGGTCAAAGGGGTCATTATATAAAAATATACTGAATAATAGTAATGGAATGACTATAATATTCATAAATATATTATAATTTTATACCCAATCATTAAATTTATTTTTGAAAAATTAATAAACATTACAATCATGGAGATAGTAGGTCATACACACACATGAGTAACATTCCCATTCTTCAATGATCATTCTAGAAAGAAGGTAAGTAACATAAATATTTATGGAATGATAATTATATCATAAATACCATATTATTAAATAATATATACTTATATATAAAATTATTGTCATGTAAAAGGAGTCACATCATGTTGAGGAGTCTGTAGTCCACACATCCACGAACGACGTTAACACTTTTTAAGTGTGTGAAATGGTAGAAAATAAAATAGTATATATTTTATTTCCAGAAAGGTAATTATGTCATGAATATGATCTAGATTTTTTTATGTAACCTATTCTTAATTAAAAATATCCTTTATACATTCCATGTATCTAATGAACGAACCACGTCACTTTGTGGGGGAGGTAGTCCTCACTTCTACAAGTGATGTTATTATGTTTACACATAATAGAATGAATAAATGAATTTGTTATAAAATAATTAAATAAGCATAAATATGTTATAAATATCATATATATCATATATGAATATATTTTCTATCATAATTCCCAACCCATAATTATGGGAAATAAAACATAAGTAATCATCATTTTTCGAAGTAGTAGTTCGTTGTGGACGAATGGTAAGTTCATTTACCAAGCGATGACAGTGTGTATAATTATAGGTTGAAACCTTAATATAAAAAATATCATTATATTTTTTATATGTTTTTTATATAAACATAAAATAATAATATTTCATTTGTGGATATATAAAATAAACGGGAGGAGCTTGAGAAAAGATGTTACATATTCTTCAGGTAACTCCTTTTGGTTTGCACAAAGGGATTCCATGGATGGATTTCATCCCAAAGGAAGGATTAAAAGAGGAATGGGAGGATCTTGGGGAGATATATGGGTGGATTTTTTTAAATCCAATGTTTCATGAGATGCATGAGAAAGTAGGAGGAGAGGAAACTTTTTATAGTGGAGGAATAATGACATCATATAATATTTTGGAAAAGGGGAAACACCGCTAATGTTTATATAATGAAAGTTGATCCAATAATGGTATAAAGTAGAGAAAAGGTACAAGAGTATAGAAATATGGCTAGATAGTGGATTTTGGGAATGATTATAGGTTATATTAGGCCTTAATATTAGGGTTTAGTCCTTGGGTAAGATTAATTTAATCTTATTCGTTGTAATTAATTTTAATTTCCTTCACTAAATATTTTGCAAAAAATATTAGTTGATCATATTAGACATTATAAATTGTTATGATTCCAAATATTGAATCCATTTTCTAAAATTCCAAAGGTGGTTAAAATATAAAATATATTACATTAACAAAACTCCATAATTATATGTTTTAATGTAGTTTCACTACCAAAAGTCAGTTAAAGTGTCTTAATAAAAATATGTGTTTTATGTGTAAAATTTGGTTTATTCTTATCTAATTCCTATTGAATATATGGGATGAATATAAAACATATTTTTTTGAATATATAATTAATATTACATTAAAAACAATCACTAATTATAATGAATTTAATTTATTAGGATGAAAACATTTTGAGAATAAAAATTATTTTCTATAAAAATATTCCCATTATTTTCCATTAATTCATTTAAACTAATGAATTCATTTTATATTTTTGTATATCATATTTTTTCATATGTTTTTTATTATTATTAAAAATTTATAAATTAGATTAAACTTTAGTTCTTAATATATTAAACAAACAAAATTTAATAATATATTATTGCATGGTAAAACCTAGTCTTGCGTGTTACCTAAGGCAACGAGGGAAGTCATTATTGAGTATAATGTAAAATAACTCCAATTATCTATATAGAGAAATCTAACCATAATATATTGTGTATTGAATTATTAAAATTGACTTTAATATAATTAAATCCTTACTTATTGGTTTACTATATATATAATAACTATTTTTAGTGTTGTGTGAAATTAAAATATCAAAAACAAGGAATTAATTTGAAAAACATAATTCAAAAAATTTAGTGATATTACAACCCCCTCATGAACTGAGGTCATTCGTTTTCCTTTACCACCTTTCAAGGTTGGTCATAAAGATGGATTTATTTTTTATATATGACATATATATATATATATATGATATTTATTATATTATTATGATAATGTAATAATTATATCACACATACCATCCTGCAGTCCATTTTTGTGAGAATACGATAACGTCATTCTGGTGTGTGACAGACTACAACCGAGTGAACCAATGTGATTCATTCATTATTTTGAAATAATTTATTAATGATGGGTTTAATATTTTTTTGATATATATGACATAAACATGATTTTATAATGATAATATATATCATTAACTTTTCTTTCATTCAACCCAACTAGAAAATGGAAAACAATGTTCATATGTACATATTCTCTACCATCTCCATGAAAATTGTATTTCATTTCCTATCACTAAATTTGTGGATTACTATATATATATAATGTATATATATGATATCTATATCATGTTTATGATTCTATAGATGGATAAATCATGATCACTATAAGAGGACTGGAAATATAACAAATAAAAACATATATAAAAGGCAATGTGATTATTACCTGAAACGTAACATTAAAATGAAATTGTTAATAAACAGTTAATAAAATATAATAATAAAATCATATATGGTATGAAATATATGAATAAATTTCTATAATATATTTATAATAAACATATATTTATTATACATTAAGTTTGAATGAGTATTCCATGATTCAAGATATAAGGTTAGAGGATTTTCAGTCACTTTTTACATTCGTGGGACTCATTCCATGATTACAGAATATTTTTATGTATTTTTATTCTAACCATAATTCATATTATGATTCTCAAACTAAGAATTATTTTTATTTACATATCTATTTAAATATCTATCTTTAATGTGGGTTATGGTTTAAACGATACCAAAATGGTAAGGGATTTTTTTCTAAGTTTACTTTCTTTGGGATACACGTTATGCTATGCACCTATATGATTTATTAAGCTATATATAAATCCCTTTAGACATGTAATATCATGGATTTATTCAACCTTAATATTTTTATGTTATTTCATCGTGGGTATTATTATTCAATGTTACCAATATGGTAAATATTTTATATTATAATATCATCATTTATTGGGATAGTTTATGATTAAGTATCCAATATTAAAATATTATGGTTTAAAACTCAATAATTATAATTAATTTCACCCTAATATAGAGATTCATGATATATTAAAGTAATTTTATCATTTTTATTCTCTTTATTATTTAAAATAATTAATAAAATGTTTTTATGAAAATATGACTTCGTTTATCGATTCTGTCAGAGATCTATTTTATTTAAAAACAATAATTTATAATAATGTTTTAAATTTTTTTATTACTATATTATGATTTTTAAAAATAATTTTTACCCATATTATAATTTAAATATATTTTTTGAAATTAATCTTCACATTATTTCCAAACAATGTCTCTTTGGGTTTTACTAAATATGTGAATGAAAAATTTGTTTTAATTTGTACGACATGAATGAAATTTTCCAACTTCATAAACAATAATTTATTTGAATATTCGATTATAATTTATTATGGTTATTTTAGAATAAAAGTTTTTTCGAAATGTTTTCTGTTTTTAAAATACATTTCTCAAAGTGAAAGGATATTTTCCTCTTTAAATTTTTTAAATAATTTTTTAAATCCTTCTTTATAAATTTCAAATGTAATTTTCAATAAAAAAAATTTGAAAATGTTTTATATTATAGAGATTTATTTTCCAATAATGGTTATTTTACTTAATAAATTGTCTATGTTATCTTTCATAACCCTTCTTCATCTAATATGACATACTTTGTTATAATTTATGCTTTATTGGGAACATAATCCTAGGACACCATTATTATTCATTCTATGAATGGTTTATGATTTTGGTGACAAGGTATTTATGAAATTGTTTTCACTTACATGAGTAATAAATTGAAATAAATCTTATGAAACCTACTTTATTTCTTAGGTTATGATATGATTAAATGAATAAATGATTATGACTCTCATCTCTTCTCCACAGGTTATGAAATGATTAAATGTTTATGAAACCATATTTATTTTATGGATTATGATTTTATGAATGTTTCATGACCCTATGTCACACATATTTTTTATTTTCATTATCTGATGGTGGTTATGTTATAACCAGAATAGCGGTTACATTATAACCACGGATGTGGGTTATGTTATAAACAAAGATGGGTGTGACCTATATATCCTACCAAATCATTGGGTAAATAATTATATCTAATGAGATGGATATGAATAAAATGGGTAGTGAACCTAGTTCAATAACCCAAGGCTAAAACTAAGAGAAAACTCAGTTTAATAAGATAAGAAAAGAATGGGGAGTGAACTATGTTTAGTAATACAGGGCTCAAATAGGGAATGAACCCAGATCAGTAAGAAAGGACTAGAATGGGGAGTAAACCTAGTTCAGCAAGACATGGATAGATTGGGGAGTAAACTCGATTCATTATGATTTGGATAGATTTGGAATTGAACTCGGTTTAGTAAGATAAAACTGTAATGGAGAGTGAAAATAGTTCAATAAGATATGGCTGGAAAGGGGAGTGAACCCTTTTTAGTAAGACAGGGCTATAACCTTGTGTGAACCAAGTTTAATAAAGGATATTGTCTCCTATGATGGTCTTGGCAGTGAGGCTAGACTAATATGGAAATTATTTTCTATGATTATGTGACTGCATGGATTATGTGATGTATGGAAATTTTATTCTCTAATAGCTCATGTTTCTTTATTTCATTATGATTCATATCTTATAAACTCCCAATATTTATTACACGGCTTAATATTATTATATTTGACACATAAGACATGATTTTTAAATGTTATAATCATGTTCTGATGTCGTTATACTCATTTTATACTTATCTATCTCCCTTTTACACCCTTACTAATTATTTGATATCACCTTTCTTGTTATTCATTTCCATAGGTTCAAGAAGAAAATTATTTTATTAGGTCCATAAAAGTAAATATATTTATGGGAGATGATAAATATCTTTTATGATTTACGAAGAGTGTGTTCTATGTTTTCAAAGAAAATAAAATGTTATGGTCCTCTTGTAACACCTTAATAATTTAAAAGAAGAAAAATATTTTCAATTAATAAAATGATATAAAACATTGACTTAGATTGTGTTACTTAAAAAATGTGTTTCTTCAATATCTTTCAATACACAGATGACAATGTTTTACTGAGCAATAAAATACTATTAATATTATTATTTTATATGATTGTTATAGACTATTCATTATAATGGTATGTATGAATAGTAATAAATAACCAATTAAAATATATAAATTTCAAATGTTTATTAGTTATTTATCTATTAGAAATAAAATAAGCATCATTTCAAAGAAAGATCAATAAACTCTAAAAACAGTTTTTTCCTCCAATATAGTTTTGTCGTACTGGGAAAACCTCATTTAATATATAATTTTACAAATTTTAGATGATTTACTGGAAAAAATAAAATTTATTTTTGAAATTGGATTAAAAAATTATTGTAGGTTTCATTTTTGATACTTTTCTAAAATATTTTTATTTTTTGATGAATAATGAAAATATTAAACTTTAATAAAAATTTGAATTTTCATTTAATTTATTTTTAATGATAAATTATATTTTTAATTTATTTTAATATAAATATATTTCAATTATACATATATTTATCTTATTTAGTTCATTTAAATGTTTTTCAAATTTAATTTTTATATAAAAACATTGTAAATTATTTGACTTTATAACTTTAAAAACAAAATTTCTCATCATATATGTAGGATTAATTTTAGAATAAAAATTTCCACAATTTCAGTTGAAGTTGAACAAAAGGATTCTATATTTGGAATCATAATAATTTATAATGTCTAATACAGAAAACTTATTTTTTTTCCAAAAATATTAGTGAAAAAATTAATATTATTTACAATAATTAAAGAAAAATGAGTTTACTTAGAAAACAACATATTGGTTTGGTAATAAATATTATTTTTAAGGATAAATTATTTTTTACCATTATAAAATATTATATTTTATTTTTAGAGATAAATTATTTACTTAAACTTCTAAAAAACATCAAAGATGTAATTATATTGTTAAAAATTAACTAAATAAATAATAGAAAAAATTAAAAGTAATGTAAATTGAATGACTTATTTTATTATAGTACTTTTGTAATTGAATATATTAATACACCGATGTGTGAAATTAATATAATCAAATTCCATCATTTACATGATGTTTTTAATTTAAAATTAAATAAATACTGTCAAAATTAACATTAATGTTATTTTATAATAAATGATATTTTTTAAATGATTTAAAATTACTAAAACTAATATACTCTATAGTGTGTTTTTAAAATATTAATAAAAATAAAATATTTTCAATTCCTAGAATAAATTATCTTTCAAAATGAGCATATTGGCCCCTATGTAGAAAAAACATTGTTAGTACAGTTAGTGTTAAATAAATGTTTTTTTGTGCTATAAGAGCTTCTTTTAAAATTAAATTTCAACATAGAAAATATATTTATTTTATAAATTATTTATAATATTTATATTTATTGTATCTAAATTTTCTAATAATTATAACTATAATTTATACATAAATGATAAATTTCCAAGGTTCAAATCTAGTTTCCATGGTAAACACAAAACATGTAAAATTGAGTAAACATAATGGACAAGCAAAAAAATGATAAAAATTCTTTTATTTTTGTGTTCTGTAAGTATGGATCTATCATAAGTTCCTTAAAATCAATTATATTTTAATTTTTTAAGTACATGAGGTATGTATGACCTCCCAATAATGAATTTTTTTGTATCAATAAAAATTCCACTTATCCTCAACTTTGAAAGGGTGATTACTCTCCTAACTTCTACACGCCTCTAAAGAAATTTGTATCTTTAAAAACATGTAAAAATAACTCACTAAAACTCCTCCAGTCATCATATTAGCGTTATTTTGGGCATAAATCCAACATCAAAAGGGTTTAGAGAAAAACAAAGAAAGACACTCGAAGAAGAGGTAATGTTCTTCAACAAGCAACTTTATTTTTTCTCCATCTTCACCTCATTAAAATATTATTATACCATGATTGTATAATAAAAAAAGTATAATCAATATAATTATATGTTTTTATGTTATTTCTATCTCATAAAACCACAAAAACATCCATTCAATTGATTATGAAATCATCATTCGTGTGTATGGTGGATTACCGCCTTGAAAAACGATGTCGTTTATTTTTCCATTACCACCTCTCATGGTTAGGAATAGTGATGAACATGATATTTATATTTTATATTTTATATATTTAAAAAATAATTATAATTCTATAGTCATTATATCATATACACCCATTTTACATTCCATACCATAGGGGATATGATAACGCCACTCGTCTGTATGGTGGGCTACCACCTTGTGAAGTGATGTGAAGCATTTTTCACTAACATGTTAAGGGAAGGTAATAAAGATAAATATAATGAATATATATAGGATATAAATTATATAATTATTATATTAGTGACATAATTATATTCTATTAAATATAGTATATCATTTTCTTCTTAACATTTAACACACAGAAAATTTTCAATGTCATTTGTAGATGTGTGGGTTGCCACCTTCTTAAAGCGATGGGATTGTTCTATTTTTCAAAACCACATCACAAGAATTAAAAATATAAATATATATAATTGAAATAAATTTTATTTATGAAATAATTATCATTCTATAAAGATAAATTTTACTTTCTTTCTTTCTATAGTGATCATTGGAAAAATGGAAATGTTGCTCATCTGTACATACGACTTACCATCTCGATGATCATACGGTTAGTTCATTTTTTAACAATAATTAATAATTAGTTTTATAATTATTATTTATGAGTAAATAAGATAATTATTTTATGATTTATATTCTTTAACTTTTTAAATAATTACACCTCTGACCATAGTTGACCAACCAATGTGGTTTTTGACATAAATGACAAATATGGTAAAAACATATGACTTAAACATTATTGATTAATTAAATATATTAAACATGTTCATAAGTGAAATATAATTAATAATAATATTTTAAAATTTTCTCAATAATTTAACTAATTTACAATAGTTTATTATTCATGAATATAAAGAACAAGTGTAATGAATCTAACTCGAGGTAAGGTCGTTTCTTGTCTCACTTTTATTTTTGTGAGATACATTCAATATTCACCGCTTACTTTTTTTGTGGTTTATATATTTAACATGATATAATTATATGGTTCTTATAATTAAATTTATGTGGATATATTTTAGGATCACCCTATCATCGGTTTTATGGTTTCAATGTTACCATATCCTTAATGGATTGTTGTCTGGATTTGCCTCCATTGAGATTTTTGTTATGTTATAAACCTACCTTCTTGTTTGAGATTTATATAACTATATTTTAATATTTTATGTCATTAATGTAATTATTTTTTTTATATTATGTTTTTATTTTAATGATATTATTTAATAGATATTACGATTCATTTTTACCAAAGTGGTAAGAGCATCATGGAACAATCTCATCGTTTATTGGGATTGTTTGTGATTAAATCTCCAATGTTGAAATAATATGATATAACTCTATATAATTCTCATGAATATTCTTATCCTTTATTTTTTCATGAAAATAAATATTTTCACATCATTTTAATATCTTTATATAATCAATGTTTCAAAATAATGTTTTTATGAAAAATAATCTTTTCTCTCAGGAACCCTTTTTCTTACAAAACCATGTTTTTAAAAATTTATAAAAAGTGCTTTTAAAATTTGAAAGGATAGATTAATCATGAAATGTGTTAAATTATTTTAAAAAAACATTTTATTTTTCAATTATTTTTCCAAAATTAAAATATTCTCAAAATGTTTTATGTTTTCAAAAGTGACGTTCCTAATTAAAATGATATTTTACACAAAAATTATTTTAGTGATATTTTAATGGTATTTTTATGCATCGGTGATAAAATCATTTTATTCTTAACCAGTTGGGAATAATTTCTATTGATAAGGTTCTTCTTCTTTCCATGGATGGATTAATATTTTTCCAATGATATTGTTTTCCAACATGTTTCTTTTACATGTGATAACCTAGTTTCAAATATATTTTTAGGGAACCCATTTATTTTATATGAGTTGATCACATTTCAAAGAGATTTTTACAGAACTCATTTATTTTATAAGTTTTAATCATGTTTGAAGATATTGACATGAAACCCATTTTTTTCATGGGTTTATCAGGTTATAAAATAACAATGACTCTTTTTATGTTTTTTATGATGAATCTAGGTATTTTTTAATGTTTTAGTTCTTTTACATTACATCTTAAAAATGGGGTGGCCCGGATATTATCGAGTAAGCCTGTTATAGCTTAACATGGGGTGTCTTAGATAGAAATGGGTAAGCCTTTTACGCCTTAACATATGGTGGCCCAGATAGAGCTGGGTAAGATCATTACAACAAAACATGAGGTGGACTAAATAGTGTTGGGTAAGACCATAATAGCTAAAATGATAGGGGCTCCTAGTTAATGATCCAACGAATTGGGTAATAATTATATTACAACGAGTTTTTATGTTTATTTCAATTAAAAGGTATATTAATGGTTTTTATGAATACGATGATCCATGTTTCCAAAAAGGATTTTAATTTCATGTTATGGGTTTATAATTTTTCTCATTAGTAGGATTGATATCACTTAGATCCGGATTATAAATTATGATAAATCTTTCATTTACCAAATTTTCATATTTCATGATCAATGTATTGATTGGTATGTCTTCTTTTATGATTCCCTCATTCACTATGATAATTTCATCATACCCTTCTATAATTCATATGCTCATGGATAACATTCAATAACAAATGATTATGTTTACCCATGGTGAGAATCTAAGTTCACAGTTATCGTTTTTATCTTTTCTCGAGGTTTTGTTGAATTATTTTTAATGATTTATTTATATAAAGAATTTTATATGTATGATGATTATTTTTTAATGTGAAAATTAAATGATATGTTTTGTAGGAGAAATGCTCATTTCTAAGTCATGTGGAATATTTATATCAAAGTTTATCCTAATTCTTTAAAAATCTAAACGTAAAATTTCCTAAAGGTGGTAAGTGATAAAATTTTTCCTTTTTATATTTTAATGTTTAAATTATAAAAATTTATGCCAAAATTATCATCATCAATGTTTGAAATGTAAATATCGTGATTTCAGCACAGGATCTTCGATTGTGGTTCCTATGCGGTTATAGTTGGTATCAATGTTCGGTTTTGATAACATTGGATATTTGGATTTTATCATGCCACATTATCTTAATATTTATGGATATTATCTTATGTCTATAAGATTAAGGTTAACGATATTTTTAATGTCTTATATACCCCATTTTATGGTTTTAAGTAATATAATTTTTAGGTTATTACGGATATTTTGAGAGACATTTTATTAGGCTGCGGTGTTTGTAACTTCAAAGATCAACAAGAAATTTTAATTAGGGAGGAATTAGTTTTCATGTTTAAAGACTAAAGACTGACAACCTATATATTGGTTGATAACCCACTGTATCCAACATGGAGGTGGGGATTGAACCGGTGACTGAAAGACGGTAACGGTTTCGAGCTTACCATTGTCATGTGTAATTTCTTTGTTAGCATAACATTTCTAAAGGTAAAATTTATGGTTATTTAAGAAACATATGTTAATTTATGTGAGGAATAATAGTTTATTTATATTAGAATAATATATGATAATATCCTTCTAATCTTTGGGTTTAAAACATAGTGAAAAATTATTTGAAGTATTTTACTGATCGTTATTTAAAAAAAATAGTTTGGTTTGAACATTAGGTATTACTTTTGAAGATTAATATATCATATGAATGTTTATTCATTGTTGGAATTCACTTACCATGTTCGGCCCATTTTTTTGTTTTTGTATATATATATGTGGAATAACATGAAAATCCATATTATGGATATGTGTTCTTTAAAAGTCGATTTTAGTGCATCGGGCATTAAAATTCATCTTGAAAACAAATCATTTAGAAAAAAAGATGATATGTTTATAAGAAATGATTAATGAAAGAAATTATAATCATCCATGAATTATATTTACATTTTATATTGGACTTTATTGTAATATAATTCCTAAACTATAGTAAAAGGATCTTGAAACAAAAGTATTTAACAATGTTCAATATCTAATTACCAGGATAGATTTCAAATTGAGAAGACATGATTTATTAAATATGGGAGGTTGTATCACCTAAATATTATAAAATAATAAAATTATTTTCAATATATTAAATGATATAAATCATATATTTATCTTTTTTGACATGCAATAAGGATTTTTTCTGATAGCTTGGGTTACATGCAAGAGTATGTTTTATAGAACAACAATATACTATTAATATTATTATTTAATATGATAGTTATTGTCTAGCCATTGGAATGGGGATTATGAATAGAATTATGAAAATAATTTATACATATATATATATATATATATATATTTAAGATGTTTATTAGTTATTTATTTATTATAAATATAACAAAAATCATAAGAAATAAAAAAGGAATGTCTTCTGAAAAACTATTTTTTTTTCTAAAATAAAGTTTAATCTTGCTTGGTGAAAATAATTTAAAATTTAATTTAAAAATTTTTAGAATATTTATTTGAAATAATAAAATTAATTTATTTAAATATGAAGAAAAAATTATCTTTGAGTAATTTTTTTGTATTTTTTGGAAATGACACACTTTTGGATGAATAATTTAAAATTGTGAATTTTAATTAAAAATTTCCTTTTTGTCAAAATAATTAGTAATGATAAATTTTATTTAATAATTAGTTTAAAAGTCATAATTGTTAAATTATCTATACATTTACCCAATTTAGTTAATTTTAATTTTTTTATATTTTTATTTTATACAAAAACATTATATACTTTTAAACTTTTTTACATAGAAAAATCACATTTTCATCATGTTTCTATGATTAATTTTAAATTTAATTATTCTAATTTTGTATGTTTAATTTGAAAAAATGGATTTTATAATTAGAATATGAATAATTTTTAATTTATAATAAGTTCTATGTAGTTTTTGAAAAAAAATATTAGTGAAATAAATTAAAATTAATTAAAGTGATTATGGAAAAATAATGTTTACTAAGTAGTTAAAATTTATTCTTAAGGGGAATAATAACTGAAAAGCTTGTCTGGAACCCATTGTATAGGAATAGTTTTACCCTTATAAACTTATTATAGATATTTATCACTTAGTGTGAATTCTATTATTTGGAAGTAACCTATATAATAATTTAGGTAAAGAAAAAGAAAAAAAATGAAGCTTCCTTGATTATAATATATATATAATGATTTAAAATTGGGATAACCTCATATTAGTTAGGATAAAATTTTCATTTTTATGGTTAAATGAGTTATAATCATCATAATAATTTATCATTAATTTTTAAAGAAAAGTTATTTACCTAAAATGATTATGAAATGCCTGCATAATAACTATTTAATTAATAATTAACTAAAAAATGATACTAAAAAACTAAAAGTTACTAGTTAGGTTTTTTATTATTGGTATGAACACCTTAATACTACATAGAGGACTGGGGTTCAGACCCCATGGAGAACATGTACTATCATAGTAATGTAGTTTAATTGTGTCAATACTATAGTAGCGGCAAAACAATAGCAACGACAACACTATAATGGTGGTGGGAACAGTAGTAGGAACTATAGAGGTGAAACTACTATAGAAATTAATGTTGTATTATGGTTTATATAATATGACTATCCACCATCGAGCCTTTGGGTAACAATTATGGGCATATGGACCATGTAATGAGCTTTCATATCAACTAGGCCTATGGGCCAAGTAATGGGCATTTTGCCCACTAGGCATATGGGCCGTGTATGGAATAGATAAGTATTAATGGGTGGGATATCCCCATGGGGGGGGGTCTATGACCTGCCTTTTCTGTTAGTGTTTGAGGTGTGTGTTTGTGTGTTTAACTGTAATTATACCCCAAATAACCAAATATATATATACTAAAAGTGAAGTAAGTATAAATATTTTTATTCTTACATAAATTTTTTAGATTAATATATCATGTTATATAGTTTTGGAATTTATATATTAAAATTATCTCATTTTATTCATGTTTTAAAATTTAAACTATTTAAATAATTTTTAAATTTAAATTGAAGTTATTTTAAAATAAATGATACTTTATTAAACGATTTAAAATAACTAAAAAACATATACTTTTCAATTTTTTTTGTAAATATAAATACATTAAAAAATAATTAATTTAACAATTGATATTATTTAATAAATATATTTACCCTTAAATATTGAAAACATTGTATGGATGGTAATGGTTAAAGTAGTGTTTTTTGTGTTACATGTGCTACTGTTAAAATTAATTTCCAACACATAAGTGATTATTATTATATAAATTACATATAATATTTATAATCAATGGGTATTAATTTTAAAATAGTTTTAAATTCAATATAGACTTAAAGGAGAAATTACCTTTGTTATAAAACTAGTTTCCATGGTAAAAACAAAAAAAGGTAAAATTGAGTAGACGTAAAGACTAAGAAAAAAAGGGATAAAAATGATTATATTTTCATGTGGTTTAATTATAGATAAACCATAATTTCACTACACTCCATTATGTTTCACTATTTTATGAAAATTCGTTAAGGGATACCTCCAAATAGTGAATATTATTTAAAATTTATAAGAATTCCATTCCTCCTCAACTATAAAAGGGATCTCAATCTTCCCACTTCTCAACGACTCTCTTGACATTTTTCTCATACAAACCCAAACCAAATCACTCACAAAAATCACTAAAATAATAATAGGAGACTTATATTTGTAACAAATCAAACCTATGAAGGTTTTAACACAAACCAAATAAAGATACTTGAAGAAGATGTAACTTTCCTCAATAATCATCTTTATTTTATTTCATTATCCACCCCCTTAAATTATTATTATACCATTATTATATGGTAAAATATATATCCTAAATATAATAACATTATTTCATGTCAATTTGAAAACTTAAACCCACATATAATTCCATCAAATGGGTTAAGAAGTCATAATTCTTGTGTAGAGAAAACTACCATCTCATGAAACAATGTCCTTTGTATTTCAATTACCATCTCTCATAGTTGCGAATAATGATAGACAAAATATTTTTATATTCTATTTATTATATTTATAACATAATTATATATTTTTATTAATTATATCATATAAAAACTTTTTACGTTTCATATCACAGGTGATACAATAATGTCGCTTGTGTGTATGGCAGACTGTCAACTTGCGAAACGATGTGAAGAGTATTTCACTAAGGTGTCACAAGAAAGGTGATAAAGCTAAAAATAATGAATATATTTGAGACAAATTACATAAATATGATATTAAGGACATTATTATATTTCTATAAATATAATATAACATTTTCTTCCTTCCATTTCACACACTGAAAAAGTGATAAGGTATTTTTGGACCTGTGTAATACCACCTCTTCGAAGCAATGTGATTCTGATTTTTTCAACCCTACATCACAAGAGTTATATATTTAAAAATATATAATTAAATAAATTGGTATTTATTATATAAATAAAAAATGTCAATATAAATGTTACTTACATTATTTTTATAATAACCATTTGAAGAATGGAAACGTTACTAATGCGTACGTACGACCTACTGTCTCCATGATCGCAACATTAGTTAATTTTCCAAACCCATATTTTATAATTAATTTCAAAAGTATTTTGTATGTATAAATATGATTATTATTTTATTATTATTATTCTTTATATTTTAAAATAATGACCCTTGACCATAGTCGACCTACTAATGTCATTTTTGACACATAATCCAAATATGGTAAAAACATCCAACTTAAGCACAATTGATTAAATTATTATATAAAACATGTTTATAAGTGAAATAAAAGTGATAATAAAATTTTAAAAGGTTATTAATAAATTATTTTACCAAAATAGTTATATTATTTAGGAATATAATAAATAAATGTGACGAATCGAACACAACGTAAGGGTTTTTCTCATCTTTCTTTTTAAATCTGCGAGATACATGCCATATTAACCACTTATTTTTATTTTGTGGTGTATATACTACCCATGAATGTATTATATAATTATTATAATTTAATTTATTAGTATTTAAAAATCCATTTTAGGATTTCTCTTTCATGGGGTTTACAATTTCAATGTTACCAAAGTGGTAAGGGATTTTTGTCTAAATGTGATTTCTTTAAGATGTTTGTTATGTTATACACCTATATTCATGTATGAGGTTTATATAATCTGCCTTTTACTTTTTATATAATGAAACATTAAATTTTCATGATATTATAAGTTTCATTTAATTTTTTTATTTCATGGTGATTATGATTCAATGTTACCAAACTGGTAAGAGTTTCATGTTATCGTCTCATTATTTATTAAGATTGTTTGTGATTATGTATCCAATGATCAAATCCTATGATATTAATATAAATAATTCTCTGGAAGTTTCTTATAAACTATTTATTTCATTAAAATACATATTCTACCTCTATTTTACTTAATATACTTATGAGTTACAAAAAAAATGTTTTTATGAACAATAATCTTTTCGATAGACAACTATTTTTCAAACAAACCTATGTTTTCAAAAATTGTTTTAAAAATTGTTTCAAAAGTTTTTTTCAAAGAAAAAATGTAATTTTCATCATGAAATGTTTTAAATGATTTTTGAAAACATAACTTATATATTTCTGAGTTTTTTTTTAAAGAAAAAAAAAACAAATTTTTTTTATGATTTGAAATGTGATTTTCAAGACGAAATGTATATTTTACACAAGTATGTATTGATAATATTTTAATGGTTTTTATATTCATCGATGATAAAAACCATTTTATTAATAAAACAATGGTTATATTAGGTATTCATACCATACTTCTTCTTTTTCTAGAAAGATTATAATTGTTCTAATGGGGATTTTGTGGAACACATTTCTTTTCCACAAGATAACCAGGTTTCAAAGAGATTATTATGGACCCCATTTCATTAACATTAGAAAATCATGTTTCAAATATATTTTTATGAAACTAGTTTATTTTCCATGGGTTGATAATGTTTCAAATATATTAATATGGAACCCATTTCTTTTAAATTCTTTGATAATATTATAAATGAATAATGAATGATTTTATCAGTTTTATAATGTTATATTTGTTTATTGGGTGGTGTGGAGGATATCTGGTGCAGCGGTCACGAAATAGTCCTCAGCAACAGGCGACGGGCCTTCGTTGCGCAGTTTTGACGGATGTAGTGTAGGGAAACTACTGTGAGTGGGTGGCACAGATGTCCTTTGCCAGTGGAATACGGCAAGGCTTCAATTCTAGATCTGGAGGTCTGGTATTAAGAGGTATCTTTTACAAATATTTGGCATGGTGTATCTAGATCAGTTCATCGGCCGCGATGGTCGGTGTAGACACTGCGGTGGCATCCTTTGGGTGACGGTGTGGGTAGCTGTGGAGTGGGGATGATGGACGGGACTTCTTGATTGTCTGGTTCAGATCTACTATGTCCAGATCTTGTCAGGTTGATGAAGGTATTGGCATCACTACGAGCTTTGATGGGGATGATGTGATGATGCGACATGGGAGGGAGTCGGGCTTCTTCCTAAAGCAACATAGATGTGCATGCATTGAGGTGTTGTATTGGTCAACAATTTTTAGGGTATGCTACCTAGGGTTCTCCTGTATTTGGTATAATTCATTGGGAACTTTTTATTCATGGGTTGGGCTTTGATCATGTATTGTTTTTGTATATCTCAGCGTTCATTTCATTGGATCTTGAGGTTATGTGATTTTGGGCCTATAGGCTTGTAACGGGTTCACTCTTACCCAGATCAAAAATTGTTGTTGTTTGCTTTTTCTTTTTTTAATAAAGGGTATTTACCCCAAATTTCTGGATATTTATTTATTGTATTGATGTTATGGTTCTAGGATAATAGATCTCAAAAATTGGGTGGCCCACATAGCACAGGGTAATCCCATTATATTTTAACATGGGTTGGATAAGAGAGTACTAGATAAGCTCGTTATATCTTAACGTGTGGTTGTCCAAATAGCACCAGGTAATCCTGATATAGATTAACATGGGGTGTCCCAGATATCGTTGTGTAAGACAAAAATAGATTAAATGATGGGTTCACCTAGATGGCACTCTAAATCATTAGGTAGTGATAATATTATATGTCGGGTGAATGGTAATTTCAAATAAAAGGGGTTTTAAATGGTTCTATAAAATTGTTGATCTATGTAAAAAAAATAATTTTAATTTCTTGTTATGTCATTATAATGATTCTCAATATTAATATTGATATCACATGGCTTTGGATTTTCAATTCTGGTGACTCTTATCTTTTAAAGGTTTTCATATTTTATGATCAATGTATTGATTTTTGTGTGTTTTTTATGATTTCACCATGAACACTGATTATATCAGTATACCCTTTTGAAATTCTTATGGTCATTGATGGAATTAAATTTCAAAGGCACATGTTTAAAATTACTTATAATTTGAGCTCATTGTTCTTATGTTTCCTATTCCCTAGGTTTTAAAGAATGTTATTTAATGATTTATTTCAAGAATTTATTTTATATGCATAATGATTGTATCTTAATAAAAAAAAGGAATGTTGGATTATGTTAGACAAATGATCATTTAAATTCATATGGATTTTTATGTAGGATATTTTCATAATTATTGAAAAATACAATCAAAAAAGTTCATTGAGGTTGTAAGTGATCCAATTTTTCATTTTTTGTATGTTTTAGATTAAAAAATCTTGGTCACAATTTTAAACCTCTAATATAGAAAATTAAATTCCATTATTTCATCACACGATCCAGAGGTACGGGTATAGAGATATTATACCTTAGGCACGTTTTATTGAAATGTAATGAATATTCATTTAAAAATATTTAATATCAATGAATGAGAATCCTTGGTTGGTATTGTTGGTATAAAAGGAATGGTTTTTTTAACCTTTGGAAACTAAGATGAGAAAAAATTTCATGAGAACCATATAGATATGTATATGGATATTTATATGTATTTCTATAAGGTTAAGTCTAAGAATGAGTTAATTTATAGTAAAATGTCTTACAATTTTGGTATAGTATCTCGTGATTTGATTCTAATAAATTACATCTCTGTCTAGATTTTATAATTGTATTTGGATCTGAAAATAATGTACCCAGTGTTTATGACCCAGAAAATGCCGTATTGAGCTACATACGATTGGGAACTGGTCCAAGAAAATGAGTCATTCTTTATTCCTAGTTTTAAACTATTGAAGAATATTGCTTTGTAAATTCAAAACAACTTACAAGCCATCATGAACAATATTAATAGATGATGAATCTGAATGGGCAATGATATCATTGATTAAAAAAGGTGACATTATTTATACTTCATATATGTGATTTTTTATTATTATGTGCTTCCACACATTGATTATTATTTATCACAATTTTTTTGGCTTTAGTAGATGGTTGGAACTTGAAGATACCATGTTAATGCATAGTGTTACAGATATTTCTATGATGATCTGTTAAATAGGATGACTATTGTAGTGAAGGACACTTTCATTATGCCTAATAAAATTTCTCGGAACGCGATTAATAGTGTATTAAATAACCAACTCGTAGAATCTCCAAATAAGAGTAATAATTTTTTTGGGATATAAGGTAGTGGAGACCATGTCAAAAAGAACATTCAGTTTTCTATGTGTCAAGAATGTGGGAATAAACACCAAAGTTAATGTCTCATAGGATTGATAATATGTTTTGACTTTGAAAAATAATCGCACAACTAAATAGAAAAGGTAAAATGAAAAGTTCATTTAACACAATGGATAGTAATACTAGTGTTCCTAAGATAACAATGATTTTTTACATCTTTAATTGTAGAATGTATGAGAATTATGAAATTTTATTTCATATAAGGAAATATCATGAATAAAATCTTTAAGGTTATATATCTAATAGTTCTATTATTGATGATGAAGATACTATAAATGACATGTGAAAAAGAATTAGGAATTAAGGAATTAGAGGATGAATACTAGTTAATAGTTTTGGAACTGGTATGATTGTTGTATATTTGTATTGGGATTCAATAATTGTGATATAGAAATGAATTTTTTAGTAATTGTTTTTCCTTACGAATTTAAAATAATATGTTTAATGAAAATGATGAAATAGAAAATTTATTTAATGGAATGATTATATTTTAGGGAACAAATGATTAATTGAATGTAACCATTAATATGTTCTGGATTATGAGGAATTTTTTTTTATTTTGGGTAAATAGATGTTCGATAAGAGTAAATTAAATTGGATTATACTAATTTCATTGGAATAGATGAATGATTTGTGAAAAAAATGGTTTATTATATCATAGAAATATTCTCAAAATTTTTATATTTAATTAATATATAAAATATTTACTTTTCTATGTGTGGAATAAAGAAGAATTTATATTTTCAATATGGTTTGATGGTAATTCACATTAATAACTTTTTTCAATAGAATACATGGCAACGGTAGTCACATGTTGGTATGTGAGAATCAAGAGATAATTTATGATATATATGGGGGTCAATATGATGTGTATTTGGGAAATTTAGTTATCTTCATTATAATGTTTTTTATTTTCATCTTTAAAAAGTGCGAAAATGTCAACTGTTTATGAAATGTTTTATGTTGTACATTGAATTTTGTTTTATATATTAAGGTATTATTTCTCTACATGAAGATTTATTCATATTGGATAACTTGTTCTTGCCATTTTGTTTTGATTAAAACTAAATATAGAAAGATTGTATTATTATTCTATCTATAGAACTTATTATATATTATTTATTATAGAATAAAAACTCACCTTTATTTATTGGAGTACGAGATGAAGTGGAAATTGATCATGTTAGAAACATAGGGTGATATTGTTCTTATGAAATGGAACAAAATAAAGTAAGTATATATTCTTGTCAATGTTTTTTAACTTTCAGATAAGGGGCTGGAAATAATATATTTTCCTTTTATTATCATTTTTATAATATCAGTGTCCTTTTTAATCCTATTTGTTGTATGGATTTTTTATCATTGACTTTATACTGATTATGTTCTCTATCACTCTCCAGTAGTATTTGGGTCTCATTTTCTCTTCTATTTCCATATTTTCACTTCCAACCTATGTTATCCTATTTTGAAACCTAGTACATCGAATTACCAATGACCTGTACTCATCTCTTTATCTTTTTCATGGAGATGTTTTGTTAACCCTTTTAATGATGTGGGATTCAATGAAAATAACGTTCATGTATTACAACTTTGAAGACCAAGACAATTTTTGAGTGTGAAATTAACTTTAATCGTTGTAAAATGTAACAAACTAAGTTTTCATGAATTATTTTTTTAGAATAAATTAAATTCATTAGATGTATTGATTTAAAATAATAACAAGTTAGTCTTTCACAACACACAATATTGTCTTATATTGAATTACATGAAATAATGAGTTTAAAAAAAACATGATATATTATTAACGTGATAGTTATAACCTTGTTGTTAAACATATTTGTATTAATAAGAAATGAATTAAATATTATGTATAATGGTTTTAGAAAAGGAAATCATATTTATAATAAAATACATATTTTTCATAAAATTCATTACATGTTTCAAAAATAATATTTTTCAAAGACAATTATTTATGTATTTTTTGGAACAATTCCCTCATAGTTCAGCGCCACTAAATGAGACACATCATACCTTTTAATGTAATGTGATAAGGACCCCTAAGAAGAAGGTTCTTAATTCGAACTTAGTGTGGGACTTATGTAGAAGCAACCCAAGGAGAACGTGGAAAGGATATGGGATCCCAAGTCGGATAAGACCCTATAGGGGATATGGACCAAGGAAAATAGGATTGATTTTAAGTGTTGGGTTTGAACCTCAAAGTGGATTTCTATGTATCCCATATATATAGGAATCAAAGCCCATGAAGTTCGATAGGTCTCATGGGAGAGTATGATCCTTTGGGAGAAATCAGTTTGGGCTTACTTCCTGAAAAGGATACCATGGTAATTTGACGATTGAATTTGGGGATTATTCCTATGGAGGATTCCCAAATTAGGGGAATTATTATTGGATTCTTGGGGAGGATGTCCAATGAGCTCAGGCCTTGAGATGACATCCTACGTATCCCGGTTATGGTGGGAATTAGATTTCTCATAGTTCCTTCTATTGGTCAAATGGTGTGGTCATGACATACCTCTTAGGCCATGTGAGCCATGCTCGGTGTCATTCAATAAAGGCATTCACACTTTAAATATTTTCCACCTCCATTAGTTAAAGAGGTCACATCGACCATGGAAGAGGGAGAGGTAAAGATATTTCCCTCTATTCTATTTACCTTTGACAAGGGTCTAATGTAAGGAGGAAGGGATCAAGGTGATGGGATTATACCAGGATGGCTGCCCTAATATTGGTCCGGGAAGGTAAGGGAGACTTCATCTTTTCTTGTGTAGAATAGTAAGGGTGAACTGTACCTTCCCTACAAGATTCCTGAGGTTCCAGGTCTTAGAGACGACATGGGGACGACAGAACCAAACCCTCATTCTTATAACCGGGAACTTCCCAACACTGTTTTTGGAAGAAGGGTCTACATGACTATGGATATAAAAACGGACATACACTTTATGAATTCTAACCCCATTTTGAAACAAATTTGGGAAACCTCTGAATGTAGAAATAAAAACCCAAATAGAAGACACGCTGATGTGTCGTTCACCAAGGATTGACATGTTAGGAGGTTTTGGTTGAGGCTTCAACTTATTACATTTCAAATAAGGGAACCATGGAAGGAGATACCGTTCCATGAATCTATTGTAAAATGAGTACATGAGTTGGTTGTGTAGGTCCCTCACACTAGTATTCCATGTAGGTACCCCGCATTGATGTACCACGTAGGTATACCGCATAGTTATACTGTGCAAGTATGAATGCTGGCTAAAGAATATGTTTTATATAAGAGAACCAACCCTATGTAACATTTTTGAAAAGACTTTCAAAATATCCTTATCCCATTTAATTATCTCTTCCCTCATGGTTTAAAGAGCTACCTGAGACAATTTGAGGGATCTAAGTGAGATCTATGCAATAGGAGCTTCAGAGAGTCTCTTCATTTTTTATTCATTTAAATGGGAAGCCCAAGGGTCCTATTTATTGGTAAGGAGGGGACCCATCCAAAGTAAGGTTTTACGCGGATGTCTTTCACATAGGTCTTCAACGTAGGGGGAGTAAAAAATATACTGTCGTGTAGGTCCTCTGCATAGGTCTTCTGTGTAGGTCCACCACATATTCCCACCGTGTAGGTCCCTTTTTGGAATTTATCCACCTTCTATGTGCCATAAAGTTTGATATATAAGTTTGTTTGGGCTCTGTCACATTTCATATATATGCTCCAGAAGAGTTATACACTTATTGAGATTGTATATATAGTAGGCCTTCTCCGATGAATCCCATAAATTGAAATCTAATCTATCAACACTTGTTTCATCATCTATTATGGAAATCCACTTCATACTTCTAGATGTTGAAATAATTCCACATATCTATTGGGATAGAGTTGTGCATTGGAAATTATAAATCTATCTTGAATATTCTTCCTTCATGGCGAAAACAATTTAGCCATACATGGAAGTTAATGTCTATGTGAGAATCATATCTTCACTCTACGAAAAAGATCATGGAACACATTTCCTAGTTTCAACATTGATATAGATAATTTTAATTGGATATTATTTATTACCTTAGAAATTATTAATGAATTATTGGAAAATTGGTTTTTTGTATCATTAAATAAGTCTAAACCACTTTTATATATAAGGAATGTATCCAATAACCTATGTTTTAAATAGGGAATAAATAATCATGCATGTTTTCAATAAGGTTTTATAGTAATTCATGTTATTACCATGTTTTATGAGAATACACAATGAACGTGTTCCCATGTTTGATATATGGCGATTAAGGGCCACTATATTTTTTATGGGGAATATAAGGATTATTTTGTAACCTTAATACGATATTTGAATAGACATAATTTGGATGATCTTTATGGCTAATTTTTTATGGAATAGAGAATGTTAAACATAATTTCTTATTGGATAAATATTTCTAACCATTACAGTATCAGTAAAGATAGGAAGAATTTCTTGTTATTGTTTTATAGATCATATGATCTTTTAAAGGGTAATTTTAGTGATTCATGAATAAAATTAGAATTTTTGGAA
The DNA here is from genome assembly GCA_963277665.1 of Viscum album. Lineage (NCBI taxonomy): Eukaryota > Viridiplantae > Streptophyta > Magnoliopsida > Santalales > Viscaceae > Viscum > Viscum album. The sequence goes on from OY728119.1 coordinate 641,386,661, forward strand.
ATCTATTTCTTAGAGTAAGGGATGAATTCAAAAGCATTCCAAGAACAACCAAATGATGAAATTGTTCTTATAAAATAATATCATATCGATTTTTTATATTTCCATATATTCTTATAGAGTGAAAATATTCCTCAACCTTACAAAACAGGGTTTTGAAATAAAAATTTAACCCAATACCTTCATTTTTGTTGAATTGGTGGTCTATTAAATCATCACAGATGTATGGATTTGATCCACTTAAATTTCTACGAGTCATATACTTTATTTTGATCAATGAACCCAATCACTCTCTACAACTATTTAGGCTCTTCCTCTATGTCTATATATTAAATTTTCACCAATGTTCTTCTATATATAAACCTTGGTATATGTTATTCCATGTGACCTTTGTACTTAATATTATATCTTATTTATAGGATATTTTACCAACCCTTCATAGGATGTGAGTTTCTCAATAATTTTATTTCTAAACATCAAACCCTAGAATCAAAATATCATGTTTAAATTTTAAGGACCTAGTTTATTTAAGGTGGGGAGGATGTAACACCCCAAAAATTCTAAAATAACAACATTTTATTCAATAGAGTGTATAAAATGAAACACCAAGAAAAAAAAGTAAAATAAAATATTGATATTTTTTGATATTTTTGATATTTTTTATATTTTAAATAAATTAAATCTATTCTATAACTTTCTATGTATTCAATACTGAGTTATATTGCATTTCATGCAACAATGAGTTTCTTTGATAGCTTATGTTGCACACAAGACAAGGTTTTAATTAATACTATTAATATTATTATTTAAAAGGGTTATTATATCCTTGCTATAAAATTGAAAAAAGTGAATAAAATTAACTAGCTTATGAATATATATTTTTGAATTCATTGGTTTCTAATTAATTAGAAATGAATATAAAAACCAAATTAATATAAATGAAATGTTTTTAAAAAAACCATTTTTTTATCAAAATAATTTTATATTAATAGATTTAATTAATTACTATTATTAGATGGTCATAATAAAATTTATATATTATATATTCAATAAAAAAGTTTGACATTAATTTAATATATTTTATAGGAAAAAGATAAGAACATTTGAAATTTAATGCAAAGAGGATATTATTTCTCTTAATGAAGTTTACCTCCTTTTAATTGAGAAATTGTATTAAAGACACACTTTAACACATTTAAAAATTTTATTTTATAAAATAAACTTAATTTTTAAATTATTAAAGTGATGTTTTAGTATTTTTCTATGATGTTGTTTTTTGATAAATAGTGAACGATAAGGAATTTAATTGAAAACTGACTTTTTATCTAAACAATAAACTGTGGTAAATTATATTTTAAATTGGTTTTAAAGTCACAATAGATAAATTATAAATATATTAATCCAATATTGATAATTTTATTGATTTTATATTTATTTTATATATAAAAACATAGTAAAACATTGAACATTTTCACTTTAAAAACTCATTTTCTCAATACATCTATGAGATTAAATTCCAATTAATTTCTACCTCTTCTGTGAATTTAATTTGAAAAAATGGATTATATATTTGGAATCATAATAATTTATAATTTATGATGTTTTTATCTTTGTTTTTTAACAAATTATTTTTGAAATAAGTCGAAATTAATTACATTGACTAAGAGAAAAATGATTTTACCAAGGGACTAAACTTTAAACATAGGGATCAAATAACCTAGAAACATGTCCAAAACCCATTTTCTATACATAATTCGACTATATACCATCCATTACCAATTTATTTCATTATTTTATCCACTATAAATGGAAAAACCATTTGTGGAATTCCCTCTATCAAAAATTCACAAGTTATCCACACACCCAACATATAAATGGCCTCCACCTCTCCCCCTTATTCACACATATAAAAACACTTTATCTTAGGTAATAAAAGTCCAAATATCTCCCAAATTCCATTAAAGTATCCTAAAATACTATTATTTGGTGGAAATATAACTTAGTATTGCATTACTGAAAACCTACGAAGGGTACATTTAGAGGAAATGATTTTCTAAAAGCATTTATTTATTTTATTTCCTTCACCAAATCCTTATATTTTTATTATAAATTTATTATATTATAACAAAAAAATATTAAATATAATGATATGTTTTTATTTTGAGTCTATAACCTACAACCACACACACTTCCATCAAATAGGATACATAATCATTGTTTGTGTGTATGAAGGATGACCACCTCGCAAAACAAAGTGATTTCTCATTCCATTAACACCTTTCAAGGTTGAGTATAATGATGGATTTATATTTTATATATTATATATATTATATTTATAATTTAATTATTATTATGAATCACTATATAACACATACCATCTTTCTTCCCATTTTTTGGGAGCATGAAAACTTCATTCCTGTGTACGATGGACTACCGCCTCACGAAGCGGTGTGATTTGTTAACACTTTAAATGGAATTTATTAAATAAGATTTTAATAAAAATTTCTGATATATTTGACATAATAATTTTACATGAATTATAATATATATATGATTTAATTTTCTTTATTTCAATATGATAGGAAAATAAAAGTAGCTTTCATGCATATGTATGACCTACCATCTCTATGAATGATTTATTTCATTTCCCATCAACAATTTTATGGATAAATATAAAAAAATATATAATAAATATATATTTTATTGAAATAATGTTTTTAAATTATGGATATAATTAAATCAGGATCTATGTAGGAAGACCATAAAATAACAAGTCAAAACATACTTGAAAAATAAGGCAATTAACACCTGACATAATGAAAAATATTAAAATATGTTTATACAACATGTGATAAGATCAAATAAAAGGATCATATACAATATTATAAATATTATTATGGTTCTAGATTAATTTATTAACATTATTAAATCCATTATACATAAGGTTAAATGGTGTTTAACCAAAAGGGGCGTAAAGTAAGGCATTACATTTCAATTTCATTTCACTATGGAATATTATATTATTATGAACTTAGTTTATTTTATATGGTGTATATACTTCCCATTTGACATATGATATCATAAATAATGTATTATTCATGGTATTATAAGTTTAGTTATGAATTATTTCATCTATGGGTATTTTAATTAAGAGCTACCAAATGGTAAATAATTTCCTATCTCAATTTCCTTTCATTGGGTTATATTACTTACTCATTGGCATTAATATTCTATGATTATGTGTAATTAATTAGACTTTATATTTATTAATTTCAAAATTTTTATGTGTATTTATAGTTGATAAACATAATCAATTCATTGATTAATTCTCAATTCAATTTTACTATCATTTAAATGGTTTATTTTACAATCTCAAACAAATCAATATTTTTTATTCTTGATTTTACAATAAAAATATTATATGATCTTTTTTTAATAAAACCATAAATTTTATTCTACATTGGTTATTAATGATATTTTTCAAGTGATAGTACCATTTTGAACTCTTTGGTACATAAAAATATTGATAAAATGTTTTAATAGAATCCAATATCATTTCTCTCTTTGGTCGGAACTCCGTTTTCTTAAAAAACCATGTTTTCTAAAAATATATTCAAAATGTTATGTTAATCCCTTTAAAATGATTTATTAAAGTAAATTTTTACCCATTTTTTTTAAATTCAATGGAATATTTTTTTTGCTTTCCGAACAAGGATATTTTCTAACATTTTTACAATACAAATAGAATGTTTTTTACCTTGTATAGAATTATCATCTATAATTTATTTTATTCATCCTTTGAAATTTTGAAAATACATATATAAAGAAAATATATTTAAATGTTATTTTCAAAGAAAAGGACATTAAATTTTTTGTTTCAAAATTTAGTGGATATTTTCCTCAAGAATGATTTAAAGATATTTTTATAGTGAATGTATTCATCAAGGAAAACAACACTTATTACTACTCAAAGGAGTATATGTCATGTTTATACCATATTTTTTCTTCCTCTAGATGTCATATGATTATTCTGACCAAGGATAGTATTGACATTAACTTCTTTGAATAAATTACTTAACATTATCTTCCCCTTGAGTTATTCACTTTCCAATGATCATTGAACATGAAATGTCAACAAAATATCCACATTATATATTATTAATATGATTATTTTATAAACTATATAACATTATTATATGATGTTTTTGATTTTAAAGTAATTTTATTAACTAGGGTAATATAGGCAAATCTATAACCTTCACCCTATATGGATATTTTCTAAGGTGAAATTTTTATGGTTAGGGAGGTTTCTAACCACATACATAAACTATCTTCAAGAAAGATATTGATCATTAATACATATAAAATTATTTTTTTCCATCATTATTTTTATTTAATTTGATTATTATATTATTTATAATATCCATTCACTTGTTTCAAGATCATGTGACTATTTATACAACATTATTTGATCAAATTTTTTTCTTACAATATTATGTCCAAGTTATGATTAATTGGAATGTGTTTAAGTCATTTATATTTCCATGATTATTATTATTTATTGATTTATGATATCTTTTTATGTTATAAACCCTTACTGAGAATTTAATCTCGTACTTATTTTGTTTCTAATCACTGGGATAGAAAGATAAATTCTTGGAATGAGTTTTCAAGGGTTCAGTTCATTTTACTTTTTTTCTGTGATGTGCAACATTTTCTATTCCCAATATAAAATTTGAATCATGTATGTTTCTAGCTTCCAAAATAGCTAATATTTTTAGTCTATTAGAATTTAAATATTATATACTTACTAATATAATATAGTAATCCACCGACTCCAGACTACTGAGGTCATGGACTGTACATAAAAATGTGAAATTAATTTTTTTATTTAATAAATTAATATATAACTTTAATTCAAATATACCATAAACAAAATCCAAACATAAAATAATCATAATAATATCACAATTAGTGCATTATAATCCTATCCAAGCTTTAGTGAATTATGATAATGAGACAAAAACTCACACATAGTAGGCCCAAATAATATAAAAATTTACATGTAGAAATAAAATTGGCCTAGGATCATTTTAAAAAATAGTGAAATGTCAACATGAAAACTCATTCATGATCATAACTACATGGTAAATTGGTCAATTTGAATAGGAATTTTCTACTGGTCCAAAAAATTGTTCTTTAATGATACATATGTAACCTTTTTCACTCATTTCCATATACGTCTATTTTTTTGGATGATTGAAAATTAATATGTGAACTTCTTTAAAGTATATACCTTTTACAAATTTAGGCATGTAATTGTGAAACCATGTTTTTATAATCAAATAGTATAACTGGAGTCATATCATTCCTCCCATCATATCTATAAAATTTTAATTCCATTTACTTTCGAAGGATTGTACCATTTGATTCATTAAATTTTAGAAAATTCGAGTTATTATTCTATAATAATAGTCTTATATATTTCCAATATATATTAGATTCCCTTAATCTTTTGTTTCTTATTTTTATCTTATTTCCCCAACCATGCTTCTTCCCATCTTCATAAAAACTTATAACTTGTAGTTACTATTTGGGTGTGTTTTTTTGTTCGTTGTGTTTCAATTCTTTTAATTATTATATTCTAATATTTTCAATAATGGTTCAAATAATTTTGTTTATGGTTCCCCTTCTATTTCAACTATTTTGTTATTATTCTTTTTCCTATTTATTATACTCTTTTACAATCATAATAAAGCATGTAAAGGGTTGGTGTAGCATTCTAGTGATGATTTAAGAGAGATCATCCCACATGAAAAGGATCACATTGGGGTAAATAAATTCAAATATGAGGTTTTAGATTGATAGTTTATATCTTAAAGTAAAATAAAATATTGACAATTGATATTTGTAAATAAAAAATATTGAATCACTGTGAACTCCCTAGAATTGAAATTTATTTTTTATTTACTAGAAATATGACTGAAAATTCAATTTTTATTTGGTTTTCAAAGAATCTTCTTTATGGTTGAGTGTTAAAAACTAGAAGTCTTTCTTAGTGTTTCATCTTTTTATTTATATATATATTAATTTACCTTCATATAAATTTTTATAATACATATTTTATAACCTCCACAATATTAGTATATTTCAATCACATTATAATTTATATTATAAATATGATAATAGAAGAATGGTGTTGTATGAGCAGTTTGATCATGAGATTTACCTTAGGTGTTCTCTTTACATAATTTATCGGTAAATAAATTTTTTGGGGATTCATGAAAAATAACTCTTATTAAAGATAACCCATGCTCAATTCATGACATCCATGGACACTACCTAGTAATTTTATTAGTTATTTCATAGGGGTACATTCAAATATAAAGAAGAGTAATTTTAATATTATTGAGGTTAGTAATTTTTTAATTTGAAAGTGGTCAAGGATGTAAAAGTGTGTGTGTTTTTTTGTTTGTGAGTGTGAAGAATTTAGCAAATAAGAAATTATATGAATGAATCTTTGACACCTAATTTAAATAATATGGAATGAATATTTCCATTTATTTTTTAATGACTAAAAATAAAAAAAAAATTATTTTTTATACACATTTAAGGAGAAAGTGTGAAACCATGAGTTCAAACATAAAAGGAAATAACAGAATTATTAAATGAAAATTTATGCCTACTAGAATTAGTTTGCAAAATAATTTCCAAGATATGTCACTAACCTGAGTGTCTTGTTTATCCATAAATATATCTTCATACTAGAAGGCCATATTCTGCACAAGAGACTCAACCTAGATAGTGAGGAATTGACAAGTGTATCCAAGAGACTCGAGTTAAAAAAACCCGGCAGAGATATATTTTTGGGTACTATAGCAGTACTACAGCAGAAATTGTTCAGTACTATACCAGTAAGAACTAATCATCTGCTTGGAATTTAAGGCACCGGTTTGGGCCTCGGGTCCATTATTGCCTTCAGGCCACCCATGTCCTTTGGGGTAGTAAGGCCTTCGGGCCTCCTCAAGGCCTTCAGGCCGCCTCAAGGACTTCCGGCCGCATCAAGGCCTTCAGGTCACCTGAAATTATTCTTAAATGACCCAACCAAATCTATAAATAGTATACTATATAAGGGGATTCAGAGAAAGCTTATTCACCAGAGAAGGAGCTAAGAAGATTTTTCAAAAATATTGGGTATGACATTGCCATAGGGACCAACCTGTGCTTGCGTGGGAAGCCTAGACGAAGAGCCACGCAAATGTGGAGAGCCTATATCACAATGAAGAAGTTAGGAGGAGGAGTTCCAAGTATATTCTGTATAATTCCTAGGACCTATTGGTCATGTAATCTCTGAGCCTACAGGCCTTGTAAGGGTTCCCCTCATTCCATGAAATTTTGGTTATCAAAAATCTATAAAAAAGCAGGACTTTGGGCCATTCGGGAAGGCTAACTTATCCCATGACAAGATATAATCTTCTAGACTGATCTTCCCATTATTCAATCCCCCAACTAAGATTAGGTTTTTCTTGTCTATCATGGCATATTACTTTTCATTGATCTTTATCCTTAAATATCTCCCCCTAATTTTAGTGGATTCTTATTTAGTATAATTGAGAGAGAAAACCTATTCAATTGTTTCTTCTTCTGAGCTAATGAAAAAATCAACAAAATTATAAAGTGAAACACCAATCATGCATTGGAATTCTATCTTCATGGATTTTACATTCTTTGCTGACTATGTATCCATTGGAAGAGGAAAGGGGGAGTAATCCTTCCTCTTCTTACAAATGACCTTCCACCCTTCCATAAAGTGCCTGACTGAAGTAACTTTTGAATTCTTAATTGTATCCTTGGTCCCTCTATGATCATTATCATGTTGAACAATTGAGGCCAACATCCAATGATTCCCCCATAAGGGTGGCCTCACCATCAACTTGCTCATTGTAAACCTTATTCACCTCAACTTCTTGGATTCTGGTAGGGTGGTCAGGAAAATATTTTTATATGATAGAGACCTCCTTCGCAACATAATCTTGAGACATGCCCCCTAAAATCCTTTCTCAGGTCATCAACCTCAGGAGATAGAAAAATATTGCAAACTCTTACATTTGTATAGACTCTTGCAGGTCTCACCCCACTTTTTTCCTTCACCCAAACCACACTTTCTTCACTATGTGTAGATTCCCTTGAATTTGTTTCATATCCAACCTGCATATTATCAATATATTCATTAGTATTTACCACTTCCTTTTCAAAATCATTAGGAGACTATAATTTTTAACTCCTTGGGATCACAAATTTCGTAATTGGTAAGCCAACAGCTGTATTTGCAGTCAACCAATGGCCTTCGAATTTTTCTACCCCATATGAATCCAAATGGTTGACCTTTAGTTGATTACCTCAATTGGAGATAACACCTACTTGAAAATGTTCCTTTAGACATGCATCCTTACTAGGAATATATCCACCATCAAATCCCTTACCCTTGACTCCCAATGCCACATCCAGCTTCTGTAAAGGACTCAATCCAGCGTGTGGTTGGCCACGAAATGCCTCAGCGATATACATGCCAACTTGTTCATAGCCAGAGAACCCATCCTCTCAACTGGTCCCAGACCCATGTTGTCTCGATCTATGTCTACAAGCTATTGACCAACGACCAAATCTCTTGCTAATATAAAAATTTCCATCCATGATTTATACACCACCTATTTCCTACAGTGGCATTCCTCTCCATTTGTAATTCAAATGAAATCAGAATACTTTCTTGAAATATTGACTTTGACACACACTCTTGGACCAATAGAGTGACACACAGCCTTGGTATGACTATCATAGCATATGAATTTTATTATATTCTTGTTCTTAACATTAAAATAAAATCTTTTATTAAGATTAAATAACATATATATAAATATTCTAACTATTTTCTTTTTATGAATGTATTCTAATTTCATTCCAATAACTTTTTATAAATGATAAAATTATCCAATGTATTTCACATTTATTAAACTAGTTTCTTAGAAATATATATATATATATATTTATGTGAACTTTATGAAGTTCAATTATACTGTCATTTTCATGTTAGATAACAAATTTCTCATATGAACTATTTATAGATCAAACAATTATATAAGGATGATAATAAACTATATATTTTACTTAGAATATATAATAAAAACTCAATACTATATCATAAAAGAAAAAATATCATAATTTGATGGGATTATATAGGTAATATCTTGATGGTGGTGGTAATTATAACTATATTGTATCCCTTTTGATGTCATTTTATAAGGATTATGGGTTCAATGTCCAAACAATTTAGTCCTCTAGAAATTAGTGTGATGAATGGAATCAATTGTTTATTGAAGATGATGGTAAAAAGGGGTGGTTTTACATATATAAATTTTTGGAAAACTTTTTGGGTTTAGATAGTTCATTTTCCCATTTCAAATATGTGGATTTTTTAATGATTTTCAATGAGGTTATACAGATCATGTTTTAGCAAATTTTAATATTGTTTTCAAGAGACTAAAAATATGTATGCATTAAATTATTATGCAATTATTTTCAACCATGGGAGATCACCCCTGGTGGTGGAAATATTTATAGTGTTGAGTATCAATTATTTGGGAAATATTTTATTTGAAATGCATTTATATTGGGAAATAATTTTATCATTGTCTCTTTTACTATGATAAATCAATGTGCTAGGCATAGAGTTTCGGTTATTTATACCTAGCCATGTTTATTTCATATTATTCAATGTTAATTTCACATTAAACCATTAAATATTATGAAAACCTATGTATAGTTGTGGATTATACTTTTTTTAATTGGATTCTCTGGAATTCTTGAATTCTTCATCATATATCAGCTTCAATTGATGTTGCAATAAATTTGTATAGAGAAACTAAATTGGCAATGTGTGTCCATTTTTCAGTATTTTTTTTAATTTGATCATAGTGAAACCATTATAGATTATTTAGTTTTATATAAATATGATGATGATATAAATTTTTGGATTTAGTATGAAAAACATGCACTTTATTTTCTTGATTTCAATATTGTTGGTCATTTAAAAGTGAATTGTAGAAGGTCTCTTAAATGTGAAATTTGGGACTTATATGGGCATATTTATAAAAAATTCTTAAGGGTAAATTTTCCAATGATGAGAATAAGAATATATGGGTATAGTAGGCTACATATGAGGAGAATAATGAGCATATAGAGGAAGTATTAGTGGAAAGTCAAAATGTATTTGGGAAATGAGGATGTGTTTATTGTATCTAGGGAGTGCATGTTTCTTGTGGGGATTATGGGTCGGAGGAAAGCGGTATAAAATTTTCATGGAATTAATAGGATAAAACCTAGATTTTGGTACATACCTCTCGTCATAGAATGTTATATGAGGATGAAACTCCTCAGTTTGTACCGTACGTATTGGGGAGAGATTTGAGTATGTCTAGAGGAAATTTTAGTCATGGGAGGGTAGTTTATGGGATCACGATGGTGATCATCTTCAGCTGGGCTCTCAAACCTCTAAAATATAGATTTACAAGATAACGATGATCAAAATAAAGACCATTAGAAGGAAAATAATATGTATCCATTAATATTTTAATTATTTATTAACCAATATATGTAAATATACGTGATTAAGGATAGTAGGGTTTAAATTGATGATAAAGATCATACAGAATCATTACATGTATGAGATTAATATAAATAAGTAGTTAACAAAGATAAAAAATCATTCAGTGCATCCAGAAATATTTTAGAATATTATTCCTCAACAAGTAAGGTGTGAAAATGATTATTACCACTTATAGAACATAATAGAATCCAAATCTCACAACGTCTTTTTATGATAATATTTGGATGAGTATTATTGGTGAAATGACTATGAAAATCAGTTTCTCTACTATGATTAATGAAATCTTTTATTTGTTTGGTGATTTTATTTTATTTTAGTTTTATCCTCTATTTGATGATGATTATGTAATGTTATTTACATGTCCTCTTTATAATCCATTTCAATGTTTTTCATAACGTAGAAGTTCTATTTTTGGAACCCCTTAAATCTATTTTTATATTTTGTTATATATTAGATTATTATGTAATGAACTATATGATTGAAACTATATTTATTTGAGTAAAGAAAAAAATATTTTTCTAAATCGATATAAAATTCATTTTTCTATTTTACACAAGAGATAATGAAATAAAAATACATAATATAATGGTTGAAAAGGAATAAAATCCACTGAGTTAATGCATGTTCTTCCTTATTCCAAATCAAAAAATATTAATTTTTTTCTCTAACATAGAACAATATTCCCTTCTATCAATTCCTCTTTACCTTGGAGTCTTTGTAAATTATCCCAATAGTGTATTATACAAAAAGTATCATATGACCATTAATTTGAAATAGTGTAATTGATTTTGTAATATAAATACCTGAAGTAGACTCTCCATGAAATTTTCTAAACACTGTTTTGGTAATTAGGGAAATTATGATTCTAATTTTTATTCTCTCCCTATATTTGAATCAGTATACATCCTTTTTGATACAACCTTCCATATCTAATTATGCCAACGTATTTCTTATCTCCCTATAGTCGTTCTACATTTAATTCTAAGAAAATTACTCTAATTATTTTCAAAAATTATAATGGAAGATAAGATAGAATATCTCATACATTACTCATTGAAAATCAACATATTAATCATATCGAGTAAATACTTGAAATCCATTGATGTTATAATTATTAATGAATTAATGATATCACTCTTGTAATGATGTGTGATGGAGTATCTATTTGTATCTAAAATTTTTTGTGGCACTATCATTTTATATCATTTATATACCAAATCATATTGAGTATATGAGTATAAATAGAACCCCCACCTCATCCATCCTAAACTGAAATAATTTTATTGAATCTTTATACCTCATATTCCTTACTTACACATGATCAATACTCTTTGGGGTACCTATCATTTTATATGCATCCATGTTATCATATTTGAAATATTTTTTTTATATGTAAAAAAGAAAAACATTAAATATATTAAGATAATTTTTATTATACTTATTATAAACATCTTTATCCTATTTCTCAACATCATTAGTAACCGTTTTTTAGGAATTGTTTAATCATATACATAAATAAAATAATCTTAATTGAGAATTATTCTCATGTTTTGATTCCAGTTAATAAAATATTTACATTTTTGCTTCTATTTTTTCAATTGTTATCTCAAATATAAACAAGAGGTTGTATTTATTTATATCTTAATATACAATGGAATCATTTTTCAAAAAAGTGTCCTTTTTACTAGTTTTAAATAAGTAATTTTATGTAATTTACCACTAATAAAAATATAGATTCATTTATAAAATATTAATTACTTATAAAACAACATATTTCTATAATATTTGAATACAATTTAGTTTTTTATCAAAACATAGAAATTTAGAGTTTCAATCATGTTAATTTTATCATTATAACTCAAGGACAATTAAAAAGATGATGAATTTCTTAAATTTATAATACAAATATTCCCAGATTTATTCCTTTTGTAACCAAATGTTTTGGGTTATTCAACCAAGTATATTAAGAAGGTGGGATCAGATACACTTAACTAATTTTTTAGGTTAGTTATATCTTGTATTCCCTACATAAGATAATCCCTTGTAACCCATTTATATTAATGTTTCATAACTAATGACTGATATCATAATGAGTGTTTACATTGGAATGAATCTATCCCAGTCTTATTTTTAGAGTTTTATAATATCTATCCATCAAATTTTATATACATATCAACAATATTTCATCTCATAAATTCTTTATAAGTAGGAATTATTCTAATGACTAAATTTATACATCTTATTCATTCAACCAAAATAGCATTATTACATTATATTATTGAATAATTCTGTATATAATCAATTATTTATGTTATATATCAATAGAAAAATATAATTATAATATTCAACACATATCCACATTCATTACATAAAAATGGTACACAAGATATTTTCATTTAAAAAATTTATATCTTAGAAAACTAAAATCTTACTCAATAAAATGTTTGTATAATATATATTCAATCTATACATTACCAAATATATCCTCAACCCACATGATAGTGAAAATTCTAATATATATTCCCACTATTTACACATCATTATCCATAATAGATTTGAAGTTATATAAATTTTTATTTTTAAATATGTATATATAATTATGATGAATAATTACTTTAAAATTATGACAAAATATCCAAAAATCTTTTGTTGAGACCAAAATTTTGAATGTTTTGAGTTTGTAAAATTTTATACAATACTAAAACTAAATTGTAAAACGATGATATTTTTATTCTCATAATTGATTTTTTAGCACGTAATTGGATTTGTGATTGAAGGTGTAATCTTGGGTGGTGATTTATAAATTTTCTAATACAATTGGTCTTCTTATAAATGTTTGGTTTTGATAGAATATTATTATTATTATTTATTTAATTATTTCCTTACAAAACGAATGAATTTTATTAAATAAATGAAATGTCATGATCTGGTGATGGCATAAATATATTATTAGATGGGTTAAATATTTGATGACATGTAGAATAATTGAGATAAATTATAAAAGTAAGCTTAGTAGGGGGAGAATTAAATTGAATTTAGCACCCACCATTTGAATTTATTGGGTATTTTTAATCTATTTATTCCTTCAAGAGGTAGAGGGTCCTATGATTTTGATAGTATAGTGAATAAAAAAATGAGGAGATAAATGAAGTATGAAGTTATAGATTAATCATCTTATTAAATCATTAAAAAATTCAATAAAAACATTCATCATTGATTCAATATAGGTGACTTAAATTCACATATGCTCGAAATACAAATTAAATTACCATGCTTATTATTTTCATGTTGGCTACATTATATATAATAATACAAAAGCATTAATATTTTGTAAAAATAATTGGGGGATGAAAGGTGAATGTTAAATTGATGGAATAATAATTCATTTTGAATAATATAAATGATATTGATTATTAAAATGATGGTTTATTATATAATTTGATAAATATTAGTATTGAGATGTAGAAATTTTTCAAAAAAATAATTCTATCATTATAGAATATTGAACTTGTAGAGATAAAAAATCATGAATGGTGAATATGAATATGAATTTATGATTAAATATTGAATATTTTTTGTAAATCATTAGTAAATTATTTAATATATAGTTTATGATTTTAATAGTTTTTTATATTATTTAGGAATATTTCTAAAATTTTTATTCATTCCCCGTATTAAAATCAGATATCAAAATAATAGAAAATTATAGAAAATATAATGGTGCTGAGAGAGATAAAATTCATGAAACATGGATTTGGTTGTGATAATATAGAATATGGTATATTCCACTTTATGAAAAAACTGTAATAGAGTTAGTGAGAGAAAAAAATATAATGTGGCTATAAGTTACATGGGACATACCACATATGTATAAATCCATGATCACATTATAGAGTTAATTGACCTTTCGAATGGCTTACATATGGTGGTGTTAATTCTATAGGGGTTGGGCTATATTACACATGGTCATGGAATATTAGAGAGAGGCCATTTTATTTCTAGTACGTTTGATGTATCACAATGTTTTCTAGATTTAAATATTTTTCGTTGAGATGATATTGGATATGACATTTGAATATTGAATTAACCCTTACATAACATCTCTAGTGTGAATAAATTTAGTTAAGGATGTGGAATGGTTCATTTCATGATACAGATTAACTATTAATGTCATTTTATATATGTTTGGATATATTATGAGGTTTTATTTCTAGTTAATTATTAAGATATGATGAATTTTAGTGATATTGTGTTGTTATACTACCTAGTTTTTTATTGTGATATATCATGCTTGTAATGACCTTGAATTTTATCAGTAGAATTTCCCTTCTTATGTCAAAAAACACATAAATCAAATAAACAACCCAATAATAACATTATTCTAATAAATAAATAATAAATTATTCATAAAATAAACTAATAAGAATACCAAATATCACAGCAGGATAATAAATAGAAAATATGATAATATGAATGGAAAAATTTAGATTTTCTCGATAAATTAGAATTACCAAACTCATGAATAAATATGTAGAAATAAATCATAATGCTAATAATGAAATATTAATTTAAAATATGAAATTATATGAAACCATGATAAAAAATATAATTGATTGATAAATGGAATAATAGGAATTTGTTGGAAGTAGTAAAGCATTTTAACCATTAGAAATCTGATCATTGGAATGTTAACCTATCTGTAGGAATAATAATGTTACCATTAGTAATATTAATCTAACTGTTAGAATTTTAACCATACCTCTAAAAGTATAAATAATATTTTTGTATATTATAAATGAAAAAATAAAATATATATATATATATCATGGAAGAATAACATAAGTTTTTTTAAATTGATAAATTAATTGTTGATATTTTTGTGAAATGTAAATGTTTATTTACAATTTTATAATTAATATAGTAATTCATAATAAAATTTATTTTTATAAAATTGATTCATAAATTAATATTGTGTTTTATTATAATTATAATAAAATTTTGTGTGACCATAATATGTTTTTTAATGTTTCATTAAATCAGTTATAATATGAAAATCAGTATTGTTTGAAAAAAATGGTGATTTTAGTTAAAAAAATAAATTTACAAAATTTACAAAATTATTTTTATAAAATGGAGTCCGTTTTTAAGTATAAACATCATAAAAATTTTAGGGTGAATTTCGATTATTTTTTAAAATAGTTAAATATTTATTGGATAGTGAAATACTATAATTTAAGGTATTTAACAAATAAATGATTTGTTTAGTCATGCATTATTTATACATGATGTAAGAACCCATTGTATTGAACTCTATTAAACCATATATTGTATATAGTCATATTAATAAACACTATTGATGTTATTGACCCAAAATAATAATAAAATGAATAAAATAATCAAAAACATTCCTATCCTCCCCCTATAAACATCACCCCTTCTCATAACACATTATATGATTTTGATATCGCTAATATTATTCCTAATTAATTTCCCCAACATATTCCTTATATACTGGACTTTCTTCTCTCACAAAAATTCCAATTCAAATTTCTTTAATGAGTTTTTCAAGGATATGATATTGAATAGGTAAAATCATCCTTCTTTCTCTATTAACTTCTTTTCTTTTCTTATCCTCTCCAAACATCCCCTATCAAAAGAGGCATGATAACTCTTGTATCATACATATAAAAGAACATTATTCTGTTAATGTAATATCCATCATCAAATCTCACTTCTTCCCTTTTTATCTTAAAAATGGAAACAACATCTTTGATGTGTCAATTCTCTGCATTCGTGGATGATAAGTTTTTGGTTTTTAATTACCTCCTTCTATGCGGGACATAAAACCATTTTTATTGTTAAAAAATTTAATATGTGTATTATAACATATTTAATTTTTTGGAACTAATCTATAAATATATTTTTAAATAAAGTTAAACTAGTTTATGATTTTCATAAAATTCAAAATCTTAAACTAATAATTTTTCATTAATGTTTTATCTTCAGAATCAAACTCATATCATAAAAATGATTTATTAGACCATTTAAACTAATATAATATTTTGAAAACTATTAAATTCTACTTCAGGAGTTTTTTTACCATTTAATAAGAACTTCCACAATTATTCCCCAAGGTAACCAACTATAAAACCATGGAACGAACGCTCCTAGAAAATGAAATTAAACCTTTATCTCATAAAAATATACACAAATGAACATAATAAAATTATAATCAATAAGATATATGACTAATAGGTTATGAATTAAATTATTAATGAATCTAATTTTTTTATACATGGTATTAAATTCATATGAACAACACTTTCAAATATATTTTAAGATATCTCTCTCGGCGTCCATTTTTTCCTTCAGGTTACGTTTTTTCTCTCTTTACCCCAATGTAATTCATATTTCATATTATATAATTATACTAACTTCTTTTTATATTTTACAAAAATATGTATCTTTCTCAATTCAGCCTTCTTTTATAGGGAACTACATATTTCAAAAGGTCCCCAGCTCAATTCATCTTAAATAGAAATCCTGATTAAAGGGAACTTCTTCATTTCTTACCCATTTTCAAGTACACTTCGTAAACGATTTTTAGACAAAAATATGTTTATAAAAAAATATTTTTATCATGAAAAACAATATTATTTCATTTATTTTTTTTATGAAAATAGATATTCCTTTGTCATTTTTAGAGACTCATCAATCCTTTCCCTTAAACCACATGAAAATAGATCATTTCTAAGGATTACTGAATAGAAATTTTCATGTATTAACTTCAATTGAACATCGGTATTCATGATATATTCATAATTTATAAATAATTATTGTAAATATATGATTTAATTCATTCTCTAATGGATACCATTATGTTACATCTTTTGGATATTCCCTATGACATGATTATGAAACCAATTTCTTTCCATGGTTAACCCTTATGTTTATTCCTTATAATTGATTCTTTGTGTGGAATAGATATACATGATCATGTTATGATGGGCGTTACCAAATAGAACTCCAATGAATTGCGTAATGTTTAGTCTCATGAGATTTCTTGTATAGGACTAAGGAGGAAACCTAATCCATTAGGGGACATTTTCCGCCATGTAATATAGTCTTGATAGTTAGACATGACTCATGTTTATTTCATATTGTATGTTGTCTCCACCTTCCTATATTTCCATGTTTATATGATTTCACGATCTATATTATATGGATCTACATTTTTATTCTTGTCTTATTCTTATTATGTTATCATGTTATTCATTTTTCTCATATGTTATGCTTCTTTTCCATGATTATTCAATTACTAAGATTTTTTTCTCATCTCTTTGGTCTATGTATTTTATCAAGGTCATCATATGAAGTTTTAGGAGCTCAAATGGGGGTAGAATATAATTATAAAAATTATTTTATATTATGGTTTCATGTTTTATAATAACGTACCAAATATTCCAAAGATTCTAGAATTTACGATCCTTTGTGTTTATTTTTTGGAATTACTATTCTTAAAATCATGAAATAATATGTGTAAAAGGATAGTGTCTCTATAGTTGGTATCAAAACATGGTCTAGTTATTTTTTGGATATTAGGACTATAAAAAAATTTATTAGATCCCTAGTGATAAATCTATCATTATGGATTACCTATATTGAAACACATGGAATCACAAGTTATGATATAAATTCCCATTATAAGATTATCATTATATGTTTATAGTTTCCTTTTTATATTTTTATTACATAAGTATTAAATCCCCCTAATTTGTCTTTACAATCTTTTTAATGTGAAATAGGAGAACTACCCTCACCTATTTTCACCTAATCATGTTAAATGAAATTTTGAAGGAAATGTTTCATAAGAGATGGAGAATATAAAGACGTATAATTTTATTGATGGAATTTCCCTTTATGTCATAAAATAGAAATATAACATAGAGAAATAAATAAAAAAATTATTTTCATAAATGAATAATGTTAAATTAATCATTAAATAAACAATAATAAGTACAAATATTATAGGGGGACAATAAAAATTTAAGACATAAAGAATGGGAAAATATAGACCCTCTCAATCCACAAGAATGAACTCACCCACAAACAAATATAAAAAATAAAACATAATTTAAATAATATAATTTTCCTTTAAAATATGAATGTATATACAAACATGGGAGAAAATTGAAGTAACTAAAAAATGGAATAAAAGGTTTCTATAAAAATTAGTAAACCTTTATGACTGTTAGAAATATAACCATTGAAATAATAACCTACCCATTAGAATAGTAATTTTACTGATTCAAAGACTTGAGTAACTTTTAAATGAAAATATTATATATTGATATCATGGAATAAGTAGATAAGTGTTTTAAAGATGACAATTTATGTGTTGGAATTTTTAAGAAATGTAAATTTTTATTTACTCTTTTATAATAAATATAATTATTTAAAGGAAATTTTATTTTCAAAAAATATATTCATAAATTAAAATTTTGGTCTACAATAATTTGGAGATAATTTAATGAGACCTTAATTAATTTTCCAAAGTTTCATAAAACCAGTTATAATATTTAAATCAATATTTTTTAAATGAATGTTTATTTAAATTAAAAATTAAATTTATTATATTTTGAAAATTATTTTCATAAAATAGAGTCCATTTTTGAAATCCACGCAATGAAAAATGGTTATGGTGAGTTTTTGGGATTTTTCATAAATAGTTGATTTTTAGTGAATAGTTAAATACTGTAGTTTATGGTTTTTAACAAATACATAACATTTTGAGTCATGGTTGATATTTGGATAGTGTAAGAAACCATTATTTAAAACTATATTATATTACATACTTTTTTATTCAAGGGAATCACCACTATAGGTGGTCTTGATCCAAAATAATAAATAAATGAATAAAATAATCCAAAATCCTCTCTCCTCCCCCCATAAAGGTCACCCCTCACCACCACTTCTCCTAGAAAATTTTATGCTTTCTATATTTCTATTATTATGCCCAATTAGTCTCCCAATCTTCCTCTACACATCTTATTCATTGAGGTCTCACCAAAATACCAACCCCAAGATCCTAAAGGAGGTTCTCAAGGAGATGATATTCAAGATGTAAAATTCTCTATATTTCTCATTTTTTTTTTCTTTTATTATCCTCACCTAACCTCCCCTATACAAATTGATATGATAAATAAATTATAATACATATAATTTAGTTTTTTTGTATAATATCAATCATAAAATCTCTTCTCTTCCCTTCTTCTTAAAAATGAAAACATAGTATGTGATGTGATGATTCACCGCCTTCATGGATGATGAGGTTTTTTCCATTACAGACTTCAAGGTTGTTTATAAAACCATTTTATGGTTAAAAAATAATATAATATGTTTATTATAACATATTCCATGTTCTGTAACCAATATATAATCATAATATTATATAAAATTATTCTAGTTCGTGATTGTCTTAAAACCCGCCAAAATGAACCAATTATTTGTCATTAACAGAATATCAAATGAATCATCCTTATATCATAAAAAATGATTTAAGAACCATTTATCCTTATCGAGTTATATTTATAATATTTTCTATCCACTTATATATTTTTTTCTCCCATTTAACAAGTACTCCCAAAATTGTACCCCACAGAACCGACCATAAAACCATGAAATGAATGCCATATGAACAATAAAATTAAACATTATAACTCATATAAATGGTCATAAATGAAGAAAATAAAATAAAAATAAATAAAATATAAGATCAATAGGTTCTAAATTAATTTATTAATTTATCAAATTTTATTATCCATGACATTAAGTGAAATTTCAAAACACATTCGGACATATGGAAAGGAATCTCTCTAGACCTCAATTTTTCTTGCAGGTTAAGTTTTGTCTCCATTTATCCCAATATAATTCATTCTGATTATGATATTATTCTCCTAAATTTGATTTATAGTTTCTAATCATATGTATATTTCTCAATTTATCCTTATTTAATAGGGAAATACATATTGTAAAAGGTTCCCTTATCAATTCCTCTCAGTAATTAAACCCGATAAAATGGAACTTCTCTACTTCTTACCCATTTTCAATTACACTTTATGAAATGATTTATTCCCCCATTATTTTTCTAAAAAAATATTTTTATCATTAAAAATAATATTACTATTTTTTTCTTTTAAAAAACAATTATTAATTTATCCTTTTTAAAGAATCAGTAATATTTTCCCTTAATTCACACTTAAATGGATCCTTTATAGGTTTTCTAAACACTCTTTTCATGTGTTAACTTCAGATATATATAATTATACATTATTTATTCTTATTTATAGTATATTATTTTTCATATATTATTTAATTACTTCTTTCATGGATTCCATTATGATAAACTTTTTGGTTATTCCTTATGACATGGTTATGATACACATTTATTTCTATGAGGGACCCTTATGTTTATTACTTATGTTTGAATCCTTATATGGAACACAAATGCATGAAAATGTTGTAATGGGTGAACCCAGATATGACTCCAATGAATTCGGTAATATTTAGTCTCATCAGACATCTAGTATGGGGTTAGGGGTAAACCTAATCTATTATGGGACATTGTCCAGCATGTGATATAGTATTGGTAGTTATACTAAACTCATATTTATTTCATGACTTATATTTATGAAACATTCCTATATTTCCATGTTCATATGATTCCAGTTTTCGTAAGATATGCTTCTACATTTTTATTCATGTTTCATTCATATTATGTTATTACATTATGCCATTGTCTCATATGGTATTCTTATTTTCCTTTATTATTCTTTAATTTGGCTTTTTAGATCATTCCTTTTGCCTATGTATTTTTTTAAGTTATTTTATGCAGTTATAGGTGCCAAAATGGATTTGGGAGATCATTATGGAAAAATATCAAATTATGGTTTCATTTTTTTTGAATTATGTACCTAATCTTCCTAATACACTTTAATTTAAGATCCATGGTTGGTATTTGTTGGATAATTATACATAAAATCATGTAATAATATGTTTAAAATATTGGGGTCAAAATAGAGGTGTAATTGAGGTATATGAATAAATAATTCTTACATTCTTGTAATTTATAATAATGGCGTGGAATTAATTAATAATTTACTTATAGTACACTATAATGATGATGATGAGGCTGAGGAAGAGGCGGTGGTGATTATAAAAGTTGATAATATGTCCATACATTATATATATGTGATGTGTCGACGGTGTTATAGTTTGGGTAGTAGGGACTTTCAATGGTTGGAAACCTGGTAATATAATAAGAGTCCCCAAGGGTGGGGAAAAAACCCAACTGATCTAGGTTATTGGGGTATTATTTGAGGTAGGACACATATAAAACTACTGAGAGTAATTATATACGGAAAAATTCCAAAAAAATTAATTTGGATTATTAATGAGTTCAGTGTTTTTGGATTGATACATTGTGGTGGAGACAGAATTGGTGAGGTCATTATGGGTGAACAACTACAAGAGAATAATATAAATAGGTCCTTGTGGGTGTAAATCTACTTAAATGTGCATTAGTGGTGATGGATGTTATAATAGTGGTTACATACTGACATGTGAGGAGAATTTTTTGTGGTTTAGAAAGTGTGATGATGTGATATGTGATGGAAGTGGTTGGAAGGATAAATTTTGGGTGATGTTTGCATTTAATTATTTTTGTTTACTTATACCACACCCAAATGAAATAATATGATTTATTCACATTGAAACTCGAGATTTCCAAAATAGAACCGAAAGAGTACAGTAATATACTCCTTCATGATATATATATACATATATTATCTTGAATTAGTTGGTGGTGGTGATGGGTTACCATATATCTATACATGATACTTTTTAATGAATGTGAATTTCATTATACCTTTCCTAAAGTGTATATGAGTTGGAATAATTTTTTTTAACTTTTATATGTGTCTTGGTTTTTTATTACATGTAGTGTATTTTAATACATTATTCATGTATCATGGATGATATTTTCATTTATACTAATCTTATTGTTTTGATGATTTAATTATAAAAGGTAATACCTTCTATATATGTTTGATGATATACCCTTGATGCTATTTTTTATCCCATAGCCTATTGAAGGTGGGATTAAAAGGTAACAAAAACAATTTTCTCTAGATTATGTAGTGTCCAAATAGATGTGGTTCATGATTAAAATTTATTAAAATTACTTATTTTAGAATTGACTTTTAAGTAGGTGTTGGTGAGGATTGTGTGGGTGCTCAAGAATATTACATAAACTTATTATGTGAAGACTTCCAGAGAAATAAGATTTACACAAAATTACCCCCTAAGATCATATTGAGTAATTTATAACCTACATATCAACACTTAGGTAATAATGGTTTAGATATATGGATAGTTGATAGAATGGATTCGTACATCAAGTATTTTTCGATGTAGAGGTTTGTGTTGGTTTTCTATTTTGGGGGATTTTCCATGTGGGTAGTAAATGATATAAAGTGATATTTAATAATGTGACTCCTATAGAATTTTAGTTATAAATTTATGTGATTTTGCGGTGTTGATGGATATGTGTAAATTTTAGATACCCAATTTTTTCCTCAAGTGAGTCTTAACTCATTTTTGAGTTTTAGAGTCCCAGTTTTCATATAATGGTAAAACTATAAGAATTAAACTAGACAAAAATATTGGAAGAACATTATGTGATAAATATTGACCTTAGTTTGTAGTGTTTTCCACCAGTCTGGGATTTTCTTTAATACAAGCTGGTATAAAATTTTTGGATATATAATACTTATTTAGTATATTAATATTATTTCTACAAGCTTGAATGACAATATATCCTTCATGTAATATTTGATGCAAATTATGAAACCATTATCCTATATAGGATAGGGGTCAACACTAGGGGTTACATAATTATTTTTGGGGTATCGGGCCCTGAGTCAAGACTGTTTCAGGTGTTCAATAAAAAATTCAAAACCCTAAGAATCTGCTATTTTAGAATGTTTAGAAAATGTAATTAAAGGTATTGGGGAATTCTTAATATTCTAGTGGGATGGGGATTTTAAAACTTTTCAACTTTGAGATGATGTAACTTGTATTATTTAGTGATCGGAGCCCACTATGGTCCAATGGTCTCACATAAATTAAACAGAGTAAAATATATAATCGGAAAACATACTTCTTTTTATCTGAAGGTTAACCCAACATATTCTTGTAACAGCTGATCTGTGATAAAAGGATCTAATGAAAAAACCTTCTAGATCACCAATGCATAAAAAAATATTCAAGTTCATTAATCACTGAATTGTGGGTGCCAGCGTGACTGTCTCATGATGCCTTCGATATGAAGATGATAACCATGTTGATGTACCTTCGATTCAAGGAGATGAGCTTGATCTAATCCCATGGATCAAAAGATTATCTCTCAAGGAAGAGGGAGATAAAGTATAGGGTCCAGAAATATCTTAGTTAATAGATGTTGTGCGGGAACCTCTCTCCTCTATTTATTATGGATACTGAAATACCCAGATTGGGTTCAATGGCCCTTATATATTTAATTCCTGCTAAATAAATAATTACGATGAAATAAACAACATCATAAATGTTATATATATTTTATCACATACCTATAGTATATATTAAATATATTATGTTATAAAACCAAGTCCTTAACTCGACTTGAAATTACAATTAATATTAAATGAACCCAAAATACTAAAATAATATTCATTCAAATAATATTTTCTAATATTCACTAAATATATTTTGAGTATTGTTAATAAATAAATTCAACCAAAAAATTCTTCAATTGATTAATATTATTTTTTTACTCAATTTGTGATCATAAAACCTTGGAGGAATCTTGAACCTCGGAGGTGGGTCCCACCATGTCTGGTTTACCTATTCAACTGAATAGGGAACATTCTTGAATGTGATATTGTGTGTGACCCTCTAGGCCCTTATCTCAATAGTAGTTAATAGAATCTATAGACAGAGAGTGGAGTTTATCAGCCCATAACGGCCCCTAAATAGATAAGTAATAGTCATAGTAATGAAAACTAACCTATGAACATGCATTGTGTAATATAATCTATTTTTCATTAGATATCTCATAAATTATAGTGAAAACTTGTGTCATCGTCCTTCCATTATTTATTATTTATTTATCTAATAGGACGAAGTTATCTTTAACTACCTTATCCAATGATTTATAAATGTACTACCATCCTGATAACCCAGGGACAAGATATATGACTTCTTTAAACTGGTATGGAAATGTACTTTCTTGACCATTCGACCAATGTCATACCAATCATGACGCACCGAAAATATGCTATATCACCACTATTTAATTATCATGTTTTTTTCTTACATATAAATACATGATCAAATGGGACAAAATAGAAATGATATCATTTCAGGATACCAGTACACATGTTCATAAATAAGAACAACCAATGTCACCAAAAACATGTGGCGTTCCTATTAACAAAGTTTTCCTCATGATCTCAGCTACCTGAGATCACCAAGTGAAAAATGTTTCAGAATAAGTCTCAGTGATTATGATCCCCCTGCACCTAATAGTTAAACATAAATTATTTCATGTCAGTATGATGTATCCAAATCATATGACATATATTTAAGATTAATTTCATCATATCTCAAGGTTATAATTATTTCCTGGGATCTACAATAAACATTTGATATGAAAATAAATCTTTGGACATTACAATTTTATATTGAATGCAGAAATGTATACACTAAAATGATAAGCATACATCATGTATAACTAACTATACACATGATATGTTAATCGAAAAGTACTATTTAAGTTGGGTCTAGGGAAACCATTTTACAACAGTCCCACATGAACTAGAGATAACTTTATATCCACCCTTGTTACCTCTCACATGATAAAGATCATGTTTTTGGTGAGTCACAGATTTAGCTATTGGGTCTACCAAGTTTCTACCTCATCGAAAATATGTTATATGTGAGCTTATCTACTTGAGTAAATATTTTCAATAAATGGTACCCCCAATTATATCCCTTTTTCCCTCAGCCAAAACATGACACCTTGGATATTACTAGTAATAATATTATCATAATGATAAAACTTTTATATACTAGGTTTTATTCTAGGAACTAGAACAAATTGTTTCATTTAATAACTACTTTTAATAGAAGATTCAACATACATAGTATTTGTGTCTATATACCACTAGAATTTTGGATCTTTTATTAATCATATAAATATCATTACTATGATATTATGTCACATTGATCTAAGTGAAACCATTTTGTACCCCTAAAAGCATTTATCACATCTTCTCCACATACCTGGTTTATATCCATTGTTCTTATTTTTGTATTATTATATTGTTATGAGTGCTTCCCTTGAATTTATCCTAGCTATAAAAAATATTTTCATAATATAAAGTACATATTAGAAACATTATTTCTTATACAGATCATGGAATATATGATTGATTCATCATTAATGTGCATGGAAAAAAACTCACCATTTATTCTCCTCCTATGATATTTCATGTCAACATGGATAGATTTATTTCATGTTCCACTAGGAACAATTCCTCTCTAAAATTGCTCTAACTTGTCTTTTTTGATACCATGACACTATATGTGCACTTGAATAGGTCTGAGAATCTATTATATCTACCATATTACATCATGTTACCTATAACCTAAGTTTCTAATTTAATTTAGTCACTTGATTATCTCTTTCATCCTAGTATTCTCCCCCTCACTTGTTGTGCATCGATTTTCGTTGGCAGTTATTTGACCCAATGTCATTCAGCTCCTTGGGTAGTTTTCATCTTGCTTCACCATCTGGTTTTGGCTTCCAAGGGTCAACCCAATGGTTGTCTTCCATCCCTCAGTGGTAAAGAATCTCTTAAATATCTATGGTGGTCAAGATCAGTGTATCTTATGGTCCTCCTTTGGATAGTTTCCTCACACCATTTCGGTTAAAATGGTTTTTTTTGTTTTAGTGAATGAATTTTAGAGGATATTTCTGTTTTCATCTTCTGGGATTGGAATAAATCTTTTAGGGTTTAAAATTTCCATCTCATTTGTGTTTCACTTCCAATTCATCTTCAATCCATGGCCTTTTCACTTCAATGGGTTTTTCTATTTATAAATTCATCGCATTCCTCTTCAAATATTATCCTACATCCCTACGTTTTTATGTTCCTCGATGAGAATCAACTTGCTTCATACTTTCCATTTGGTTCCTGGTTCAGAGGTAATGCTCAGTGGTAGATTCATATCTAGGTCTTCTATGGTGGAATCCTCGATGATTTCATCTATAGGTGGTGATCATGGTTGATCAATGGTCATGTTTGGTGATGGTTTTTTTTCTTTTTGGTAATGGTGTTTTTATTTTTATTTTTTATTTTTGTGCTGGATGGATTTGTTTTCGGTCCGGTCTTCTTGCGAAGTACTTCTATATATCATGTCCTTCGTTTCTCAACTCTATTGTGGAATCAGGGTTCAATGTTATCATATGAGTCTTCATGTTTTGTTTCTTTCAAATAAGGCTTTGGGGGGTGTTTTTCAATCATATGAAAACATTCTAGGAGGTACTCTGGCATGGATTTTTTCTCCTTTGGCTCTACATGTGATATTATCTTCAATTGAGGAATCCAACGCGTCTTTGGGGTGGTGGTACTAACTTCCTTGATGATGGATTGTTTCTTCTTTTCTAGTGGTTTCTATGGGTTGGTCTTGATCTTGGTGATGTTGTGAATGTGAAAAGGTTTTTTGTATCTTGTGAATCCCATGTGGTTGTGTTTTATTTTAATGATGATATTGGTACTTAAAGATGATGATGATGATGGATTCTTGTGGTCATTCCTCACCGATATTCTAGTATGATGACATGTTTTATTTGTGTTCGTGTATGAGACATGGGTCGAACATGACCAGAGGTGATTATGTTGAATTTGGAAAAATGCATTTTGATTGTTGAATTCTGAATTTCGAATCTGGTTTTTTGGTGTATACATGGAAGCGAATGGTTCTGTATGCTTCTCAATTAACAAAAAAGTGGTTTTTCAAATAAAAAATTGGATTGAGGACTTGGGATAACGAATAATGATTTATTTGTATCACACTTATACCACTCAAGTATCATCTCACTTGTACACCCACTACAACATTATAAATAATAATCCCCTTTTCATAATTATACATGGAATTAATTTTTCAATTTTAATTGACCTTTTTATTCATAGTTGATTCTCAAATACTTCCTACTAGTGGTATTTATTATTCACAATGAAAAATTAATCATCTAAAATGGTGAATATAACACCATTACTATGGTTTCAATATTCTTATGTAGTATGTTACTTTAGAATATTTCTCTTCGATGATCTCTTATAAAACTTGTTCCTATGCCAACAATTTTTGAATCTCTAGTATTGACTCAACCCAAACCAATATCACTCCAATTATATCAATTAGATATGTTCACCCTTATATAAAAATATAGTCATTAATTTTTTCTATCTCTTTTTTATCTTATGTATTTCTGTAACATCCTAAGAAACTTTTAGGATACTTACTTTAGATAACCATTGTGTTTTTATTAATGAAATTGTGTTTATATCCTAACAAACTATTTTCATATTAAAACTTGTTCTTATGAAAATGGATTTCAATAATAATACAACAATTATGATATCTATTTTTCATGATAGTTGAAATATAATTATGAGATATCATCGTTATTTTCAAATCATATCATAAAATATAATGGATGTTTCTACAAGTTCTAGCATTTATACTACTTATATCATGATTATGATGTATAAGATATGTGTTTAGGATTTTCTCCATGATAAATGTTATTGATTAATGATAACATGTAATACTCATCATCAATCCTCCATATTAACATCATTGTTTTGATGTAGATAAGGTAATGTGCATTTCAGAATTACATTATGCTAGATTATATTGATTGATGAATGCTTGGATAATAAATTCTTCAACATGCTTGACCAAAGGATCTTATATCTTCTTACAACGCATATACAAAACTTCACTGTCCCATTTATAAATAACATAAAGTAATCCTAGGAAGTATATTTTTGACTAACTAACCCTTAGAATTGTTTTCTCTCTCTAGATGATCTTATTCTAAAAGATTCGGTGATTAACTTTATTTATAATGGTTTTTTGTCCAAAATTAAATAATTATATATTTTTACAATACCTAAGGTTTTTTTATTTATTGAGTATAATTACTATATTGGGTATATCATGTATTTTCACTTCTAGTTGTACATGATAATGATTTATCTCACAAAAACTACATAGACAGCCAAACATTTTATATTATTTATGTATTTCATATAATTCATGAATCAATAAATATTAGTTGAGTATTAGACACTACAAGACATAAATCATTAACATGGAAATTAAAAGTTACGTATTTCTCACCAATGACTTAGGAATCACCATTTCTCACCCACATAGAGAATACACCTTACTTATTTTATTGTTTCTATTACATATATTGTTACAATATTTCAATAGACATATATTATAATCATATTTTATTTAATACCATTGTATTATGTCAGAAAAATTAGTTTATATTAATGAATATACACTGAAGAAGACATTATTTCTTGCATTTTTACCTATGTTCATTACAATTTAACTTGCATACTATTATTTCATGATATTTGAAGAAAATAACCTCTTATTTAATAACCAACATCTTTTCTTGGAAGTAATTAGTGAAAGTTTCTTTTTAATCACTCTTTTAATTGGTCTTTATTCATTTTCATTTATGTTATTTTCCATAAGAAATAAATATTACACTTTATTTGAGTTCTTATTTACTTATCAAATCTTAACAAAAACATAATGAATCATTTACTCCTTCCTTTTCATTTTGTAATGTAAAATGAAATTGGTGTATATGGGCAAAAATATGTAAGAATGTGATGTTTTGAAATATAATTTTCTACATTCCATATTTACACATAACTAGTGTAATATCATCCAGTCATATATAGCTTCAATTTCTACTCACAATTTCTTATAAATGATACTACATGTGAAATCATCTATGTCCAAATTTTATTACCACAACTATCATCAAAATTTTATGATATAATTATGAAATAACAATCATAATATTAATACATGAGTCTCCTTAATAATTTTCCAACCACACTTCCTGAGGTGACTTAATAGGTATTGGGACCCTAGCACCATGAATATTTGATAGGGTAGTATTGTGCGCAAGCGCCTATACTACAGTTGTAAATTTGTGCTATTTTGGAAATTTAATTTCTCCTATATTTATCACAGTATATCTTGATATATTTCTATACATCTTTTACAATATAAAATCTAGAATATTGTACTTTTTATCTTGATTGATGATTTAGAAATTTTTGATTAATTAAATCGTTAAATGTCTCCCACTATTTTATTAAATTCATGGAACCCTCTACAATAGAATCAGAATACTCTATTTCTTGAGTATTTTAGTGTTAAGGATCCTTGAACATCCCCTCATACTCTATAATCAATGCCCGGGACAAAAATAATAGAGTTCAATGTAAGATTTTGAATGGCCAGCAACATTAACATGAGGCACCTTGATCTATTGAGGGATGTCCTGGTTTCTCTGAATTGTAACCTTGATTCCCTAAATACTCTACCAATAATGTTATTTAATGTTATCTATGGATAATCCATACTTCCCAATTTAGTTAATCCAAGAATTCATTCTAATACGAACTCCCCAGTTGTAAGAGGCACCCTCAGATATGGCTAACAGATCACCCCAAACTCTTGATTGTGTTCCAATTAAAAGGGTGGAAGGGGTATGCCACTTAATATTTCTATAATAGTTTTTGATTAATATTTTTCTCAGTGAATGTAATCCATTTATGTTAATCTTGTTAAATATATGTTTTCACACTCACAATAAATCATTAATAGAAAAACATCAATTGCTTGTTTATGGATTTTAGACTTTATTATTTTATGTATTTTTCCATTATCATAAAATGCATAAAATAATAAATAAAAGAATTAAAAAATTAACTACCCAACTGGTCCTGATCATTTAAAACTGGTTGATCCATATTAACTCAATGGAACAACCACGAAAAGGGATAACATACTAGAGTCGTAGCATGAATAATTATGTAGCTCACCCCCATCCAGTGTGTCAACTTCTCTTCTAGAGTACTGCCTCATCATGGCGGGTCCACATCTTCTTTGATGTACCACTTTGTCTTAGCGGGTTCTAAATCATACACCGTCTTCGTCAAAAGGTGTAAGTGTATGCTCATGCACAAGAGAGGGGAACAAGGGTCTCAATGTACAATAGATGAATTTGGATGTAAAATCCCTTATAAATATTGACCAGAAAAAGAATCGTGATGCATAATCCATCTTATTTAATAACAACCATTACATGAAACTAAAAAATTAAATAAATAAATGAAATACAGACATATATAGGTTAATGTTCAAGACTGGTCAAATATAAAATTAATTCATGATTAACATTAAATTTAAAAAATTTACTACAACTGTATTTAATTTAATTTAATGAATTATTTAAATTAAAATAATTTAATTATATTCAATACACTAATAATTTAATTTTAATTCCTAAAATTAAAAAAACAAATTTGTTTTATATAAGATAAAATCTAAATTAATTATCTAGTGGAAAAAAATTATTTTATTTTTATTCAAAAAAAATACAATAATCTATTTAATTTAATTCTGAAATAAATTTATTAATTAAATTAATACTGGTTAGTACAAGCCTTGATTGTAGGTTTGTGCGCATCGGAAGTGCGTTGGTTGGTGTACCAAACGTTAATTTTAGCGTTAACATTGATCAATCCGAGATCTATCACGATAATAAAATTTTGGATCTTCATAATAGAACGATGAAATAAAAAAATAGTGGAGTCTTGGAACCATAGATAAGATCATCATATATTAGTTATAATTAATTTAATTAATTGACATAAATTACATTTATGGAATTCTTTCTTCACTGATTTTTTTAGTCACGAACTGATGTGATCCGTCATTGCGTTGTATAATCCAAGTGTATGATTCAACTAGAGATGATCCACATGTGCTCCATGTATCTCTGGACATCACCGAAGGGATCTCTGGGTGCTAGAACGGAAGATCCTTCACTTGTGATGTCCACCTTTGATCGCCTTGATCAGGTGGAGGTGGATATCTCTTTCGTAGCTTGATAGAATTCTTGGTGGAATATGAATTCCTTCTTGGCTTGAGATCATTTGCTAATCTGTTGTGCACAACCATAAAAAATGGCATGGATTATGTGAAATATATATAATTGGGATTTTTAATTATATAGAATAATAAAATGAATTACATACCCGAAATAATTTATTCATTTCATTTAATTCTTAGTAAAACCCCATGTCTAATAATAATAGTTGACTATTATTATTACTTGACATTCACCCATCGAACTACACCAAATATTATTTAATTAAATAAATAATATTATTTCTCATAAATTCCAAGAGAAACTACATGGTGTGTATATATTAATATACATATCATGTACTTATATTTTCTATTTACTTAATTTCCTCCACCACATTTATTAGACCTTGAATAATTACTATTTATTTCACAAATAAATATCACTGCATTACTCACTAATAAATATATTATTTCGGCCAAAATATATTCTATTGAATAACTACAGTCGAAATAAATATGATCATGCATCCTTGAATAATTACTAAACCACTATTGGGAATAATCTTTATTCCACTTGTTAAATTAATATTTAACTCGGGATAATTTGGAACACCTAGTGTGTGACCCTTTAGGCCTCTTTCTCAGTGGCATTAGACATAGCCTTCCTTAAGTACATGATCAGCATCTAAAAACACACCAAATCTCCCATATAGAAAGAATTTAATGTTGTAATGATGTGTCACCACCTACGAACTCTTACCGTGTAATATAATCCCCTTGTCCTGATATCTTGAATCAAGCAGTTTTCAAGCTAGTTTCATCAACCCATGTGCTCGATTATTCATTCATTTACTTTCTAGAATTGATCTTTTCCATTCCTCACCATGGACATGGATTTATTTAGGCTATATCAATTCCATAAAAGGTCCTAAGATATCTACTTTTGTTATGGAACAAAGGAGACAAATCCTTTCTCACATTATCTTCTAACGCAATATCACTCGTGATGCACCGAATGTATCCTAACTCATTTCAAATAGTGTGTCATCACATTTATCGTCAATACATCTAAGTGAGTGTGTTGTAATACCAGGTAACAATAATCTTAAAGTCTAAGGATCAATACACATGTCCGTAGATAGGAACATCCAATGACACTATGAAATGTGGATTTCCTACGGGCTGGTCTCATTCACATAATATCCTCCTCGATATTACCAAGGGAAGAAACCATGAGAAGGTGCCTCGATGTTTTATGATTCCTCACTCCTAATAGACTGTATTATTTGTGTCCCTCAAATAACATCATCTATAAATATAATATATATTCAAGTACAGTGTTATGGATCTTCTGGGTTCTCATCATAACAGGGATCCTCTATGACCCTTTAATGCAACAGCTATCCTTAGGAAATTATCACATGAATTTTCATGTATAAGAACAATTAAGATGTGGTAATGTATTTATTAATGAATAAAGTACAACATATTTGGTTCTAGGACGCCAACTACAACAGACTCCCATGTGGACTAGAGCCAACTGCTAACAACCTTTAACCCACGTGCTCACACATGATTTTCATGCTTTTGCTGAGATTGGAATTTTTTCATGGGGTCCTCCACATTCTCTTTCGTGGACACTCTTCTCACTGAAACTTCACCCCAATGATATAAATTCTCCAAGAGGTGATACTTCCAGAGTTTGTTCTTTGTCTGTTGATGTGACCTTGGTTCTTTTGCAGGAGTCATCACTGGACTATTATCACAATACAACGTGATAGGATCTTTACTGCAATGCACCACATCAAGCTCCTAGATAATGTTACAAGTCCATACAGCTTCTTTGGTAGCATTAGAATCTTCTATATATTCGGACACCTATGTTGAATTGGCAAAAACTGGCTTCTTTGAACTCTTTCTAGCTCACAGCACCTCCAATGAGATAGAAAACATATCTAGATTGTGACATTAGATCACTCGGATCTATATGAAACCCAACATCAGTATACCCTATGATGACAAGCTCCTCATCTCCCCCATACACCAGGATCATATCCGTAGTTCTTCTCAAATACTTAAGGATAGTATTAAGATCAGTCCAATGTTGTTCTCCTAGAACTTCTTAATATATGCCTACCATTCTCAGTACATAGGCAACATCATGTCTGGTATATAAAATGGAATACATGATGGATCCTATAGCCGAATCGTATGGGATATTACATATTCTGTCATTCTCTTGTTGTGTATGAGGATACATTTTCTTAGAAAGATATAGGCCATGTGACACTGGAACTAATACATTATTGGATTGTTTCATACTAAATCTCTTTAGTATCTCATCAATATTTGTACCCTGAATTAGTCCAAGTATCCTCTTGGATCTATCATGAATGATCTTGACCCCTAGAATATAGGCTACATCCCCTAGGTTCTTCATGAAGAAACACTTGTTCAACCAGTCCTTAACTGACTGTAAGACTGGTACATCGTTTCCAATAAGTAATATGTCGTCAACATATACTACTAGGATAACGATCACATTCCCATTAAAATTCTTATAAAAACATGGCTCACATTCATTTTAATGAATTCAAATTCCTTTATGGATTCATTTAATATAATGTTCCACGACCTAGATGCTTGATTTAATCCATAAATGGATTTCTAAAACTTTCAAAATCGTTTGGCTTCACATGGTGTCACAAACCGTTCTGTTTTTGTCATATAGACATTTTCCTGAACGTTCTCGTTAAGGAATGTTGTTCTGACATCCATTTTCCAAATATTGTACTCAGGGTAAGGTACTTTGGAAGGTATTATTATTATGGATTTAAACATGGAAATTGGCAAGAAGGATTCATCATAGTCAATTCCTTGACGTTTTCTGAATCCTTTAGCCACTATCCTTGCTTTATAGGTGCTAACCTGGCCTTCCATGTCTAGTTTTCTCGTGAATTCCAATTTTCATCCAACAGCCTTTACATCAACGAGATCATCGACCAGAACCAACTCCTGGTTCTGATACATGGAGCCCATCTCATAAATCATATATTTTATCCATCTTGCTTCTTTTGAGCTTTCTACTACTTTCTTGTAAGAGAAAGGTTCATCATTTTCCAACAATAATGATTCACTATCCTCGGTGACTAGGAAACCAAATCTCTCTTGTTTCCTTACCTCTATTGAGATCCTACACAATACTTGTGTTTCTAGAACCTTTTCCACCGGGACCTGTGGTACTTGTTCTTGTACCAAATCTTATGTAACTTGAGAATCATCTCCATCAATGTCAATCTTTCTCTCACTATCTTTTTAGAGGATGTGCTCCCTCTCAAAAAAATACGGCTTGTCTAGCGATAATTTCTTTCTTGTCTGAAGGGTTATATAGGTAATATCCTTTCATTTCCATAGGATATCCTATAAAGATGCACTTCATGCCATGGGGTACTAGCTTGTTGCCTAATAAATCCTTAACAAATTCCTCGCATCCACATACAAGTGTGTTCAACAAAATGGGTTTCTTTCCATTCCATAACTTGGAGGGAATTCCCTTTTCTACTTTTTTGTTACTCAGTTTAATGCATATGATGCAGTTTGAAATGCATATCCCAAAAAGGATAATGGAAGATCATCAAGACTAATTATCAACCTCACCATGTACAGCAAGGTGTGGTTCCTCTTTTCACTAACACCATTACACTGTGGTGTACAAGGAGGAGTAAGTTGAGATATAATCCCAGAATCCCATAGAATATTGATGAACTCTTGCTTCTGATATTCTCCACCTCGATCCGATCAATGCTTCTTTATCTAATTACCGAGTTGGTTCTCTACTTCATTCTTGAATTCCTTAAATATATCTATGGATTATGACTTATACCTCATTAAGTAGACATTTCCATATCTACTCAAATAATCAGTAAAATTATTGATGTAAGAATATCCACCTCTAGATTATACTAGAAATGGTCATCACACATCCATGTGCACCAATCCTAGAAGCTCTGTGGCCCTTTCACCCTATCAACCAAAAGGAATCTTGTCATTTTCCATTGTAAACAAGCATGACATATATCAACTCATTTTAGCTGAGTAGAGTCTAAATAGCTATATAGGTAGAGCTTTGTCATGCACTTCCCATTTACATGACAGAGATGGTGATGCCACAATTGGGTCATGTATGAGTCATGTGAGTTTTTTTCGTTATCGATTTCCAACACTTGGTTTTCGTAATATAATACATACAAGAAATTATTTAAATTTTCTATACTATAACTTAATTTTTTCCTTATAAAAGAAACATCCCTTATTTCCAAACATGAAATTAAATCATTCCATATCCAAAAAAAAGCTACACAAATTATGTTCTTGGTAACACTAGGCACATAATAACAGTTATGTAAAACCAAAATCATCCTAGTTTTCAATGAGAGGTAGTAATCACCAATGGATAACGCAAATATGCTCATGCCATTGGAAGCTCTAAGATCCACCTCTTCTCTAAAAATATTTCTAAATCTACTTGGTTCCTGCATTTGACTACAGATGTGAGCCCCACAAGCTATATCTAATACACAATGGGTTGAAATGGAATGATAACCCTCAATAATGAATGCACTTTTAGTGTCCCCATGCTTCTAGGTGTAGTTCCTCTTCTAGTGGGATTGCTTTCCACATGAAAAACATACTGCCTCCAATTGCATGCCATGACATTGGATCTTCCCCTTCTTGGAGGGACGATGCTCGGGGGCTTCAGACCATTTATAAGTCTTTGGCCCCTTTTCCTTTTCCTTCCTTTTCTTATTCACAGTAAGGAATCTGAGTTTGTCACACCCCATTTTCTTATCTACCTGGAGAATTAAGGTCAGAAGTTCTGATAGACTCTTCTCATTAGTGTTCATGTTGTAGTTGACAATAAATCTAGATATGTTTTTGAGTAGTGATGATAGGATGAGATATGTAGGTAACTAATCTGGGAACATAATCCCTTTTATATCCAAGTGTTCAATGTAGCCAATGATCTTGACTACATGAGGCCCAGCTGGCGCACAATCTCCACGATTAGTTATAATCAAAACATTGGAGATTTCATATCTCTCATGTATCACCTTCTATTGATAAAGATAACTAAGGTGAGACATCATGCTATATGCATCCATGTTTTCATGTTGCTTCAAGATCTCAATAGACATGGCCAACATCATGAAACACTGGAAATTTGTGTCATCATCCATGCGTTTCATATAAGGATATAGTTCTTCATCATTGGCATATTTTCATGGTGCAACTAGAATAGGCTCTTAAAGTTCATACAATTTCCTCTCGTGGAGAAGGATGAAATTTAAACGCCTCTGCAACTGTTGGAAATTGGTGCGGTTGAGAAGGTTTTCCCTCTCGAGTATGGTTCTAAATGATATGTTTGAATGCATTTTTATTTCTGTTTCTATAATTTAAGATGATAAAAGGTTTAGTAATTTATTATTTTAAAACTTAGACAAATAAATAAATTAATAGTTATCAGTCTCCCACTATTTTATCAAAATCCAATATCCCTCACCATTGACATTGAAATATTCTGTTTCCTGAATATTCTAGTGGAATGGATCCATATTTCCCATCAAATTACCCCAAATAGAGTTTTTCTATACAAATTAATGGTTTTAGGTAGGTATTCTAAATGTCTACTGCATTAACTAATAGCTCCTTGATCCGGTGAGTGGACTCCCTATTCTTGATATCTTTTTATTTTTGGATTTCATAAACCTTTGAATCTTGGTCACCCTAAGTCCTTCTATGTTAGTCAACCCTTGATGAGATCCAAGTTATGTCAACCCAAAACCTTGCATTAGAATTCCCGGATAATTGAAATCACCCCAACTAGGGTTGGTCAAGCACTTTGAACTATGGTTCGATTGTAACAATATTTTGGAAGTCTATACCGACAAAATATTTGTTGGGGAAATTTTATCCTTACACATAAATTTTCATTTTATTATCTTTGCTTTCATGGATATTAATATTATGTGGGTTATGCATAAGTGATTATCCAAGACCTAGGGGAGAACCACATTGATCCTTTTGGGTTTGTGTTTATAGCTTTCCACCTATCTACCTTTGTATCTCCTTGGATTGGTTTCACCTTGCCTCCTAACTTGAGTTGCCTCCACCATCTTGGGAGCTCCATCCATTACATTTGCTTTTATCTCACATGTAGTTGAGGGGAAAAACAAGGATTTAAATAAAATAATCATTGGGCATGTAAGAACTATATATTAATGAGGAGAAGCCTCACAGGCCAATAAAATTTCATTTAAAAAAATAAATTAAAAGAAACTACTCAAATACAAAAATCTTGGTCTAGCTCATGATCATCCATATATGAAATGATATTTACACAAAAATAAAACTAGCATTCAATTCTTTAATCATTCTTGTTTAAGATAAATCACACTCGAATCAATTAATTATATTTAATTAATCAATCTGTTTATCTTAAACCCTTTTCTGAATTTCCTTGATATTCTCATCCATCATAATTTTAAACAAATAAATTCATTTAAAATTATCTTTGTACGTAACTTGTACCTTGGAGGAAACTCGGTGAATTCCCATTCATAACTCCCCAATGAGTAGAAATTAACATTACACCGATGTTAAATTTAACACATATATATAAAACACCTATCACGTGTTGTGCCACAACTTTACGCTAGCACTATGGTACAAGTCTCAAAGTTTTTTATAATATAATAATAAATTTTAATAAATCTGCGTAATTTGGATGAGTACACGGTGTGTAGTTCCGACTATACGGCGTGTATTTTTGTTCACCGTCCATCCAAAATAAACGCCCAGGGACATGGCGTGTAGATTTACATCAGAAATTTTAAGAGTACATGGCGTGTTTAGTGGTACAGACGCTGTGTAGTATCCGCGTTACATGGTTTTCAACCGGAAAGCCATGTATAGGGTACGCAGTCCAACCCTAGCTCAAAGGGACTACACGTCATGTTCAATAGACCACATGGTGTGTAATCCAGAAACCATGTTCCACCTATTCAAGGTCAACACATGGTTTCATTTATGAGTTAGGAATACTCCAGCACACGACTCGATTTGACGGACCAGTCTGATGCATTGATCCTAGACTACACGGTGTGTACTTCCAAATACATGCTGCGTATTCAAGTGTTGTACGACCAGGAAAGTTTGGCACCTCCAGATGAGATCCTCTATTTAATTTTAATCTAAATTAAATGAAAAATCTGTCTCTATAAGGTGAATGAAAACTGTGAGAGGTGGAACAGATCTCAAGATTTAGATTTTAAAGAATGATTAACTTGAATTGAAACAAATAAATTATTAAATGCGTAAATCACCAACGAAAAACATAAATAATTATAACCAATGATATAACCACCTATGATACCACTTATAGGTTCTAGTCGCAGTGGAAGCGCATTGGTGGGTGTACCCAACTTTAATTTTAGCGTTAACAATGATCAATCCAATATCGATCATGATAATAAAATGCTGGATCGTTGGAATATAACAAAGAACGAACAAAAAGTAGGGGAATCCTGAAACCATAGATAGGATCATCATATATTGGTTATAATTAGTTTAATTAATTGAAAATAATTACCTTGATGGAATTCTTTCTTCGTTGATTTTTCCGGTCACGATCCAATGTGATCCATCTTTGTATCGTTGAATCGAAGTGTAATATTCCTATAGCGGTGATCCACATGTGATCCACGTATCTATGGACATTGCCAAAGGGATCTACATGTGCTAGCATAGAAGAGAATTCTCTTGCGATGTCCGCCTTTGATCACCTTGATCCGGTGAAGGTTGATCTATCTCTCGTAGCTTGAGAGCATTCTTGGTAGAAAAGGGATTCTCTCTTAGCTTGAGAGATTTTCCAAATCTGTTGTGCACAACCACAAAAAAATGACTAGGTTGATGAGAAATATATATAATTGGGATTTTTAATTACATAGGATAATTAAATGAATTAATTACCAAAAAGGATTTATTCATTTCATTTAATTCTTAGTAATACATCATGTCTAATAATAACAGTTGACTATTATTATTACTTAACATGCACCCAGCGAATTACACCTAATATTATTTAATTAAAAAATATTATTATTTCTCATAAATTCCAAGTGAAACTACATAGAATTTATATATTAATATAAACAGAGTGTACTTTTATTTTCTCTTTTTATTAATTTCTTCCACCACGTTTATTTGACCTTGAATAATGACTGTTTATTTTTCAAATAAATATCACTACATTACTTTCTAATAAATATATTTTTTCTCCCAAAATATATTCTATCAATTAAATAGTGTCAAAATAAATGTGATCATCCATCCTTGAATAAATATTTAACCAAAGTCAGGAATAATATTTATTCAACTTGTTAAATTAATATTTAACTGAGATACAAGGACACACATAGTGTGTCGCCGTCTAGGCCTTTTTCTCAGTGGCATTAGATGGAGTCTTTCTAAAGTCCGTGGTTAGAATCTAGCAACATTATGAGGCACCCATAGAGAAAGAAGATAACTACACAATGATGTGTCACCTCCTGCGAATGCTTACCTTGTAATACAATACCTTTGCCTTAATATCTCATATCTAGTGGGTTTCATGGTAGTGCCATCAACCCATGTGCTCGATTATTCTTTCATTGAATTTCTATAATTGATCTTTCCCATTCCTCACCATGGCCATGGATTTATTTAGGCTATATCAATTCCATCAAATAGCCTAAGATATGTAGTTCTATTTTGGAATAGAAAGGAAAAATCCTTTCTCACATTATCTATTAATGAAATATCGCTCCTGAAGCACCCAACGTATCCCACCTCACTGCGTACAGTGTGTCGTCGCAGTTTTTTTCAATACATCTATGTGCCTGAGTTGTAATACCCATTAATAATAATCTTAAAGTCTAAGGATCAATACACAAGTCCACAAATAAGAACATCCAATTACACTATGAAATGTGGATTTCATACTAGAGGGTCTCTTCCTCATAATATCCTCCTAGATATTACCAAGGTAACACACCATGAGAAGGTACCTCAAAGTTTTATGAGTCTTCAACCGTAATGGCCAGTATTATTTGTGTCCCTCAAATAGAATCATCTAGCCATAGAACATATATTCAAGAACAGTGTTATGGAAATTCTGGGATCTTATCATAGTAGGGATCTGCTATGACCCTTTAATGCAACAAAACACTTTAGGACATTATCACATGCATTGTCATGAAAAAGAACAATAAAGATGTGATAAGGTATTTATTAATGAATAAAGTACAAAGTAGTTGGTTCTAGGTCACTAAATTTTACACTGATAACATGTGTAGGCCTAATGCAAGTCACATTGAACCAGTTCTGACCAATTCTGGACCATGAAATGCCCATGTGGGGCTACACTAAGCAAGATAGGACCACCCGTACACTTATATTGTCATGTAGACCCACTCGTGCCCTTTTTGGGGAAAATTAGATATAATTAGAAGGGGTACCCCTCTTGGGATGGATCAAGAGATTGTTTTGGACAAGGATTCACTTAATGGGGATTACCTAGCTTGGCACTATAGCAAGATATGGAAAAAGTTATTGACCACTGTGGGGAATTGTAGAATCCATCTCTAGACTATTCAAAGACTAGTGGAGGTTGTGGTTCTCCAGCAGTGGCTATGAATTGATCTACCCATTATGTTCATACAAGGATCTTGGTGCTGGGTGTCACACAATGTGTGGTAGTAGCCTTGGTCTAGTCGCGTATTGGCATCCTGATGTAGTGGTGGAGTCACCCATAACAACGGTCAATGAAATTCTCATACCAGGCCACGGGGCGGGTGACAGGTTGAACATGGCTCAGAGGATGGTGTGGCACCGACATTGGCCAAATCTAGTAGAGAGGGCCACCATGTGTGTGGGGTTCCAATGACGAAGGCCTCATGGGACCACAAAACATAGCAGTGTCGGGTGCACTAGTATAATGATGCATGCCACCAGCTTAGCTGGGCAAGCAAAAGGGTCGAAAGGAGTGCACATGATGGTGGGATCCCAACCATGAAGGAGGACGATGGTCCTGATCTGGAAAGAGTCCAGATGGGAATGACCAAGTGTGGGGGGCTACCCTCCCCATTTTTCAAAAGACATTTTTTTTTAACTAAACTCAAAATCTCAATTTCTCATCAAAGTCCATCAAACACCCAGAAATGAAATCCCATATTTATGTTTGTCATTAATATAGGACTGATTTGAACATATTAAAAAATTTAAATAAACTACTATTTTTTATTTAATCCAAAATACTGGTATAAAAAGACTTTGATAGGAATAGACTATTTCAGTATATGTTTTTAGGAAATAATTATAGAATATCACCAATATTGATATCTTTTTTAATGAAATTGTGTATATTGACACATATAAAATATATCGTTAAATTTTACTACCAGTAGAACAACTGATTTTAATCCATCAAAATAATTTCAGATGGTCGTAACATAGACATATTACCTTGGATAGAATCACGGTTCGATCCATTGTGACAAATATTTGAACCTCTGCATAAATTTAATGTACCTTAAGTTTGTATAGCTCGGATAACGTACGTGATTCCCTCTGATTCTAATTTAAGGTACTTAGTAATTCAGAAAAATCATGTGGCCTAGGCATTATAAAATTTTCAAAAGTATGAATGTAATGTCTCGGATTTTCAATGTATTATTTTCAAATATTATATGGAATTATGTTGAGATAAGGCCCTTCGACGGTGTGTGATTCCATGGCCTGGGGTGCCCGAAATAAATTTTTGAAATAAATTAATATTTTAAATAGGGCCCATGACCGGTTTTCCTATAAAAGTAGAATATTTTTTATTGGGTACCCATATCAAAAATCTAAGGGAAGTATTGTGTTCAGAGAAACGACTTTACCAAAGGCGGGGCTTAACATCAATTAGTGTCGGTCGGCTGCAAAAGTTATTTTTTGGTCCTTTTAGAAGAACCATTTTACAATAAATAATATAATTTGATAATTTGTTTAATTTTAAAATGTTTCCATAATGCAATTACGTTTATTTTATTTAAATGAGTGGGAGCCCAGAGCTAGACTCGTAACTCAAGAGTTTTCCCCTAGAATCCTCTAGAAATTTGGAGAGGAACCAACCTTGGAGGATTTTTTATGAATGCCGACAAACAACGATGTATGGATAATTGTGCGGGGAGATCGACCCCTGATTTATGAATAATGTCCCTCTTCATCTATGACTGAGCTGTGGTTTTGTTATTTTCAATTATTCTTTTTCCATTTTCTTGGAATAAAACAACAAACACGGATCAACATACAAACAGGTTGATCCACATATTGTACGTTCTTACGGGAGGGATAATATTTCCTTTTCTTCAGGTTTCGGATTCATGGATTTTATCCAAGCTAGATTTTTATTTTATTTTAATTCAACATTGTTTGATCCTACTAACCAGAGTAGATCAATGCTATGATGAATGATGGTAGAGGTTCGTTCTTCGATTTTCTTTTGGACTTCTTCCCCTTTTAACTTGTTTTCTTCACATTCTTTGCGGTGCAATGAACAAAAAATTGTTTCACATCCTTTGTACAATGAAACAATCCCAGATTGTAGATCCAACATTGGGAAGACCTAGTGTAGGTGCGATGACGATGGCGGTGGATAAATCAACACGGTTTTGGAGTTCTTGTTCTTCGAGCGTCCTTTGTGTGGGTGCATCAGAACACCGTTTCCGGACCTATTAGAGGCCCAGAAGGAATGGAATTGCATTAATGATGGATGGATGACCTCAGATATTGAGTTTCGAGGTGATCAAGAGGCCGGATCGAGGATCAGAAAAGGAACTAGGGCGCCGCGATGACATGCATCATTTCTGGAAATTCCTGAAGAACAAAGCGTGTATCCATAAGAACAAGCCATGTGGGACCAGCTCAGCGGTGGCTAGGTTTCTACGATGCATGAAGCGATGAAACAACATGTTCCTATAAGAACACGTTT
Source organism: Viscum album (assembly GCA_963277665.1). Lineage (NCBI taxonomy): Eukaryota > Viridiplantae > Streptophyta > Magnoliopsida > Santalales > Viscaceae > Viscum > Viscum album. The sequence continues at coordinate 641,430,694 of OY728119.1, forward strand.
TTTGGGTCCTTACACGGACTCGGTGTGTATCCCAATTGATAGATGAACACGAAATGTAGTACACAGCCGTGTACTCCACCACACGGCCAGACCAGGCTACGTACAGGGGTTACCCCATGTACTGGTTACAAGGGATGGAACACATGGGATAAAGCCATGTACATTCACATGGTAGAGTACAAGAAGTTGACCACAATTACTCAGACGTAGTGGTTGATCCGTACTACATATCGTGTACTGGCCTTTCTACATGACAAGCATTGTGACGTGGGCTGTTTTACATGGGCATTACCTAGGGTCAGAAGACACAGTGTGTGAGACTTCTACATGTCATGTACATTTCAATACATGGCTTGTTATTCTTTTTCACCATATCTTGGACATGTTTAGTTTGGGTTAGTGCTCCATTTTCTCATTCCCCTGAAGGTTAGGTATTGTTTCTATTCATATGAGTATGATCCCTTCAGCAGGACTTTCTGAGATAGAGTCAGGTATCCCTCTAAGAGGCCTATAGTGAGATCTGATATCCATTAATGACCCTAGGTAGAGTCACGTATCTACATAAATATTCTCATTGGGTGCTGGTACTCAACCTAGAAGTTGAATCTATATGAGTCGCGGAATCCACCAAGGCCCTGGCAGTGATCCTTATCTATGAGTCGAGATCCTTACCCACTCAGGAGTGTGTTCTCCCAGAATGAGTGTATCTATCTCTCGTGACTTTTCCCGATGGAAAATACTTCTTAGAGGGAGCTCATCAGAGCTATCAGACTCGTGGAGTGTGTTCCCCCATATGAGTGCTTCGTGGAATCTTCAAACTGAATCCCTAGTAGGGGAATGTGGTTGTGTGAATTGTCTCTAGATTATGGGTCAGGGTTTTGAGTATATATGGTTTTTGTTTACCTATTATATTTTCAATATAAATATAATGTGTAGAGATGAATGTACTGTTTCATTTGTGTATTGTGTTGTGGTTTTCAGGGTCCCATGATGAGAATTGTAATATTAACCCCTGCATGGGCTTTGCCTGCACACGTCATGTCTTGTGTAGATGAGTATCCTTTTGATGGAGTCCCGGGTGGACCAAGACAGGACAATTCATTCATAGTTCCCTATAGGATGAGGTGTTCTTACGACTATGAGCCACAGTCCCAGTACCTGTTTGTGTTTAAAGGTTGTACTTTTTAGTTTTCATACTCTTGTTTTTGGTGGGCTTGTATTCTGGGCTAGTATAATTTCAGTGCATTACTTCCTATCATACTCTGTTGGTTTTGTTTAGTTGTATGCATTCATTTTGTTCATTAGTGGGTTTTTTTACATTACAACATTTTTGGTCATAGAGATGTGAGCATGTGTAAAGGTGCTTAGTAAATTCCCCCCATGTTAGTAATATACCTACTCAGTGCAAGTCAACAACCCTTGGCCTATTAGACGTGGGCTTGGGGAGTCACGGCACGGGCCCCACTGGGATGGGTTGTGACAGTGTGGTATCAGAGGTGGTTGGTTTTAATTTAGAACAAAGAGTCTATGAGTTTGGTTTGTGGCGATAGTGATAAGTGTTTCGATCTCGGATTTCAGGCCAGAGACTCTAGTGATGGTGCAGGCGGCCGATGTATCCATACACTAGGACTCTCATAACCTTATTTTTGACTCGGTACATGAAATAACTAGTTTTGGGATAAATAAGAGATTGGTACATGAATCATATAATAATGGATTGTGTTTTACGTGTCCTTTGTGTCATTTATCCAGATATTCTCTTTGATCATGGTACAATCTGTTCTATACAAGATGCCTCCTCAATGAATACCCACTAGCATTTAGCAGCGCGATCACAAGGATGACCCCCTCAGTGATGAGGCTTTAACACAGGGACCAGTTCTCCATGCGTTACGTCCAGGTGGTGTCCCTTCTAGACCACCACTAGTGGAGAAGCCAATGGTACCTACTATACCGACAGACAAGGTTTGTAGTCTAAGCACACTTCATGAGTTCAAGAGATAGATACCCCTCAGGTTCTGAGGGGTGCCTGACCCTCAGGTGGCTGAGTACTGGCTTGAGGTGGTTACCAGAGTTTTTCCATCTCATGAGGACTTCGGTAGACTAGATGGTCATCCTAAGAGTGATCCTTCTTCAGGGTTCGGCGAGATGATGGTGAATTCTAACCACACAGAATCATGATGAGGATACACATTCATGGATGGAATTTGAGTGACTCTTTAGGGAGTTGTTCGCGCCAGTTACACTGAGAGCAGTGCATATCTAGGACCTTCTTCAGCTCCAGCAGGGCAGTTTGTTAGTGGCCGACTATTCGTCGAGGTTCACCAAACTCGCTCGGTACTCGATGGATATGGTCAGGGATCAGTACTCTAGAGCTCAAACGTTCAATTGAGGTATATGATGGGACATCTGAGCTAGTTTTATGCCTCTTTAAATTAAAACTTATGCTGGAGTGCTCGATCAAGCCTTGGTGATTTAGAGCTTCTTAGTAGAGAAGAGACAACTGATAGCAGTACACAATTGTCATGCATGTGCCGAGACCTTGGTAGTAGGGAGCCGACATAAGGCACTAGGATGAGGATGTGGGAGATCTAACAGGTGGACCTAGGATAGGGGTTTGGAAGTCTAGGTCTCTCATCCTGGATCCAGTCAGCATGGGGAGTGGTGATGCTACTAGTGCGATGGTAGGGGACATCTCGCTGAAGTTTTTCCTACCCATCGAGCTGCTGATAGGGAGACGGTGGATGGACCATTGAGGCAGTGGTTGAGAGTGGAACAGATAGACCCGCCAGGCAATGGATGTGGCAGTGGAGTAGGAAGAGCTGCAGGTGGTGGCTGATGCTTCGATCTACTTCCACCACCACCCCCAGGTGGTCTGCACTAGGATTAGGGAGCTAGGGGAGAAGGGTAGGGACAACTGCATGCGGTCAAGGTGTACGACCCAGGGACTCAAGGAATGATCTGATGCATGATCTGTGTATTCTCTGCCTTAGCTGTCATACTTATAGACATAGGTTCCAGTCATTCCTTACTCACCACATGTATTGCGTGAAACCTTGAGATTCTTGTAGTGACATGGACTCGATCCTTACGCATGGATACACATATGGGAGGAGACTCAATGATCACACACCTTTTCAGGCAGTGTGATCTTACCCTTGGAGGAGAGTTTTTCTATTGTTCCCTCTTGGTGGAAGCATCGAGGCCTTATGACCTCATTATTGGTATAGATTGGTTATCCTCAGTCCATACCCAGATTGAATGATTTAGGTAAAGAGTGTGGTGTGTATGGAGCATTTGAATGATTTTTTCTTTTGTCTGAGAAAAGGAGACCCATGAAGCACAGAATGGTCTCATGTAAAGGATGGTGCGGCCGATCACTCATGAGTTAGGTAGAATTACCATTGAAGTAGTAGATGTTGTGAGCTTCCAGTTCCTAGAAGTAGTGTCAGAGTACAAGGTCTTCTTTATTGAAAATGTTCCAGGACTACCTCCCCATCAATAAATCCACTTCTGCATCGAATTACACACCAAGACATCACTGATTTCCTCACTAACATAACAGATGGCTCCAACAGAGCATCACGAGCTGAGGGTGTAGATAGAGGATTTGTAGAGAAAGGGTTTCGTAAGACCCAGTGTTTCACCCTAGGCAACCCCAGTTTTGTTTTCCAAGAAGCAAGATGGGTGTTTATGGTTGAGTGTGGATTACTGGTTCTTGAACCAAGTGATGGTGAAGAACAAGTATCGACTACCGAGGATCGACGACCTCTTCGACTAGCTGAGAGGGGGAAAATGGTTCTTAAAGGTTGACCTTCGACCAGGTTACCACCAGTTATGAGTACGAGACCAGGATATACTAAAGACGACATTCAGATGTCTCTATAGTAACTATGACTACTTGGTGATGGCTTTTGGAATGCAGAACTCCCACGTAGTGTTCATGGGACTTATGAACCAGATCTTGCAGTCATACTTGGACTGGTTCCTCGTGGTCTTCATCGATGAAATCCTTGTATAATCGGTAACAGAGGAGGAGCACGCGATACACCTATGGATGGTTCTGGATTTTCTCTAAGAGCACCAAATTTATTCAAATTCCTCGAAGTTCTAGTTCTAGATTCGGGAGGTCCACTTTCTGGGGCATGTCATTTCAGCAGATGGAGTAGCTTTGGACCCATCCAAGGTGGAGGTAGTGTTAGCATGGGAGCCACATCAGAGTGTGATGGAGGTGTGGAGCTTCCTTGGGTTGGAAGGATATTACCAGTGATTCATTGTTAATTTTTTCCCGAATATCAGTACCGATGACATCCTTGACCATGAAGGGGAATCCCTTCATGTGGAAAAAACATTTCCTGCAAGATTTGGAGCGGTTGGGGCAGAGTTTGACGAGCACCCCAATCTTGAGATTATCAGAGGAGGGTGTCGAGTACATAGTTTTCTATGACGCATCAGGGATCTAGATTTTCTATGTCCTGATGTAGAGATAAGAAGTGATTTATTATGGTTCACGCTAGTTTAAGACACATGAGAAAAACTATGGCTGCCATGATCTTGAGTTGGCAGTGGTAGTCTTTGCGTTGAATATGTGGAGACACTACCTTATGGTCAAGCAGTTCATTAACTACTCTGACCACAAGAACCTCAACTACATATTCGTGCAAAGGATCTGAATTTGAGACAGAGGTGTTGGCTAGAGATCCTCCAGGTCTATGATTTCGAGATCATCTTTACTTCTAAGAAGGGGGAAAAGGTGGAAGATTCCCTTAGCTGGTGATCGAGCTCATAGATTCTGAGTGAGGCGACGGAATAGTTGTCCTTGTTACAGTTATCCATTGTGGACAGAAATGATGTATATTACCTTCAGTCGATGGTTAACACCCATCCAATCTTACAGCAAGTTAGAGAGGCACAACATAGGGATTTCGACCGTGAGGCTTTCTATGCTTAGTTATCCATAAGACATGATCCTAATGGATATTCTCAACATGGGGAGCACATACTTCTTTTCAAAGGACGCATTGTTGTACCAGTGGCATTGCAGGAGGATGTCCTGAGGGAGTTTCATACATCCTCCTTGGTGGTACATCCTGTAGTGGAGAAGACGTAATAAGATCTCCAACGATAGTTCTAGTGGTCAGGCATAAAGATGGTAGTAGCATAGTTCGTTTCTCGATGCCTTATGTGCCAACAGGTGAAGGCTGAGTACCAGGTTCTAGTGGGATTATCTCACCCCCTGAAAGTTTCAGATTAGAAGTGGGATGTAATATCAATGGACTTCGGGATGGGATTACCACAGACATCCAAGGGGCACGATTCTCTCTGGGTGATCATTGAAAGACTCACCATGTTGGCCCACTTTCTAATAATCATAGAAAAGTGTTCTATAGAGGACATGGGATACCTCTATGTGCAAGAGATAGTTTGGATTCATGGCATCCCTTTGACGATAGTCTTGGATCGAGATTCCCACTTAACATCCTGGTTATAAAAGGGGTTGAAAGAGGCTTTTGGGACCAACTACACTTGAGCACGACATTCCATCCCTATACTGATGGTCAAACAAATATGACCATTCAGGTTCTGGAGGATATGTTTTGGGCATGTATCATAGACTTTGTTCACAGTTGGGAGGACTAAATACCATTGGTTGAGTTTGTCTACAATAACAGATACCACTCCACCATTGGTATGGCACCATTAGAGGCTTTATATAGGAGACCCTTCCAGTCACTACTTTGCTGGACGGACCTTGGAGAGTCATCATTCATTGGTCAAGAGTTGGTATAAGCTAACACAGAGAAGGTGTAGATCATCTAGGAGTAGATGTAGACTGTATAGAGCTGGTAGTATTCTTATGCTGATAGACGATGGAGACCTCTAGAGATCGAGGTAGGGGACTATGTCTTCCTTAGGGTCTCACCTCGGCAAGGTTTATAGTGATATGGATGAGGCGGAATTTTATCTCCAAGGTTCATCAGACCTTTATAGATACTACATAGAGTTTTCCAGGTGGGGTACTGCTTAGCTCTGCTACCACAATTTTACTTGGTACATGATCTCTTCCATGTTTCGCAGTTGAGGTGGTATGTGCATGACACATTTCACATCATCGACTGGGGCGAGATGGACATCGAGGATGGAGAGACCTTTGCTGAGAACCTAGTGAAGATCGAGTATAGTCAAGGGAGGATCCTTCATGGGAAATAAATTTCCTCGGTGCGCATCTAGTGGTAGCATGAGAATATTCAGGAGATCACGTTGGAGCGGGAGGCTCAAATCCAAGCCCAGTACCCACATCTTTTGGAGTAGGCTTTTGTTTTGGCTTTCCAGGACATAAATCCCTAAGGTGGGAAGAATTTAATGTCTTATATTTTCCATATATTATTTTTAACTATTATATGAAATTATTTTGAGAACAAGACTTTGGACATCGTGTGATTCTAAGGCCTGAGGTGCCTAGAATAAATGTTTGAAATAAGTTTATATTTTAAACAACACGTGTGGGTGGTTTTCTGGTAAAAGTAGATTAACATTTAAATGGGTACCTAGATCAGAAATATGAGGGCACCATTGCATTAAGAGAAGTGACTTTACATTAGGCAGGGCCTAACATCGACCGGTGTGGGTTGGCTGCAAAAGATAGTTTTTTAGCCTTTTAGACGAAAAATTTTAGAAGAAATAAAAAAAATCAATAATTTAGTTTTTTTAAATGTTTCCATAATGCAAGGACGCATATTTTCATTAAATGAGTAGAATACCAGGGTTACACTCATAACCGTAGAGTTTTCCTCTAGAATCCTCTAGAGCTTTGGAGATAAGCCAACCTTGGAGGATTTTTGAAGATTGTCGAAGAACGACGATGCATGGATTGTTGTGCAATGAGATCGAATCCTGACTGAAAACTGATCTCCCTCTTCATGAAAGACCAAGGAAGCGGTTTATTATTATTTATTCTTCTTTTCCCTGTTCTTGTATTGAAATGATGAACACTGAACAACCCACGAATAGATTGATCCACGGATCGTACGTTGTTGTTGGAGGGATTTTATTTTCTTTTTGTTGGGTTCTTTGATTCAGGTATTTAATCGATGCTAGATTATTTTTTTGGTTGTTTTGATTCTACTCTGTTTGATCCTACTAACGGTATAGGATCATCGTCGTGACGAATGACATCAAAGGTTCGTTCCTCGATTTGATTTTGGATTTATTCCCCCTTTTACTTGTGTTCTTCGTGTTCTTCTTGGTGAAATGATCAATGGATCATTGCATATCCGTTCTACCATGCAACGATCCCAAATTAGAGATATTGAATTGTGACGACCTAGCAAAAGAGCAATAGTGATAGTGGAAAATGTATCAACATGGTTCAGGAGTTCTCTTTATTTGATCATTCTTCAAGCAGGTGGATCAGAATTCATTTTTAGGGCCTATCAGAGGCCTGAAACCGATGGAATCTTCTTCATGATGGTAGGAAAACCTCCAATATTGAGATCAAAGGTGATCGGGTGGCTGAATCGAGGATCGGAGCAGAAACTAGGGAAAGTCAGGGACATGCATCATTTCTGGAAATTCCCGAAGAGCATGACATATATCCCTAAGATCATGTTATGTGGGACTGGCTCAGTGGTGGCTAGGGTTCTGTGATTCACGAAGCGACGAAATGGAATGTTCCCTGAAGAAAACGGTGTGTGGGTCCTTAAACGAATTCAGTGTATATCCCGCGCGATACATAGACACGAGATGTAGTGCACAACGGAGTACACCACCACATGGCTAGACCAGGCCAGCTGCATGGGTTACCCCATGTACCAGTTACACGAGATGGCACACACGGTATAAATCCATGTATGGACACATGGACGCGTACATGGAGCCAACCACAGTTACTCGGACATAGAATGTGATCTGTACTACATGCTATGTACTGACATTTCTATACAGCATGCCTTGGGACATGGGCCGTTATACACAGGCAGTACATGGGGTCAGAAGACATGGTGTGTGACACTTCTACACACCTTGTACTTTTTAGTGCATGGCTGGATCTTCTTTTTCAACATATATTAGACATGTTTCATTTCAATTAGTTCCCCTTTTTCTCATTCCCTTGAAGGTTAGGTATAGTTTCCATTCACAGAAGTATGATCCCTTTAGTAGAAAATTCCGAGATAGAGTCAGGTATCCCATTGAGTGGCATAGAGCAAGATCCTCTATCAATTCTTAAAACTAGGTAGAGTCAAGTATCGATGTTACTATTCCCACAGGGTGTCGATCCACTACTTAGAAGGTGAATCTGGATGACTTGCGGTATCTACCAAGGCCCTGGAAGTGATCCTCATATGTGTATTTAGATCATTCCCCACTCAAGAGTGTGTTCTACAGGAATGAGTGTAACTATATCTCATGCCTTTTCCCTACAAACAGTACTTCTCGGATCGACATCATCAAAGCTATCAGACTCGTGGTGTGAGTTCTCTTAGTCGAGTTCTTCGTGGAATCTTCAAACTGAATACTTAGTGGGGGAATCAAGTTGTATGTCTTGTCTCTAGACTATGGGTTTGGGTTTTCAGTGTATCTAGTTTCTGTTCACATATTTTATGTTCATAAGACATATACTATGTAGAGATAACTTTACCCATTCATTTGTGTATTTCTTTGTGATTTTTGGGGTTCTCTACTGAGTATTGTTATACTCACCCAAGAACAGGCTTTGTCCACATGCAAAATATCTTATGCAGATGAGAAACCTTTTGACGGAGTCCAGGGCATACCAGAATAGAACAGAGCATTCTGAGTTCCCTTTAGGTTGAGGTGTTCTTACGGCTACGAGTAGCATCCCCAGTACAACATTGTGTCTACAGGTTGGACTTAGTAGTTTTTAGACTATTTTATTGGTGGGCTTGTATTCTGCCCCTGTTTAATTTTATTACTTTACTTCTCGTCGTACTCTATTGGCTTGGTTAAGTGGTATGCATGCATTTTGTTCTTTAGTGGTTTTTTTTTACTTTTCAGCATTTGTGGTCTTGGAGATGTGTGTGTGTGTACATGTTCTTAAAAGTGCCCCCCATATTAGTAATATGTCTACTCATTGATAGTCACCAGCCCCTGGCCTATTAGAGGCGGGATTGGGGAGTCACAGTGTGGGCCCCACTGGGACAGGTCCTGACAAGGATGACAAAACTTATTGTCTCTGGTGATATGATATTCGGTATGGTATGAGGATCTCAGGTAAATTAAACAGTGTGAAAAATTTAAAGTGAAAACATACATATTTATTTTTGAAGGTGCACTCAAAATATCATTGTCATCGGTGATCACTACTTAAATTATCTATATAATAATCCCTCTATATAGTCCACACATGATTTGAATATCCACTGGTGCAGCGATCATTAGATTCCGGGTGCTAGTACAATGATCCAATGATGTCTTCAATGTCCCTATGATGACCACATTGATATGCCTTCAATGCAAGAAGATGAGCTTGATCAAATTGCTTGTATTGAGATATTATTCCATTAAAAAGTGGAATATGAGAGGGAGCATCTTGAAATCTTGCAGTGAATTATCATTGTGCAAGGGCATATCTCCTCAATATATAATGGATGCTAAAATACATGGATTGGGTTCCCTAACCCCCATATATTTATAGTCCAATAAATAAATAATTATCATGAACAAAAATATGTTTTAAATATTATTTATATTTTTTCTCGTACATATAGTATATATTAAATATATTACATGATAAAATTGAGTCATTAAATCGACTAAAATTTATCTCTAATTTTAAATGAACATGGAATATTAAGATTACATGCATTTGAATAATATTTTCTCATATTCACTTAATAACTTGTGATTAATTTTTATAAATAAATTTAACCCAATTTTCATTTACATGAATAATTTTAATTTATTTATTCCTGTGGTGGGCTTACATCCTTAGAAAAATCATAGACCCTAGTGGTGGGACAAACCATGTCTGATATACCAGTCAATTGAATAGGGATGATTCTTGAATCTACTATTTTGTGTGGCTCTCTAGAACCTTATATCAACATCACTGAATAGAATATACAAAAAAATATAAGATTATAGAAACCAATCTACTCCCCAAAATTAATAATGAATTGTCATAGATATGACAACCAACCTACAAGCATTCACTATGTAATATAATCTCTTTATAATTTCATTTATAATAATGTAGGACACACTATTCAGTTATCATCCATTACATCATTATTATTTTTTCTCTAACTGGATAGATTTACCTTCAAATACCTTGGACAGGGATTTTTCTTATGGTACTACCATCCTGATCTACCAAGCCCGAGATATATTACATCATCAACTCATAAGTGAAAAATCCTTTCTTGACCATTCAACCAATGAAATCCCACCAATGACGCAACCAACACAAGCTACCTCACCTTGATTTCATTTTCAAGGTTTTCCCTTGCATTAAGGTATGACACCAAATAGAACCCACTGATATTGATCTCATGTCAGGAAACCGGAAAACATGTTCATAGATTGGAAAATCAATGACGCTTGAAACATGTGGCATTCTTATTAGCGATTATGTCCTCATTATCTCAACTACTATAGACCACTAAGTGTGATATTTATGTGAATAAGTATCAATGCTTATGATCTTATATATCATGATATTCATAAATCAACTATGTCTAGTCAATATGATGTTTCAAGAACATTGAACATATTTTTAATATTAATGACATAGTATCTTAAGGTTATCATTATAGCCTACAATCTGCTATAACCTTTTCATATGATAATTAATCTAGGGAAATTACCAGTTAATAGTGGATGCTGAAAATTCTACACTAAAATATGAATAATAAATCATGTATAACTAACTATACACATGATATGTCAATCAATAAGTACTTGTAAAGTAGGGTATCAAGAATCGACTTTTACAACACTAATTAGGGTTATATTCCATAAACTGTAATCAGATAGGATTGATTATAGATTATTTTGAGATACAAAGAATGATTTCTTTGATGAATTATTGATGAAGCCTCACGTAATCTTGGATAATAAATTACATAAAACCATATTCAAGGTAGGACTTTTTTTCATTATTCACTCTTCTTGATTTTTATATTGAATTTAGGATCATAAATATATTTCTTTATTTATTAATCCCCATGCCTGGTTTTAAATACTTTTATCATAATAATTTAATTGATTATTTTCATATAAATCAAAGTTTGGTTCAACTATGATTGACGGCGGGTGATGAAATGAAGTCTTGATATCCAGTTTTATACCCTACCTCGATGATGCACTACCCTTTAGCAAAAACAATTGCCACTAATAATGGTTAGAGGTTTGGTAGAAGGTGGATGGTATTCCTGATCTCTAGACCACTATTGGTCACTTAGTTTTCTATATTTTATGTGAGAGATGGTTAAATAGTCCTACTGATTACTACTGATAAGAATAATGGTGGTGAGATTTGAATTAGGAAAACATTATACCATAGTTCCATAGGAAAGAAGTAGTGAATATGAAGGGGTTTTTAGGGTGGATACTTATCTAGGGGAAATGATGGTTTAGGAGAATGATTTTATTATATTGATTATGGAAAAAAATATAGGAGTGACTAAGGTTCCACATCATATCCATTAGATCACCTATAATCAAATAGTCAACCACACACCATACGGTTAGTGGTATGATGCAGACCAAGTGGGATCTCCCCATTGGTATGGGACAACAACATGCTCGAGAACACTTTCATTAAGTATTGTGGGTAATCCTAGCACACAACCAATATGGATGTGACTAGTGGTTTCATCAGGTAGAGTAACCAACTCAACATGTCTTGTGAGGCATAGGTTGGCTCCCTTAACTACACAAGGTGATATCCTAGGCCAGGTTTTCCCAAACCAACCTTAGATGAGAATTAATGGTGAAATTTTTCATCCACCACTTTTACTATTAGAATTCACCCCATCTACCCCCTTCTGAGTCATGATATGTTGTAAACCCTATAAACTCCATATGGATCTTTTTTTCACCAATGTTTCATTTTTTACACTTCTCATACCATGTGTTATAATTGGGATGATAAATATCCAATAGTTAATTTTTCTCATGCATAATGTGATGGTTCAATATATTTTTCTATCAAATATTTTTTAGGTTGATTTGGGAATCAAAACTTTCCTTATATAGTCCATGATGGTATTTGAGTGTGATTTTTATAGAATTCAGGAGGTTTTGGTACTCCTCTAGTGATATATTAATGATAGGGTATATGTACCTTGAGTAATTAAAATTTTTGATACTCCCCTACAAACTCAATGCATGGGTCCTCCCAATTCTGGAATAGGTTTAATACTTCTTAGTCCCACCAATAGAGGGTCTCTTATATGAGTGATAGAGTTAGTAACTCCCGTACTATTGATCTATAGGTTCTGTTTCTATAGATTTATGAACTCTTTTTTCAACATGAAATAATTGGTGAGGAATTGGTCCTCCATTGAGGTTTGGAGTTCAATTAATTTATATGTGTAAATCAGAAATGTATGGGTCTCCCATTATAGATTCAATGAGGTGATATGGATTTTGGTATGGTTCGGTATTTGTTAATGGTAGGTTTCAGTACTCACATAAAAAACTATTCATTGGAAAGGTATAGGCACCCAATATGTTTCATAAGAGTTAACATGGATGTTATGAGGTCTAGGTAGTAGTGATGTTTAATTATATAGATATTTTGGGGATAATGACATAACTAAAACACTTAGTTACCCTTATATTATATCTTAAAACTAGGATATTCAATTTGGGTTTATTAATGATTCAATAATTCAGGAATTTATTGTTTCACATTAGATAAAGACCATCATGGAGTTGATCAGTGAAGGTTTGTATTCTTCTATCATCATGGTCCTCCTAACCTTGGGGAATATCTAGAATATCTATAGCTCTTCCTATTTTTCGTTCTAGGGTTTGATCTGAATTTTTGTTTAATCATTACATTATTTTTGGGGTGTCCTATTTAGTATTTTTATTCTACCCTTATAAAAGATTTATTCCCATAAGTGTTATGTATATAAAAACTATGAAAATTTTAAAGCTGACCTTTAAATAAGTGAACCCCGAAGAACTGATACTAATAATGGATAATCATGTATGGTGGTCTATAGAGGTACAAAAAATTTATAAGTTTATCATGGAGTCTCTGTAGTGAGGAGTACATTTATATCATTATATTTATCATGTTTGGATACTTTATCTAATTTATTATTTTCTCTCATGGTGTCTACATATGTGGAAATATACTTTTTGAATTATGTCTCACATTAATGAAATATTATATTGTTCATTGGGTTATATAAATAATGATGTTGATTTCTAATAACACAATATGATTCTAAGTTTCATGTATGTTATATGTTATTATATGATAAGGACTCTCATGTATGTTATGTCTTCTTCATGTTATTCATCAACCCCTAGACTATTGGAGATGGTATTGTGGTGGCACACAAGGCATACCACTTCTTTAGTCGGTCCTTAGGGATAATGTCATGTTTGATTGGTATCCATGTGGATTGATTCATAGTAACAAAGTTCATATCTAGTGATTCTGTGAGGATTGGTTAAATAATTCAGATCAATGATGTCAAGGGAGTCCTGATTTGGGTTCTCAAACTATGGAGACCAACATAGGTTTCGTGGTCAATGTATCCTCTCACTGAGACTCTATTATCCTGTTAGTTAACCCAGAGTTCTAACACATCATTGTAAGGGTATAAGTAATTTGGATAATGTTTCATGGAGATGTTAATCAAGGTATTTGGTGTCCTTTTTCAAATAAATCACTCATATATACACTAGTTATCATGGAAACATCACGTAAAATAAAGAAATTTACTAATAGATAGCTCAGATTCAGAGGCAGGGCCATGAGAATTCCATAAAATTGTTTGATCCTCTGAAAACTGATTATTTTAATTATTAGGTATCAGTTTACGGACCTGATTGATAGGTTTCTTTTCTAACAAGAAGAGTTATGACCCTTTATCATTTATGGTTATAAAAAAAAGTCTTTTCAAGAAAATGGTAATTATTAATTGATTCTAACATGACAACTTGTAGACATAATGCATTTTATATATTCTCATGACAGAGTCCTCGTGATTTTACATGTAAATTTAGGTCCTTTAAAGATAGTGGATTTCCTGGAATATCATAATCACATTTCATATCTAGTCCATACACCCACCAACCAGATAGTGGTCCTTGTATCATGTTCCTTTTGAAACATATAACACTATTAGTTTGTGTTTACTAAAAAAATTACATTTCTATATACCATTGTTGAATTTTGAACCATTTTTAGGTGGATTTATATTCAGAATTACAATGGATGGTTCCAATTTGGAAGCTTCTATGAAATTCCCCAACCCAAGAGGCCTGGGGCCAATGCATTACATTGTTAAATTATCTTGATTACAAGGAATAAAATCCCAATGGACCGATTAGTTTGGTAGTCTTGGAAGACAATATTACATTCATGATACCTATAATACATTGGTAAAAGAAAATGAAACATGAAGAAATGAAATAAAATGCATCCTTTAAAAATTACTCAATGGTTTCTTCTTCATAACCCGGGGAAAGTAAAATATTAAAGGGCTGATCTTAGATACCCGATAAGGGTATGTAATATAGTAGAAGCATAAATAATAAGTTGTTTTTAATAACTAAATAACATATACCATAAAAACAAAATCGTGAACATAATATGGTAGGAATAAAAGTTGAATAAATGTTGACATAATAAAACATAACAATAGATATTATACTAGTTGAATAATCACATGGAATATCAATTACTAGTTTCATAATGAGGTAATGCTTAACTCCTAACATTATAAACATACCATCAAGGCCTCATTCCAATACCATACATAAATAGGTTAAAATCCAAACTAGATAGTCTCCAGAGAACTACTGATGTGTAAAGGGGCTTTCATTAACTGGTCCCCAACCCGTAATGCTTTCATTAACTAGTACCCATCATGTATTGATTTCATTAAAAATTCCCCATACCATAAAATATTATGTCCATCATATTCCTCATATGAAAATAGTGAAACATGACCAACATAAACATTCATACTAAAACTAGTATATGAATTGTTAATACATTGACCATAAACCATGAATGGTATCAAAAAATCACATCTATAGTAAAAGAGAATCATAAAACATTAAATGAAATATGGTAAATGATATCATAAGAGATAAAAATCCATCAATAATATGATCTATCAAAGGATGTTTACATAGATAAAAATAATCCAATTAAATCATTAAAATTTATTGAGAAATATACCATTTTTTACATTGAAATAATTTTTTCCAAATCATCTCATTTATAAAATATTACATTTAAAAAAAATTGAATCAAATTTTCCCATACCACTTTGAAAAATTTGAGAGAAATTTTAAAATTATTAATTTTAAAATATTTATGCCCTTATAAAGAAATCCATAAAACCAATTTTGAAAACGTTGACATGAATGATAAATATTTTGAAAAATAAAACATAGAAACATTTGAAATGATGTTTTATATAAATATTCCGTACATAAAGCCTTTAATATATTTATTTTTAAAATATTTTTTAAAATAACATGGACATGGATGATAAATAAGTCCCAATAATTACTTATGAATAAACAATCTTAAAGAATATTGAGATTGTGAAATTAACCCTTGAAAAATCGTATCATTAGACTGAGGACAAATAAATGAAATAAATATGACAGAAAAATATAAATGTAAACAATATAAAAGAATATATAGTATAAAAAATCTGATTTCATTCAGACATATTCATGGAAAAACATTAACAATGACCCAAATTTTTTACTAAATGAATGAAAATTGAGTTAAGATATCCCTTACCTCGGGTTTGACATCCTTAAAAGGTGTTCAAACTTCATATATAATGGTTTTAATAGTTCTATTAATTTATTAAAGAACTAAAATCATGTTAATAATACCTCACTCAATCCTTTTATAATATTTTCCACCCATTTATTCACAATATTTTATTACTTCTATTGTATCAGATGCGTTCTTTTCATGGTTTCCAATTTTGGTATATTATTGACTTCTGTGTAAGAAATAAATAATAATCTAAAACTGATAATAGATATATATGTATGTGATTTTTAAAAATTACATGTGAATTAAAACGTCACATTATTGTGGTTATGTGAAACAAAAACTCATTATCTACAAAGGCGGTGAATTGACACACCACAGATGGCGATTTTCTTATCTAAGAAAAACATAATTAAATAAGGAATTTTAGAATTCATATAATATAAAAAAAATATCCTAAATTATATATATGATAATATAATTTTCATGAATCATTGTATATGAGATGAGGATATCGATGAAGTGAAAAACAATATAAAGGAGAAGAAAAATGAATCTTACCTCTTGAATCTTTTCTCCATAAGAACCTCGTTAGGCCCATAGAAATTGTATTTTTATGATACCAGAAGCTCAAGAATGTTGAAAGTGATGATGATAAATAAAATTGGTTGAATATAAGTGTTTAATAAGGCTTGGTGTGATAAAATTATGTGAAGGGAGGAACCTCCTGTAATAATTGTAGTGAGGGGAAAAATAGGATTTGCTTAAAATATTAAGATATATTAAGTCTAATGTAGAGTTAAATAATTTCAAAAGAGCTATAAATCACACACAATCCCATTGTAGATATAATATTATTATATTTTTCCTTTTTCAATAATTTTTTGATTTTTAAATAATTTAATAAAATACTATAATCATGAAAAATAATATGTGTCAAATTAAACACTATTCAGAACTATGGATTTAAACACAACAAAAAAATATAAAAATTAGAATCAAATTTTTTATTATATCCTATAAAAAATCATATTAATCTATAAAAAATTTGAATGAACATAAAAATGTAAAATTATATTTATTTTATTATTTTTAATATCATTCATTTTTATTTATTCATTAATTAAATAATTACTACATCATAATTGTTCAAGAAATTTGGTTAATTATTTATTCTTGAAAAATTCAAAATAATGTTTTCATAAAGAATATAAAATTATTATATTTTAATAAACTATAAATTTTTTAAAAATATAGTGTAAAACCGTACAATAAAATAATAAACCAACAAAAAACTATATTTTGAAAACATGACATTCTTTTGATAAAGAAAATTATAACGTCTTTAGTGTGATTCATTTGGGCCCCGATATCCCAAATTCGAATAACATTGAGATAATTTTTGAATCTCACTTATAGATTTTTTTTACCAAATTATGGATCATTTAATAATTCTTATAATTTTAATTGAAAACACTTTGTTTATTTTTCTAATTCTTGCACAAGAACTGTATCAGTATTTCATAAGAATTAATGTTAATTATTTCATATATTAAAAATTATAATAAATTAATCCATAAAAACAAATAAATTATCTTAAAAATAAAAATCTTTATTCATTCATTATTTATATTCACTCATATACATATCAAAATAGCTTCTTAAATTTCTTATTCTGTCTTTTCTTGCCTTGTGCATGCATTGCACATGCATTTGGATGAGATTAATAATATATAACTATAAAATTTTAAATTATCAGAAAAACCATTCATTATAAATAATAATTAATAAAAAGGACATGAAAATAATTTTTAATTCTTAATTATTATTTTTAAGGCACCAAATTGGCTTTGTCAGTGCGGCGCATGCACCACATCGACAATGATAATAGTTCTTTTATATTTTTAAAGAAAAATATAATTTATATTTTTTGAATTATTTATATAAAATTTCACTTATAACATAATTATTTATTTATTCCACAAATTTAATGATATTTATTTCATAAATATCTCTTCACGCTATCACAAAAAATACCGTATTGTCTTAAAAACTGTATTTTTTTACAATTCACTAAAAAATCAACTATTTTAGATAATTCAAAAAAAAACATCATAACCAATTTTTGATGTGTATAATTAAAAAATTAACTATATTTTATGAAAATAATTCCATAAATATGAGAAGTAAAATTTTTAATCAAAATCATCATTTACCTGAAAAATACCAATTTTAAAATTATTATCGATTTTATGAGAATTTGATAAATTTAGTAAGGAATCATAAAATTACATTATAATAATAGTACATAAAAATATTAACTTATGATTCTATTTTATGAAATGAAATTTTCTTTTTAATCATTATATAAATTATAAAATTTTAAATAAACATTTATGTTGTATAAAATTCTAATACTGAATTGAGAATTTCTAAAACATTTATTTATGTATACTATGATATAATTATATCATACTTTCATTTATATGATTTCTAATTTTTTTTATACATTAATGGGGGAGTTTACAATTCATTTGGCTGGTTTAATATTCCTAAGGGTCTAAATACAATTCATAAGGGTAACATTACTATTCAAAATGGTCAATTTTCTATTAACCAAAAATTAAGTTGAACCTATCGAACTATAACTATCTTAATGATCACAATTGTGTATGTCTATTTTTCAAAATTCAATTCACATAAAATGAAAAACTAGGTTTAATGGATAGTTTTTAACTATCTTGTTTAAATAATTATAAAAACAATGTTTTGTTTCACAGTTACTTATTGTTTTGTGCATTGCATTTTATATTAAATTTATTTGTAAATCCTTGGGGTGTTATATTTTAGACCCTTTTATAAGGAGCATGGTTATGACTGAGTATGTGTTGAGGTTTATGAATAATTTACTCTTTATAATGATTTGTGATGAATTTTTTAAATCATTTTGGTTCGTGTAGAAGCATGTTTGTCCTCTTTATGCACAATGTACATATTATTAAACCATTAATAGTTTCACATGATGAATTGATCTAACTGAGTTTCATCTATATGGGTTCTAGGTAATATCTTTTATTCTTTAACAACGCATATTGACATCAATATCAGTGTGATACATTATTTATTCCTATATCATTTTTTAGGAGTCAAAAATTCTAGATAAACTCTTATCCAAACCAATTTGTATAGAAACCCATACGGGTGGCTATAACTGCTCCACTCAAATTAGATGATAGTGTGAGATTATTTTCAAGTGGGAGATAAATCCTTTTTTAGATAAAATCAGTAATGTATAAGACCATGTGACACCGTCCTTAGTGTGGGGTGTAAAGATCATAGTTATTTCAATGTAATTTGTAATTGGTTAGATGATTCAAGGTTCACCCTCATTTATGAGTAGGATTCTCAGGAAGGATGACTAATTCCAACGCTCAAATAATTTTAGTTAATTACCCATTGAATAGAATGTTTATCTTGGTTCTCCATAGATGTTATTGATTATTGTTTTTTAAATTGTGGGGTAAAAATTAATTGACACTTTTCTAGTATATTTTTTAGGCTTTACTTTTCTCAAGAGATCGATTTATACATCAACTATCATCAAAATTTATACCATTATCTTCTACCAATTATTAGATATCTTGATTAGTCTTAGAGAGGTGATGGTGTGGTTAAGATACCTATTGGGGGTGGGTTTCATTGGATTTATTATGACCCTATTCATATATTGGAAAGAAGAAAAGCGGTCCATAATTGTTTATATTTATTCTGATTAGTATCAAATTCAATTTCATAAAGAGGGCTTTTCACGAGAACCATTCATGTCTCAATATTATAATAGGTAAATTTTCTTAATATCATTGAGATTGAGGAATTTAAATAACATTTTTATGAGTCCAATAAATCATTTATAGTAGCCTTAATTACCTATAATATCCTTTAATCTATTTTGGATACGTATTTGAGGTTTTGCTTTACATAATTTAAAAGCACCAGTTTCACGGTGAAATATCATGAATCATATTTTGGATTTGAGAGTCTCATCATTCTCCGTAATGTTTTCTAATAATAGTGTTGAATTGGTTGGTTTCTATTGATTTTAATTCGGAGAAAACTTATGTGATTTTAGTGGTGTATTAGTATCATGGTAGAAACTACCCTCATTAAGGTTTTTTTATATAAGAGGAATGTATAGAAACCACTATTCAAATGAAGTGGTGCCCATATCTAATCTAGTGTGATAGGATGAACTTGAAAACATTTTTATGGGGTCTTATGTATATAGATATTTTTATTTCGTGATCTTTGTAGTATCATTTAATAGTGTGTATTAAATCACCTAACTTTAGATATGGTCTGTGGTATCCCCATGAGTATCATGCTTTGTGTTTTTATGGTTGTTTATGAACAAAAATCACCTTGAATGGAATAGGACCTAGGTTATGTAGCATAAAATAATAATTGATTTTTATCATTTAGTTAATCAAGATATGTTGTAAAAAATATTTCTCTACATGTTGATGTTTTTGGTCAATCAAGTTCTTACATGTGCGTCCTAACGTTTGGTGCTAACAGAGAAGGGTCATCTAAAAGATGTGGGGCAATCCAATTTGGGTTATTTCATAATGGGACTATAATGATATTAAGGTTGGTTTTTTGATAGCTTAATAAGGATGTTTTTGTTTCCTGACATGATCCATAGTCATTTTTGTAAATATTTTCCACAACCTAACAAATTTATTATTGGAAGTTGATGAAAACACTTCCATTAATAATGGATGTGATCTTTTTTCTGAAATAAAAGTAAACATTGTGTAGAGATATCATGTTTTCCTCAAGAATAATTTATGAAATTTTATAGAATTATTAATGAATAATGATAGGTGATTGGAGAATACTTTTAAGATCATGATATTATAAATCTCTTTATAGATCCTTAATTAACACTCATAGATGAAATTTATGGAAATTTTTTTATGATGGACCTTATGTGATAATATCTTGAGTTTCTTATTTAATGGTTGGGACTGTGGCTCTCCCATAAGAGGTTCTCATATTTTTAGATGATTTCCATAAAAAAATTTATATTTCATAGTTTTCATTATTCCATGTAGATAGTATATGTGTGGATGTAAAGGTAATTGGAAAAAGATTATATATACATTAACTGAATTTGAGCACATGATTTTGTGGAGGCATTCCTCAAAATTGATTTGTGTTGATTATTCTAGAAATATATGGTATCTTAGATGGTGGAATTCATGGAATGAATTTGTTATAAAAGAGGGCGTATTCCTATGTTATTTCATTTTATATTAACCTCGAACATTAACAACTAGATATGAGTGACATGAGTGTAAGGATGGTTTATTTCAAAACTGGGTTATTTTTTCAGATTCTCAATTTTAAAACTCAAGATGCTTCTTTTTTTAGAACAAAAAGTTTTAATGGTGGGGAGGATGCAGTGAATATATTTTTTTTTGATTGAGACCTAACTCATTCTAGATTTTATGATTCTCGGGTCATCTAAAGGGGAAAAGGATAAATTTACCCCAGTAAAAAATGGAAAAAAATTAAGAGATTATTGTTTATCATGGTGCATGGTTTTTACACACATGATGATTTTTGGTAAAATTTTGAACTGTTAAAATTTTAAGGGATATTAATTATTTATTAAACATATAAATATTTATATTATGATAATGAGTGATGATAAATTATTAATGGAATTTTGGATAGAAATTATAAATCATCATTTTTTATGGAGTATGTACTTTACCCTAGGGGTGACACTATTTTTGTTTGGGTTATAATCCCCGAGCCGGGTCCATTTAAGATGTTTAATTAAATATTCATGAAACTGTAAGAATCTAAAACTTAAGAATGTTTCAATATATAATTATTATTAACCTCTATAAAACCTAATTATAGAAGATATATATGATAGTATTTGGATATTTAGAGTTCATGTTCTTTTTGGAATCCCAATGAAGCCAGGTTCAAATTTAGATACTCAATGACGACATCCCTGATTCGAGGTAGAATTTATAATTTTTGTTCATACTTAATTATTAGTTATTCTAGTGTAAAATTTAAATCCTAAATTCCCATTATTGATTTACCTATTCTCATTATATTTTGGTAGGTTTTTTATCAGATTAATGTTTCACATGGTTTACATAGAAATTGATGGCGAGTTCGACAAATATCAAATTAAAATGAATGATAAAAGTTCTAAACATTATTTCTATCACCTGTCTAGATGTTCTATGAACCTATTTTGTAGAGTGAGCCCATAAGACATTATAAAAGGCCCAACATGAGGTGATTGGGACCCATCCGTAAAATCACCCTCATGCCTCCCTATATCTCTCTTACTTTCTCATACCCCATCTCTTCTGAATTGGTGAAGATTCTCCAACCCTAACAATGGTTGGAGAATACGATGGAGATTTTGGAAAGAATATTATTTTAAGGGGTATTGTGACTCAGCCAATATGTGGTAATGGGAATGATGGATTTGGGTTGGGGTGATGACCTAGCATTCAAGGAAATGTAGGTTGGGTGAAAGAGGTCATGGAGATGACCCTAGTGGTGCATGATATAATGTTATAGACCAATGTACCCAAATATAGTGATAAAAACATAATATATACATATCAAATTTGATACCATCTATAGAGACCAAATTTTTATTATCCACAATTACATCCTCCAGAGAAAATATTTTTTCATTTACATTATCAATACCTTTTATTTTAGTGTTTTGGAGAATTAGGAAGGCCATTAAAAATCCAAAACATAATCATCCATATGGGAATTTTTCCCCTATAACAGGATTTTATTACTCTATAATAAGTCTTCAACATCTTTCGTATAATTTTCCAAAAAATAAACTATAGTATTAATATATTATGCAATGCCATTTTTCATTACATGGGGAAACGGTAAAATAAGAGGGGTTTTCTCAAACCCCCAATAAGGGATAATAAATAGTTGAAGATATCAATAAATAAATAATGCATGAACAATAGGAAATGATTATGTAATAATAAAAGATGTTATTTAACTTAAACCATGAGCATGAAATATTCTCATGGATAATATAAAAATATAAATGATCACATGGAAAACAATAACTGATTTCATAATCATAGAATGCATAATTCAAAACATAGTAATCTTACCATCAAGGCCTTGTACAGGAATTCAAAGAATATTATCCATGACTTTTTGCATGACTTCAAAATCACACCCTCAAGGCCCTATGCAAATAAATCATTAAAAATTGTCCATGCCTACACAAAATAGGCAATATATTGAATAATTAATTTTATTATAAATATGCCTTATTAATTAATAAGCCTCTATATTGAATCAAGTAAACTATATTTCAATATATCCTCTATATATAATCAACCTTACTTAGTAGTAAATAATCATCTGTATAGAACTAATCGGTATATGGGTTGTTAATATTTCCCCAGTTAATCAATGAGCTATTTCTATTAGTAAACATATCCAATTTGGTATATGTAAAACATAGTTTTTACTCTATATAGACTAATAAGTATATTTCTATGTCAATATATGAAATTATTTAAAACCCATCCATGGAAATAAAAAACATTTAAGGTGAAATATATAGTCAAATAAGATATGGAGATTAATAAAGAACATATTTAGAAGGAAACGACCAAACAAGGAATCTTCCACATATTAAAAGTAGTGTCTAAATAATTAAACAGTAAAGGGATACCAAGAAATCATTATAAATAATGGTTTTTTAGTAAATAGATTTCTTTGTCAAATTATAGATGAATATGGAAGTGAATATTTAGAAAATTACTTTTTGAACAATTTCTAACTCTATTATAAAGATGTTATAAACCATTTTGAGAACTCATTTCAAATTGTGTTAAGAATAATTTTTAAAACATTATTCATAAAATAATTTATAATAATGGAACTTTCAAAATAAAAAATTCTTATATAATAAAAATTAATGTTTAAGATAAAAATATACACATGTGAATTGAATCACCTTTCAAAAAAATTTAAAATATTAACCTTGTAATTAATTATAAAAACTAAAAATTAAAATATAAAGGGAATAGATATTAATTTTTAAAAACATGGAAACTTTTAAAATTAGATTAATAATTAATAAAATATATATTTATAAAATAATTCAATAAAAGGATAAACGTTAAAAAATATATTATTTTTTCTCTTTAATCAAATTAAAAAAATACTAGTCTGGAAAAAGTTAAAATTTTCCTCATAAATATTGGAAAATAAACCTAAATTTTAAATAAGGTAAATTTTAAAATAATTTAAATATAGGAATAAAAACTATTGAAATTAAATAAATATTTTTGATATGAAGGAGAATGATTCGTGGCCACAAAAGAAGAAATAATGTCAGGTTTTTTCTACAAATTTTATTTTATTGTGGATTAGTACCAAAAAAAGGAAAAATTGAAAAACAAAATAGCCCAAGATTTAATAATTAATCAAATTATTATAAAATATATGGGTTTTTATGAGAGTAATAACATACAATTCACTCACTTGAATTTGAAACACAAACAATCCTAGAAAATGCGAGGTTAAGAATAAACCCTAATAGATTTAAAAAAATTGAATCAAATCCAATATAATATAGATCATTATATGAATTTAAAAATACCATTAATTTAATTAATTAATATATTGAAATATATTCATGTGTGTAAAATATAGAATATAAATGAAAGAATGGTGCACAACCAAAAATATACCTTTTAAAATTGAATTTGAGAACAAGAACTCTTACAAAAAAATGTTACATTTTAAGTATGAATTAATCAATTAATTGATTGTTTGCAAAAATTAAAATCTAAGAGATAAAAGTCTAAATAAATCTTAAAACAATCATAGATCCTATATTTTTGGAATAACATTGTAAATGAAGAAGTGACATGACATAATGAAGGGAAATTGAGTTAAGAACCCCCTTATCTTGAGTCCTGACTCAACTCTTACATCCTATACCTCTCAAAATAATATAATTCTATTAATTATATAATGGATTCAGAACTTATTATTTTTTATCACCTTATTATTATCTTATATTAATATGTTTTATTTAAATACTAAATTGGTATAGTTTACATTGGTCATTTTGGGGTTGTTTGATTCATAATCTCTAAACATGTTTGATATATTTGTAAGGGTTGCAAATTATAGTCCTATGGTTTCATAAACACTATAGTATTCATGTGATTATTCCCATATTAATCAATAAGTGTGTATGTTCATTAATTTATCATATATTTACGATCCTAAAAATCTTCCTCAATAATACTGTAATTTAGGGTTAAAAATAACTATGTTTTTTTACATTTACATTCATTCATATAATATATAATTTACTATACAAGATTCATAAAAAACATAATTGAATATATATGTCATAATCAATCATAAATTTTTTTTAATAAAAACATTTTCAGACTTAAATTAATGAAATTATCTTTGTTCATATAGGTTATGTAAAACCACCATAATGAGAAACATTTTTCAAATGTGTTTAAAAGAAAGGAAAATATATAAATATGTATTTTTCATAAAATAAATAATATAATAAATTAAACTCAAATTTGGGATAAATTTTTATTTATTTCATTTGTTATTTTAAAAATAATAAGGTGGCAGAAATGATATGACAGTCGTTTTAAACACCATATTTTAACATAATAACGACTTATGTAAAAGACTTATTAGGGAGTTTACAAGTGATACCATATTATAAATTTATCAAATAGATACAAAACCATATTGATGGAATCATTTTATTTAAATAATTTTAATGTTTAATTTGTTTTAGGATAATGAATCATAATTAAGAAATATGGAAGAGTCCTGGAAACCCTTACTTCGATCATTGAGTTTCCATCTTTCTATTGAGATTAATGAATTTTGAGAAGATATTTGTTTTATATATAGGGTATTAATGATGTGAGAATGTAATTTTAAGGATTTATTTGGAAAAATAGTAAGAGAAGACCTAACTTGGAAGATGGTTTTAGAAGGGAAGAATGAGTTCTATTTATTGAATCAACCTGATGGAATTTTCTCAAATAAATTGTATTTAGAGGTCAACAATTTCATTAAAAAATAGAAAATGGATCTAAAATGATCTATGGATTAAATTTTAGACAATTTAATATCCTAATTGTACTATTATAAATTTTTTAGTATTTTTAAATTAATGAATGACATATTATTTATCATTAAATATCCTTAATGTCATTTTTTAGACATTTCAAATAATTTGACTTTTAAACCTTTAATAAAAAAATAGACTTCAAATTTTATTTTTAAAATAATAATTAACATTAATTTTAATCCATAAAATCATTTTATACACAATTTTAACCAATAAGAATAACTTTTAATACTTTTTAAAATATACAATTTGTTTTTTTCACGAGCTTTTACAACTATTGCATCATCGATGTGTAAAATTTTTAATTAATTTTAACATTATGTATATATAAAAATTACTAAAAAAAATATAATTTATAAAATAATGAATATTACTATCTATAACACTTCATATTTTTTATCATTATCATTACAAGGAATGTATATTTATAATATTAAGGGAAAAAGATGACATTTTTTGTATATATTCTTAACTTGAAAAGAAATAAATGATATTATCAAAAGTAATTGGAACCAAAATTGACATATAGGTAATATAAAATAAATTTAGGTATATAATTACCATATCCAAAAATTTATTGATCTTTTATTAAATTATTTTACCCCTAGATCTAACACTTTTACTCATTCTATCCATTATTGTTCAACAAGAATTTTCCTAGTTAAATTATTTGTTATCTACATATAAAATTAATAATATATGTCTTAAAATAAATTATTGTTAATTAATTTTTTATATTATTGTTTATTAATGAATTTTATATTCCAAGCCAGATCACCAATCCCCCAATTTTTACTTTCCCTATATCGCACAAGCAGTACGTCATCATAGATAATGATGTTCATATTGATCTTAGCATAAATTTTATTGTACATGAGTTATATAATATGTGAATTATATTTTTTGTATATTATAAAATATTTTTCATTTAATATTAATTTAAATTATTTAACTCAAATGTATATTATGACCATGTCACAAAAATACAATATTCTTAAAAACTGTGTTTTTTTCACTATTCACTGAAAATCAACTAAATCAAAAAAATATAAAAATTAAATAATTTTTTTTAGAAATTTATTTTAAATATAAATTATTTTTCTATAATGAAAATTATAAAATTAAATACTTTTTTTTGTTAAATGAATATAAAAAATATAATTAAGAAGTACTTTAATAGAAAAATAACCTTTTAATTATTAAGGATTCTTTATATTATTTTATATAAATTTATAAATAATTGAGAGTTGATATATTTTTATCAAATATTTAAATACAATATTTTATCATAATTATATTTTAAAGGTTATCAATTTAGTTTATTAAGATAAAGTACCCAACACTTTTAATATAGTTCTTTGAAAAATATCATTTTTAAACATTAAATTACATGAATCATATCACATTATATATTTATCATATAATCATTAAATTTACACAATTTATAGTTACAAAATATTTATTCAAAATCATTAATAATATTTATGGAATAAATTAATCATCATTATTTTATTTAAATTTGGGTTTTACACTTGTAAATTCTATAATGCTGTTTCCAATTGTATTCTCATAATATATTCTAAAAAAGTATTGATTCATTTTAGTTCATTATTGTGTATAAAATAGTATATAAATCATGTTATTATATGATATAGATTTATATATTTTTCTCTTTGGGTGTTACCCTAGGGGTGTATAAAATGGGAGAGGCTACGGTTTTACCACCAATCATTTGATGAAGAGTGATCAAACGGCCAACCGCTCACAAGATTGAGGACGGTAAAACATGATATCAATGGTCTATTCCCACCAGTCATAGTATAAAAAGATTTACAAATACTATGGGGTTTTCCAACTATGCATCCTACCAAGCAGTGGTCACAGTGGAACTATTAAGAATGGCTTCCAACATAACCCAACCCGCAAGGCACGGGTAAGAATGGTGTTCAAGTCAGGTGAGGCGGCAGACCAGATCTGGTCTACCAAACTCATCTTATGATAGTTTAAATAGGGACACACATGTCACTACATTATATGTAAGGCCCTCACCAATTTAACTACATAGAACATCTAATGGTTTTCACATAGACAGATTGTTTCCCCTATTTCATTTCTTACACTTTTCTTATAATATATAGGTTTTTAGAAAATAAATTTTTGACCTTGTGTTTTTATTTTGTTGAAAATGATGGATTAGAGATTTTTTTCCATTTTATGATGTTTGATGGGTAACATGGGAGAATATTATTTTTATCTATATATGGCTGATAAAGAGGTTCGATATTTAGCATAGTAGTGTGCGTAGGTTTTATTACTCTCAAGGATGTTTGTTGGTGATAGGGAATGGGAAGCTCATATTAATAAAATGTTTAATATTTCATCATATACTCTAGGCATGGGTCCTCTAAATTAAGGTGTGTATTTGCTACCCCCTTGGGCATGACAAGGCATGGGTCCCATATACGATTAATATAGTAACTACCTCCCCCACTCTTAGGGCATGAGTCTTCTATCTATGGAGTTAGGAACTAACAGAGATATTACATAAATCTTATAAGAATGTGATGCATTTAGGATATATCATATGAGATTAAATTTTAATATCATAATGGTATGTTATATTGATATTGTGTTATTGACTTTATATATTTTATATTATATGAAATATGGGTATCATAATACTATAAAGAATTTATGATTGATTGTGGAAACCAAATGTTAAAATTTATCATTTGGGTATCTGTCTCAGAAGATATAATTAATTACCAACATCTTATAAGATGAAATATTTGGGAGGCTCAACCAAGGATATTTAAATGGTTTGGAAACCAGTGGAACCTACTAGAATGTTATATAACGTTCAAATAATGCATGGAGGATTGGTATTATCCTTGGGGTCTATATAAAGGTAGTCACTATAAGTTGGTATATCGTATAATCTTTCCTAATAATTATTCTAATCCCTCTTCTAAATAATTCTCTCACTCTTCCACCCTTTACATTATGATGGACTAGAATATTTTTGGAATTTCGGAGAATCCAACACATAAGATTGGTGATTCACATCATACTTTGGAAACACCATAGTGGAGGGGGTACATAGACTACCCATAAGAGATCTTAAACCCACATAAAGAAAGAGATTATTATTTTTTTTACCAATATAAAAATGTATACATTTAATTTCCTCATTTTATATTTTCTTGGTTTCTGTTTTATACATAGTGATCTTGGTTTTGAAGGTTTCTAGTTCATTTCCCCTGTTTACTTCATGTTTTATACTATCTTATAAAAACTAACATTAGTATTAGAGCTTTACCATGTTAAATTATTCATAAAATCATGTTTAAAATGAATAAATATGAAGTTGTATTGGTTGTTATATTTTATGACATAAAGTAGGATTGGAATGTTCTTATGTGGTTATCCTCATGATATGAGAAATCATATTCCAAAATATTTTCATTTATAAGATATGGGATGCTCAAATATACAAAACAAGATATTTTTGTCTTATTTTCTCATATAATAACACACAATATAGTGAGTCATATACATTGTGGGAACTTTCCCATGTGAAAAAAAATATACCATCATGTCGTTTGATTGATATCTCCATGGAACATTGAATATGACTCTATGCTAGTTTAATCTCACTCAAATTCTTATTATCATCTATGATTGTATTACACTACTATTTTTATTCTATACAACTATTTTTCCCACTGGTTTTATCTCACATAAGTTCTAATAATAATTTATGATTACTCTCTACCAATTATTTAATACAATACATTTTTTTGAGAAATCAGAAGTCAATAAAATATGGGAATTTGGTTTTATTCTTA
Source organism: Viscum album (assembly GCA_963277665.1). Classification (NCBI taxonomy): domain Eukaryota; kingdom Viridiplantae; phylum Streptophyta; class Magnoliopsida; order Santalales; family Viscaceae; genus Viscum; species Viscum album. Next base: position 641,460,707 of record OY728119.1, read on the forward strand.
TAATGCCCCATTTTGTGTTGTTTTAATGTACACAATAAAAATTGTTGGCTACAATTTATAGGAAGTACTAAATTAATCTTATGAAAACTGTGATGTATTGGGTTAATTCCACAAAATAAATTATTAATCATTTAATATAACGGATAAATTAATCATAGTCCTTGATATTCTTATTGTATAAAAAATCATTGTTTTTAACTAAGATACATTTTACAATTTGGTATATATTTTATAATATGATTTATAAAAAAAATTATTTTTCAATATGTTAATTATGAATTAAATTAAATTATTTATAAATTCATTATAAAGATTATAAAATGGTATTTTGATATATATTTTTTAAAAGGTTCCTATAAATTAATTAATAATTGTATATTAAATATTAAATATGTAATTTTTTATTATATATTTAATTAAATATATACCCCATATTATTAATAGTTAATAATAATATAGTTTCTCATATTATCTTGCATTAATTATAACATATATTTGAAAACATTATATATAAATGATAAGGTCAATTTATCAATTTTTTAAATTAAAAAATAAGTCAAAAATACACAAATAAGTTTATATTCAATATTAAAAATTATACATAATATTTAATTTTATTTATTCATGTTAATGGCCTTACTTTGGAATTTATTTAAACCATATCAAAAAATTAATTTTGATCATCACTTTGATCAAGGTTTAAATAATTATTAAAAATTTATATTTAGATTATATAAATTTTTTTAAAAATTTACATGGAGTAGAAAATTTCTATATTTCATTTAATATCATATATTTATGAAAAATTCCATATAATTCATAATATTAAATAATTTATAATAGAAGTAAATATAAACATGTTTATATATTTTAATTTAAAGAATGTTCATGATCTATAGTTAATATTTAAAATATTTATAATCAGGTTTTTTATAAATTATACACAAATAGTTTATCTAATGTTTAAATATTTCAATATTCCTTTTATTTAATTTATTCCCATCTAAATTAATATATATATATATATATATATATTATTGTGAATATTTATGTGTATTATTTGGTTTATTATTATTAAACTACTGATAAGATATCATACGTTCATCTAATAAGATACATGTTGTCTATGATAATTAATCGTATTCCCTCCACTGAAACATAGGATTTTATTCAGTTATTAACTAGAATTATGAAGTTAATCATTTTTTATACATATTAGTTGTTGTAATATTGATGAGATTGATGTCACAGTAGAGTAAGGTATCCTTGGGTATAAGGGATTTAGGTGGTATAGGTCACAGTCTTGGAATCTTATGCATAATCTAGAAAAGTGGGGGTTGGATATAAATGTCTCCAAGATTACTCATGTTAGATTGTAAATTTTATATTATTATTATTCATCATAAAAAAATTTCACATACGATATGCATGGGAAGAATTTGGAAATATATAAATATAGTTGAATTTTAATTAGGTTTAACAACAAATGCTATGACTTGTATGAAGAGTCACACATCCTTATGGTTTGGATATATAGATTTATTTTATGTAATACGATTCCAAACTAAATCACTATAAGAGTGTGTGATTATTCAGTTAATACATGAGAAAAGATTTTTAGATTAAATCTCCTTCAAAATACTAAATGACTAATTCCTTCCAAAGTGACACTTTTTAAGAACTTGATCATCCACTAGGTTGTTCATGATAAATTTGTGTTCCCCGGTATTTTATAGTGTAAATATGGAAATTAATGGGTGACCATTATAATTTTTGGTGTCTATTCTTGGAATTTTATTTTTGTTGTGCTTTGTTGAGAGACTTTAATTGGATTAGGTAACCACATTAAAGGAATTTTGTTATTATATATAATAAGACAATTAATTTTCTTCTAAACCTTCTAGGAGTCATATATCATGATATATGAATAATTTTATACCTAAATACAAAATTTGTGAGAGAAATTACAAAGTGGATTAATTTTTTAATGAAAAATTGATATTGTCCAACTCATTGGTATGATGAAATTTTAAAAGAAGTCATCATTTAATGGGGCCTCAATTAATAAAATTTCTTACTAAATAATTGTAAAACAATATCTCATCTGATAAAAGCTTCAATTTTAAATTAATTTCATCATAGTCATCAAAATTAACCTTGAGATTAGTCCTCAAAAATCATAATATTAATATATGAAAACCCAAAAAATAAAAACATAAGAATTGTAATTAGGAAGAATAATTTTATGGGTTAGAGAAATACCTTCCTGAGTAACCAACTATTGAAGTTATTCAACACAAGGATCTACATGATCCTATAAATTATACAATAAATAAATAAATATTTCTTTAAGACAATTTCAACTTATTTAATTCATTTTTGGAATCATCATTAAAAATGTTTTTGACAATGTGAATTATTTTAAGAGAAGTATACTCAGTTATATCAAGGTATTGGAGAAAGATGAATTAGTAATTTTTTCTTGGTTCAGGTACTATATTGGAAATACAAGTGGGTAAAATTTTAGACCATGAAATGAAAATTTATCCACAAATTACCGAAATGTTTCTTAAAGTCTCAGGTTATGGTATTTAAAACCTAAAGATATTATTATGAATGAGTAACTATTCCATAGGATAGAATTGTCTAGATTAACTGAACGACTTTAGAGAACTATATGGAATGTTTATCTTAGGTTCTAATAAAAAATATATATTATACTAATTTTTTAGACTGAACCCAATAATGGGTGCACCACTATGTGGGTCAATGAATGAATATTGCATTAAAAAAAATTAAAATCTATTTATCTTAAAGTAAACATATGTTAGTGGGTAATGAATGATACATTGAATCACTTATCCCAAGCTTACCGAGATAATAGTAGAAAATAAGAGACAAGACACAAAATAATTTTTAGATGGTTTAGACTCATTATAAGACCCCAATCCTTGTCGAGGCTAGTTTTATTCTCAGTCCATAGATTATCCACTAATATATATTTTTAAAATATATATGGTTTTCTTTTGTTTTAATCCTTACCCTTAATTCAAATCATATTACATAGGTGTAGGTTTATGATATTATACAATAGAGTTATTACATCTCTTGTATGTTTTACATTATCACTCACATGATTTATTCATGAACACCCTTTCACCTAGTCAAATTATATCACCATAAAATAAAATTATGTTACTAAATCAAAAAAATATGTCTTATTAATGAAAAAGATTCCTTAACATCATATAGATATTAAATAACACCACAAGAAAATTGGTCTTGGTTAACTGCATAATATCTAAATATTATGATCTAATTCGTTAGCTTCTATCACTTTTCCTCATTATTAGATTCTATACTAAACCTGACTAGAATAAATCATGTAAAATAATTTTTTATTTATTATTCTTCAATTCCTAGAAATATTCTCTTCTTCCACATTTTATAATCTTATCATTCTTTATCTGATATATCCCTTTGTTTTTTATATGTTCTTTATTATTCATACACACCAACAAGAAACTACATGAATAAATTCTTTTTCCCTCTCTAGATCAGTATTTCTATAATAGTTAAAGAAATATTTTTATTGATTATTATCAATTTTACCCCAAAAAATGAAAAAACGATATCATATTTCATCATTTCATGAAATAATTGATTTTATGCAATAGTCATCTTAGAGAGTTTCTTGAAATGGGACACATCAATGACTTTTTAAGCCTCTATCCAAAAGACTAATTGTATAATAAAATTTTCTATAATTCATTGATCTATCATTAACTACTCAATAATTTCTCCAAAATGAATCTTATTTTCAAATATTATAAAACTCAATTAGAAAAATAGGTCTGCTTTTCAGAATCTGTTATGTATAGCTGCTTCAATATTTATGAAACATAGAAATAATAAACTCTTTTAATATTTAAAAAATATCAACCAATCGAATTTTTTTATTCATAAATTACTATCCAAAAAATATAAGTCACAACATAGTAGGCTTCTTCACTGCCTGATACACTTCACACTCAGTCTGATCCTGAGTTTACAGTATGAAGATCATTTATCATAATTCATCTATAATAACAACTCACATGGAATACTTTAATAATTGTAACATAGATTGAGAATTTACTCATCTATATATGAGTTATTTCATTTTTTATATATGTGTTTAATAGTATGAATATTATTTCATAAAATTCTTAATGTTCTGTAAATAATTAAATTAAGTCCTTTGATTTCTTATAAAGTAACCCAAATCATTTTTAAGACATTATAAGTCTTATGCTTTTATTTTATTTTATTCAAATTTTTGGAAAGCATGTATTTAATTAGACTAGTGAAATATTAATATGGTCCTGAAGGTCTTATGGATAATAAATAAGTCTTAAAATCAGACATTAGGTCTTATAGGGTCATATATAATTCTTATTACCTTAAAATAGAGTCATACGTGGCTCAAATAAAGTCTTATAGAATCCATAAAGTAACGAATTATGGAATATATTAAAGTCTTATAGGTATAATTTCAGAGACGTACACCTTAAGACTTGGCCATTTCTATTATTTTAACTCCAAAATATATGCTCTTTTATATTTCATCTAATCCTATTAGGATGAACCCCAGTCATTCCCACTCACTTCAAATAAATCACAAAACCTCATCAAAGTGGATTCATTAACATAACTCTATAGTTGATATTCTTGGTTCTCTAAGTAACGATTCTCCAAATTAATGATAAAATTTTTTATTCAGACATAACGTCTTGAATCTCCCATTTTTGTCATGTCGATCTCAATATAATGTTTTTGTATTGTTATCTCAAGATCAACATTTACACTAATATAAATACTATCTCAACTAATCATCACAAATACGGTCATATCCTTGAATCTATCATTACAATATCTTCAATTAGAAATTCCAAATCCTCCATTCTTCTATTTACATAAACAATAGTAGTAACTCAATTTACTTATATCATTTAATTTAGTCAAAAAGTCACAAAATCCTTTATTTAATTTTCTTTGTATAATAGAAACAACTCACTTTGTATTAATCAATATCTACATTCCAAATATTACTCAACTTCATTCTTTAATTTCCATATACAGTGGTAGTAGATCACTCAAATTCAGTCAAAAAAATCAAATTAACTTCTCTAATATCTTATTAACAATAAAAATAACATCAATCTTAGGTCAAAACAGTCTCCTTTTTTGTATTTTCTCAATGAATATTTTTTTACTTCTAAACCTTCTTAATTAAATGTAGATTTTCAACCACTTATTGAAAATGAATACAAATTTTCATTAAGGGGGCTTCTCATCAACTTGTAAATAAAGATTTATCTAACATAAAATATGAACCACTTGATGAGAGAATGATGATACCACGTTATTTCTATGGAAATGATACTTGAACTATTATACTCTAACTCTACATGGGATAATCAATTCTAGAAACCAAGAGGCTTGTAACTAAGATAGAAAATATATCTATAAAATAACCACGCATGTGATACATTTCTCAATTAATTATTAATGGGATCATATGAATATATCTATTAAAAAATTTCAATCACATACTCTCTCTTAAAAACACATAAAAATAGTAATGTTTCACTGCATAAAAATTTCCCTTTCTTCTTCAAAAAATATCAACCAACAATATCCCTCAAAAATCATAATTAATAAACATAAATAAAGTTTAAAAGATTTGATTTGAACACCTCATAATTCAAAATAAATTGTTTTTACAAAAAACATTGATTCACTAAAACATCATATTTTCATAAAGGCAGATAGTTTAATATATATCTCTTTCATTATATATACCCCTTGAGGTATAAACTCCTCTATTCTTCCTCATAGTAGTGGACATGTTACATGATTGAAAATATTTATCTTTGTACCATAGTGTATATATCAATCAACTGCACAATTATTTGATTTACTTAAATTCCATTTTTTATTAGTACTCGTATATAATAAAATGGATTTAGGAAGGGGTTTTACATTTCTATTTAGTAAGAGTAGTGGGTATTAACTTATGTCTTAACCTAGAAAACTTCAAAATAACTATGAATTATTAGTAAATATTCACACTAATTTGTTTTATTCTTTATGCCTATTCATATTATAGCTTTATAGACTCATTATTATGGACTTTATTTTATTTTGGAAAAGTTGTTTTCACCATTTCTAATAAGTATCATTAATTCATGGGTTTTTAACTTTTGTTATTAATTTTCTAGAATATTTATTCTTTTGCATGTAATAGGGTCATATAAATATTTGAATTATATCCATCCTCCATATTCCATTCACATAGTTTCACTTGATATTTAATGTCATTATCTGTAGATGAATTCTTATTTGACTCTATCCAATCATCAGAACAAATTTAATTTTCTTTGGAAATAGTAATAATATATGGATTGCCTATTTGTTTGGCCATTTCTAATAGATTGGGAAATTTTTTGAAATACTCTTTCTTGATATTATTATGTTTTTGGGATTCCCACTTAAATTATGAAATTTATTTTCATTAACACCAAATGAAAATTATCTATATAGCATAGTCATGCATTACTCGGCCTTATGACCCCACTTTTTTACATCTACCATTCACTTCTGCTAAATATTAAAAAACAATTTGTATAGAAAGACTTGAAAAATTCAATGTGTTAATTTTTTTTCAATAGGTATTCAACTTTACCTTCTCAGAAATTCTCCCCATTGTTTTATGATTTATTCTATGTTATGACATTTTATACCATAAATTATATCTTTTTCCAATGAATTAATTTCATCATCTATACCCATTAAATATGTACGTCCAATTATAATTGTTATTCTTCTAATAATTCTTCATTCCTGATTTTTGTCTTTCCTTTAGAAATTTACTTTTATTTTCCTTATTTCTTAGGTAGGTTTATTTTCATTCAATTCTTCACTTTTCCCTAGATGTGGAGGAGTTTCCATAATCATCATTTCTACTTAAAACTCATCAATATTTTCAATTAAGACATGAATAGTTAGATATACTAGATTTAAAATTTCTTGTATTTTTCATGAATACATTTAACATGAATATGTGTGATGGTAATCTCAAATGTCAATGATGTTTCATCCACAACTTCTACTAAACACTTTGTGTCTCCTTTCACCTTTTTCACTCTTTTTTAGTTGAAAACAAATTGATTCTAACTTACTCAATTCTTCTTCATCTTTGATAATGAATATTTTTTTTATGATAATTCTAGATATTTTAGATATAGTAGCCATCAGTTATAAGTTTTTGAGTTCTTCAATGTGTTCATTATCTTCTTTTATAGATTATTCATTTGTTACAACATTATATGATTTATATTTATTTCAAATATTAAATTTATTATTTAGACATTTATTCTTATCAAGTCATTATTCCAACTTAGTTATTAGTATATACTCCAAAAATGTTTTTATTTTCCTTCTTTCTCAATTATTGAGGTTGTTCCTTGACTTTTTTTACATATGTTGTGAAATTAATGAAGTTATCAATTTTTTCATCTACAAATTGAAAACGATAAGAAGTATCTTATTATTGTTATTTAATCATTATGTTCCATTTATTTACTATATAAAATATCATCGAATTTTCACCTGGTCAGATAACAAATTTAGAATTATTTTCCAACTTCTTGTTAGGCTTTTGTTCAGATTTATACAATAATATTTTCTTCTTAGGATAGTTGATTTAAAATTACCCCATACCTCCCCATTCAAATTATTTCACTGGAGTTTACACTTATATTTTCTTTTTCTATGAATAATACTTTTTGAGATAGGATATATAATACTTTTTACATCCTCATCCATCTAATATACATCATATGATTCACTGATGATTCTAATTCCTCTTCCTACATATTAATCTTTCTCATGGATCTAAAACACCACCTTACTCCGCTTTCTTTTTAAATGAATGTGTCTTAATTATTTCATAAGAAATTAGTATATTTTTAATCTCATCAAGGGAGATATCCTCTATATATTATAGAGTATAAATAATTGTATCAAATATGTCTACGAAGTTCCTCATGAGTTTATTCTCAATGATGGATTCATCCAACTTTTCACCAAATCCTCTTATATTATTCCAAAAATAATTAATTATAGGAAAGTAACAATCATTGGTATCTTATTCTCCAATTTTTAGGTCCTAAAAAATTTTCTTATTAATTTATAGCTTTTTTTACCTTCATATTTCCTTAAAAACTGATTTAAAAATTATCCCATGTTTATTTAGTAGTTTGAAGTCCAATCACCTTAGAGATGAATTTCTCATAAACTGATATGAGAATGGAAATTTAGGGTTTTATATCAGTCTTATTATTTTAATATCATAAATAAAATTTATTCACTTCTATTAATAGGTGGAAACTCTATAATATTTGTATCCAAAACCTCCAAAACTAGTGATAAATATATGGTAGCATTTGATTTTTTTAAAAATAAATATTTTTTTCTATTAAAGGAAGGAACTCCTAAATTAGAAAATGATTTCATAATTTTTATAGTCAATTATTTGTGGATTTGATAGTTGTGATATAGTGCTCTGATACCACTTAATCTACCCTAGGATTGGGTGCACCACTGAGAAGAGGGGGTTGAATCAATGGTTCTTTAACATATTTCTTCAATTTACTCCTCTTAAAATATACCTATGTTTCTATTTTAAAAATTTTCTATATAATCTATTTTCATTTCCCTACTTGAATTACATAAAAATTAAAATAAACAAAGACAATAATAATTTTACAAGGTTCATCCTTAGTGTTATACCCTAATCTTTATTAATGTTGGTCAATCTCCTGGTCCAAATATTTTCTTATAATGTCTTTTTATCAATACATGTTCTTGTGGTATATTATTATCCTAACCAATACTATACACTATATTACACAGATCTAGTTTACCAATATTATTCATGAAAACATATACTTCCCTCCTATGTTCATTTTACTCATTCCAATGAGTTTTTCAAGAGCTTCCTTCCAACCTGTTAATGAAGATCACCACTAGAGCATGGAATGTTACTACATCAAAACATTAAATCTAATTCCTCAAATAAATTATTAAACAATTTTTATGTATTCATGAACACCACCTATGAATTTATCTCTATTACCTTTTTAGTTTTTAGATTTATCAAATATGTTTATTAGCTTCAATCACTCTTTTTATTTCTCACAAATTTGACATTGATCCTGAATTAATGTAATATAGTTTTTTTCTTCTTCTATTTTTTTTCTTTGATCCCTATATATATTCTTCTCAATAAAATTTTACTATCATTACACTCTTCTTCCTCATGAGCCCTTTATTTATTAGTCATTTTTGGTTCTCCACACACACCAGTAATTAGTGGATTTCTTCACCTCATTTATTTTCCTTATCACCACAACTATACATCGTGTAGTTAAAATTTTCAATTCTTCTAAAAGGGTCTCTTGAAATCAAATATGAATTATCATATTTCATAATTTCACATAATATTAGATTTTTTTCCTATGTTTTATCAAATTTTTTTATGAAATTAAACACATAGAATAATTTTTAATCCTCTATAAAAAATCAAGATTATATAATTTAATTTTTTATAATTCTATGATACACCATTCACTTCTCCATAATGACTCCCATGTGAAAATTATTTTCACGTCCTTGAAGGTATAGTTGAAAAAAAATATTTATTCTTTTCAAAATCATTAGTCTACATTAGATTTTATCTTTTGGAAACATATAATGGTGAAACTATTTTCACTTTAGAAAATAAAAACATACATATTATTTTTTTACATTACTTTTGGTCCCCCAAACTAGCAGCTACAACACAATAAGCTTACATCTATATTAAATAACTTAAAATCTTTCTTTATCCTCGCTTAATAGTGTGATGATCATTTCCTCATAACTAAATATAAATCATAGAAAAAATAGATTATTTTATTCCATGAAACATATCCCAATAATTAAATCATATTCACATGTATTCTTTTATATTTTTATCTAAGTGTTAAATATAAAGAAGCCCATGTCATAAGTATCTTGAAATCTTACAAAGAATAAAATTACATTTTTTAATAAATTTAAATTACATTTAATTGAATCAATTAATTTCATAATACTTTTAATGTATTAATATTTCTTTCCATTTTCAAATTTTTTGAATATAGGTTTTTCCAATGACTTGTGATGTCTTACGGAGATCTTGAAAGTCTTATCGACCATAAAAAAGTCTTATTATCTGGAATGATGCCTTATGGGATCAATTAGGGTTCATACAATATTTAAATTACACATTCCAAATTTTGATAAATTCTTATAGAATCCTTAAAGAGAGTCATATATCAGAGATTAAAGTCTTATGGGTAGACATACAAAGTCTCTCACCCAAGGACTTGGCCATTTTTCTACTTTGAGCTTGTTTCATTCTTAAAATACCACTTGGGGATGGAATTGAACTTAGTGGTGTTTATGGAAACAATACACATCACACATATATACATATGTCCTATTTGTGTGTTTATAATGGGGTCTATTTTTGTAACTGAAAACAGACTATGGATACCATATCCCTGATGACTCGTGGACATGCTTTCCAAAGGAAAGGGAATTGGTGAGGAACTTGGCCAATGATAATTAATAACTCACATTGGTCACGTAGATTGGAGGTTGGGATCATCCTACCATTTGGGGGGGATATTTTCCTACTATGGGACCCTCTTATATATTTAATATATGTTTTTGAATCCTTAATTAATCACCATGTATGGTGTAGGTTACTCTTGAATTAATAGTTAATTTTTAGCATGTATGGAATTTTGAATCATATTTATGAATCTAAGGTTCTTCTATAATGGATATATCTATATTTATCCAAGAGTATCCATTAATGGTACCCTTTTATATATGAATTAGTTATTAGTTTTTTTGTTTGTTATCATAGTGCTAGTTTCAAGCCACATAGTGGGGAGCTCTGGAGACCATCTTCATCTAGGGAGATAGAACATATTTTGAGGTCTGGTCAGACCCATAAGATGTAATTCCTACATATCCTATGGAAATGAATTGAATAACATGTATTTTTGTGCCACTTAAACGAAAGAATCATACATTTTATGATCATGTGATGAGGACCAACCCATATAATTTAATATTGTGTATCAAGGGAATCTTGGAGGGAGGTGCCTTATCAAATTTTGGCAAGAAACTTATGTTGAATCATACCAAGGATCCAAGAAGGGATTCATGATCCTAGGTTAGACCTGAACCTATTAATAATGTTTCCTAAAGAATGTTAGGGTGCGTTTGGGATGTAACATTTGGACCTCAGGAGGCCTCCTATGTTCCCCATTTGGATGGGAATCAAATCCCAAATAGTTCAAATGGGAGAGGGATTACACTTTTGGAGGGATAACTTTTTAGAGGATTGATATATGGAATTGATGATTCATGTGTGTAGAGAGCTTATGAAGTAAATATATAGGATGATCAGAAAATATACTATCTTCTGATTCATGCATATGACCATGTGGAAGTCAGGATCATAACTAACCTCTATGCCCATGTGATTCAGGATCAAATTTTAAAAACAAGAGAAAGAAAAATATCTAAAAAACTCAATGATCCTGATTCCAATGGTGGAGGAGGCTAGAGATGCTATAGAAGAATAAGGGGTTGTGGTGTTCTTATCTCCTCCCCTTTTTGAAAACTAGGATGTCACATATATCAACCTATTTGGTTACTACCTCACAAGAAAGGACATGGTCTTACTCCAACATAAATTCCATTATTATGGTTTCGAGAATGATAAGAGGATATGTCACTAACCCCAGGAGGGAAAAGAGATCATGACCCCCCCCCCACCTCCCCATACCATAGTCCCCTAGTCCTAGAGATGACTAGAGAAGGTCACGATACATACACAAGTGTATGAGACTGAAAGATGCCTAAAACATAGCCTAGGGTTGGGTTCCTCCTAACTAATGCGATACATAATTGAATGCACCTGGAGGACAATACCCAATGGGTAGAAAAAGTGTGGGACACCATTGACTGATGTAATACATAACTGATTGAGAGACATGTTGGTGTGTGTATGACTATGGTTGTGAATCATTGTATGCTTTAGTATAGGATACAATTTGGTCCCCCTTATATTATGTATTAATAGTAAGGTGTTCCCTACTTTTAGAATCTTGAAAGAGATATTGTAAGGAGTCTCACATATATCATGGTTTGGAGATCAGAAGGTGCCTCGTGCATGGTGACTTGGGAGGAGCTAGAAGTGGTTTGTGTAAGGGTGGGCCTATAGAATATGGATGTTCCTTGGATGATGGAATGTCTAGGAAAAACACTTGGGTGAGGCCTTTATCTAGGGACCATGGGTCTCGTCATATATCCTTGAAGGTGTATCATTGAGGTCCTAGAGTTTGGAATGGACATTCGCGCTATTGTATATCAACTTGGGGGAAGGGGCCCTCACATATGTGTCTTGTGTTTCAAAACCAAGAGACTCTTTAATCCAATTATTCCCCTTAATTACCTATTATATCAGGTTCTGTAGGGATAGATGAAATATATTTTAGGACCTGGGTGAAGGGAATTCATGGCCAAATATTTGAGGATGCTTCCATTTTTTAGTATCTCAAATGACGATCCCCATGGTCTTATTTATAGGAGATCCTGGGAACCATGTTATAGGAGCTTGTCCTTCTAGGTACATGGCATAGGTGTTCCATGTAGGTCCCATGTGCAAGCGTGTATTATCATTCTGGGATGTGCAGGTGGTCCTGTGTGATCCTCCTAGTGCACAGTATTGGTACTTGCAGGTGTCTCACATAGGGGTGGATATGCCTTTTGAGCTATATAGGCAGGGCCAGCACCAAACTCTTGGCGTTCAGGGTTTGTGCGCTTAGGACAACATGAGATAACCCACTAATTCGTTTTGTGAGGGATGTACCCACTCATACTCGCTCAGGATCAATTTCGGGATGTTCTCCAACCTCTTTGGGTTAGTCCCCTCACTATCATTGATGACCCCCTTAAAAATGGATAGTTTCAACATAAATATTTCAAGTTGAGTTGAGGAAATTTTCCTTTTGAAGAAATACAACCCCACCTCTGATTGAAAATCCACGGTCTACTCTCAAACCTAGGATATCACCACCATTCTATTTGATTGGTGTTGGCACCAAAATATTGCACGAAAAGAAGGGCCAAAAAATAATCCACGCATGCTACCTCGCGAAGCTCCGATGCGAAGCACCCCCGAGAATCGCGACCGCCGCAAAGCACAAGAGGCAGTAACGCTCCACGAACGTCCTGACGTTTGCAAGCCCACCGCGAAGACCGTGAGGTGGTAACGCTCTGCAAACATCCTGACGTTCGCGAGCCCGCTGCAGAGCACATGAGGCGGCAACGCTCCGCGAACGGCCTGACGTTCGCGAGCCCACCGCGAAGCACCCACCGCCCCATCACGTAGTGTGAATTCTGCTTCGCGGCGCTCCTTGCGTATAAATACTGGGTACCCCCTGAGTCCGGAGGATGAACAATTCGACCTTTTGGCTTCTCAACTCGCAAATCGCGAAGCACCCTTCACCCCGGGAATCATGAGCTTCGCGAGGTATTTTTACTTCGTGAGATGCCTTTAGCTTGTCTCGTTTTGATCCCCTCTTCTGAGAGGGATTCCCTTCACGAAGCCCAGGGAATTCGCGAAGGAGGGGGATTCCCAAGGGAACTCAGGCAGCCATGGAGCGTTTATGCTTCGTGAACCACTCATCATGTACTAGTGATCCCCATGCCAAGGCAGGGTCGCTGCATATCTCAAAGCACACTGCATCGCAGCACCTTGCTTCGCAAGGCACCTCTGCTTCACGAGGGAGTGCTCCACGAATACTATTCCACTTCGCGAAGCACCCCCCATTCACACCTCTGCCCCATGCTAAGGCCAAGGCACTCTACTTCGCGAAGCACACTCCTTTGCTTGGCAATTCCTCTTCCCGTGCGACTATCCAGGTTTGCACGATGTGATTTCAAAGTCCCATGGACAACACCACTCGTAGCATTGTTTCTCTTAATTCTTCTTCACATAGGCACACTAATGGGTATTGCTTCTTCGCATAGCCACGAAAACATGGACCCCTCGATGGTTCATTCTGCGACACCCCTTCACCATGACCTTATTTGTACCTTAACTCCCCCAAGGAGCAGAGGGTGCCAGTCATGTAAGTCCTAGGGGTGCAGATTGAACCCTTCTCATCTGAGCTGTAGGACATTAAACTGCCAAGAACCTCGTCCTCAACACATGACGTTAAACTGTGATCCGACCGCGTGCCTCGCACGCAGGGTCCGCCCCAGCTCGGACATTCTTTACGCCACTCGTCTCCACGGGAATGGAATCACCCTCACACTGGATGATATCCTCCTTCTCAGAGTAGCGTATGTGCATGGGAGAAGGGCAACCACACTGGTATAAGCCCCAAACCTCTCTTACAGAAGGTATGACCCATGCACCTCTGTACTTCCCCACTGCCAAGGCCAGTGGAGGGCGCGATAGGGAATGAAGCACCTTCCATCTTTGGTCCCTAATCCCTCTTCTGCCGCGCTTTGTCGCTCTTTGGGCCTCCATCCTGGAGTATGTCCCAGCACCATGGGCCGCCCAACGCGTATGCCCCTCTTCGATTCTCAGGGATGCACCCTTCGCAACATGATCGTCAGGTCTCTGCTGCATCTTGTTTCTCACACCGAGCACGACTCACGTGGGCTTAAAGTAAGCATTGGCTCTGACAACACCCCATCCAGCATGATGTTAAACTGTATTCCCCCGTCCGGCATGACGTTAAAATGAAGATACATTTAAACTACGAGGTCTTTGATCTATGTCAAGGCATTTTACTTAGAAAGACCCTATGAGGTTCAATCCCACCACCCGTCATTTCTTTACGTCAGGTTCTACCTTCGTCCACCATGACGTTAAAATGCATTCCAGTCTGACGGCATGCCAGTGTGACCAACCCGAACTATTAGTACTTTGATCCATGTCAAGGCTTGGTACGTAGGAGGCCTCCCTGAGGTTCAAGCCCATCACCCATCGGACCACGGTCCATTCCTCATGTCAGTTCGCCGACACCCATGAACCCGAACTATGAGGACTTTGATCCATGTCAAGGCATGGTACGTAGGAAGCCTCAGGAGGTTCAAGCCCACCCCCAATGGACCTCCGGGTTCACCTTCACGTCGTTTCTCCGAAGAATCCCCCTTTGAACTACGAGGTCTTTGATCCATGTCAAGGCATGGTACGTAGTAAGCCTCTTAGAGGTTCAATCCCACCACCTGTTGGTCAATCTGACCTTCTTCACGCCAGGTCACCACCACCTGGGTAGCCTAGTGTGTAAGCCCCACACCATCCGGACCAAGGGACTCACTCACGTCGGTTCGTCGACACACCATCTAAACTGCGTGGTCTTTTATCCATGTCAAGGCATGGTACGTAAGAGGCCTCTATAAGGTTTAATCCCATCACCCGGTCATTCCGACCTCACTCACGTCGGTTCACCCCCGTCCCTCATGACGTTAAACTGTATTCCACATTCCACCTGATCTAAGGGGACTTTGATCCATGTCAAGGCATGGTACATAGGAAGCCTCCACGAGGTTCATGCCCGCCATCAGTGGACCCCCGGGTTCACCTCCACGTCGGCTCACTGACGATGCTCATCAGGCCAAGGTCCACCTTCATGTCGGCTCGCCAACACCACCCCGAACTAAGTGTACTTTGATTCCCTGCCACTGGGATACGTAGGAGTTCTCTTCGAGGCTCAAGCCCAATCTCACTATCGCCCTTGCGATAGTCCCATCTCAGTCCCCCTCCGCTTCATCCATCTATCCATCATCCACTATGATTCTCACCCAAACCGCCATATCCTGTCGAGATTATGCCATTCCGCCCCTCTTCACAACATTTAGGAAGCCACCCACGGGTTGGCCCCGATATCAGCATCCCTTAAAGGGAAATTCGTCAATCTGATCCACTCCAGCTAGTATTTTGATCAGGCCAACCCATCTCCACTGGACGTTAAACCCGCGACCTACCTCGTGATAAACATGATATGCCTGAGGAAAACCTCGGATGGCAGCCCTTGGCGTAACCATCTCCGCTGGACGCTAAACCTGCGGCATACCCTGTGTCAAACATAAGAATCTGAGGAAAACCCCAGGTATAGGCCTATGGCATATAATTCCCCGCGCTCGATGTGGGATGCCTCAGGCCTCGACGCCCTCGAGAATCCCTATGACAAGGGACCAAAGACAGACACGCTAGTTCCCTAGTGTTCAGACATGATACTAATGCCTCGACGTGACTACTCCCCCAACTGAAGGTTGCTTCCCTAATCGTACCGTTTGGATTGTCCTGACAGAATAATTTTAATTGACCGTCGTCCATAGAAACATGGAACATGGAAGAGTTTCATGAACAACATATTAAATCAATGAGGGAGACCCAGACTAGGTGATGAGTTACATGGAGGAATCCACAGAAGGAAGAACTGACATCCCATCATCCCGGTTTCGATCAAGGAGCATACATCCCTGAATAAGGAGTGAATGTCACCTGCCCTTGGAAAGCGGGAATGTGGGGAAAAAGCTGTGCATCCTCCTCTACAGACGGATGCACGCGCCCCAGCGAAAGCTTCATAAATAGAAATGGTGAACCCGACATGAAATTATTCTCCTTAATGTGGAGATTAGTAGCGTTTGAGACACTAGTAGATTAACGTGTCACTGGATCCAGATATCCAACGCCGGGTCCCGCCAAGAAAATGATGGACCTGGTGTGAAACTCACCGGATGTTGGGTCAGTAGAACGTGGGGCATTCCGTTTGGCAATGTGTTGGCGTGGATCCCTCGTACCGACATGGAGAAGGTAATGGAGCTGGGAAACTGGTTGTCAATCCTTTTTCTCACAGTGCTGATGAGTTGATCTCTCTGTTTCCTAGGAACCAGGTTACTGTTGTGGAGACACGATCACCGCCCGCTCGCCTACACAGGGGCTGGGGCAATATCGGTACAACCGCTCCACGTGGCTCCACTGCCATCGCAATGGCCTCTACACCCGTGAATACGGGACGCCCACGTCCTCTACCCCCGACAGAGATCATCCAATGAAGGGTAATTGACAACCTTGTACACAAGAATGAGGAAGGAGGGGTCATCCAAACTCGGGATATGGCCCGCCTGGACCTAGAGGCATCCAGGCCCCACCGTCACGCTACCCTCAAATGTCGCGCAGGGATCCCCTGCTCCCCACCCAAACGTTCTATCATTTCAGGAGCCTATCTCCGGAACGCCTCGACGACTTCTCGCCTTATGCTGATGAGGAGGGTGATGTCCGGCTCGACCCGCTCAGAGTCCCAATTCAGGGGCTCCAAGAAAGGGATTCCATCCAGATGCCTCAGTGCCGCCGACCGGCATCGCCAGAAGATCAGGTAAGCTATGCCCCTGCACCGTTAGCGCCAACCCGTCTAACCCGGCGTCTGCGTCGGGCCCGAGCTGAGGACGCTCATCAAGGGGCGTTGACATCAACAACTACTGTGGCTCGAGCCACCGCCGACGTGCATCATGGAGGCCCTGAATACACTAAGCAGGGGCACTCCTTCACCCGACCAGGATCGAGGCCTCAGCCACCCCATGGGCCGGATGGGTTGACTCTCGGGGTCGCAGGACCTAGGGATGATTACCGCAAACCAATCCGCGATAACGTCACTCCATACAAACGTTCACTCTGTAGCACCGTTCTACAGAGCGTGGGACTTCCTCGCTTCGATGCTCGCCACAGAGGTATGCCTCGTGCTACCCCCATTCCGAAGGAAGATCTACCCTGCGGCAGTGACGCTCGACACGAAGACCTCTCCCGCGCCCGCCATATAGGGTATGGAGTCCCTCCTCCTTCCCCCGACCGTCGATATGAAGACATTGTCCATCCGATCCCTCTCCAACATGGGGGGTCCTCCCTACGTCATCTCCACGATGGGCGAAGGTCCTCATCTCCCCAACAACTCGAGGAGTGAAGGTCAGCCTCGCTCCGCCCGCATCAACCATGGAGGTCCTCCCCATGCTCCTGCCGGTTCCAATAGAGGTTCCTCCCATGTGGGTATTGTCCATGGAGGCCCTCCCCATGCGCCCTTAGACATTTTCCCCGGTGCCCCTCACACCCCGGTTATCTCAAGCGAGAACCCTCTCCGCCATGGCATCAGCGTAGCCCCAAGACCACATGTTGAGGATCAACCTTGTCCCGAAAAGCCATCTAGGGGAAGGAGAGCGGGTCGTCGCCACCACAAGAAGAGTCCTCGGATGGCCCAGTTGGAGATCGAACCTGCCCGTTTCTCGGACTCTGAAGCGGAATACGACTCAAAGATGGAGCCTTCTCCCCGATCCTCCGTGCCATGGACTAGGGCAGGGACCAGGCGCGTCAGCCTCATTCTCCCAGAATGCGAGGTCCACCAGATTCCCGCCTCCCTCTGCAGGTACATACAGGAGGAAGAAATTGTGGAAATGCCACTGATCCCGACCACGCAATCAACACCGTCGTCACCAGAAGCGCCCTCTACCTCTACCAGAGATCACAGGGAGCTGTTTTGGGGACCAACAATGGTAGAGCAACGACGTAACCCATCGTCGGTGATCATAACTCCTGCGCTAGAAGCAGTTGCTATCAGTCCATCGTATTGCGATATCGTGTTCAGGTCACCTCACTCTTCAGAGGATGGTTCGGAGTTCAGCGACCAGTCAGCTCCTTCTCCATATTCTCTGCCGCCAAGTTTACTGTCCCAGCGGTTCGCCTCGGTACCGCTATCGGTCCCTCAGCCACCTCCAGTTGACAAGTGGAGCGATATGAGGCCAGACCCCGAGTCCGAACCTAGGAGCTTCTAGATCATTCTCACAGTGGATCACTTCCTGGAGATGTTATGGCCGACGGTAGTGCCGAACTTTCACGCACCAGAGTCCCTTACCCCCGAGGAAGTGGGGTGCTTCTTCCGAGCCCTATGGGCGACACACTTTCACCTTAGTTACGAGCGGGTGATGTACCCCAGGGGTTGAGAGCACCTTGAAGAAATAGGTGATCAATGTCTCCTGATCGATTTGGTCGCACTCCCTATGGCCCAGCGCCCAGAGTCACCAGGCCGTCGTAGCACCCTTCAACGGAAATGCATACAGAGTTTCAAAGTACTCCGCAGAGTCTTTGGGGAAGCTACCCCCCATGTGCAAGTTTGTGGCTGGGGAAACTATGCCTCTCTCCTCTTCATCCCTATCTGACGACATCCAGATTCGTTATGTGACATTGAGGACATGCCCTCGACAGGGGTCGCGGTCCACATGGCTGACGTAGTGGACAAGGAAGATGAGCATGAATTTCTAGATGGAGACTTACCCCCTGAGGGTGTACCTCCACTATTGGACCCATCAGGGAGGGTTACTTGTCAGCAGAGGAACCTTCTGTGCCTCCTTGTACCCACCGAGTCACAGGTACTCAGTCGAAATGCCGGTAAGGGTAAGGAGCATGTCGGAACTGTCAAGCACTCCGACCATCCGCCTTTGTACAGAAGACGGCAGAAGATCCCGAGAAGGTTGTGTTATGCCAGCAGCTTTCTAAACAGAAGAGGCTGGTTGACGAACTCCTGGCCGAGCATGATGCAGAGCGGCGACCTGACTACAGTAATCCCAAACCGGGGAAACAGGGGAGAGAACAATTTCCCCCGGCGAGATGCCTCCGGGCAACCCTGATAATGATACTTCAGCAGACAGGGCAGAAGCCGGAACTCATGGAAAGAGGGCACGATACGTATCGCCAAACCCTCTTGAATGACGGGGAAATCTGAGGAATCTATCCTAGGTTCCCCCAGCTACCCCGCAGGCCATTCCACCAGTCGCTGCATGAGCTGCTGATGCCATCTACCATGTCGAAGAACCCGGCAACACACTTGTGATTAGAGATCCTCATCAAGACAGGGACCCCCACCTGGATGATCTTATAGCGGCACTCAACGCCCGCCTTGATGCGTTGGAAACACTGCAGGTGGCAGTCCTCCCGGATAGCAAGCCATATCCCGCGTGGGTGGATGACATGCCCGTACCCCCGGGTTTTGGGAACCCCACTTTCTCGCCCTTCAACAGGACAGGGGACCCGCCGCAGCACTTGGCCCATTTTTTCTATGTGTGGCCCCATGTTGGGCACTCCGGCCCAGCAATATGCCGCTAAGCTTCGATGTTTCGTGCAGACATTGGAGGGCCCCAAATTCATCTGGTACAGCCAACTCCCTATCTGGTCGGTGACCGGTTGGGAGGATCTTCGCCAGTAGTTCCTATACCAATTCAGCTCCACCACGTGAAAGACCAGCATCGAATACATCTTAAAGTGCAAACAAAAGAGTGATGAGAGAGTCACGGACTTCATCGCCCTGTGGAAGGGACTTACATACTCCCTCGACATGCCACTGACTCAGGTGAAATTACTGACGATGTGTGTAGGGAATGTTAAAACGGAGCTGTTTCCTTCCCTGATCACCGAGAACTACCCTGGAGGGTTCCAGGATTTCTCAGATAAGGCTCAGCACCTCGAGGAGGCTCTGCAACAGGCTAGTCAGGCACGTTTGCTGCCCCCTGTGATCCCAGCCAGGAGGGATGCCAGAGCCGAACCCACCCCAATGGCCCAAATAGAAGCCCCCATGCAGTTGGAATTACTGCCAGCGCCATCGGCCCCGCAACCCAGCAGAGGTCCTCCACCTCAAGCGCAGGCTCCTACCCAGTAGTGACGGCCTCAGAATCGACAGGTTCCCCCGCATAATGTGCCACCACCACCTAGGCAAGACAATTTGGTGTCACCTCCTCGTCAAGCCCCTCCGGCCCCTCGTCAGGACCAGGCCCCCAGGGCCCCCTATCTGGAAAGAAGGAACCAAATTTATTATTTCAATGAGAATCAGGTCCCTTGCTACTTCCGAAGTGCTCTAGAGTAAGGGATTGTGCGCCTACCCGAGTGCAGAAGGCCGACGGAGGTGAATCTCTCCAATCACCCCAACTACTGTCCTTATCATCAGATTCTAGGGCACACCCTCAAGAAATTCTATGTGTTTAAAGAATGGCATCAATACCAGGTCGACAAGAACATAGTCAGGTTGGGCATGGCACTAACACAAGTGGCAGGTGTCTTTGTAGGGTCAGAGATCGATAGCGACAATGAAGGCGAGTGGCAGCAGGTTCCCACCCATGGGTCCCAGAAATACGATGACTATATGGCTCTAAAAACCATCTCATGTGCCCATGGTATCATTAGGGAATGCCTAAATCAGCCAGAGCCTTCGGGAGAAGTAGCCAGTATTTCTGAATCATCTTCACAACCGACCTCTTCCCAAAAGGGAAAGCAACGACGGTGCAAGAAGAAGCAACACGCTCCACCACTATCATCGTCATCCCACACTCTTGGAGACTCTATGCCCCCTGAAATGGGGATTCCTCCCAGAATCCGCCCAGTGGTGGATGACTCGTCGAGCGATAGCCAGGGGTATGCTTCAGTTTACACCATGGACCTGGTAAAGCCCTATATGACTCCCAGCTAGGGGGGGGGCGCCAGGCAAGCCTCCCCAACTTTTCCAGCCGAAATCAACGTTAGTGGAACCACAACCATGCCGATCGTCGAGGCACGTCAGTGGGAACATTCATCCAGGTCGTGCATGCTATTGAAACCAGACAGCAGGCTCAGCGCAGAGCTCAGCACGCACAACCCAATCTGATGCCCTCAGCTCTACCTCTACCACCGTTTGCGATACTAGATCAGGCAGAGCTACCTCGTCTGTATCACAGTCAGTCTTTCCCGGATACAGGCCAATCTCCGAAGTCCGATCCTAATCCGGCAACTACTCTCCATGCTTCAACTAGTAGGCAGCGGGATGTGCCCAACACTAGCCAACCGCTGGTCCAACCGGCAGGACACGCTATGCCGCCAACTGCATAACGACCTCCTGTAAGCAGAGGATCGCGCTTGACACAAAATTATGATGTCTTGAAGCACCTGGCCAGCATTCTAGCAAGGCTTTCTATCCTTGAGTCCCTTCTCCTATCGTTTGAAATGCGCGAAGCACTTGTCGAGGCCCTAAGAAGCCCCCTTCAGTTTGAGACGGAGGTAGGAGCTGTGGAAGCCTTCAACATTGACGAAATTGAGAACGCCGAATGCCAGGCAGTTATCTCATTCTCTGGTGAAGATGAAGACCCTTCCATATAGAGGCATATTTGCCCACTGTACATCACTGGCCACTTCAGTGGCATGGAAGTCCGCCGCTGCCTTGTTGACACGGGTTCTGGGATCAACCTAATCCCGACTCGGACACTGCGAAAGTCGGGTCTATCTGAAGATGATTTGACTCCCTTCGACCTCAAAATCTTGGGATACAACAGGATCGAGCAATCCCCAGTTGGAAAGATCCGCCTGAAGACCCAGTTTGGTGTCCTAATTGCCAGCACTGAGTTCATAATTGTCTCTTAGGACACCGCCTACAACGCATTGATGGGTAGGCCATGGCCCCATCTTCACTTAATGGTCCCTTCGTCGTATCACCAATGCCTCAAATACTCCCTCAATGGTCGATTAGGCATGCTCTAAGGAGATGCGTCTCCTTTCACCTCTTTTGAAGCCCACAATCTGGACGCCGATTATTACAAGAGCAAGGATAAGAAAATCCTTGTAAGTGAGGATGAACCCGCCCCGGTCAAAACTGATCCATGGGTAGGCCTGGATGACCCCTACATCTTCCCGATCCATCGATTTGAGGCCACGACCCTAGACATGGGGCAGTGTTTTGTTGTTTCGGGTACGCAAGGAAGGCGTGTTCCCATGTCCAAGCAACGACGGAAAATCATCTCGTACTCCTACACCTACTAGGCTCAGGTGATCCTAGAGCCTCCTACCCCTGTGCAGTACCGGAATGTCAAGATTATGACAACAGAAGTATGTCATAGGTGTCTCTTCCGCCAGGCTGGAATCAACCGACTTAGGCAGACGCGTCAACACTGCTTTGACGTCATCAAACGTGGCCCCCTAGGCCGAAGGCCAAATGGGATAGGATCGACTGCCTTCATTTCTATGGTCTCACTGGCAAGTGGGTCTCCTGATACGATGACCACTACTTCCCAAGCAGGCACCAGCTGCCCGTCAGGGTTTGATAGCCTAGAGGAATCCTCCTTTGTGGGAATCGCCTCCATGGGTGGAGAGGAATATCTGGAGAATGCTCCCCCCGCCTTTAAGGAAGGCGTCTTTACCACGGTTGATGACCTGGTACAGGTGAACCTTGGTAGCGAGGCAGATCAGAGACCCACATTGATCAGTGCAACCATGTCCCCCGAGGAGTAGCAGAGGTACGTAGACTTTCTCAAGAAACACCGTGATGTGTTTTCCTGGAGTTACAATGAGATGCCAGGACTAGATCCCCAAGTAGTTGTTCATCGCCTGGGCCTCGCATCAAACCATCGTGGGTTTAAGCAGCCTCCCAGAAAGATGCACCCTTCTCATGGTGCTATGGTTGAGGCTGAAGTTGACAAGCTTATCAAATCCAACATCGTTAAGGAAGTCCAGTACCCCAAGTGGCTTGGCAACATTGTGCCAGTCATGAAGAAGAATGGGCAGATAAGGGTCTACATCGACTTCCACGACCTCAATCGCCACTGCCCAAAGGATGACATTCCCCTCCCGGTGACCGAGTTATTAATTGATGCCACAGCCAGGTTCCAAGCTCTCTCTTTCATGGATGGGTATTCCGGGTACAACCAGATCCGGATGGCCCCCGAGGATGAGGAGTACACTGCCTTCAGGGCCCCCAAGGTACCTTTTGTTACCAGGTTATGCCCTTCGGCCTAAAAAATGCAGGTGCCACTTATCAGAGGGCCATGCATCGCATATTCAAGACGATTCTTGGGACACTGGTGGAATGCTACGTGGATGACCTAGTGGTCAAATCATGCCAGTTCCAGGACCATATCAAAGACATTGAGAAAGTGTTTTGTTTCCTCTGTTCCCACCACCGGAAGATAAACCTGTTAAAGTGTGCCTTTGGGGTCACCTATGTGAAGTTCCATGGCATTTTTGTTAGATACCAGGGCATTGAGATCGACCCAGAGAAGATCAAGGCCATCAGCCAAATTCCTCCCCCATGAAATATTTGAAAAATTCTAGGTCTCTAAGGCCACTTAGCCTATATACGCCGATTCATCGCAAATATTGCCGGCAAGTGTAAGCCCTCTTTCCGACTCATGAAGAAGGGCACCGCCTACGAATAGGATGAAGAGTGTCGGACCACCTTCGAGGAAATCAAGCAGTACCAGCTCCAATCTTCGGTTTTGATGCCACCCGTCTCTGGAAAGCCACTGGTCCTTTACGTGACTGCCCTGGAACAATCCCGCGGTGCACTTCTTTCCAAGAAGAATCAGGAGGGTACGGAGAACAGTCTCTACTATCTCAGCCGCATGCTTCTCGATACGGAGATCAGATACTCCCCTATCGAAAAGGGCTGCCTTGCGCTCGTTTTTGCTGTACATAAGTTGCGGCATTACCTGCAGCACCATGAGGTACAATTGGTCTCTCGGGTAGACCCATTGAAGTACATCCTGAACCGTCCCATGTTGACGGTTCGACTAGTACGGTGGGCGGTGATCCTCCAGCAGTTTGATATCAGGTTCGTACCTCAGAAGGACATTAAGGGATAGGCGTTGGCAGACTTTTTAGTTTCCCATCCAACCTATGCGGATCAATCCCTAGACCTGGATTTTACTGATTAGAAGATCCTCCAAGTCGATCATGTCATATCATGTTGGAAAATGCACTTCGACGGTGCCTCCCGGAGCCCCACCGGTAGGAGGCTCAACGATCCTAAGCTCAATAGAGTGGGCCTGGGTATCGCCTTTATCACCCCAACGCAAGGCATCCTACCATAATAATTCATGTTGTTAGAAGGCTGTACTAACAACAAAGAAGAGTACCAGGCCCTCATCACCGGCCTCGAGTTGGCCCTTGAGATCGACGTGCCCCATCTACATGTGAAAGGAGCTTCCAAGATGGTAATCAAGCTGGTAAATGGAGATTATGTTGTTAGGAAGTCGGAGCTTGTGCCATTGCTGGAGTGCACCCTCATCCTGATGGCCTAGTTCCCCTCTCGGCTAGAGGTCACCCATATACCTCAGTCACAGAACAGTCGTGCTAATGCTTTGGCCGGCTTAGCTGTGTCGCTCGCAGATCCCGAGCAAGATGATTTGATCATACATGTGGCACACCAGAGAGTCATTGCCCCCATCACCCAAGAGGACGATGACAGCATGCGGGTAAGTCATCTCACAGCCGGACCCTCTACGTCAGGGGTCCCGGGTTCGTCAGACACAGTTGTTGAAGCCACTCCTGACTGGAGGGAACCTTTTGTCTAGTATCTCCAAAAAGGTTGCATCATGGATGACCGGGCCGAGTGCGAGCGAATCCGATGTCGGGCGCTACAATTTACCCTCCAGAGTGGTCGCAGTCTTGAGCAGATCCTCTATAAGCGGTGCTTCGATGGCATTCTCCTCTGTTGTATTCAAGGTGTCGAGATTTCTTAGGTTATGCAGGAGGTTTATGCTGGTTCCTGTGGTGCCCATCAAGTTGGGCCAAAGCTGTCCCACTAAATCCAGAGGTTGGGGTACTTCTGGCCCTCTATGATCCATGATTGTATCAAGTTTTCCAAGAGATTCCATGCATGCCATGTTCATGACAACTTCCTTCATCGGCCGCTGAAACCCCTCCACTCCACCAGGTACTCTTTTCCATTTGCGGTGTGGGGACTTGATGTAGTGGGACCATATCGACCAGCAACACCTTGCCAGTGTAGGTTCATCCTAACTGCTATAGATTTATTCTCCAAGTGGGCAGAGGTAGTTCCACTCAAAGTGATCAAGGCCCATTCCATCGTAGACTTTGTGAGATCCAATATCATCCACCGGTTTGGGGTCCCTCACGCTGTCCTCACCGATAACGTCACCAACATTTGAGTGGCTGAGCTGAAAAAATTGTATGCCAAGTAACATATCCGTTCGAACCATACCTCCCGCTATCATTCACAGGAAAACGGGCAGATCTTGGCGTTCAACAAAACCATCTCTATCAGTTTGCAAAAAATGGTTGGTCATAACAAGAAAAGTTGGCCGAAAAAGCTCCCCAACGCCCTCTGGGCTTATCGAACGACGACTCTCAATTCCACCCAGGTGACCCCATATTCCCTGGTGTATGGGGATGAGGTCGTCCTACCCATTGAGATCCAGCTGCCATCGTTACACACTGCAGTCTATAATCAGTAAGCGTCAGATGAGGTGGCTGAAATCTGTCTAGCTGAATTGGAAGCACTGGACGAGAATAGGCTGCATGCCCTGCACAATCTAGAAAGGCATCAGAATAAGATAGCAAGGGCCTTCAACAAGAAGGTTCGCCTTCTCTCTTTTCTGCAGGGTGATCTGGTCCTGGCCCTTCGAGCTCAAATGATCTCCGGTAGGAAACCACCCAAGATAGAGCCCAAATGGGAAGGACCCTACGTCATCCATAATGTTTACCCCAACGGAGCATACTCCTTGGAAACCACAAATGGTGAGCACATAACTCCTCCCACCAACACCAAGTTCCTCAAGCGATACTTTGCCTAGGGAAAAATGGTTTTGCATGACCTTAAACTGCATCCTCGTCCTGCAAAATGATAAACTGAAAAATGGTCCAAGCTATATGAACTTAAACTAAGATCTCTCCCCGTCCGCATTGCAAGATGTTAAACTGCAATATGGTCAGGTCTCCCCAACCGCGGATCGGCCTCAGGCCCCTTGGTTTTCCCCAACTCACCCTCTTGCGGGATTGTACGGTGTGGTGTGGGACTACGTCCTCATTCACGTTGGATTATTTTCCATGTCGTACATATCCCCGTATGAGATATAGTCATCCCTTTCCTCGTCCTTACTGCAAGATGTTAAACTGCAAGTAGGTCAGGCCTTCCTGATCGAGGCCCAACCTCAGGCCCCTTGGCCTCCTTGGGCCCACAACCCTCATCCTTACTGTAAGATTTTAAATTGAAAGTAGGTCAGGCCTTCCTGACCGAGGCCCAACCTCAGGCCCCTTGGCCTCCTTGGGCCCCTGGCCCTCATCCTTACCACAAGATGTTAAACTGCAAGCAGGTCAGGCCTTCCTGACTAATGCCTAACAATCAGGCCCCTTGGCCTTTTCGGGCCCCTGGACCATGTCCTCTCTTATGGGAGTGTATGGTGTGGTATGGGATTATGTCTTCATTCACATCAGTTTATTCGTTGTACCATACACCTCCCTTGTTTGGGGGTATATGACTCCCATCCTTGTCCCGAATGACGTTAAACTGCATCTAGAGAACTACGTGTAGCTTGATTCCCATACTCATGGGATACGTAGGATCACCTGAATGACTAGGATTCGGGTCCAGCCCCATCTCTCGGGAATCTTCATCCCACCTTGGCCCCTTGGTCTACCCTTCCCCGATGAGGGGATTATATGATGTGGTACGAGATTATGAACTCATTCACAATGGTCTTGTAATAACCAAGCCATGTACCTCTCATTCTCGAGCTGTTTCATCGACCCTTTACGACGGTTCACCAATGTGCCTAAGGGTACTCCGATTTATTACCTGGAATTCCATACTTTACTCGGGCACGTCCGCACCTGATTTCCAGGCTTTGTGTATCCCTGCATCTGGGCTTCCATCATCTTTCACACTCGGAGGGACCCCCAGGAACGGCCTGGATACTACGCCCAAGGGATCTCCTACCGTTACAGGACAATGCCCCCAAGGGTTTTGGACAACAAATCGATAAAAATCCCACATTGCGAATATGGTCAGCGGTCGATGTTCGTTTGTTGTTACCACCTCAGGCTAACATGGAATGGAGACTGTTTTTCCACCACGTTTAACGGTTATCCTCCATCACCACGCCAACCCCATTAATCCCAAAATGTCGATTACACGATTCACATCCTTCTCCATTCACATCGTGTCCCAGTGAAGTTTCAAAATTCTTAGTACTATTCCTCTGTGCATATCTATGCATTGGGGGAACAAAGCCGTGTCGAAGGTGCCTTTCAGGGATCTTCACCATCTTCCCCTCGATGGATGTTTCGGGTATTGCGATAAGGATCCCCCCCTGTTTTCCACACCGAGATTAACTCATGTGGGCTTTGGGATAGGGTCGAGGTCTGCGCTTACCTGGAAAGTTGTCATCCACCCCTAGTCCGAGCTCTAATACCATAAACAAAGATCTCCTTGGAACTACGTTCAGTTTGATTGGCATCCTCATGGGATACGTAGGGCCGCCCGAATGCCTCGTTTTCGGGTCCATCTCATTTGGGAGCTAGTCTCTCCCCTGTTACCTTTCACCACTATGTGGGCCCCTCGGCCTGGGGTTCCTCTCCCGGGACTGCGTACGGTATAATGTGTGATTATGACCAAATTAACATCGTTTATGCCACACAACACCATAAAAATTCCCCCTCCTAGCATCGTCTCTGCTACGTCTGCGCTGCATGACGTTAAAATGCATGCTTGGTCCTGTCACACGACCCTAAACTGTGACATTATCGTCCTGGCCGCACGATGAAAAATGGCATTTCACTGTAATGACCGCATTGTAGAGGGAATCACGGTGGGTATTGGTCATGGGCCATGCCATTTTTCAATGCATATCACGGCTTGATTCTTGTGGCAATACCAGTGCATGCTACCCTAGGCATGTCGCTTCATAAAAAAAACCACTCACCTTAAAGGACAAACAAGATTTATCAAATTCCGCTTCTTTCAGTGCAAGGGCCACGCCCGCACTTCCCTTTTTCCCCTGGCACTCGTATCTTACCATGTCACCCTTAAGAACTATGTATGGCTTGATTCTCATCCTCATGAGATACGTAGGAGTGTCCGAGCACTTCCCCGCAGTCCCAGCCTGACCTTCATGTTCGGTCCCTCGACTCAAGCATTTCCCCAGAGAACACATGCTATGTAGGGCTTAGGTCCTCATTCGCGTCGGGTTTTGTAATCGCCTTTCCATGTGTCCCCTGCCCCCTTACCCATTCATGGTCTGAATTCTATGATCCAAAACTAATATCTCCCTGTTGGAAAGGACTCTACCCCGTCTATCTAATATGTCTTGTTGTCATATTCAGATGTGTTTTGACAAAGATACCGAAGTGTGGGATTTTCTTGGGGACAATCCCCTCGTCCCATGACCAAGCTTCGTGGTCTCTCTATTTGGATCCTCATCTTCTTCCATATCCAAAAGGACCCTCGGATGACAAGGATACTAGGATTAAGGGCTCACCATGGAAGTTGTGCCTAAGGGCTCCCCTATCGTCTCAGGCCCGCATCCCTAAGGATCTCTGGAAACATTTGTGACATGGTCCCGTGTTTCAAACATGGTCAATGGTCAACCCTCATTTTTCTGTCCCCATTCTATGCTAACACCATATGAATGCTGCGTTTCCGTCACGGTTAATAGTTATCCTCTCTCGTCACGCCGCCATCATTGTGATCTAACTCTCGAGCGTCACTATTCACACATTTCCACTTCCTCAGGTTCAAGTGGAATTCCAACCTATTCGGATATACCTCTTCGTGAATCTAAGTGAGCCACATGGGCATGTTAGTATCATGGGGGTGGTATTCATCGAGCGTCCCTACACCCTAACCTGCCCTTTTCTGTGTCAGGAAAGTCCCACCACTACTTCTGATTTCCCACACCGATCGTGACTCACGTGGGCTTAGTAGTTTTGTAAGGATGTGTACCAACATGGTCAGGATTCTCATCGTCCTTCCTGACGTTAAACTACGCTTCTAGAACTCCTTATGGCTTGATTTCCACCCTCATGGGATACGTAGAGACACCCTGGTATTTTTCCTAGGGTCCAGCCCATAGGAATTTTCCTATCTGTTCTCCTCTAGAACTACGTATGGCTTGATTCCCATCCTCATGGGATACATAGAGACACCCTGGTATTTTGCCTAGGGTCCAGCCCATAGAAATCATTAATCCCATCCATCCCCTTTCCAGCCCCCTGGCCGGACCCCTCACTAGAGAGGCCCTGTCCCAAAGAAGGAAGGATCCATAACCAAACCAATGCACCCATCTTGCGTACTCCCACCATGGTGGTGTAACTACCTATGTGTTGGATTCCGTTCGTAAAAACCATCACTCCATATTCCATGCTTTGTGTACCACCTTTTTCGGATCCTCGTCCCCTTTCATGACTGAAGGGACCCCCTAACGGCCTGGTCCCATGCCATATCGGCTCACCTACCATCCTGGGCTAACGTTCCGGACGACTAGTCGTGTCTGAAAGGACCCCCTAACAGAATGGATGCTTGACCTAGGGTCCGCCAACTGTCCTGGGCCAACGTACCTAAGGATTGACTGACAACATTTGTGACC